>OW388299.1:56806048-58006048 GCA_936450465.1 Gibbula magus
CTGCTCAGTTCAGTCCGCTACACATATAAATAATTCTTCAAATCTTATTGAATGAAACGTCTTTTATTCAATAATGTAAAAGATAAAATAATAAATTCAATTCAAATGGTTTGGAAAGGTGCGCCCTCGCATTTGAATTTTAGAAATAAAAACCTTTCGCAAATGGCATCAGTAACAAAAATGTTCACGCATTTTTAGAAACTCCGAAAAGTGAAATATTTTCCTGAGAAAATATTCCCACGAAAAGGCTTTTCCCCGAGCGGCGGGTCCCGTACTCAAATATATTTTCACTTTTATGTTATAATTTTTTTTCCAAAACTGGAAACAAAATTCCGTCATGACAGTTGTTCATCGTTTATAAAGCTCTATATTTGCGTATCAAAAGAACAGTATTTTATTTATATATTATCATACTTCTTCACTTATGCGTACATCAATATTGCGGCTCTTCGCGCATGCATAGTTCTTCCCAAAAACATGCGCATTATATCTGGAATTAAAGACAATGTTTTTCTCTTTACAATGATGTAAAAATTATAAAAATCGGACTTGCGGTTCAAAAGTTATGAAGTGCGAAAATTATACCTTTTGGCGCGGCGCTTTGCGCATGCAGAGTTCTTCCCGAAAACATGCGCATTATACATGGAATTGAAGACAATGTTTTTCTCTTTACAATGATGTAAAAATTATAAAAATCGGACTTGCGGTTCACAAGTTATAAAGCCCGTAATGATGGTATATGCTAAGAGCGCCACTTATTCAAAGCCGAATATCACCTTCTGCGCGACACCTGGCGCATCAAAAGTTATTGCCGAAAATACACGTATTTTATATGGAATTGAAGACAATTCTTTTATCTATATACTGATAAAAAAATTATGAAAATATCCCAAGTAGTTTCTTAGAAATAGAGCGCCGAGGCATGTTGGGGTAAATGCGCCACATGTATCAAAATTCAAAAGTGCGAAAGTCGGCTATCTCTGTGCGATTGCTGTATTTTCAGTTATGTTAGCGCAATTGCGATTTTTATATGGGTATAAAGGCCATTCTTTCCTCTTTATTTTGGTATAAAAAAAATGAAAACAACCAATTGGTTCATATGATACGAAGTGCGAGAGAAAGGTAGCTTATCGCAATATCTTCCCGTAATTAGAAGCTATCTGCCCATGTGGCGAGATGCGAGACAGATAAGCATAGGCTATCTGCCCATGTGGCGGGATGCGAGACAGATAAGCCTGTACGGGCCTATCTCACCCCGGGGCAGTGCAGACACTTAGGTGCTAATTAGCCGCCGGGCAGTGTAGCCATCGGAGCGAAGCAGGACAAAATTGGCCTTTTGTAAAGCTAATTATCGATGCGTTACGGGTCAACAATGCACACGCAAATTGGTGTGAATTTTGCTGGACGTTCTGACCAGACACTGAAGAAAGTTTTATTCTCATTGCGGGCTGCGAGGCATAAATACAGCCATTCTCATGCAGCGAGTCGCGGAAACAATCGACTCGGGACCCGGTATGGAGGCTAGCCCAGTACATAGACAGGCGTGAATTCTTCTAAGTAAGCGATCCGGGATCCGTACTGGAGTACCTACGAATCGCTTATAGCCCGCCCGGATAATTCCGGGACCCGCATGTTAAGGGTTAATGAAAAACGTGTAAAACTTAATACATTTTTCACAAGAATGACAGAAGAATAGATTACCTCTACGGACATTATATATCAGAATCAATTGAGCATAAAATCGAGACAACATACACTTGCAATTGATCATTAAGACGATTTTAATTTACCCATTTTAACAATGCCACAATAAGGACGGCGAACACTTTGAGAAATCAATGAGGCGTGACTGTGATTAAATTCGGACGAGGCGCCTCAATAATTAATAAATGATTATTATCACTACCGCTAGATGAATTTATGAGTTGTGTTAAATCGCTAAAAACACATGTTTATGTGATTTTCATCTGCGGAATTACCCAGTTGGATATCAAAACATTTGATATATGGAAAATGTAAGTTGTTTGAAGATTTGTTAATGAAATTAACAATCAAAAGGTTGCAAATTTACGTTGAATTAAGACTATCGCCGTTAATGAGATTACTCCAATGACGTCACAGAAGTCATCTCTTCAGGCGCCACACCTCGCAGACTTTCATTCTGGTCGCCAGGGCTAAATTAGATGTGTTTTTAAAAAGCAATTAAATTAAATACGCAATTTATGGACCGATTTCAGAAATTAAAAATCGAGCAATTGTCAAATTGACATCCCATTTTAATAAATCCGAATGTGACCATATGTCATTACATCTATCCTTTAATTTTATTTTCTCATTATGACGTGTCATTGATAAATGTCACTTTCACCATAGAGTCACTGATTGTACAACTAGATGCAATTGCAACAAATCAGAAGACTCCATTTTTGCACGCGATTTAGACCTTCGGCTAGGCTAGGAAATCTCAAGGCAGTAACATCTGTGGAAAGAGAATGGTCAATTCATGGTAGACATGTTTTCCTCTCAACTTCATCAAGATTAATGACCAAAACGTGTTGATAAGATCGGGCATAAAAGTCAAACACCATCTGCAGAATCACCAAAATATAAGATTATTTTTCGAGAATTTGAAGAAAATGTGTTATTAAGAATAAAACTGATGAGAAATGAATTCAACAAACACCATTGACATGTGTTCTGTTGTTTTATTTGTGCAGGTGATCTGTCAAACCATTGCAATCGGTATTCGATGTAATTTTAGGGTCAGCCTCTATCAAAACGATTTGTACACGCACAAAAACGGCGTAATCATTATCACGTGTATATATTTCTGTCATGAACAAACCACGAAAAATATAATAGGCCTACATAGAAAACAACAAAAACGAATTTAGCCTGTTGTCAGCTCTTGTGTTTACTCATTTTCTGCCCACCGGAAGTTATCCTGGACAACGTGATCATAACACATGACGTCACGATAGTAGTTTCTATAGTCAGATTTCTATCTCCACAATCACACTCGCAGAACTTTCATTCTGTAGCAGACTAATAAACTTTCAATCACCGTTCTTTATGTAAGACACTAAATAAAACAAACATAAAGAACGTACCAACACTTAATACCACTTCTATGCTGACTTTTCAACACATTTTAGCCTATTGTGCACTAACACAGAGTGTAAAACATTCTGTTGACGAACTTTTGTTTTTTCGTGCTTGGGGATTTCCCCGCTCATTCGCAGGCACATAAAAAGTTAGCTTGAGTACAAAATGGATATAAGCGAAAACGGGAACACATAGCTAGCTCATGTGTACAAGCAACAACTCTCATTCCACAGAATGTCAATTTGTCTCACTTGAAATTAAAAATATTCAGCACAGAATATTTCTTCTGACAATGCCTCCTTTTTGTTTTTTGAAGAACGAATTTTAAAAAAAAACACATCTTCTTGAATGAAACATCGTTTAAGAAATATAATTTTTCTTGTCTGAACTTCAATTGGCGATTTTGAAATAGTTTTAGAAATAATCAACTGTTTTAGAGACTTGGTTGAATTAAGAGTTGGAATTTCCCTCGCATACAAATTACTTTTTCTGAACTAAAACAAACACAAACAGCCGTTTTAATCATTACCAGTGTGCCGATTTGGACGAGAAATTATTCACATAGGAGTACAACCGGAAGCACGTGTTAATGGTAAAAACAATCCGGTTATGTCCAAATGCTCTGTGCGATTTTCTCAACTTTAACACACCGATGTCTCACTTTAACTTTTAGACAATTTATTATATACTTATATAATTAATATTGATATTAATCATGGCTGGTGGAGAAAATGATACGACAAAGTTATCGAAAAATGTTCTACAAATGAAGGTAAGCAGCCTTTTCAAACAAGCCTTTCAATTTTCGCGCAGCATATTAGTACCAACCTTTCTCTTCACTGATTATACTTTAGTCCAGAATTTCATTTAGTGTGCTATATAATATGGTTATTGATGTAAGTTTTTGTTATTTATAACATTTTCATTTAAATAGATAATTATTGCCATTCTATGAAATAAATGTCTTGACAAAATTGTGGATTAAAGTTTAAAAGGAGGGTTCTATAGGGGTATTTTTTGTGGAAACGAAATTCCAGAGGATATTCCCATTTACACATATATGCTATTAATACTGTATATGATTAAAACATCGTCAAACTGAAATATATTATATAGTGTTTATTAGTTTTATGATGGACCTACATCATTTGTTACTATGTGAATGTTCTATCACTATCAGTGTATATGTTTTATTATTACAAAAAATTAAAATTGGGTAAATTTATAGCAAGTTTTCATTTCAAGAAAAGTCAAAAATCCAAGATGGCGGATGCTGCATATAGATCGGTGATAGAACTTTCCCTTTAAGTCAAAGTTGAAATTGTAATCGACAAGATTTTCTTTTTGATATGTATTTTTCCTTTTTTCACCATCCTTACAAGTTTAAATTGATTTGTGTGAATTATTGTTTAGATATTTTGAAAAAAGGACAACCATAAATTAGTGTTTTCAAAATTGTTGTTTTACAGTTTATGCAGAGGAGTGTTCTCCGTATCGAGAAGGAACAGAATGAAGATGAGAGTATGCGTGCAATCGATGACGAGCACTGGGTGATGGATGTGCTCCCTCTACCCCATAAAGAGTGAGAATGTGCTTCATGAGGCCACTATATTTTTATAGTATAGCTCATTCATTGAAGTTGAACTCCTCACAGGTATATTTTGGAAATTTAATTTGCGGAGATATGCCCAGTTAAAAGGAGAGTTCAATAGAGATTCAAGGGGCACTCCTCATACATTCATATTTGTCTTTTTTATACACGGTTATTACGTAGAGGGTAATGTCCGAGTAACTCTCCATTCCTTAAAAATAATGGAGCCGAGGCCCCGCAGGGGCCGAGGGCCATTATTTTAAAGGAATGGAGAGTTACGAGGATATTACCCTTCTTAAATTACACTCAAGTATTGCTCTTTTAACAAAATTGCTTTAGAAAGTTAAAGAAATTAAATTTCTACTTCAAAAATATGATGTGATGTGTGACTCTCCATTACTGAAAAATAATGGAGTGAAAGAACAATAGGATGACGTCACAAGTGTAATTTAAATAATCAAGTTGAAACATAACTGAGGGTGATATTTAAATGACTGTTCTGACATATGGTTGAAAATCGATATGGGGCTGTCATGTGATGAACTCTATAACCTCACTGAGTTATAGCACCATGCCATTTATATTAATATATTGATGTTATTGCCGTAAAATTACATGTTAATTTAGTGTAGCATATGTAGTTTTCAGTAACTATTTCTGTTTGACAACTTACAGTATGGATGTACAACATCTTTATATATATAGTATACTTGCAATGTTTCATGGCCAACCAGTGCCTTTTCATAAGTTCTGGTGAGAGCAATGTAAAAAGTTATAATTTAAACAGGGATGAGAATTTTCAGTGTTTTAACTGATGTCACTGTTTTTAATTTCAAGGCTCATCTGAACAAGTTTTATTACACTGACTTTCAAGTTTGAAGTTTAAATTTAAAACCATATTAAACCAAGGGAACATTTCAGTGTTTTTCATAGCTATTCATTCTCGTCCATGTTTAAAGGATGTGCATCGAGTGTGTTGTTGGGGGTCACATATAGCTATATGTTATAAATGGTGTTATTTTATCAAGAACTACTGACTGTTGCAGAAAATTACCAATTTGATGATATAAAAGTAAAAGTAGTGATTTCTGATTGAAAACCAGACAATACACTGCAGTTGACGCACATCAATTTGTCAAACAGGCAAATAGTCAAATTTAGGTTGGAGATGTTAAATACTGAATAGATCATATAATAACATGTAAATTGGATGTGTAGTTTTAGTTTCTGCACATGCATAATGATGTTACATGATTTTTAAATGGAAACTAGTAACTTTAATATATTTGGTGATTGGGGATGAATATTCAAGTTAAGTGAAATTATTTGAACTGAAATCAGCACATGTGGTTTGTTGGCACATATTAAAAACTTAGAAGCCAATTACAAATTATGAAACACAATGGATGTGTCTTGAAATGTAATTTTCTGACTACTATTTAACTCAAGTCATTCATTGCCTTTATAGGAGTGATTATCAGCTGGAACCGAGCTATGCTGTGTGTGAGAACCTCATGTTTGGGAGGATGTCTTTCAAGGGCTTTAATCCTGAAGTTGAGGTAGATCTACTGTCGTCAAAGTGCAAATGCGAATAATCAGAATACTTTAATCCATAGCCAGAAACTTACTTTACTTACTTTCAAATAGTAAGTGCTAACTTAAAAACAACTTTAATAATAGAATTATCTTTACTTTATTTGCACAAAGAAAAAACTTCTCTAAGATAAAGCATTAAAATGCTGAAATATTGTGTGGAGGTCTTGTGTAGACATACCATGACCAAATTAGATTATAACTCATGCAATGGCTGTTGAGCTACATGAGCTGTTGAGCTACTCTATTGTTTGGTACATTTTGTCACAATGATTCTATTTCTGTCCAGAAACTGATGGCCTCCCATAATGCAGAGATTCAACAGAAGGCCTCAGAAGAAAGGGAACGAGAGACGTCGGTACAAGATGATGAAATGGCCGACAGGTGAGTACCCAAAGAAATTATTTTCTTTTGAGTAATAGATCCCTTGATTGACCCTTTGTGGGTTTGATCGATATGTTTTTATTTTTGCATATTCCATCAAAACAAGACTTGAACAAATACTCATTGAGGAGGTTATTTTGTACAATGGATTCTTCTCCAGTGTTAGTTTCATTTACTTGATATATATGGTTATGTAGATGACAGTATTATCAACAATAGGAATCTGTCGTCTTGTTTATATCCTTTTTGTTTATTTCAGGTACAAATCCCTTGTTGGTATTATTGCCAAAAAATTCTCAAAGAAAAGGAAATCCGGAAAAGATGGTGCTTCTGATCCAGGTCCTGAGAAGAAGGGGAGACAATTCATGAAGCCCTCTGATTGAATACCACATAAAAATGAAAACTATTGAATTTGTAGAATTTGAAAACCTAACTGTTGGCTGGAGGACTCAATTTGAGAAATTTTGTGAAGCCATCCAGTTTTAAAAGCGTACAAATGTTAATTGTTATGGTGACAAAATTTTGGAAACGATTCCTGTTTGCTCATTTACTCGAAGTTGCAAAGTTGCGAAGTGGAACTACAATAAGTTTTTACTTATTGGTTTTAAATCGTTGAGATAGTTGAGATCTACTAGTGAAAGTCTTTGATGGAGAAAAACATGAACAGGGAAACCATCAGTAAAATAAGCTCCACTAGGGGTCGCTCCATTCAGCTGAGAATTCTACCCCGAATACTCCAAACGAAAGGAGCATGATCGGACCATTTGTTCGGAGTTGGCTCGGAGCTGCTCCTCTTAATCAGATGGAGCAGACAGAGCAGCTAAAATGTCAATCTATGAATGAACTTCCAAAATTAGTAACAATTCTATCTCTCTTACCCGTATATGAAAACAGCTTTATCTTCATGTACAATATTTTTGTCAATCATATAAATGAAAACAGCTTTATCTTCATGTACAATATTTTCATCATCACATCATTATTGACATTGCCCTGACATATTACTACTTCAACGTTTTATTCAACAATAGGAATTCAGAAGGGGAGATAACTTTGGAAGACTACATAAATTAAATGGAATGTGTTGCGGAAGTTGAGTTGAGGCCCACATAAAGTTTTTGCAGATGAATATCTATGTTTGTCATCACATGAACTAGCACAATACAGTCAAAGTGTTAACAAAGGATATAAAAATGACAAGACTACCAATAAATTTTTAATAGAATTATTTATAATTATTGTTAAGAAGATACATTTATATAATCATTGTTTTCGTTTTTCATTTGAATTTATGTTCATTATTTCTGAATGAAAGTATAGTTTGTTTTTTGTATATTTTAGATGTGTGAATATATAAACAAGAAACATGCTGTTCAAGTGTTGATATATTTATATATAATAATGAAACAATTCAATGATAATGATAATTAATATGAGATTTATGTAATTTTATGAAAACTAGCCAGAGTTTATTATCAGATTTAAATGTTGTTTCATATCATAAAATGAACAATTCAATTCTGTCTATAACAAACAGATATGTGTATTTAAAAACTTTATTTAAGCATCTGATAAAAATGACTTTACAAAAATGAAATTGACTATTTTAATTTCGTTTAAAAAGTTGTTGGCTTTGGATGCAGTTTATGTATATAACTTTGTTTACACTAAATGAACTGTAGAATGAAAAAATATGTCAAATTTGAATTTAAATAAAACTATTTTTATTATGGATCATGTTTTCATAATCATTTTCAGATATAATTATTTAGGTTAACAATATATGATCATATTACAGTGGCTGATCCAGAGGGGATATATAACTATGTATAGCTTGTACAATAATGAATTAGAAATCAAATCAAAGACCAAGGTCTAGTGTTTTCTTCAATTTATATACCATCAAATGTAATAATGTAGATTTTATCATTTTGGATTCCGAAATCCTGAGTTTTAAAAGAGTATATTTCCCTGACTGTCATTAAATTCAGACAGAGAAGGTATGACTGTAAATAGAGAAATTGAAGCCTACCTCAGTAGCTTAGAGGTAGAGCACCATGTTAAGAGTAAACTCATACTTATGCCCCTATTTCAATACAAGCCGAATTGTCACGAATCATCACGAAAGAGAAAATTTTCACATTCGTGAACATTCATAGACAATTCGTAATTAATTCTTGGAATTCGTAAATGATTTGTAGTTGATTCGGCAGCATTCCTTCAATTGATGGGCTCGCCGCTAATGGCTGCAATACTGCCGAAGCGGCATTAAACAATAACTCACTCACTCACTCACTCAATTGGTGGCATTCGTGAACGAGTTTTGATTTGTTCAAAACAATTCGTGTAGTTCGTAACAAGTTTGTAAACAGTTCTTTGAAATTCGTGGTTGTTAATTGTGATGGTCTCGCCCCAAATTACTTACGAAACATTTACGATTGTCCCGAATTAAGGACGAAAATTCGTAGTGTATTCGCAACTGTTTCTAAATCATATCTCACAATTCGTACATAATTCGTTTCTGTTTCGTAGGGTTTCAGCATGAAAATCTATGAATTTTCGTACAAGTGAAATTGTTGTTCACGAATTTTGCCGAATGTTTACGAATTTATGCACTCACCTATAATTCGGCTCGTAGTGAAATAGGGGCATTAAGGGTTTTAAGTTCGAATCCCTTCATCTCCACACTGGTAAAATGATCTTTGCATACTTTTGATAATAATTGTTGAGAATAGAGTTCTGATAATGTGTTTCTTGGTCTTATATGTCTTTCTTATTCTCATTCAAGGTCTTACTTTCAATAGTAAAACCTCCCCCTTGCCATTACTTTCGAATGTACTCGTAGAACCTCACACAGTGTTATTCTCGGAAGAAAAATCTCAAAAGAGGTTTTTCCCAGAAAAACTTCCTGCAAAACATTAGGTGAAATTCGACCTAGTTTTCTGATGGAATAGGAAGCCTGGTTTCTCCCAAACAGAAAGCTTTTGCCAGGCAACAGACTATTGCAATATGTGGTTTGCCATCATATACCTACCATACCTCTCCAAATAACCCTTCGCAACATCGGTCAGTTATTTGACAGCTTCACACATCGAAAGGTCCGCGTCCTAGAGGTTAGCACGTTCAGCTTCAGATCAAGAGGTCCGGGGTTCGAATCCCGCCAGGGGCACGGCAACTTTGTCTGCAGTAGAGAACAGTTCTACACCTAGTAAGGTTTGGGTGCAATGCTACACTGAAATTCAGTGCAGTAACACCCATGGTTCGCTAGTTCCAGCCGATGCTCATAGGTTTCACTGCAATGCATAGCCACGTGGCATTGCAGGCTTTCTCCCTGCCATAATACTAGTAGCCGCGATATAAGTGAAATATTCTTGAAAGCGGCGTTGAACCCCACCTCGCCTCACCTCACCTTGTCCTAGAGGTGAATGAAGAATGGTTGATCTGAAGAACGATGATTTCAGGCAACTCTGCACATATATGACATCCACGGGTCATGTTTGTTGACACGAATCACAACAGAATGTAGAGAGCTTTCTGTGCATTATTGTATTCAGTTTATCAGGGTGAATAGACAACTGGCCCGTTTTTCTAATATAGTAAATGCATCTCAATAATGGTTGTTCAGTCTAACATGAAATATGAAAAGGAAAATATAGTACTCTTTGTTGACTTACTCCTTCAGAGTTGTTTACAAGAGTTAAAACAGTTGAGGTAAAAAGTAATGTAATGTGTAATATAAATATGTAATAAAATATGTAATGTTAGATATTATATTAATTTTAATTCTGCAAAATAAACAAGAAAACAACATTAAATACTATTGATAAATTCTTTCTTGACTTTTAAAACTTATATTTCATAATTTTCCCCTGTCCATGTGAAAATGATGCTTGAAGTGTAATAAATGTATTAGATTTTCAGTGAAAATGTACAACATCTTATGTGATACCCCAGAGTTAGGGTGGTGTTTAGATCATCAATGCCATTGTCTACTGCACACAAGTGAAACATATCCTATTCAAAGTCGAGACGTTAACCATAAAGGCGATAGGTGTATGGTTACATGGACCATATACCACAGTCTAAATATAGTGTTATGGGCCTTGTATCCATAGTGAGTATTTGTCCTTCAACAAAGTTGTGGAGCTTATAAGTAGATTTAGATCATTGTTTGTTCTTGTGTTGATCTTCATCTCTTTGGATTATTTGTGAAACATTCTTAAGGTGTTATATAGGTCACATACATTGCACAACGTATTTAGTGGCACAAGCCTCTGTTCTACTGTATGGTGAACATCCCAAGAGATCTGCCCTGTGGTGGTATGTGGATCTTCATCTCGGTGGATTCTTTGAGAAACATCTTACAGTTGTTGTAGAGTGTTATCCACGGGTAACATTCAAATTACAAGGTAAATTTAGTGACACAAGCCTCTGCAAAAGTGTTGAACACATAACAGACAGTACATCACAATGTTCTCGGTGAATTGGTGAAGATACTTGCTGAAGTGGTGAAGATACTTGCTGAAGTGGTGAAGATACTTGCTGAAGTGGTGAAGATACTTGCTGAAGTAGTGATGATTCTGAAGAGATCTACACCAGTGTATGTTTTTGTGTTGATCTTCATCTCCATAGAAGCTTTCACTACCTGGGGAAATGATCTGGAAGTATCTGTGTTTGAATTTACACTTCTACTTTCTCTTGTGATTACCAACATTAGACTACTGAAACATCGTTTGGGGAATGTTCGTGTTATTTTGAAATCTTTATGGTTTATTTGCAAATGGTATATAATCAAAGGTATCTCCATGCAACTAGCAATTGTTTTATTTAGTTTGTTAACAACAATATTTTTTATCTCAGAATTGAAAAAATACGAGCTTGATGTTGTAAATAACAATTTTAATCATTCACATCTCAAGCGCCATCAATCCAGGACCGTTGGTTCACTCATCATAGAAGAAACAAGCAGATATGCCGGGGAAGACATCCAATTCCAATGTAAATTATACCACGACATCATTCCGTACTACCACACCGTTGAATGGAGACTAAATGGAGTTACTGTCAAGGAAAGTTGGAGACATGAGATAGTGTCAACCCCCAAACCAGATAACGAAGACGTAATTTCGACTTTATCAATAGTGCTTTTGGAAGATACAGACTTTGGAAACTACTCCTGTTGGATCTTACATCATAAGGTCAATACCTTAGTCATTCGTGCAAAGCTGGAAGACTTTATACTTCTTCAACAACCAAACATTGAGCTGGAACATACTTTACCAACACTAGGATTGATTAGTACCAATATCGTGTACACATCAGTTGTTGAAGAAGATCGTGATATTTCCTTTGAGCATCTTGTGGATGGGAATCCTTTTCCTTGTGGGCCTACATCATCCTACATTCTGTATTTGCATCGTGCTATTAACAAGCAAAAGGTAACTGACAGTCGAATGGTTAAAAAACACCTTGGTTTTGGCGTTACTGTGGTGTTCACAATGATGTGTATGTGTCCTCAGGCATTTGGAGTCCATACTTTCTCTGTGTTAAGGCGGGTTTATAACTCCAGTTCATCGAAATGGCAAATGGTAGAAATTACATTTCCGAAGACATTAATTATTTCACCAATGCCGTCTCCATTTTTGGCATATTTTAATCAAAGAAACAGCATTAGCAATTATTCCAATACACCAACAGATTTCATAACAGATTACGCTTTTATAATTCATTTAATGGAAGGGACATTTTTATTTTTATGTGTGCATGTATATTTTTAACAACACAAATGTTAAACATAATATTTTTCCCTTTAATGAATATTGGTTTCAACATAATGATACATTCTGCCCCTGATCGGATATTTGATCATTTCAAGGAAGACATGGAGTATAACACACCAGTGTACATTGCATGTGAGGACACTGATGTTCCTTGGTGCACCACAATCTTAAGTCCTGTGTTCGAATCCTTGAGTAATGGTGCCTTCATACCCCTGAGAGACGCACATCCTGGACAGGGCGAGCTTGCAGGAATACGGGAAGGCATGGAGAGATGTTCCCGCTACTTAATAGTGCTTTCAGGGAATGAAAATGAAGCTTCGCCATTGTGGAAACATCAAGTTGATGTCATCCTGGATAGATTGGTACGTGGAGAATTTCCAGCAGATAATGTTCGCGTTTTTAGGATAGACCATGCTTCATATTCACCTTTAGAAGAAGTTCGTAGAGTGAAGACAATTACATGTATACATATCTATCAAGGTATGTCACAACTAGGTGTTTACTGGGCAGAGGTTTTGCTTAACTATTTTGCAGCATTTGTATGTACACATGAATCAAGGAAAAAATGAAATGTGGCTGTGAAATTCCAGACTCGTTTGCAATCAAAAGATCTATTTTCAGTTTGACAATTTCTAACTTAAAAATAGCTTGGTGTTTTATAGTCCGTGACGTTATCCTTTGAAATCTATATGTTTTTTCTTATGACTGGCATATACAAATGATTTTTTTTCAAAATAATTGTCCCTCCAATTACATACAGTAAGTGTATCTTGTAATAAAGCTTATCCTGGCATCCTCTCATTCCGCCTACATCTCATTTTGCCTCCATCTCATTCTGCTTCCATCTCATTTTGCCTACATCTCATTCTGCTTCCATCTCATTCTGCCTACAGCTCATTCTGCCTCCATCTCATTCTGCCTACATCTCAATCTGCCTCAAAATCATTCTGCCTCCATCTCATTCTGCCTCCATCTCATTCTGCCTCCATCTCATTCTGCCTCCATCTCAATCTGCCTACATCTCATTCTGCCTACATCTCATTCTGCCTACATCTCATTCTACCTCCATCTCATTCTGCCTCCATCTCATTCTGCCTCCATCTCATTCTGCCTACATCTCATTCTGCCTACATCTAATTCTGCCTACACGTCATTCTGCCTACATCTCATTCTGCCTACATCTCATTCTGCCTATATCTCATTCTGCCTCCATCTCATTCTGTCTCCATCTCATTCTGCCTCCATCTCATTCTGCCCCCCATCTCATTCTGCCTACATCTCAATCTGCCCACATCTCATTCTGCCTACATCTCATTCTGCCTCCATCTCATTCTGCCTACATCTCATTCTGCCTACATCTAATTCTGCCTCCATCTCATTCTGCCTACATGTCATTCTGCCTGCATCTAATTCTGCCTCCATCTCATTCCGCCTCCATCTCATTCTGCCCCCATCTCATTCTGCCTACATCTCAATCTGCCTCCATCTCATTCTGCCTACATCTCATTCTTCCTCCATCTCATTCTGCCTACATCTCATTCTGCCTCCATCTCATTCTGCCTACATCTCATTCTGCCTACATCTCATTCTGCCTCCATCTCATTCTGCTTCCATCTCATTCTGCCTCCATCTCATTCTGCCTCCATCTCATTCTGGCTCCATCTCATTCTGCCTACATCTCATTCTGCCTCCATCTCAATCTGCCTACATCTCATTCTGCCTACATCTAATTCTGCCTACATCTCATTCTGCCTCCATCTCATTCTGCTTCCATCTCATTCTGCCTACATCTCATTCTGCCTCCATCTCATTCTGCCTCCATCTCATTCTGCCTCCATCTCATTCTGCCTCCATCTCATTCTGCCTACATCTCATTCTGCCTCCATCTCATTCTGCCTACATCTCATTCTGCCTCCATCTCATTCTGCCTCCATCTCATTTTGCCTCCATCTCATTCTGGCTCCATCTCATTCTGCCTACATCTCATTCTGCCTCCATCTCATTCTGCCTACATCTCATTCTGCCTACATCTAATTCTGCCTACATCTCATTCTGCCTCCATCTCATTCTGCCTCCATCTCATTCTGCCTACATCTCATTCTGCCTACATCTCATTCTGCCTACATCTAATTCTGCCTCCATCTCATTCTGCCTACATCTCATTCTGCCTACATCTAATTCTGCCTCCATCTCATTCTGCCCACATGTCATTATGCCTCCATCTCATCCTGCCTACATCTCATTCTGCCTACATCTAATTCTGCCTCCATCTCATTCTGCCTACATCTCATTCTGCCTCCATCTCATTCTGCCTCCATCTCATTCTACCTACTTATAAGAACACACGTCCAGGCCGGTTAGTCACAGGAGTGTAGGCTATGTAGATGATACTTAATCCAACCTACCGTCGAGAAAAATGGAACAGCTTTATATCAGACTGCTTCATTTGTCAGTTCTTCAGTTATCTGATTAGTTCATTATTAAATACTTGGTTGAATTAAACATCTGGATACCACTGGCTTGACAACAGGTAAATCTGGCTCCCTTAAGCTTCTGGCTAGTTAACCTTCTTTATTAATCATTTATCAAAACACAATAAGAAGACTACTTTTTCGTTGGTTTTATAGTAGTCTTTTTATTGTTTTTCACCTGCCCGTCTGTCCGTGTGTTTGTCCACAAAAACTTTAACCTTGGCCATAACTTTTGATTGCTCAGAGCTAGGGCTTTCATACTTGGCATGTGCATACCTTGTGATGAGACCTTCAGATGAGGTCATCATATTTGACCTTGTGACCTTAACCTTGCCGCAGTGGACATCTTCAGTAACCTTTAACCTTGGCCATAACTTTAGATTGCTCAGAGCTACGGCTTTCATACTTTGAATGTGTAAACCTTGTGATAACACCTTTCAGGTGAGGTCATCATATTTGACCTTGTGACCTTGACCTTGCCGCAGTGGACACTATTTAGAAAACGTTAACCATGGCCATAACTTTGGATTGCTCAGAGCTAGGGCTTTCATACTTGGCATGTGCATACCTAATGGTGAGACATTCAGATGACGTCATCATATTTGACCTTGTGACCTTGACCTTGCCGCAGTGGACAATATTCAGAAAACTTGGCCATAACGTTGGTATATCCGGGGGCATCCGTGTTTAACAAACACATCTTGTTTATATCTAACAAACCATTGCTCGTGTCACGTGTAGCTAAGATAGGGAAAGCTATAATATATTTGTATCTGAAGGTAGGAATCAAAGGAAGAAATAACAATCCAATTAATGCAATTATTTTACTATGTAAAGACATTATATTTAGGAATAGTAAAATATTAAATAATTTAAACTTCCAATTTGTATTCGGCCATATTAAGCAATACTACGACATAAAATGTATTTATTTAGTTTCTGGTGAAAATGGTAAATTTGTTAAATTCTGGCCATCTTAACATGGCGTATTGAAAAATTAAGATCTTATGACTTAACGATTTTACTTTTCTGTACTACCTATGTCAGTGTATGTATATAGTTTAAGGTCATTTGGATGTACTATCTATGTCAGTGTATGTATATAGTTTAAGGTCATTTGGTTGTACTACCTATGTCAGTGTATGTATATAGTTTAAGGTCATTTGGATGTACTACCTATGTCAGTGTATGTATATAGTTTAAGGTCATTTGGATGTACTATCTATGTCAGTGTATGTATATAGTTTAAGGTCATTTGGATGTACTATCTATGTCAGTGTATGTATATAGTTTAAGGTCATTTGGATGTACTACCTATGTCAGTGTATGTATATAGTTTAAGGTCATTTGGATGTACTATCTATGTCAGTGTATGTATATAGTTTAAGGTCATTTGGATATACTATCTATGTCAGTGTATGTATATAGTTTAAGGTCATTTTGATGTACTATCTATGTCAGTGTATGTGTATAGTTTAAGGTCATTTGGATGTACTACCTATGTCAGTGTATGTATATAGTTTAAGGTCATTTGGATGTACTATCTATGTCAGTGTATGTATATAGTTTAAGGTCATTTGGATACACTATCTATGTCAGTGTATGTATATAGTTTAAGGTCATTTGGATGTACTACCTATGTCAGTGTATGTATATAGTTTAAGGTCATTTGGATGTACTACCTATGTCAGTGTATGTATATAGTTTAAGGTCATTTGGATGTACTATCTATGTCAGTGTATGTATATAGTTTAAGGTCATTTGGATGTACTACCTATGTCAGTGTATTTATATAGGTTAAGGTCATTTGGATGTACTATCTATGTCATTGTATTTATATAGTTTAAGGTCATTTGGATGTACTATCTATGTCATTGTATGTATATAGTTTAAGGTCATTTGGATGTACTATCTATGTCAGTGTATTTATATAGTTTAAGGTCATTTGTATGTACTATCTATGTCATGGTATGTATAAAGTTTAAGGTCACTGTAACCTATTTATCTCATGTACGTCATTTTGTTAATCTGTACACTATTGTCAACATTAATATGATATTGTAAAATATGAAGAATATGAAGAAAAAAACACAATAAAAAGACTACTTATCGTTATTGTTTTATAGTATTCTTTATATCTAACAAGCTATTGCTCTGGTCACGTGTATCTAAGGCAGGGAATATCTTTAATACCGTTGTATCCGAGATCACACCATATACAATCATACATATTTCAATAGAACATTCAGCGGTGAAGATATATTTTGGGTTCCAATCAGTCAGTAAGTTCGTTGTAGTATTTAGTTACACATATGACCAAAAAGCTCATGAACTCACTCAAATAATCTCCTCTTTCCACAGCATCAGTACATAAGATTGCATCTGTTTTAAACTTATCCTTTCGGAATATAAAGAACAAATAAAGTCGCAAGCGATGACAAACGGATTCAGCGAATGCATGCTTCAATTATTTGAAATATAATTAATTAAGATATTTCCTATGTCATTGCGCATCTCTAGCATGTCTCTAGGAGTATTGAGACCCAAAGTTTACATGTAAAAAAATGCAACAATTGTAAAGAAAATAAAAATGGCGGCTAAAAAAACGTGACCTACGAATTTGCCATTATTACCTCTGGATAAAAATTGTGACTATAAAAATTACCCAATTTTCATTGCTGTATTATTCTTATTATAATGGAATACAGGTAAAACGTTTTATGTGTAAAACGTTTTAAATTGCTTTAAACAAAGCATCGAATTCCCATTCTGGTCAGTTATTTCTTCAGGTTCAATACAGGAGGTTGAAACGCATAAATTGTGTTTCATCACATTTTATTGGGCTTTTATGTGCTACATAATAACATGACTGTGCTGATTTCAGTTCAAATAATTTCGCCCATCTTGCATATTCATTCCCAATCGCCAAATGCTTCATAAGTAATACTTCCCAATTAAAATCGAACATCATTATACATGTGCAGAAACGAAACTACACGTCACATTGACATGCACAGACATATTATAATATTATAACAATACAAATCCTAATGAGCTATGTGTTGTAATTACGTTTCAAAAATTACGTTTGTCTGATAGATGTGCGTAAATTGTGGTGCATTGTCCGGTTTTCGATCAGAACTTCTTTTACATATATATCGTTACTATACTGAGTCAACTATCTTCAAATAGGTAATTTTCTGCAACAGTCAGTACATTGAACACATTAAAATGGCCGCTCGGTGGTAAATGAACTCGTATGACTTATCCGAACCATGTGCATACGTTTTAAAACTCTTTCAATTGATTCCGGAGATTTATTTTGTCATTGGTAACACTTTTTTGTCTCTTTTGTGAGGGCACATTATTTCAGTAAGCAGAACGTGCTACAGCGCCTTTAACTTGATTATTTCCTAGGAAAACTCGAGTCTGTTACAAATGCTCAGAATATTGACAAAGTTGACATGTGTAACCAACCGTCAACTTGAATAATTCCCAAGTTTATAAGAGTCCGAACTTCTAACCGATATTAACAATAGATAATCCCAGATAACACACAACTGGTGGACCACTGGTGGGCCACTAGTACCTGCTCAAGTGGCCCACTAGTAGGTCCAGCTGATAAAAGGTGGGCCACCGGTGGCAGCCACTGGTGGCTATCTGCCACCAGCGGCCCACCTGCTACCACGCTACCACTTGCTACCCACCAGTGGCAAGCCACTACCGGTGGGCCACTTGCTACCCACCAGTGGCAAGCCACCAGCTATCTGCCACTAGTGGCCCACTAGGGTGTGTGTTATCTGGGACACTGCTAAGGTAGGAAATTCCGTAACTCAATACACCTGAGTATGACGTGTATTTTATCGCAGGAAACATCCATGTGGGGTCAATGGTTCGTTGTGTCTGTGCCAGTTATACGTTTAGTAACATGAAACTACACAGGACGCACAGTGGGATATTTCAAGTATGAATGGCATCGTTCGACCACAAATAAAATATATTTTCATCATTTTCTCCAGAATCAAATCCCCTAGATAGCTTGCAAATCTTGCCACATAATTCCAAAATTGCAAAAGTTGTAATTAATTGCAGATACATTTCCCGAATCTTATAAACTCCTGAATATAGAGCAATGGGCTCTGTAGCTCAACAGGACTTCATTGATTTACATCTAAGGTTGAATATATAAGTTATCTCAAATAATACATTGTTAACAAGCAACAAACAGGTTTTTAGATCATGACCCCGGTGACCTAGATTGGGCTCAAGGGGTCACCAAATCTACATTTCACAACATTTCAGCTTTTTAGCCCATCGGGCGTTTCAGCTTTTAGCGCTCATCAGGCCTGAACGGCCTGATGGGCTTATGCATGGCATTGAGTCCGTCCATCAGTCCGTCCTTCCGTAAACTTTTCGCTTTTTTGACTTCTTCTCCAGAACCAATGACATGTTATGTGCACGATCATAATTACATATCTTAATATGTCACTATACTGAATAGATCGGCACTTAAAGGGTAAGTTTCGACAGCAGTCAATAACTCTCGATATCATAACACTCTAACATTAGACATATGTGACTGCAATAACGCACTGAGTGTCCCTGTAATCTGTATGCGTACAGTGACGTCAAGTCTACAACGTCTGAGCATGATGTGATGTCATCGGTTTTTATAAGGAAAAACCATGATACCGAGGATATGGTAAGGTTGTGGACCATGATAGGAAGGAAAAACTCGAAAAGGAAAAACCATATCCGAGGTATAATGGTTTCTCCATATTATCAACCGTTTTTAAGTGTAAAACAGGTTTTTTAATTGTCATCGCGGTATATTGAGGATCCCTGGCTGAAATCAGCCTGGTAACAGCTATATGAGTTGCTTTTGTACCGTGAAATCTCATCTGCCCCGTTGGCGCAGTAGACTAAGGCGTTAGGTCAGATACTTCAGATGATAGCGGATACGGGTTCGAGACGCACTTTCTGCAATACATTTGCTGTTCATATTCTGTCGTAAATTTAAGAATTTTTTCAAAATTAGTCTAAGTTAGTTTCTTCAGATCTTCACTTTCAAGCCGTCATCTTAGCAAATATATCATGGTTTACAATCATTATAATTCCTTCTAACAGGTTTACAACTGTCTGTGTAAACCCTCCTGGAGGGCAAATGTTGTAAGTCCCTCGTACCGGGTGAGACGGTTTAGAAAGGTCATTTCAAGTATCACGTTATATGGCTAGTAGGTTGATAATAGGTAATAGCATTGTGAGCCATCTACTTGATGATACAATGTCATTGTGCAAAAAAACAGTCAAAACGATATCTCCTACAATATATGGTTTAATTTCACATAAACAATACATGACAAGGAACACCATATGATATGATCATTGTTTAATTGATTATAGTATAAGTATAGACTAAAGGGACACCGCGTCGAGGATAAATATGAGGAGGATATATAATAATATATAAATATGATCTAAATTAATCTTGATTTCAATGAATATATAAATTGCTTTCTCTGAATAACAAAACAAACTTGTCAAGTCGAGTCAGTTTTGTAACATGTGATTCGCCTTTGAAGACAAAAGCCATCGAATTACACTGTCGAGAGATTGGTCATTCGATGATATATCCTTGGGCAGTTGTACACATGTAAGAGTATTCACTTTACGAACTTTATCTATAGATGGACAGGAGGCATGGTTGATGCTCACAACGAGTATATTGTATTCCTGCAACTCTCCACGTACCAATCTGTCAAGAATGATCTCCACTTGGTGTTGCCACAATGGCGAAGCTTCCTCCTCGTTCTCTGTAATCACCACCACAAAGCGAGAACATCTCTCTATTCCTCCCCAAATGCCTCCCAACTCGCCCTGGCCTCCATGGGTGTCTCTCAGGGGTATGTAGGTACCATTCCCCAAGGATTCGAACACAGGACTTAGCGCCGTACTGCACCAAGGAGCATCAGTTTCCTCACATGCTATGTACACTGGTGTGGTATCCTCTTCTCTTTCATGAAGATACTTACAGATCCATCCAATGTAAGCTTGCAAGATGCTATGTACAGCAGGATATATCATACAGTTTATCACTATGGATGTGCTGGAGATGCATACGATTACTACAACAATTATAAACAGAATTTCCATGAGGTGGATCAAGAAAACATAATCTGTTAATAAGTCAATGGAGGTACTGAAATATTCGCTGTCGTTGGATCTCGTTGAAAAATATGACAGATATGGAGAGAGTTTTGGTGTGATAACTAACGTCTCGGGCAATGGAACTTCAACTGTTACCCACTGCGATGAACTTATGTTGTATATACGTCTTAGCGCTGAGAAAGTATGGACCCCGAGTATTCTGGGACATACGGTTGTCATGGTGACATAATCAGGTTCCAAAAAACGAAACGATCGTTTACCTGTGATACGAGTTGGATTTATCCATTGATGAAGGTAAAGCAAATAGGACATGTCCTGCTTGTCACAAGGTAGAAGCTCTCTTCCGTTCACACGATGTTGATAAACGATTTCATTACTATCACCGTACAGAAAAAAAAGGAAGTTAACGAAAACACTTAATGTACCCATTGGAGGAATCTGTACAACTGTTTTTGCTGGGAGTCGTTCTGATAGTTGGAACTCACTCACCTTGTAATAACGGAATGTGCCATTTGTACCCTGGTCCTCAGAGGGAAGGTCTATGATCCAACATGAGTAATTTCCAAAATCACTTTCTTCCAAGAGAGTGATAGAGAGGGATAAAAACGTTGAGTGAATCATCAAATCAAGATCAACATGAGTTATTTTTCTCCAAGATTCTTTGATAGGTTCTCTGTTAACTGTCCACACGATAAGGCTGGACTCGTTCACTATTTTTTTAAATGCAAGGCAATTGAATTTCACGTCCTCCCCAATAAATCTAACTTTCTCTTCAGGTTGGTCCTCATTTTGACTTGGAGGACAAAAGTCACATTTAAAGAAATCGTGGAAATTCTCTTCATAACGAAATGCTACCACGTGCTCTTCTAACTGTGACGACATCATATCTCTTACTTGTATGGAGACACGGTAGATGACATAAACATGAAACAAAGCAGTGTAACACCCCCTTGACAAACATATTAGTGTTTTACATCTCCTGCGCCGTTTCCCTGTCCATACATCTAAACACATCAAATAGATCAGAACTGAAAAAAGTAGGGCCGACAGTCCTAACAAATACATAGCGAAGGTTATAACCAAAACACCAGACACGCTTACAATGTTCATATGAACAACTTTGAATTTTCCCATATTGACTAAATGCCTTGATCAACAGAAAAAAAGTTGGTCCCTTTGTGAAGGCAATGCGGCTTCCCCTTAATTCGAGTCCATCCTCTGAATGTATATTTACATAATGTGAACAGTCAACCTGATTATTTCCAAGGGTCACCCTATGTCAGGTACACGCTCTCAGAATGCATACCTACAAAACTGCTGTGTAACTTTCAACCTGATTATTTCCAAGGGTAATTCTGTGTCAGATACACATCATGATTTATGTTAAAAAATTGCGATGTGTTACCAACCAAGTGTCACCTTGATTAAATCCAAGGGTAACTCGATATCAGATCACTTCCTCAGAATGTATGTCTCAAAACTGCTGTGAAACGTACAAACAGTCAACTTGATTATTTCCAAGGGAAAAGCGTAACTCCGTGTCAGATACACATCTTCAAAGTGTATACATCAGGACTGCCATGTGCAACCAACAGTCAACTTCATTATTTCCAAGGGTCAAGCGTAACTCCTTGTCAGATACACATCTTCAAAGTGTATGCATCAGGACTGCCATGTGCAACCAACAGTCAACTTCATTATTTCAAAGGGTCAAAGCGTGCCAAATAGGCCTACACATCCTCAGAATAAATGCCTCCAAACTGCTATGTATAACCAACTGTCAACCTGATTATTTTCAATGGTAACTCAGTGTCAGATACACATCCTCAACAGGTATATAATTATTTTCCAATGTGACTATCCCAAAGGTAGAGATAGAAGTTGTAGACGATATCAACACAAGGTTACAATGCAATCCTTCCGATGTCAAGTACGGAAATTCCGTAACTAAATACACGTCAGTGTGATGTGTATCTATTATTAGAAAGATCTGCAGTACAGCTAGCGGCTATATTGATCATTCAGCCTGACCAAGCAAACTGTGTTCAGTGGCACGAAACGTCTCATGGCAGACAATTAATGTGTTGTTTAATGCATGACTTGTACTGACGGGCTACAATTAATGATTGTAGAACATATCACCAAAACAGGGTTGCTAAGAGGTATATATGCATTATATGCATTTACTTTGTTCGGTTATATACACCATGTTTTTGCTATCATTATTTCTATACAAGTACAAGTGCAGTTGTACATATTCACAGGGACGTGTATCAGTTAGAAAAAGTGATGGAAAGAATTACCGATCTAGACCCTACTCTGGTACTGTATAAAAGTATAAAGTAATAGAGAATAGAGAAGTAATAGAGACGGGTCTACAGTGTATAAAGGTATATATGTCTCTCTATCGCTGTGTTTAAGCAATACACGCCCCTGTGCAAATCTGCTTTGTTTGCTTATTTAGTTTAGCATTAGATATCGGATTTTTTCTAAGCAATAAAGGGGCAGAAGCACGTTTTTTCGCTCAAATAAGTTGATAAGATGTATTTGACAAATATGTCACTATTTGTGAAACACTCGTCTCTCTTCGGAAATTAAAATAAAAATATGAGTGTGCATGATTCGGTAAAACCATTGAAATCATTTTGGTAATTGAAAATAATAAAAATGTGTTCAACGTTATTACCACTACGGATAATTGGTTTGAGTAATAAGATGTTTTACCCTATAAAGTAAATATAAATGGCACAAACTGTCATTAGAATTGGGAAATTTGAAAAAATAACATTTGCAAAAAACTTGCTAGAGCTCATTTAAACACCCCTGTACCCGACCCACATGTGTCGTTTTAATTTCGGTCCTATATAGGCTTAGGCATGAGTAGGTGTACCATATGTTACTTCAAAATACTCCCTAGAACGAATTTTCATCATGAATATCTGAATTGTGATATGGGTTCTATAAATATTCAAAATGGTGTTCCTCATTAGATATCAGCAAACGTTATCCCCTAAAAGAAAGTTTGAAAGTAGAGCTGTACAATGTCTCACTTCATCCTTAAAAATGGTTTCACACAATAAATGTGGTAACATAATACAGCACACTACCACCTTCTACAAAACATGAAAGACCTTGTATAGTGACCCAAAACTAATGATTTATTTAGGCAAACTATCTATCTTGATGTGATTCGGAATCAAGGCCTATATTTAGGACCTATCTAGCTTCAGGTCCATTTTGAGATGAGGTGAGATGGTTTAACGCCGCTTTGAAGAGTATGTCACTTTTATCAGGGCAGTATTATTGGAGGGAGAAAACCCACAACACAAGTGGCTATGTATTGCGGGGAAACCTGCGAACATCGACTGGAACTAGCGAACTACGGATGGCACTACGCTGAAATTGCACCCAAACCTTTCTGCATGTAGCACTGTTCTCTAGCCCAGACCTCAGACTCTTGATCCGAAGTCAAACACGCTAACCACTGCCCATAGGACCCTCTTGAAACTCCTGTGCAAATAAATATCATGCTGGATAAGGAAATTTATTCTGAAATATTTTGTTTGATGCAAGTTTGTAATTTTATAATGAATATGTATAGTTTCCTGAGCATTTGTAATCAGGTGATAAAATTAACAAGACCTCACAGGAACTGTTCTACAACTGCCATCCTCTTATGACACCGAATGTGAGTGAAAGCTTTATTCTCATGAACAGATTATTTGTAAAGTCAAGTATTGCCTTTTATTTACCAACCTAATTCTATAATAGATAACATGAAGCAGAAAAACTTGTTCAAGGCAATGTATTATTAACTCACACATAAATTAACTCAGAAAAACAACAATATTTCAACAGATATTAATCAGTCACCATCAAGGTATCGACAATTCACACTAAGTTAAAATTAGAAGGATATTCTAAATCATAACTGCATAACCATTAATTGTATTTACACGGGAGAAATTTTTCATTGGAAAATTCATTCTTCGGAACCTAATGGCACCCTAAATACGTTACAGAGTAAAATCAACCTTTCATAATAAAATAACAAATAATTCACACAAATATGATACAATCACCTTCATAAAGTAACAAAGACGTTACTTGAATTGCAAATATATTTATGAATATCTAGGGCGGCAAAAACGACAAACGTATGCAAATCTCTAGATGACAAGTGAGGTGTGCAGAAACAAAGATACCCTACCTCAAATGATTATAATAATGTGCATATTGTATGTCGTGATTTTCCGCCCAAAAATGCATGCGTGCTTTATTTCTCCGATTATGCTTTATAAGATACAAAATAAAATTTCTTTGAACTCCCAAAAAAACTGACATTAATTTATTTTAGCTTTATTTTGGTTCCATACCTTGACTACAGGATACGAAGAACAACTGTAAGTAATAACCATTTGACACTGTCGGTCGAAAACAACTAACAAAGAAACAAAGACACATACGTTATTATCTGAAGATCAATTTCCCTGATTATAAACGACCAACATATTATGAATTTAAACACAAGCTCAATGAGAGCATGAGCAAATGTCAGAATGAATACAACATATATTTGAGAAATAGAATCAGGGTTTCATTTTCACAAAAAGTTATCTTTTATTATTTGATGGATGTGCAAATTAATGCTGCAAAATAGTTAAGCAAAACGTCTGCCCAGTAAAGACCTAGTCGTGACATACCTCGATAGATATGTATACATGTAATTGTCTTCACTCTACCAACTTCTTCTAAAGGTGAATATGAAGCGTTGTTTATCCTCAAAACGCGGACATTATCTGCTGGGAATTCTCCACGTACCAGTCTATCCAGGATGACATCAACTTGATGTTTCCACAATGGTGAAGCTTCATTTTCATCCCGAGCAAGCACTATTAAGTAGCGGGAACATCTCTCCATGCCTTCTCTTATTCCTCCTAATTCGCCTTGTCCAGGATGTGCGTCTCTCAGGGGTATGAAGGCACCATTACTCAAGGATTCGAACACAGGACTTAAGAATGTGGTGCACCGAGGAACATCAGTGTCCTCACAAGCAATGTATACTGGTGTGTTATACTCCATGTCTTCCTTGAAATGATCAAATATCCAATCAGGGGCAGAATGTATCATTATGTTTAAGACAAAATTCAGTAAAGGGAAAACTATAATGTTTAACATTTTTGTTGTTACAAATAAACATGCACCTATAAAAACAATTAAACATACCATTTCAAATATATGTATTATAAAAGCGTAATCTGTTAAGAAATCTATTGGTATATTTGAATACTTGCTACTATTGCTTCTTTGAATAAAATATGCCAGAAATGGAGACGGCATCGGTGAAATAAGTAATGTCTCCGGAAATGTAATTTCCACCATTTGCCACTTCGATGAACTGGAGTTATAAACACGCCTAAACACCGAAAATGTATGGACTCCAAATGCTTGAGGACACAAGCACATCATCTTGTAAAATGCAGTAACACCGCAACCTGACTGTTGTTGCACGATTCGTGTGTCAGGAACCACTTGCTTGTTAATAGCACGGTGCAAATACAGTATGTAAGAAGAATCGTCAGCTCCACAAAGAAAAGGTTTGCCATCTACAAGATGTTCAAAGAAAATGTCATCCTCTTCTTCCACAAATGATGTGTAAAGGATTCTGGCGCTAAACAAACCTAATGGTGGCAGAGTATATTCAAGTTCAATGTTTGGTCGTTTACGAAGTACAAATTCTGCTACCAAAGACTGATATGTAACTAAATTGTTATTCTTGTGATAAACGATCCAACAGGTGTAGTTTCCAAAATCTTCGTTCTCAAGATGCATTATGGAGAGAGAAGATATCACGTTATCGTCTGGTGTTGGGGTTGATTCTATTTTGTGTCTCCAGGTTGCCATGACAGGTGCAACTGACATTCCATCAAGTACCCACACAACCTGGAGCGGTGTGATGTCATCGTATAATCTACAGCTGAACTGGATGTCTTCACCGGTAGTTCTGCTTGTTTCTTCAGTAATCATTGAATCAACTATCCTTAGTGGGTGATGCTTGAGAAGTGCGTGTTCCAGTTTGTTAATATACTTTACATGCTGCTCATGTTTCTCCAATGCCGGACTCAAACAAGTTGTTGTAACTAGACTAAACGAATTAACTGCTACATCATAGGAAACGCCTATTATAAGGAAACATTTGCAAATAAACCATAAAAACTTCACTATAAGACGAAAGTTCCCCAAACGATGTTTCAGTAGTCTAATGATGATAATCACAAGAGAAAGTAGAGGTGTAAATTCAAACACAGCTAACTCCAGATCATTTCCCCAGGTAGTTAGAGAATCCATGGAGATTAAGATCAACACAAGAACATACACTGGTGTAGATCTCCTCAGAACCATCACCACTTCAGCAAGTATCTTCACCATTTCACTGAGAAGTCTCATTGTGATGTTATTGTGTTTGATTCTATTTCAAAAGTTTGTCACTTCAACATGGCCTGTAACAACCTACAACGCCATGTAAGGAATGCCTCACAACGTAGGCCTAAACATCCTCAGAATAAATGCCTCAAAACTGCTATGTATCAACTTGATTATTTTCATAGGTAACTCAGTGTCAGATACACATCCTCAACAGGTTTATAATTATTGTCCAATGTGACTATCCCAAAGGTAGAGTTAAAAGTTGTAGACGATATCAACACAAGATTACAATGCAATCCTTCCGATGTCAAGTACGGAAATTCCGTAACTAAATACACGTCAGTGTGACGTGTATCTATTATTAGAAAAATTTGCAGTACAGCTACTGGCTATTGATCATTCAGCCTGACCTGGCTAGCTGTGTTCAGTGGCACGAAACGTCCCATGGCGGACAATGTGTTGTTTAATGCATGGCTTGTACTGACGGGCTACAATTAATGATTGTAGAACATATCACCCACCAGGGTTGCTCATATACATGTACTTTGTTCGGTTGTACACCATGTTTTTGCTATCATTATTTCTATACAAGTACAAGTGCAGTTGTACATATTCACAGGGACGTGTATCAGTTAGAAAAAGTGATGGAAAGAATTGCCGATCTAGACCCTACTCTAGTACTGAATAAAAGTATAAAGTAATAGAGAATAGAGAAGTAATAGAGACGGGTCTACAATGTATAAAGGTATATATGTCTCTCTATCGCTATGTTTAAACAATACACGCTCCTGTGCATATAATATCATAAAAGGGATTAATTTGATTCATTCTCTAAGAATCTGCTTTGTTTGCTTATTTAGTTTAGCATTAGCCATCGTTTTTTCTAAGCAATAGGGGGCAGTAGCACGTTTTTTCGCTCAAATAAGTTGATAAGATGTATATTTGACAAATAATGTCACTAATTGTGAAACACCCTTCTCTCTTCGGAAATTCAAATTAAAATATGATGATTCGGTAAAACCATGGGAATCATGTTGGTAATTGAAAATAATAAAAATGTGTTCACCGTTATTACCACTACGGATAATTGGTTTGTCTAATAAGATGTTTTACCATCTAAATAATTGGTTTGTGCAATAAGATGTTTTACCCTCTAAATATAAATGACAGAAACTATCATTTTAATTGGGAAATTTGAAAAAATAACATTTGCAAAAAACTTGCTACAGCTCATTTAAACACCCCTGTGTCGTTTAATTTCGGTCCTATATAGGCTTAGGCATGGGTAGGTGTACCATATGTTACTTCAAAATACTCCCTAGAACGAATTTTAATCGTATATATCTGAATTGTGATATGGGTTCTATAAATATCCAAAAAGGTGTTCCTCATTAGATATCAGTTTTCGATACTAAACGTTATCCCCTAAAAGACTGGGCATAGCTTTTCAAAGCTCTCTTAGCACAAAGGTAGTCGTAAGCCAATGTTAATGAATGGTACTTACGACTGTCTTAGCGCTAAGAGAGCTTCGAAAATCTAGGCCCTGGTAGAACTGTACAATGTCTCACTTCATCCTTAAAAAATGGATTCACACAGCATCGGCTAGAACTAGCGAACCATGGGTGTCACTGCACTGAGATTGCTCCCAAACCTTACTGCATGTAGCACTGTTGTCTATTGCAGACGAAGTTACAATGCCCCTGGAGGGAGTCGAACCTCAAACCTCTTGATCCGAAGTCAAATGCGCTAACCACTACCCAAGGACCCTTTTGAAACTCTTAATATCATGATGGATTGGGAAGTATACTCTCAAATATTTCGTTTGATGCAAGTTTGTTTCATTGATTGTTTGATTAATATGTATAGGTTCCGTGTAGAAAAGTTCTCTACTGCAGACAAAGTTGCCGTGCCTCTGGCGGGATTCGAAACCCGGACCTCTTGATCCGAAGCCGAACGCGCAAACCACTGCGCTATCGTGCCCCCTTTTATCCCCTAAAAGAAAGTTTGAAAGTAGAGCTGTACAATGTCTCACTTCATCCTTAAAAATGGTTTCACACAATAAATGTGGTAAGATAACACAGCACACTACCACCTTCTACCAAACAGGAAAATACCTTGTATAGTGACCCAAAACTAATGATTTATTTAGGCAAACTATCTATCTTGATGTGATTCGGGATCAAGGCCTATTTAGGACCTATCTAGCTTCAGTTCCCTTTTGAGATGAGGTGAGATGGTTTAACGCTGCTTTGAATAGTATGTCACTTTTATCAGGGCAGTATTATTGGAGGGAGAAAGCCCACAACACATGTGGCTATGTATTGCGGGGAAACCTGCGAACATCGACTGGAACTAGCGAACCACGGATGGCTCTACGCTGAAATTGCACCCAAACCTTTCTGCGTGTAGCGCTGTTCTCTAGCGCAGACCTCAGACTCTTGATCCGAAGTCAATCACGCTTACCACTGCCCATTTTGAACCTTTTGAAACTCCTGTGCAAATAAATATCATGCTGGATTGGGAAATTTATTCTGAAATATTTCGTTTGATGCAAGTTTGTAATTTTATAATGAATATGTATAGGTTCCTGAACATTTGTAATCAGGTAATAAAATTAACAAGACCTCACAGGAACTGTTCTACAACTGGCATCCTCTTGTGACACCGGATGTGAGTGAAAGCATTATTCTCAATAACAGATTATTTGTAAAGTCAAGTATTGCCTTATATTTACCAACCTAATTCTATAATAGATAACATGAAGCAGAAAAACTTGTTCAAGGCAATGTATTAGTAACTCAAACATAAATTAACTCAGAAAAACAACAATATTTCAACAGATATTAATCAGTCATGATCAAGTTATCGACAATTCACACTAAGTTAAAATTAGAAGGATATTCTAAATCATAACTGCATAACCATTAATTGTATTTACACGGGAGAAAATTTTCATTGGAAAATTCATTCTTCGGAACCTAATGGCACCCTAAATACGTTACAGAGTAAAATCAACCTTTCATCATAAAACAACAAATAATTCACACAAATATGATACAATCACCTCCATAAAGTAAGAAAGACGTTACTTGAATTGCAAATATATTTATGAATACCTAGGGCGGCAAAAACGACAAGCGTATGCAAATCTCTAGATGACAAGTGAGGTGTACAGAAACAAAGTTACACTACCTCAAATTATTATAATAATGTGCATATTGTATGTCGTAATGCATGCGTGCTTTATTTCTCAGATTATTCTTTATAAGATACAACATAAAATTTCTTTGAACTCCCAAAAAAACTGACATTAATTTATTTTAGCTTTATTTTGGTTCCATATCTTGACTACAGGATACGAAGAACAACTGTTAGTCATAACCATTTGACACTGGTCGAAAACAACTAACAAAGACACATATATACGTAATCTTTTGAAGATCAATTTCCCTGATTATAAACGACCAACATATTATGAATTTAACACAAGCCTACGGAGAGCATGAGAACATGTCAGAATGAATGCAACATGTATTTGAGAAATAGAATCAGGGTTTCATTTTCACAAAAAGTTATCTTTTATTATATGATTGATGTGTGCAAATTAATGCTGCAAAATAGTTAAGCAAAACGTCTGCCCAGTAAACACCTAGTTGTGACATTCCTCGATAGATATGTATACATGTAATTGTCTTCACTCTACGAACTTCTTCTAAAGGTGAATATGAAGCGTTGTTTATCCTCAAAACGCGGACATTATCTGATGGGAATTCTCCACGTACCAGTTTATCCAGGATGACATCAACTTGATGTTTCCACAATGGTGAAGCTTCATTTTCATCCCGAGCAAGTACTATTAAGTAGCGGGAACATCTCTCCATGCCTTCCCATATTCCTGCTAATTCGCCTTGTCCAGGATGTGTGTCTCTCAGGGGTATGTAGGCACCATTACTCAAGGATTCGAACACAGGACTTAAGATTGTGGTGCACCAAGGAACATCAGTGTCCTCACATGCAATGTATACTGGTGTGTTATACTCCATGTCTTCCTTGAAATGATCAAATATCCGATCAGGGGCAGAATGTATCATTATGTTTAAGACAAAATTCAGTAAAGGGAAAACTATAATGTTTAACATTTTTGTTGTTACAAATAAACATGCACCTATAAAAACAATTAAACATACCATTTCAAATATATGTATTATAAAAGCGTAATCTGTTAAGAAATCTATTGGTATATTTGAATACTTGCTACTATTGCTTCTTTGAATAAAACATGCCAGAAATGGAGACGGCATCGGTGACATAAGTAATGTCTCCTGAAATGTAATTTCCACCATTTGCCACTTCGATGAACTTGAGTTATAAACACGCCTAAACACCGAAAATGTATGGACTCCAAATGCTTGAGGACACAAGCACATCATCTTGTAAAATGCAGTAACACCGCTACCTGAGTGTTTTTGCACCATTCGGGTGTCAGTAACCTCTTGCTTGTTAATAGCACGGTGCAAATACAGTATGTAAGAAGAATCGTCAGCTCCACAAAGAAAAGGTTTGCCATCTACAAGATGTTCAAAGAAAATGTCATCCTCTTCTTCCACAAATGATGTGTAAAGGATTGTGGCGCTAAACAAACCTAATGGTGGCAGAGTATATTCAAGTTCAATGTTTGGTCGTTTAAGAAGTACAAATTCTGCTACCAAAGACTGATATGTAACTAAATTGTTATTCTTGTGATAAAAGATCCAACAGGTGTAGTTTCCAAAATCTTCGTTCTCAAGATGCATTATGGAGAGAGAAGATATCACGTTGTCGTCTGGTGTTGGGGTTGATTCTATTTTGTGTCTCCAGGTTTCCATGACATGTGCAACTGACATTCCATCTAGTACCCACACAACCTGGAGCGGTGTGATGTCAGCGTATAATGTACATCTGAACTGGATGTCTTCACCGGTATTTCTGCTTGTTTCTGCAGTAATGATTGAATCAACTATCCTTAGTGGGTGATGCTTGAGAAGTGCGTGTTCCAGTTTGTTAATATACTTTACATGCTGCTCATGTTTCTCCAATGCCGGACTCAAACAAGTTGTTGTAACTAGACTAAACGAATTAACTGCTACATCATAGGAAACGCCTATTATAAGGTACCATTTGCAACTAAACCATAAAGACTTCACTATAAGACGAAAGTTCCCCAAACGATGTTTCAGTAGTCTAATGATTGTAATAACAAGAGAAAGTAGAGGTCTAAATTCAAACACAGCTAACTCCAGATCATTTCCCCAGGTAGTCAGAGCTTCTATGGAGATTAAGATCAACACAAGAACATACACTGGTGTAGATCTCCTCAGAACCATCACCACTTCAGCAAGTATCTTCACCATTTCACTGAGAAGTCTCATTGTGATGTTATTGTGTTTGATTCTATTTCAAAAGTTTGTCACTTCAACATGGCCTGTAACAACCTACAACACCATGTAAGGAATGCCTCCCAACGTGTCCAACAAAAACATACACTGGTGTAGATCCTTCAGATACTTCACCATTCCACCAGGAACTTTCACAGTGATATGTTATCTGTCATCTACGGTGGAACAGATTTGTGTCACTAAACTTATGTTGTATATTAAATATGGCCTCTGGATAACAAACCACAACACTATGTGTAGGGAAGGTCTCTCAACGAATCAGGCGATATGTGGGTCAACAAACAAACAACAGTGTAGATCTCTTCAGAATCTTCACCACTTCACCAAAAACTCTCACGGTGAAGCTATTGTGTTTGATGCTATTTCAAACGTTTGTCACTAAACTTATTTTAAATTCAATATGGCCTGTGGGTAACAACCTACAACGCCAAGTAAGGAATGTCACTCAACGAATCCATGTATATATGGATAAACACAAGAACAAACAACAGTGTAGATCTCCTCAGAATCCCCACTACATCATCAGGAAATCTCACGGTGATGCTATCTGTCTGTCCGACGAGAGGAAGATCAACTAAAAACAACGGTCGATCTTAGAATCTTGTGAAACTCGTATCGTTTCGATTCGTTGTAAAAGTAAAAATAAGGTCTATGGATACAAAAACCAACAACACTATATATAGACGCGTAACGGTAAGCCTATGTGAGACATTGTGTTGACTTTGAAAGGGAACCATTTCATATATAGGTATATGTATTCATGAACGAGAAACACCTCTCTACTTTCTAAAGATATATCTGGGGTAGCATATGACGTTGTATATCCTCTTTGGCAATACAGTTGTCGATGAATAGGCAATGACAGAGTCTACTGTTGAGCAGTTTCTTTCAAAAACGTAATGGGTAAACTTAATAGATATACATTAAAAGTCAAAACAGTGTTAATACATATCAACCAAAGTGGACTTATTTTTTCTATTTCTCTTAATATGGGAGCCTTACTCAAATTCGACATGTGTTATTGTCATTTTCTAACTTGTATATACCCGTATAGGTCACAAATAACTTTCAATACGAGTTAGTTTCAAACAACTAAAATGTTTTCAACTAGTTAAAAATGACGCCTTCTTCTATGCGACTGTTTATACCGAATGCCGTTTCCATGGTATGACGTCATAGTGATCAACCGTTTTGGCTTCACAATGCTAGCGTCATTGTCAAAATTGTTTAGGGCAAGTCTAAGATTTTTGTTGCAAGGTATTTTACTCTGTTGATGTCATAGATAAATGTGTATCGCCATCTAAAAGGAAACGTGAATATTGTGAAGGGACGATAGTTGAGTTACACTGTTCGGGATTACGTGTAAATTGTTACTAGTGTACATATTACGCCGAGTATTCACATTGTTTTGACCTGACCACACCTCTTACAAAAATGGAAACGTCGCCAAGTACTTTCCACTCAGAGATAGGTACACACAAATATAGTTCACTTCAAAACGCCTGATAACTAACGGTCATGTTACAATATCGATAAATGGTAGTCTCCCATAATCCCTACACAGCATAACCCCTACACGTTATCAAAACAAGTTAACGGTCAACCGCACTCCTAATCCCTAGCTTTTTACCTCTTACCAAGCAATGGAACGGCCCAGATTACAACAGAGACAATTGATAGTGTGATCAAAAAGATTTAATTAACTTATCAAGGACATTTCATGTTTCACATTCATATATATGAAAATGTACATCTGTAGTACCAATACATAAGAAAAATGATGTTCAAAATTGTATCAATTATCAACCTGTTTCACTTACAAATTGTGTATCAAAAGTATTTGAAAAGTGTGTTTTTAAACATGTATCCAATTTCATCTAAGTTGAAACAAAGTTATGTAAACAAAACATTAGGATTTGTTATTGTTGTATATTCAAGTTGTAGTTACAAGTGAAAAAAATTAATAATCTTGAATTTAAGGGTTGCATATTCAACAAAATTAAGTTTAATTCTCAAAATAGCAAAAATATCAATATGAATTTTCAAGATATCATGTAAATTAAAATTTCAAGATACTAAATCAATTGTTTAAGATACTTAGTTAACTTTAAGATTCTAAGTTGAGTTTTCATGTACTACATGTACTTGAATTTTCCAAATATTAAGTTGAATTTTCAATTTTTTTTATTTTAATTATTTATTCCATTTCCAATTCATACATTCATTTCATGTAACAAACAAAGGCATTGAATATACATTCGTTTTGATATTTAACACATATAAGAATAACCATGCAAAGTCAGTGAGGCGAGCTGACCAGAGATACGAGGGGCGTTCAATAAGTGTTGCAAGCGGGGCATTGGTGTTTACATAAACAGTGTCAGCTTATAGCAGGTGTTACTATAGTCAAAACATAACATTGACACATGTCAAAACAATTTCTAGACATAACAATTATTTAGATATAATAGCTGCGCTGACCTAGGGGTCTCCATAATCATGGATTCTCTCAAACATGAACAACGCGCTGTGATCAAGTTCCTTACTAAAGAGGGATGCAAAGCTACAGAAATACATAATCGTATGTGTAATGTGATGGGTAAGGATGCTCCTAACTTTTCAACAGTTTGTCGCTGGTCTCTTCAGTTCAAGCGGGGCAGGGAGTCCTTAGACGATGACCCACGGTCAGGCAGGCCATCTGAAGTCACCCGACCGGAAGTTATTGCCGCTATCGAAAGACGAATTTTAGCTGACCGCCGTGTTAAAGTTTCTGAACTGTCTTTGGAATTCCAGATATCAGTTGGAAGTGTTGAAAAAATAATTCATGACCATCTTGGTATGTCCAAGGTATCTGCAAGATGGGTACCCAGAAACCTCACAGCACAAGATCGCCAGAAAAGAACCGAAAGTTGCATGGAGCTCCTGGATCGGTTTAATGCGGATGAAGCCAGGTTTTTGTCTCGTCTGGTGACAGGTGACGAAACCTGGATCCACCACTGGGACCCGGAAACTAAACTGGAATCCAAGCAATGGAAGCACCCGAGTTCACCGCCTCCCCTGAAGTTTCGCACTCAACCATCAGCTGGCAAGGTTATGGCGACAATCTTTTGGGATGCAAAAGGCATATTATTATTAATTGATTACTTGCCAACCAAAACTACAATGAATGGTCAATATTATGCCAACCTAATGCAAGAATTGCGAAAGACAATTCGACAGAAACGCCGTGGAATGTTGCCACGTGGTGTTCTGATTTTGCATGACAACGCTCCAGTCCACAAGTCAAGAGTTGCACAGGCCGCTATACGTGATTGTGGATTCGAACAGCTTAACCACCCACCCTACAGCCCAGACCTAGCCCCCAGTGACTACTTCCTGTTCAGAAACCTGAAATCCGCCCTACGTGGAAGGCACTTCCGGGATGACGAAGACGTCAAAGCTGCCACAGAGGCGTGGGTAGGGGGGCAAACGGAAGACTTCTACAAAAGCGGCATCAAAAGTCTTAAAGAGAAATGGAATAAGTGTATTGAGGTGAAGGGTAACTATATTGAAAAATAAAAGTAAAAAATTGACTACGCGAGTTGGTTTTATATTGAAGTTGCAACACTTATTGAACGCCCCTCGTAGAACTATCATTTGCACACTGGGTTGGGTATTGAAATTTTATGGGCGCTTCAACCTATACCAAATATGACGGGTAAATGTTTCCATTTCTCAGTGTAGGAACCTGTCCTGTTGTTTTTTTCTAGCTATGAATTTTTCAATTTTGCATGTTTCTCTTAAAATTTAAAAAAAATGCCTCAGAAGAAAGAGCATGTTGTTTGATACTTGAAACATAAATGAATCTTTTGGCTAGTAGAATAATATGATTTAGTATTTTATTGTTTGAGAACAATCCGAACATGATAATAAATTGTGTAAGGGTAATACAACATTGGAGATGGGTATTTATGAAACATTCTACATTATGCCAGAAGAATTTAACTAAGTCACAGTAAAAAAACACATGTGATATATCTTCTGAGGTATTTTTACAAAAAGAGCATGTATCATCATCAACTAACTTCATCCTCAAAAGTTCTTTCTTTGTATATATGGTTCTGTAAATAAACTTAAATTGAAAATCTAAAAGCTTGCAATCATTTGTACATTTCCTATAATAACCAAAAACATCATTCCAAACTATGTCCTGTTGAAATGTAGTATTCCAAAATGCTAGTACTTTTGGGGTGTTAGTGTTTTTTATCAGGTTGTCATAAAATATCCTTGATCCTTTGCTATTGGAGATCATATCTTTGTGTACATGATTAATGGTTAGATGGTTGAAGCCATAAGTTCTGTTTTCTAATTGCTGTCTCCAGGTTAAAACTGGATTTCTTTTTTAGTTGGCACTTCAATGATGATAATTTCAGAGCATTGATGAAACACTTTGCCAGTCATTCTGAGGCCTCCATCATCATAAGTCCTACTGATATTTGATCTATTAATTTTATAATTTTTGTTGCTCCAAAGAATATTTATTTTATTGAGTTCATCAATGAATGTTTTAGGTGGGTTAGGAAGTGCAGAAAAGATGTGTACTAAAGTTGAGATTGCTAGAGTTTTGATAACAGTGATTTTCCCAATAAGAGTCAAGTTTCTTCTTCGCCAGCTGGCAAGTAATCTGTTTTTATGTTCTAAGCGTTTTTTTCTGTTGATTACCCATAGGTCTTTAAGAGAAGCATTAAGAGTTATCCCTAAAATTTCAAATTCCCCACTGTGCCAGTCAAAATATAGGTCATTGGCTAAGATGATGTTACTACCTGTCATTGAACCTATCCATATAGCTTTTGTTTTGTTTATGTTCATTTTTAGACCTGACATTTGATAAAAGATATTGAGTGTTTCATTTGCTGCTTTGAGACTTTTTTCAGACCCACCTGGATACAATTGTGCATCATCAGCGTATTGACCCAGTTTTTGTTCTTTGTCATTAAGCATTATTCCCTTTGTTTCAGCATTTAATCTAATCATAATGCCTAATATTTCCACTGCAAGGATAAATAAATAAGGAGAGACTGGATTACCCTGTCTACAGCCCCTTTCCTGCTGGAAAAATGATGAAATATGGCCATTTTGTATAACAGCTGCTGTGTTGTTACCAGTTATGATTTCAATCCATTTAATAATATTAGGTCCAAATCCAAATGCTCTCATTGTTTGTATTATAAATGGTTTGGAAATAGTATCAAAGGCTTTTTCAAAGTCAATCAGTAGTAGAAGGCCAGGTTTATTCAATTTTTCAGTTTTCTAGTTTCAAAGATGATATCATAAAGAAGTCTAATATTTTCACTCATACATCTTCCAGGTATGAAAACAGTTTGGTTTTCATGGATAAGAGTATCTAATGTTAACTTAAGTCTATTTGCTATGCATGTACTTAAAATTTTGTAGAGGGAGTTTAGCAAAGAAATAGGGCGCCATTTTTTCAAAAGTTTACGCACTCTATTTTGCTAAGGCAAACAAGTGATTATATCTCTGTTTATTGTTATGCTTATTTCATTATTTGCAAAAGTTTATTTTATAAACCTATAAACCAATGGGCCTAGATCTCTCCAAAAGAAGTTAAGGAATTCAATAGGGTAGCCATCAATTCCAGGGCTTTTATCATTCTTCATAGAAAGAACTGCCTTACCAATTTCTTCTAGGCTTATTTCTTTTTCCAGATTGTCAAACTCTTCCTTGTTAATTTTTGGAATGTCAATATTTAAGTTTAAATCAATATCTCTCTCTTCATGTTGTCGTATATCTTTACTGTATAGTTTACTGTAAAATTGTTTCAGTTCATCTAATATAGTACTGCTATCTGTAATTTTCAACTTAGTGTCTTGAATGTCAAGGTAAGATCTTAAAATTTCAAGATAAAATATACTGAATAATAGCGTAGCCCTAATAGGGTTGATGAATCTGTGTACTCTAAACTTTTTAAAATCAACATACATTGGATGAAGTGTCATAACCTTAACAATATTTCTTTTTCTATTAAGTAAAATGTTTCATCATTTTTTACTTTAGCCTGTCAAAATATAATGTTTATAAACTTACGATTCACTAGGAAAACGCCTGATTTTTTCTACAGGAGAGGAAATGGCAAAAGGGTCTCTTGCATAAGTTATGGGCTAATTGAATACGGGATTTCTCTCTTATCATGGTTTGAAAGTTACTTACATTGTAATTGTCTGAGAAGTCTTAAATATCGCCTACAGAGAAAAACATTGCAGACTTTATGTAGCTCATTTATTTTACCGATATTTGATTATTGTGATTTTATTTGGAAAAAATCATTAAACACATCCTCTGTATCAATGGTTATGATGTTCAAACTGTTTTAGTGAAACTGGTTTTTGTTGTGTGTTTAAAAACGTTTCCGTCTCCAACCCTTCCTTCCTTCTTAAATCTTAATTCCCGTAATCCACTCAAGCTTGATCACTTTTATTCCTACTCCACACTTAATCACTCGTAAGGGTGAGTTCATTATGTCAGACAGGTAACTGCTTGTGTTGTTTTAACTAATTGTAGGGGAATGGAGTGTAGGGAATATGGGCTGTAGGGGTAATGGGCTTTATCATCCAAAACTGTGTTCCACTAGGCGATATCGTTTTGGCAGTAGATTTTGCACAATGCCCTGTCACCGTCATCTACATGATATCACAATGCATTTACATCATCGAGTAATGACGTCACAATGCTAAGACGTCATAAACATGATGACGTCACAATGTTATGACCTCACCGTACTGGAAGTCAAATGACAGAAATGTGCTCAGAGATGTACATTATTTTCATTGAAACGTTAAAAAAAATGATTTTGGATGATAAATAGAATCTCACCCTCGTGTCTTCTGATATCAAATATATCAACACTCGTTGATAAAAGTATAAATATCCTCGGCAAGCCTCGGATATTTGTAACTTTTATCAACTCGTGTTGATATATTTGATATCAGAAGACACTTGGGTGAGATTCTCTATTTAATCCGATAAATAGTTGCGCTAACGCCGTCGGTTTTAAACTAAATTTTCGGGTGTTGAATAACAATGAATCCCGGAAATTTTACAAACGCAACTATTTATCTTAAAATTGCAAATATTTCTCATTTGTCAATTTTAGATGCAATATTTCTATAGCGATCGATATCATTTGTATGTGTTGAAACAAATACTTTTATATTAGATACATAATCATTTGTCATAGTCAGATTCGTGTCGAATAAAATTTATTTGAAGCATCGTATGAAGCATACAAGCAATATATTGCAATGAAAAAACTTTTGTTAAAGAATTAAATAGTTTTAAGTATATTTACATGATTGTTAATTAACCGCTTCAGGTATTTTCAGATTTGAAATAAAACTGAATAAAAACAAACATCACTAGAGAAATATTGCATCTTAAAATGACAAATGAGAAATATGTGCAATAACTCAACAATCCGATGTATTTAGTTTCAAAGACACCATTCCTCTCGATTAGCGCGCGTCACTGAACGATAAGACGGATTTCTTTTATTACACTCTACTGTAGAACACAACAAAGATTCACTAGACTGCGAGCTTGTCTATTGCACAAGTCCCTATGACAACGAACGTGCAAATGAATCTCTTCACCTGCAGAAAATGTATTTGGTTGTCATAGTCACCGTGCATTGGGAAAGTTGACAGCCTCGAGATTCACATATGTATATACTGCAGGTTCTTCCTGTCCCTCATTTCTGATTATGACGTGAGGTATATGAACGTTTCCCCCTTAAATGTCCTATAAATATTCAAAACATTAACAATTTACCTGTAAAGTAGTATTTTTCTTTTTATAAGAGTCGACCACATTATGTTGCTTTGCGCGGTAAAATGATTCAGAATCACTATTATTAATTAGCTCGACACGCCACTATTTTAGGGTTGATAAAATCTGTGAAAAGATTTGTGTACATCTTTCAGTGAGACATATTTCACTGTAAAAAATATCCACACAGTTTGCATAATACTTATGATCAGTTTAATAGACGTGAACTATTACAGCGGTTAAAAGCAAAATAAAGTGCAATCTCGAAATGACGTTACCCGCTTTTGCTATATATTAAAAAAACGATTATCTATATATCAAACGGATAAAGTGTATATGACTTGGTTGCGAAATTATTAACCTGTCTATTTCGTACATGTTCGAGGCGCCAATGTTGCATATACAAATTGAATCGAAGAACTTTTCATTCGACTATAATCTGCAACAAGATGAAGAAGAAAGAAGAAGAAAATTATTTTATTTGTGTGTCACCAGGTTGTACAATAAACGTTGGAGCAGTGATAATACAGATAAAAATACACCTGTCGGCCTCATAAGGCCTACGAGACACATAATATACATAATACACATAATATACATAATATATTAAAATACGTAACAATAATAGATTAAAATATAAAATATAGGACAAAACTAGTGTGTGCTGAGGGATTTTCGCCGCTTAAACATTCGTAGTAATAGTACGGCTAATGGTTTAGATACATCAGATGACATTATTAGGTTAAATTGATCTACAATAGGTAACTGTGGGAAAGAGGGATAAATGGTTTACATATAATTAATAAAATCATACCTAAGGTCGGAATATGTTTCACAACCAAGTAAAAAGTGCACCTCATCCTCTATATGTCCATTATTGCAATATTTACATTTTCTATCGATAAGTGGTGTTACAGGACGTGTAAATCTACCAAGTTCTATTTCTAATGGGAGCGTTCCACAACGTAGCTTACTAATAATACTTCTTTCAGAACGGTCTAAATTACAAGTGACATAAGTTTCTGCTTGCAGCACAGTCTTAAAAGGAGGATATGTTCGCAATTTGTTACCATTAATCAAACCTTTATCATTCCATAAATCAGCAAGCCAATTATTATTGTCTAAAAGTAACAACAACTCTTTTGCAACATCAAAATCAACATTTGACAAATTAAAAACATCTGTAAATGGTAAATCTCATTGGTAATCATGTTTAAAACACGGTTATACCAAGAACTCCTAAAACGGCGTGACCATACATTAATGATTGATACAGTGTTACATTGCGACGTTTGTATACGGCGCCAGAATCTAACTATTTCAAAATTCTGTTTTGTAAGACAAGATAACCAGCCCATTTCACCACGGACTGCTAAGTTAGGGGTTTTACTGCCAACACCCAAAAAGAATCTGCATGCACGATTCTGAACATTATTGACACATCTAAATTGCTTAGTTCCCCAAATGGCTGAGCCATATGATAGGATTGGCTGGACAAGGTTTTCGTACAGTTTGTTAAAAATACTATAAGGTAAACCACCAACTGCTTTAGACTTACAGATAACAACTCCTAAGGCACGACTTGCCGATTTTGCCAACTCTTTAGCAGTGTAATTCAAGTCAAGAAATCCATGGAACCAAAGTCCAAGATATTTGTAAGCATTGCAGTAGTTAATATTATCACCACAGACAGTAAAACTGAAGTGCGATCTTGGTCTAGATGGAAGCCGAAAGTGAACAATCTTCGTTTTTTAACATTCACTTGAAGGTGCCATCTATCTCGCACTCGCACTGATGACTGGGATGTTATAGAAGACGCGTTCTCAAAACTGGTTACAAAATACAGACATAATTGGTGGAGTTTAGGATATTGCGGTACCATTTGAGTGAAACAACTCTCTTAGTACCCCTGTATTGTGAAACATCAGATAGGCCTACATAGCTTACTGTATGTGTGAACGACGCATTCGATCATCAGTTTTAAAGGCACTGTAGCACGTATTTTGCAATTACATTTTTTAAAATTTGCCATTTATTATTTAATATATATTGTTACGTTAGAGGGTAAAACATCTCATTGTACGATCCGATAAGAAGTGTATAAATCGAAAACTGTTATCCGTATTGGAAGAAAATGGTGCGACTTATTAAGCTACAATTTTGTGGAACTATTCAGTTTGAGAGGTAAATGTGTAGCTGTCTTACGATTTTGAGAGTGTAGACAGCAATATACTTTCATGGTACCGTTTAAAACTCTACTCTGAATGTTAAGGTATCGCTTCATCAGTCAGATCACTTGAACTTTTTGTCTACCTTCGAGCGGCCATTTAATTTGAACATCTTAAAATGGCCGCTTGATGTGAAATGGACTGGCATAATTTTAGTAAGAATACGTCTTCGAGACATACGTCTTGACGACCTAACAATAATAATACTTTATTTATAAATATACTTTATTTCTTTTCAGGAATTTGCTTTACATCAACAGAGCTACAACCGACCCATGTACAGTTGTACTCGCGTTGTACTCGCGATCGTTTATTAATTCAGGAGTATTATTTAGCCATTGGTAACACTTATTAACCTTTTCGTGAAAGCATTTTATTTCAGTAGGAAAAACGACGTGTGGTAGCACCTTTAATATGGAATATTTTGGCAAAGATATTTCATGAAGTCGACATTTTCTGCATTAGTGGTGCCTACTAAAATAGAAATGACCACTAATTATGAATTTATTTAAGTAGTATGGTTTAAACATATTTATTTCGCAAAGAAGTGGATTGGTAAACAAGCTGCAATAGCTTATCTGAATACCGCTCCAGGAAAGTAGTATGGTATCATGCATACTAGTTTTTCAACCCTTGTAAATGAAGAATTTGACCAATAACAAAAGGAGATCCAATACATCATTCGCAACAATATTTCCTATCTTATTCTGAAATGAAGTATTGATTGCAAGATCAATTAAGATATATTGCAAGTTATGTATTATTTTCGAACTATCTCCTGAAAATGGTACCCTCTTATTTCTTAAAGATTTTGAGATCAATATGATTTCAATCCCATTTATTAAAACATAATAGGCCTTTTGTTTGTTCTTTCAAGGCATTATTCAAAATGATATTGTATATATAAATCTACGCCTATATTGGCGACTATACTAATATTTATGAATGCCCATATACCCTGCACCAGGCTTTAGTTTAATCGTTATATTTTCCTTCATTCTAATGAACTCAGAACTCAGCGATTTTGCTGTTCTTGGTCAGAAGTGCTAGAAGATGTAAGTTGATTTAAGGTCGTGTGTAACTGCAGAGAAAAAGCCCACAACGTCATTTTTAGCTCATCAGGCCTGAAAGATCACACAAGAGATAGATTAATTCCCGAAGTTATACCAATAATGCAAGCATCTAGAGCGTGAAAAGTTGCATCTTTTCATATACACGAACTAGTAGTTATACGACGTTTGTACCTGACATCTTTATCATCATTTGTAATGTTATGTCTGATATATAGTTATCAACATGACCTGCAATGAAACACTACTCTGCTATCTTATCATGACTCGGTCAGTGGCGGATATAGACACAAACGGACTTAACGGACACTAAAGCAAAACGAAGTCTTTGCAACAACTACACAACAAGTATCGTTGAGTATAGTTTCCTTACAAAAGATGTGAATATTCCGAGGGGTGTTGTGTTGACGCCTACCCGTTGGATTCTGGATTATGTTGTCCACAGGCCATATTTCTTTGACAACGTGATTCTAGTGACACAAGCCTCTGGAGTAGTTTAAAACACTTCAATGTTCATCACTATATGTGACTTCTTGGTGAAGTTTTAAAGTCTAGGATGATCTACATCAATGTCTGATCTTGTGCTTGTCTTCATTGCAGGGGATTTTCGGACTATCTAATTTGATCAGGTATCTGTCTTTGACTTTACACTGCTACCTTCGTTTGTGATTATCAACATAGGACAATGGGAAAGTGTTTGGACTATCTTCTGATCATTATAAGGTCGTTGTCATATTTGGGCAAGCAGCTGGCATTTCTAATTATTTTATATGGCTTTGCGGCACCTCTTCTGGTCATTCTAATTGCAACATTTTTTATGTCACCTTTAAAAGAGCATTGGGTTCCTGTATCTTTCCCAAGACCCGCAGAACAACGACATGCCGTTCATGATTCACAAAGCGCGATTGATTCATATATTACTGAGAAAATTGGATATACAAGTGAAGACGTAACATTTAGTTGTAGATTTTACTACCAAGTCAGTGAGTTTGGACCATGCAGGGTTGTATGGCAACAAGATGGTTTGCCTGTAAAGAAAACCTGGAGACATAAAACACCATCAATTTACTATTCAGACAATGAAATCGTAACATCGAATCTCTCCATAAGGCTTTTGGAAGAGGAAGACTTTGGATCCTATTCATGTTGGGTATTATGGCTAGACGAAACAACACAGAACATATTTAAGGTTGAAGAATTTATACTTTTCAAACGACCAAAACAAAACTATGAACTACAACTACCAATTTTGGGAGTATTTAGTGCCTTGTTCAAGTACGCCACGTTTGAAGATGAAAATGAAGACGAAATTATCTTCCAGCATTTAGTCAATGGTAAACGTGCCAATTGTCACCAATGGGATGTATCCTACATTCTGTATCTGTATCATAAACTGACCAAACGAAATTATACTTACAACCAAATTATACACGCTAACGTTTTGGGCGTTATGACTGTAGTTCACACAATGACATGTATGTGTCCTCAGGCATTTGGAGTCCATACCTTCTCGGTGTTAAGGCGTGTTTATAACTCCAGTTCATCGAAATGGGTTATGATTGAACAAATCCTTCCAGAGGCAGTAACGATTTCACCAAAGTCTTCACCGTATATTTCACATTTCATTGAAAGAAGCAACGATGGCGTGTTTTCAGATGTGCCGACCGACTTCTTGACAGAATATGCCTTCTTAATTCGTTTCGTAGAAGTGACCTTTTTGAGCTTGATATATGTGTGCATAACTGTCTCATTGAAATTATTCATAAGGAAAATAATTTACCCTCTCTTATTGGCAACGTCGAAGATCATGAACGATTTCCATCAAAAACGAAAAGAGGATACCACACTAGTGTACATAGCATGTGAGGAAACCGACGCTCCTTGGTGCAGTACGGTACTAAGTCCTGTGTTCGAATCCTTGGGAAATGGTACCTACATATCTCTGAGAGACACACATCCTGGACAGAGAGAGATAGAAGGAATAAGAGATGGCATGGAGAGATGTTCTCGCTTTGTGATAGTGATTACAGAGAACGAGGAGGAAGCTTCACCATTGTGGCAACACTAAGTGGAGATCATTCTTGACAGATTGGTACGTGGAGAGTTGCAGGAATACAATCTACTCGTTGTGAGCATCAACCATGCCTCCTGTCCTTCTATAGATAAAGTTCGGAGAGTGAAGGAAGTGACATGTGTGCAACTGTGCAAGGATATATCACCACGTGCCCGATCTCTTGATGCTGTGATTCGATGGCTCATGTCCTCGAAGGCCAATCACGTGACTTACCTGTGCAGGTAGACGTGTTCACGGCTGTGGACACAAATCTTCGATTTAAGGCCAAAAACCAGCTTACAACATCAATTTTATGTCACAGGGTGTTGTATTAGAGTGTGGAGGAACCGTGAACTCGACATGGGTGTATCTATGCTTAGAAACCTGGAGGAGAGCTATAGGGTGTTTTATTCCGACCAGGGTGAGACATGTGTTTTTCTGCCCCGTTATAAGACTACCTCATGGTACCCGTCTCACACTAAGACTCGCTGTCTTGCTGTTCACTCTGTTGTCTATCTCCGGAGACGTCGAGTCTAACCCGGGACCACGCCAGTCCCATACCAGGACCGTCAACTCGGGGGATAGGATGCAGACCAGATTGTCTACCACTAATGTTACGGGGATGGTATCGCCACCCTCATTTTCTGGGGGGTCAGACCTCACTGTTACCCTAAGGTCGATACAGACTGACATGTCCTCACTCAAGGATAAGTTTGATCGTTTCGCTAATGAGTTCAACGAACAGTTACGTACGCTTCGATCAGAAAACGACTCACTCCGTGACCGAGTGTCGTTCTAAGAGACGAAGACAGACAAGTTAGAGGCCCAGTCCAGGCGCAATAACGTCATTATTCATGGCATTGTAGAAGAGCAAGGGGAGACGTGGGATAAAGTGGAAAATAAAGTCATAAACATAAACTTGACATGATAGATGCCAAAACTGTGCCCATTGACAGGGCCCATCGTTTGCACAGTAAATCTGGTTCAAGACCAATCATTGTCCGCTTCACATTTTATAAAGATAAAGAATCTGTTATGGAGGGAGGCGCAGGCGTCAACTGAAGGGTGATACTGTTAACAGAGTTTCTGAGGACTTCACTGAAAATATTCGATGGATCAGACAACAGTTGTTCCCTTTCATGAAACAGGCAAGGGATAATAACAAAGTAGCTTTTTTAAGTTACGATAAACCTGTCATAGAAGGCGATGTGTTTGTGTTTGATGAACTCAACAAAGATATCCGCCAGATTGGACGACGTCGGAACTGGTCGAGTAGACGACCCACCATCACCACACTGGCTCCCAGCACGATGCCCCGTTGATACATCTCCTCTTGTTAATGCAGATTATGAGATAAGTATTTCAAACTTCATAAGTTTCTGTACATGGAACATCTGCGGTATAAATACCAAAATATCAGATTCAGGCTTTATATCATTTTGTGAAACACATGATGTATTCAGTTTTATTGAAACTATGAGTCCTGACGCACAGCAGCTACTAGATACTACTTTCAATGAGTTCGATAATTTTGTCAGTAATGCCGTACGGCGACACAAGGTTGGTAGATATTGAGGTGGTTTATCAGTCTCTATCCGGAAGACTGTTTCCTCTGTATTTCAGAGAGTGTATACGGACTGGGAGAACTGTTTATTCTTCAAATAAACGAATGACTGTGTACAGGTTCACACGTTCGTTGGATTTGTGTACATCCACCCAGAGAGATCGCCGGAATATACAGCCTCAAAAGATAACGGCATAGATATATTGGAAAATAAACTTTTACAAATACTGTTTGATTATGGGGAAGCCAGTAAGTTTATTTTGCTTGGTGACTTTAATGCCAGAACAGCTAATGAGCCTGACTACATAGTAAATGACAGTTGTGATTTTATTCCTGTCGGTGAAGATTATTCACAGGACAGCTTTTCTCAATGCCGTACTTCATACGATACTATTACTAATATGTATGGGAAATGTTTACTCGAAATATGTAAATTAATGCATATCCACATTGTGAATGGGAGAACAACTCCGGAAATTTCTGGAAATTTTAGTTACATTTCAAACCATGGTTGCAGCACTGTTGATTATGCGATCATCTCGTCTGAACTGTTTATCAATATTCAAAGTTTTGCGGTAACAGCTCGTACAGAGTCTGATCACCTGCCGATAGTTTGTGTATTTCAGGATATAATCGCCTCTAGTTCAAACAATTCCAACGATACTGTTGTACCCCTATTTTCGTCCATACGTTATAAACTGCCGGAGGAAAATAGAGAGAGTTTTTATACATACTTGGTAGATAATATAAAGGAATGTATGCTCGATGATTTCAGAGACTTACTTCATACTGACCTTAAAGCGGCCATTTCTAAGTTAACGTCATTACTTCAGTGCTTCGGTGTAAAAGCGGGAGCTATCAAGATCACTTCTCCGTATCGCTGTAAATCGCCCCAGCCTCCCTGGTTTGACCATGAATGTGGCAAGTTAAAGTCTGAAAAATACAGACTTCTGAATCGTTTCAGAAATTATAAATGTCCATCTAATCTTGAATCATATTTGAATGCCAAACAAAATTTTAAGAAATGCTGCCAGTTGAGAAAAGATAATTATTTATTTAAAGCTGCAGAGGATATAAAAACGGCAGCGATAAATTCTGACTGTAAAATATTTTGGCGCACCTTAAAATGTCACCTTACGAAATCAACAGTCAAGGATAATATAACTCCTTATCAATGGTTCCATTACTTCAAAGATCTCCTTTCTTGTAAAGATGAAAGACTTATTTCAGATTTTGATAAGTCAGTTTACGACTTTGTTCTAAACCATAACTGTGACGAATGTGAAGATTTTGCTTTCTCTCATGATATAATGTCAACCCCGATCACTGAAGAAGAGGTAATAAAATCTATCAATGAGTTGAAGTGGAATAAGGCAGCAGGGCATGACGGTATTCCTCCCTCGTTTTATAAAGCCTCTCTTACTTCTCTTGTGTCTTATCTGAAAGATTTATTTAATACAGTCCTTGATAACGGTAAATTTCCATCAATATGGAATATTGGTATGATTGTTCCTCTTTTCAAGTCTGGTAGTGCATCTGATCCATCCAACTATCGTGGCATATCCCTTTTGGATATTTCTGGTAAACTATTTGCTTATATTTTAGAAAGACGTTTTACGCGCCTGGATTGATATAAATGAACTTCTTGACGAAGCTCAAGCTGGGTTCAGACCAGATTACAGTACATCTGATAATTTATTTGTATTACAAGCATTATGCACAAAATATTTATGCAGACCTAAAGGTAGATTTTATTGCGCTTTTATCGACTTCGATAAAGCCTTCGATTTTGTTGACCGCAAAAAATTATTATTCATGTTACATACTAAGGGATGTCATGGCAAAATGTATAATATTTTAAGGAAGCATGTATAAATCTGTTGCAGCCTGCGTCAGAACTAATTCAGGTAATACTGAAACCTTTAATTCCACAGCGGGTGTGAGGCAAGGCTGTGTTCTAAGCCCCTTACTATTCATCTTTTTTTTATAAATGAACTTGTAGATAACATGTATGCATCTTGTAATAATGGAATATTTGTTACCCCCAAAATCAAGGATCTACTCTTACTTTTGTTTGCAGATGATATAGTTACATTTTCATATGGTAAACGGTTTGCAGCGTCAGCTGAATATTCTACAAACATATTGTAACAAATGAGGATTAGAGTTGAATATGGAAAAATCGAATATAGTTGTCTTTAGAAACGGAGGTATTGTGGCAAAAACTGAAAAATGGTCATTTAATGGCAAACCCATGAATGTTGTGTCATATTATAAATATTTGGGTCTTGTATTTTCCAGTCGATTGAATTGGTCTATGGCATGTAAAACGCTTGCAGCACAAGCCAAAAAGGCAATGTTTTCAATATTTAAGCTCTTTAAAATGAACAAGTTTATTTCATTCAATTCTGCCTGCTTACTTTTTGAAGATAGCGCCAATTTTGTTATATGGTTCGGAAATTTGGGGAGCTCATTATTTCCAAGTCATTGAAAATGTCCATGCAACATATTTTAAAAGATTCCTAACAGTAGGTAAATTTGCTTCCAACAAAGCCATACTTGGTGAAACAGGTCGTTATAACATGCATATCGAAAGTCAAATGAGAATAATACAATTTTGGATTAAACTTATTAGGTTGCCTGATTATCTTCACGCCCATCAATGTTATCATGATGTGCAGCTATATTGAAATCATTAGATGATCGCGGAAAACATTCCTGGGCTGCAGATGTGAGATATATTTTATTTTCAAGTGGATTTTCTTATGTCTGGTTAAATCAAAATGTTGGTGATATGCAAATATTTTTGTCTATGTTTAAACAACGAATTAAGGATATGTTTATACAAAATTGGTCCCAATCAGTGAATTCATCAAGTTATTTATGTCATTATTCGCACTGTAAAACGGTGTTTGGACCGGAAAAGTATATTAGTTTTCTTAATGATAAGTCACTCTCACGAAATCTATGTAAATTTAGAATTTCACTACATTCTTTAAAAATACAACGTCTTAGAAAGGAAATTAATACGATGGATGATCTATCATGTTCTTATTGTTCTTCTGGTCAAATAGAAGACGAATTTCACATATTGTTAGTATGTGATGCTTTTTCTGCCTGCCGAAAGAAGTATTTAAATTGTGTTTATGCCAATCCACAAACAATGTATAATCTACTTAATTCTAATAACATTGATGTCTTAAAATCCGTTGCCATTTTTATAAAACATGTGATGTCCATTTTAAAATCCCGAGCAAAACCAATAAACATGTCACGTGATCTCAAGCTGTCATGATGAAACATCAACTGTACTTTGGGCCACTGTGCCTTAAATACTGAATAAATTTGTCTGTCTGTCTGTCTGTCATATGTTGCAGTGGTGACTTATGTCAGAATGTCCATGCTGGTTTTCAATTGTTTTAAATTAGCAAACTTTTTTCTTTGTAATAAAGATCTTTCTTGTCACAATTACTAAGATAATTCAAATGTGATTATAAGTGTAAGTGTTAGTGTCGATCGAGGATTTGTTCATCCAAATCAAAATAACAATACCAAAATGGCGATATTTCGACATAATTTCATTTTTCGATATATAAAAGTCATAAGTTATTACATGTTCCCAATCTATGAACAATACTGTATAACAACATGGTTTCTGGTGCTCACAGTTCCATTATATACCATACTGACATTGTATTAAATTACACAAAACCTTTGGTTTTATGGAATGCGTCCATCTCATAGTTACTAAAAAAAACAGTCTTTGCGCAATGATAAACCATCAATCAAGTACATCAAATACAACCAATCACAACACCAAAAGCTATTGGAGCAATTTTTAAATCTATACTTATACTGTACCAGTGTGCTTCCTTTAAACCGGTATCCCTCTAATCCGACGCTCAATCTAAATGACATGTTGAGTTGGTCTCAAATGTCCTTATCAAATCGGAGACGCCCTCCATATTACATCATCCCTACTACCATGTTTGCACGGTCCCAAGCAAGGTAGGTTCAGAAAAGATCACTGTTAAGTGTTTATGATATTTTGTTTTCTCCATAAATTACTGCAAATTTGGGAAGATTAAAACCTCCACCTCCCTAGCCTCCTCGTTTGTTATTTGCATGAACTCTATGAGCATGTATAGGCAAAGGCCCCACCTTTGAGGAAGAAAATGTTACGGTATATGATTTTACAATCGAAGATCTATAACAATATGACGCAATAACTGTTTACCAAATTTGTTGAAAGTTGAAGTGAATAAAAACAATTATAAAATTACCTTGGTTGTTTCCTCCCCCAAAATGAATATATTATTAAATATTCACTGCATGATTCTGCATTATATGTTGAAATAACCAGTTGCCTGAGAAAATTGTGACAGTGAAAGCAGATAAATTATTCATTGGCAATATAAATTCTTAGAGATAATGGACATCAAGTTATGAAATGTTTTGTTCAGAAGCTCTGTAAATTTTAATGCCTTCATATTGGATTATGCAACCGTATCATTCATCTCAATGCAAACATAATCTAACTTATCTGCATAGTATGTAGATATGTATATATACATAATATATCAAGAAACTAAACACAGTATTCAAAAGGTTTTAATTGATTTTTTCACATGAATAAAAACGTGATATGGCAAGAAAGTGAATGAACTTTGCCCAACATACGTTTGGTCGATAACGACACCAGTCATGCTTCTGAGGGCTGTTCTGGGTCATGCCGTCTAAAGTGTTAATCTGTAACTAGATATTGAATAATTAGGGCTTGCCGATAACATGGGCAGTTTGGGTTACCTACCTTTGTTCTGAATGATTTAAATACAATACTGTCATTGAAAAATGATAAAACTGTTCTCAAATGCTCGTACAAACGGATTTATACGACGAACATATTTGCCTGCTATGTGAACTGTAGAAATGTTGGATATGAAACGTGTTCAAGTGATTTTCTGGAGACTTACACCCGTGTTTGTTATCTCGCTAATCTGTATCGCACTGGATTCTCTGACATCCTGGGGAAATGATCAAGAGGTATCTGTGATTGACTTTACACCTCTACTTTCTCTTGTGTTTATCAACTTCCGGTTACTAAATATCAAGCTAAGTTTGTTGTATCATTACACAAAACCGCTGTTCAAGTGGTGTTTCAACGGCGTTGTTCACAGTCTTGTCATCTTTTACGTGTTAATGCTAACAATAACATTTATGATGTCAGTTTTGAAGGAACATGAACACTTCACAGATGCCACTCACACTGGCAAGTTCTCTGTAACTGAACTTAAACCAATTGTGACTGTAGTAACATTACGATATCCCGGAGAAGATGTTGAATTCAGATGTAAATGCCACATTGGTGACCAGTTCAAATCCGTTTGGACATATAAAGGGGTGATTATCAAAGAGTCCTGGAGACATAGAATAAGTATAGCCAGTGAACCGGAAAACATTACGACTCTTTCTATTTCTCTTCTTGAGGAGGCTGACTTTGGTTCGTACTCGTGTTGGTTATTTGTTCATATGAACCAAGGCCTCTATAAATTCCATATTAAGAAACATGTAAGTAAACGTATATATTTACGATTTAAACGAGAAATTCCACTTTCAGGCTTATTTATCGCATTAACCTCATACATAACACATGAAGAGGATGAGATTGAATTCATTCATTATGTTGATGATCAAGAAAAGTCATCTGTTTGTTCGCCAAATGATTCTTCCTACATCTTAAAGTTGTACCGAATATTGCTAAAGTTCAGTGCAACGGACAACGAAATACGGCAGTTTCGTCTCAAAGACGTTAATGTCTTTCATACGATGATGTCAATGTGCCCTCATGCATACGGAGTCCACACGTTCTCGATGTTAAGACGCATTTATAACGCCAGTTCCATGCATTGGGTTATTGCAGAAATTGACTTTCCAATGAAATTTGATATCACACCAAAACGATCGCCATTTCTGGCATATTTTATTAACCGAACAAACGACAGTGAATATTTCAGTGGATCAGTCGACTTCTTAACTGATCACAAATTTCTTATTCATTCAGTGGAAGTGATATCGATGTGTTTCTTAATTTGTTTATCCGTAATTGTCACATCTAAACTCATAATTCCTTTCTTATCTGCAACATTAATGGAAATGTACTGTTTCTTTGTCGTTAATCGCTTCCTTGCAAAACGAGAACTTGATACTACAACAATGTACATAGCATGTGAGGAAACTGATGCTCCTTGGTGCAGTACGGTGCTAAGTCCTGTGTTCGAATCCTTGGGGAATGGTACCTACATACCTCTGAGAGACACCCATGGAGGTCAGGGCGAGTTGGGAGGCATTTGGGGAGGAGTAGAGAGATGTTCTCGCTTTGTGATAGTGATTACAGAGAACGAGGAGGAAGCTTCGCCATTGTGGCAACACCAAGTGGAGATCATTCTTGACAGATTGGTACGTGGAGAGTTGCAGGAATACAATATACTCGTTGTGAGCATCAACCATGCTTCCTGTCCATCTATAGATAAAGTTCGGAGAGTGAAGGAGGTGACATGTGTACAACTGTGCAAGGATATATCACCACTTGACCGATCTCTTGATGCTGTGATTCGATGGCTTCTCTCCTCGAAGGCCAATCATATGTTGCAGTGGTGACTTATTTCAGAATGTCCATGCTGGTTTTCAATTGTTTCAAATTAGCAAACTTTTTTATGCCCCTGAATCGGACATTTCGGGGTATATTGTTTTTCGCCTGTCCGTCTGTCTGTCAGTCCGTGTGTTTGTCCACAAAAACTTTAACATTGGCCATAACTTTGGATTGCTCAGAGCTAGGGCTTTCATACTTGGCATGTACATACCTTGTGATGGCTGATAGCATATATCCGGGGGCATCCGTGTTTAACACATCTTGTTCTTTGTAATATAGTTCTATAGTCATATAAGTGTTAAAATAACAATACCAAAATGACAATATTTCGATATATTAAAGTCATAAGATATTACATGTACCCAATCTATGAACAATACTGTCTAACAATATGATTGCTGGTGCTCACATCTTCATTACACCATACACCTGGTAATTGAAGAGGGACGAAAGATTGGTTTAGCAAGATGTCCATTTTGTGTAGTACGACTGAAACTTGGAGTGTCCATTTTATTGCGATATAAAAAGATCTATACTACCTACTTTCTATTGTGTACAAACTTCATTCGACAAACTTTGTAGCTTCATGTCTTGTAAAAACAATACTGTTATTAACAATTTAGGTAAATATATTTTTCTAGCCTTTAGGAAACTTGAACTATTCTTTAAAGGCACGCCACTGTAGAAGAAAAAGATTGTTCATACTAAGAGCATTATGTCATAATGTGCTGCTGGATACTGTTCTCAATTGTTTTGCAGATGGATAGTATAATAGGCCTGTGACCTCTTTACAGAACAAACACATTCATTCATTACAGCATATTAACCTTGCATTAAATTTCCAAGAGAGACTACACAGGACCTTTGGTTTTATGGAATGCGTCCAATCTCATAGTAACTCACATTTACGAATTTATTACCATTTTTTTAGGCCAACACGACATAAGCTAAAAGATCACTGATTTTGGTTTCTGTTTAACATATAACATCATCCCTCAAAACTAAAATGTTTGCCCGGTCCCAAGCAAGGTCGGTTCAGAGGAGAGCACTGTATATTGTTTATCATCTTTTGTTTTTCTCCATAAATTACTGCAATTTTGGGGAAATTAAAACCTTCACCTCCCCAGTCGCCTCATTTGTTATTTGCATGAACTGTATGAGCATGTATAGGCAAAGGCCCCACCTTTGTGAAATAAAATGTAAAGGTATATGATTTTACAAACGAAAATCTATATCAATATGACCTAATAACTGTTTACCAAATTTGTTGAAAGTTTTGATTGATTGAAAACATATTTATTCATTTAAGAAGTGGATTGGGCACACGTTAGGCAACTTATAGAAGCCCTCTCCACATAATCGGCATGTTCTTGACAAGGCAAACACAGATAACCCTAGGTGAGGCCAAGGCTTGGGGATAGATATTATCTATGTAAATATATACGTTTTGAAAAGGGTGTGTGTGTGGTGTGGGAGGGGGGGGGGGGGGGGGGGGGGGGTACTATAGAGAATGTACATGATTTATTGTTGGTTGTTTAGATATCCAGAAAGTGTGGCTCCTTATCGTTAACCATGGATTATTAGATAAAATACACAGATGTAAATCCTTGCTTAACTTTAACTTTAACCATTCTAAGACTGCCCACGATTTGACATTGACTCTCGTGCTCTTGTTAGGTACGTCAAATCTCACCATTTATAATACTATCTACGTTCTCTCTCTATCTACGTTCTTATTCCAAATAATAAATTGTGTTCACAATAAAATTGCTGCGATGCAATTTTTGCTTAATAGGCAACACCGTTATTACCCCTATAGATAATTGTTTTGTGTAATAAGATGTTTCATCCTCTAAAGTATATATAAATCATGACATAAACTTTTCTTGTAAATATGAAATTGCAAAAAGCATACTTCTGCCCCTTTAAAGGGACATACAGTGTGTTGTTGGAGTCACATATGTGTATCCTTGATTCTGATTGGTTGATTTGCCTATGTTGAATTACAATGAATACCCGCAAATTACTTGGGGAGAATCACCGCAAACATCGTGTTCACATGATTCGGCCCGCCTCAAAATTTCTTTTTTCTATTTCTCTTAATATGTGCTCCTTACTCAAATTTGAGAGGTGGCATTGTCATCTTCTTACTTGTGTACAGCAGTATGGGTCACAAATAACTCTAAAAATTAATTAGTTCAAGTAAGATTTGTCCAAGTTTGACGCCTTCTTCCATGCGGTTGTGTTTACCGAATGCCGTTGCCGTGGCATGACGTCATATTGTAACATGATTTCGGTGTATCCTTGATTCTGATTGGTTGATTTGCCTATGTTGAATTACAATGAATACCCGCAAATTACTTGGGGCGAATCACCGCGAACGTATACATGGTGTTCACAAGATTCGGCTCGACTCAAAATTTATTTTTTCTATTTCTCTTAATATGTGCTCCTTACTCAAATTTGACAGGGGGAATTTTCATTTTCTTACTTGTGTATAGCAGTAAAGGTCACAAATAACTCTCAAAATTAATTAGTTTCAAGTAACTAAAATGTTTTTAACAAGTAAAATTTGTCCAAGTTAGACGCCTTCGTCCATGCGGCTGTGTTTATCGAATGCCGTTGCATGACGTCATAGTGATCAACCGTTTTGGCGTCACAATGCTAGGGTCATTGTCACAATGGGTTAGGGCAAGTTTAAGATTTTTGTTCCTAGGTCTTTTACTGTGTTGATGTCGTAGATAATTGTTTAACGCCATCTAAAAGGATACGTGAATATTATGAAGTGAACATAGTTGAGTGACACTGTTTGAGCTTATATATAATTAATTGTTGCTAATGTACATATTATGCCGAGTATTTACATTTGTTTTGACCTGACCACATCTCTAACAAAAATGGAACAGTCGCAAAGTCCTTTCCACTCAGAGATAGGTACGCAAAAAGAGAGTTCGTTTCAAAACGCCTGATAACTAACGGCAATGTTACAATATCGATAAATAATTGCGTTTGTAAAATGTCCGGGATTCATTGCTATTCAATACCCGCAAATTTCAGCGTTTAAAACCTCCGGCTTACGCCGTCGGTTTTAAACTAAATTTGCGGGTGTTGAAGAGCAATGAATCCCGGAAATTTTACAAACCCAACTACATGTAGGATATGGTTCGAAAAGTCTCCATTAGTTTGGCACGAGCGACTTACTAATGGAGACTTTGAGGACCATATCTAACTTAAAGCAAAGTCACTGTCAACTATTGGAGTTGAAGTGTGTTAGGTAATGAAAACGGTTGAAAACGTAACGCGCAAACGCAACTCCTCGTGGTAAACTATTGGAGGGCTATCCTGCTTTATAAACCTTAACTTCACGTGCATCAACACATTACAACTTTCCACCTGACAGGTAACATGGCTAGTGATGATGATGATGTTTTCATAACGCAAAACAGTTTTCAGTGTTCTTTTGATGTCGAAATAAATTCTGATTTTGAACATTTGATTGAAGCTGATGATGACATTGTTGCTAATTTTGATATTGAACAATCCTCTCCTAATTTCTCCGGTAGTGACTTGTTGTAGCTTCTCAAGAAATTGAACAATATCTGTGCAAAATTGGGTCTCCTTGTCCTCCTTGCCCACCCCCGAAAACTGACAGATTTTCGAAACCTGTAACTGTCAGGCAAATAGGAAATCTATGTAATGCTGCACATTCTGACAACACAGAGGCCAAGAGTAGATGGGCTAACGGCGTATTCGAGGCATGGGTGGAGGAAAGGCTGCGAAAAAAATGTGCATGATGGTGTAATGTTAGACAGGGATATATTGAAATTAGCACATGATGAAGACAAATTAAATCAGATTCTGATGAGATTCCTAATGGAAGTGAGGAACAAGAAAGGAGAGGAATATAGGGGTAACACTCTATATGAAATATTAACTGCCTTGCAATATTACATAAGAAGAAAAGGAACAGAAATCAACTTCTTCGAATCTCCGTTCTTTAAGGGCCTAAGAAATGTACTAGACGGTCGAATGAAATCTTTGGCCAAACAAGGGATTGGGATAGACAAACGACAAGCCAGTGTCATATCTAGAGATCAAGAAGACATAGTATGGCAAAAAAAATTGTTAGGCGAAGACCGTCCGGAACAACTTCTTGACACCCTCGTATATCTGATCGGTCTCCACTTCGCATTGCGGGCTGGCGACGAACACCGGAACCTGTGTGTCGACCCCAACTCTCAGCTTACTGATTCAAACGGCGCAAGGTAATACAATCAAAGCTATATTACATATTTTGTGAAAAGATAAGTTTCATTTCAATATGTTTGAATATTATTATTCACTTATTGTCACTCTGTAAATAACATGATTTTATGTTTAAATCAATCTAGAAATGCCTGATTGGTATACTTTGACGTATTATCTATTCGTAAATACTTCAAGTAAGAACATAGCGTTACCTTTCGTATGAGAATTTAGGGTTGGATTTGTGTGATAGTTTTGATATCGAATGATGCAATAAATATTTTCCATATCTTAAATGAAAGATATCAAGTTGTAATTTGATTATATGTATGCTTGCACTTGGGATGACATACTAGTGCATTCAATTTGTTACTATCAAAGTAGAATATTGCTAGTATTGCTATCTCGATATTCTCTCTGCTAATTATCTATGAGTTGAATGTAACTAATTAACGTTCGACTTTGTATTCCAGATTTCTGAAGTACACAGAGGATATTTCCATTAGTCCATTAGTCCATTAGGGTATCAGAAAATAAGGAGCAGCCAGAGATGTGTCTCGTACGACTCTACGAAAAATACATGTCACTGAGGTGAAGTTTTAATAATATTATGCTCCTACCAACTTCCAAACGCAAGGCATAACTCTTGCCAGTCTGCATTGCTGGCTGAATTAATCAGCCAGTAATGGAGACTGGCGAGAGTTATGCCTTGCATTGGGAAGTTGTGCTCCTACATGTATATAGAAAATTTCTGTTTTCAGAAGCATATATCTAAGAACAATTTGAAATAATCTTATTTTCGCGTCTACATTTAACGGCAAGTTTTCATTTCATAGAATTGATTTAATGGACATTTGTACGAATATTAAAATTTCAAATAAATTGTGAATCTTAATTACATATCCATGCAAATTAAGACGATATGTTCTCTCGTAAGCAGTGTTTTACATGTTGGTTTGTAGCATCTATAAACATATGCAATAGTCAAATCATTACAAAAAGTAACATAAACGAACAAGTTGTTAATTATTCCATTTTCAAGCAAGTAACACACATGATTGATGAAGTTGATGAAGTTGATGATCGATTTATACATTGATGGTTTGATGTGCATATTGTTGAAATTACAGTTAGTTCAATAGCTTTTGCTAAAAAATGGTTATTTTGGAACCACACGAAAGTAATTAAATATATGATGTTCATTATCACACATTATCAACCTACCAGCCATATAACGTGATACCTGAAACAACCTTTCTAAACCATATCATCCGGTACGAGGGACTAACAACCTTGTAATTCCCTCCAGGAGGGTTTACACAGACAGATGTAAACCCTGTTAGAAGGAATTATAATGATTGTAAACCCTGATATATCTGTTAAGATGACGGCTTGAAAGTAAAGATCTGAAGAAACTAACTTAGGTTAATTTTGAAAAAATTCATAAGTTTACGACAGAATATGTACAGCAAATGTTTTGCAGAATGTGGGTCTCGAACCATCACCTGTAATTAGTGAGTCAGCGTTTCGGGGACAGACGAGATATGACTGTACAAAAAAAACTCATATACCGCGGCCGTTAACAGGCTGACATCACCGAGGGATCCTCAATATAACGCCAGGGATCCTCAAGATCCTCAATATAACGCGATAACAAGTAAAAATAGAGCCATGGGCTCTGTAGCTCATCAGGATTTCATTGATTATTATCTAAGGTTGACTATCTAAGTTATATCAAGTAATACATTGTTATCAAGAAAAAAATAGTTTTTTTAGACCATGACTCCTGTGACCCAACTTTGGAGTCACAGGGTCACCAATCCTACAATTACAATTTCACCTTGCTACAGCTTTACATACTTAAGATAAAGATGAAAATATTTGGGTCATGACCCATGACCTAGATTGGGGTCACATGGTCACAAAATCTACAATTTTGAATCCCCATTGGCCAAGGAGCCTGCACACAACTTTTCAGCTCTCTAGACTTTTTAAGAACTGGAGAAGAAGATAAAAATAGGTTTTTAAGGATGTGACCCCTGTGACCCCATTTTGGGTCATGGGGTCACGAAATGTACAATTTAGTATCCCCATTGGCCAAGGAGTCTGCACACAACTTTTCAGCTCTCTAGACCTTTTTGAACCGGAGAAGAAGATGAAAATAGGTTTTTAAGGATGTGACCTCGGTGACCCCATTTGGGGTCATGGGGTCACGAAATGTACAACTTAGTATCCCCATTGGCCAAGGAGTCTGCACACAACTTTTCAGCTCTCTAGACCTTTTTGAACTGGAGAAGAAGATGAAAATAGGTTTTTAAGGATGTGACCCCGGTGACCCCATTTGGGGTTTTGGGGTCACGAAATCTACAATTTAGAACCCCCATTGGCCAAGGAGTCTGCACATAAAATTTTAGCTCTGTGGAGTCATTGGTTCTGGAGAAGAAGTCGAAAATGCGCAAAGTTTACGGACGGATGTTCGGACGGACGGATGGACGGACGCCGGACGCCGGATGCCATGCCATAAGCCCATCGGGCCTTTCAGGCCTGATGAGCTAAAAAGCCTGTTTTACACTTAAAAACGGTGGATAATATAGATAACCCATGAAACCGAGGATATGGTACGGTTGTAGACCCTGATAGTCAGGAAAAACCCTCGGATGCTTCGCATCCTCGGGTTTTTCCTTCCTATCAGGGTCTACAACCGTACCATATCCTCGGTATCATGGGTTATCCTTATATTCATTTTAGAAAGAAGCATTTCCTTTCCTTTCAAGACAATTATTTGGAATATTTTTACAGGCCAAAATCTGGAAAGTGCCAAGCATTTTATCTTCGACCGCTTCAGTATGCAAAGGATGACGTATGGTATGCCGATTCCGCAGTCGGAAAACACCCGCTGAGGTCAACAGTGGCGAAGTTGTGTAAGAAGGCAGGGTTTCCTGGCTTCTACAGTAACTCTGAGGGCAACGGCGGCAACTCGGTTGTATGACTCCGGAATAGATGAACAACTGATTGCTGAACACACCGGCCACAGATCTCTCGCTATAAGAAGCTACAAGGTAATTTACTTACCAAATAGTAATTGAAATTAGATTTATTTTTTAAAAGTTAGGTCAAAGGTTGTATATTTACTTTAGAAATTGTAATGTATTAGTGCAACATATGCTATGTAACGGGAAAGCATATAAAACGTTTTCAGTTTTCCTTGTATCAAATTATAATATTATTTAAAGTAATGATTAATGCTAAAACCATGTTAAACATTTGTATTTTATATCATTTCCCCTTTATAGAGAACATCATCGGAGATGGAAGATCGTGTCAGTGACGTGATTAGGGGAAAGATCCCCTGTACCGTCACCAGACCAGCCAGTGCCACCTGCACAGCCACCACCACGACGGATGTCGTACCTCCTATGACGTCAACATCGAGCGCCGGGACGACGAAAAGGAACATAAACTAGATTTGCCTGATGGTACAGTTGTGGCGCTGTCATTCTAAATAAACATTTTGAACTGTGTTTTGTTCTTCTGTACGTCTTTGATGAAGATGGTTATTTGAAAAAGGTATCTATTGCAATTAAATTTTTTAACAATGGTTGCGTTTTGGTGATGAACCCAGAACTACAACACACGATACTATTGGAGGTTGAACATTAGGTAGAAACTATTGGAGGGTAAAAAGACAATACGTAACCTATTGGAGACACCGATAGAATCATATCATAATGTAATGGAACTAATGTTTACACAACTTTTCTTTAATTAACTTATAATTATCATCCAAAACTGGGTTCCACAGGAGATATCGCTTATATGAGATATAGAGGATATTATATGAGTGTCTATGTCATACTATGTTTACGACACTCGTGCCTGAATATCAGTATTTCCAGAGCGAGAGCGAGGGATATACGGATATTCAGGCACGAGTGTCGTAAACATAGTATGGCATAGACACGAATATAATATTCTGTTTACAAGTTACCGAAGTCATGAAATTAATGAAAACACGCTAACATACACTTTCAAACATAGGCTGGCGACCCGCCGTCGCGCATTTAGAATGCAACGTCATAGACGAAGCGTGACGTCATAGCATTGTTTATGGCGTCACGTCACCATGACAAAGTGATATTTTGCCCTAGGGCATCTTATGAAAAATATGAACCCCGATATGATTGCCCTCGTAAGTAATAACAAGCGATATCTCCTAGGAGATATCGTTTTGATAGTATATTTTGAACAATGCACTGTTGTCGTCAGCTACATGACATCACAATGATTTTGCATCATCAAGCAATGACATCACAATGCTATGACGTCATAATCATGATGACGTCACAATGCTATGACATCACAGCACCGGAAGCCAAATGGCAGTTTTGTGTTCAGATATGTTCACTTTTCATTCAAAACTAATGAAGAATGATTTTGGAATTTGGAATTTTATCAACTCGTGTTGATATATTTGATATCAGAAGACACTTGGGTGAGATTATCTATTTATTTTATCGAGAAGCATTGACTGTTACCGAAAAATAAGCTAAGCTAAGCTTGTAGTTCCTCATAGATAAACCATTTTACCTCGGTTTAATCCACCACCTTACCAAATTCTCGGTATCATGGTTTATGCTTATTATAGGAACTAACAGTTTTACGATGTTCGTACCTGATATATATATCATCAGGTGTAATGTTATATCTGATAGATATCGAAGTGACCTGTTAACACTACAGTACTCCATTATCATGACTAGGTCAGTGACGGATATAGCGGACACAGGCGGACTTCAAACCCAAGCAAATTTGCTTTTGTTACAACTGTACAATGAACATATTTGAGGATAGTTTCCTCAGAAAAGATGCAAAGATTCTGATGGGTTCTACACCGGTGTATGTTCTTGTTTCCACCCCCTTCTCGTTGGATTCTTGATTCTGTTATCAACAGGCCATTTCCCACTGACAACGTCATTTTAATGACACAAGCCTCTGGAGTGGTTTAGAACACTTATAATGTACATAACTATGTGACGTCATGGTGAAGTAGTAAAGAGTCTGGTGTTTGGTTTTGTGTTGGTCGTCATTGAAGCGGATTTCTTTAAATACGAGTCTTTGACTGAACACTGATAATTACGTTTGTGATTATCAACACAGCACAATGGGAAATTGTCTGAACTGTTTTCGTTTCATTGCTAAGTCGTTGTCATATTTGGGTAAGCCGTTATACTTTCTATTCGTATTAGGAGTTGTGTCTACTGTTCTATTATATCTAATGTTATCACTTTTAAAGTCTCCCTTGGAACAACATTGGGTGCAAATATATTTCCCCAGACCTAAGGATCAACGACACATCTCAAATCATTCACCAAGCTTTTCTACGCAAAGTCGATATCCAAGTGAAGACGTAACATTTAGATGTAGATTTTACTTCAGCTTCAGTGAGTTTGGACATTACATGGTTGTATGGCAACTGAATGGATTGCCTGTAAAGAAAACCTGGCGACGTAAGATAACATCAACCTCCAAACCAGACAGTGAACTCATAAGATCGAATCTCTCCATAACGCTTTTGGAGGAGGGAGACTTTGGAAACTATTCATGTAATGTACGTGTATTTTCCCAACATGAAAAACAATGGAATATATTTGAAGTTGAAAAGTTTATACTTTTCAAACGACCAACAGAACACTACCTACAATACCCACTAGGCTTACCAGTTTTGGGCTTGTTAAGTGTCAAGTTTACATACGCCGCGTTTTCAGATGAAAATAAAAATGAGATCCTCTTTCAGCATTTCGTCAATGGGGAACGTTTCCATTGTGAATAAGGGGACATATCTAAGATTCTGTCAATTTACCTCAAGAATATCTACAATTATTATACTTACAACGAAATGAGACAAACCCACATTTTGGGCGGTATGACTGAATTTTACAAAAGCACGTGTATGTGTCCTCATGCATTTGGAGTCCATACTTTCTCGGTGATAAGGCGTTTTTATAACTCAAGTTCGTCGCAGTGGGAAATGGTAGAACAAATCCTACCAGAGGCAATAACTATTTCACCAAAGTCTTCTCCGTATATGTCATATTTCACTCAAAGAAGCAACGATAGCGTGTTTTCAGGTGTGCCGACAGATTTCTTGACAGACTATGCCATCTTAATTCATGTAATTGAAGTGGTCTTACTCAACATATGTTTACAGACGAGCATAAATGTAACATCTATACTTCTAAAATATATTATTTGCCCTTTCCTATCGGCGACGTCAAAGAAAATGAACTATTTTGCGTTTGCATTGATCGTTAATCGTTTCCTTGCAAAAAGAAAGGAAGATACGACACCATTGTACATGGCGTGTGAGGAAACTTACTCTCCTTGGTGCAGCACAGTGCTAAGTCCTGTGTTCGAATCCTTGGGGAATGGTACCTACATACCTCTGAGAGACACCCATGGAGGACAAGGCGAGCTAGAAGGGATAACAGAAGGCATGGAGAGATGTTCTCGCTTTGTGATAGTTATTACAGAGAACGAGGAGGAAGCTTCGCCATTGTGGCAACACCAAGTGGAGATCATTCTGGACAGATTGGTACGCGGAGAGTTGCAGGAATACAAACTACTCGTTGTGAGCATCAACCATGCCTCCTGTCCATCTATAGATAAAGTTCGGAGAGTGAAGCAAGTGACATGTGTGCAACTGTGCAAGGATATATCACCACGTGACCGATCTCTTGATGCTGTGATTCGATGGCTTCTCTCCTCAAAGGCCAATCATATGTTGCAGTGGTGACTTATTTCAGAATGTCCATGCTGGTTTTCAATTGTTTTAAATTAGCAAACTCTTTTCTTTGTAATATAGTTCTGTCTTATCACAATCACTAAGATATTTCAAATGTGATTATAGTAACTTAGTAAGTGTTAATGTTGATCGAGGATTTGTTCATCCAAATCAAAATAACAATCCCAGCAATCCACTATCTTGGCACGACAAAGCAAGGGAAATACTGCAAGGCTAAATTAGTCAGTGATGGAGACTGGCAAGAGTTATGCCTTGCGTTTGGGAGTTGTTTGAAAACTTTCGATCGACAGATTTCAAACCTTCATCTATTGATAAAAAAATTCAACATTTGGATATTTCATATAATAATAGTTTTTGTTAATAGATTTTAATTTAATTGGAAGGAGGAACAACTTCCCCCCGCATGTCATAACAATGTTGCAATGTCATTATTGAATAACGAAGATAGATATCGATCAGAAATTTCTAATCTTACAGATAGGTGCCAGGCAAATGTGCTTCACATACTGTTAGGAAAACAAAGGATATCATATTTATTTATACATTCTTGTTGAAATTGTATCTGAATATCAGCACCTTGGTACCTTTGGTAAATTGGAATAGCAATACTGAAGCTTTATACAAAAAGTGTCATCAGACTAAATTTCATGAGGAAATGAAGATCATATGATGTTGATATAAAATTATTGATAATTTCCTTCCTATGTTTTGTTCAAAGTTTCTGGGTTTTTTTGTATATAATGTTGGTATGGTTCTCTCAGTTTTCAGAATAAAAACAAACTAACCGAGATTGTAACTATATTGTTGGTTGCTTTTATGAAGAATATTCATTTAAAATTAACTATTTAACAATTATGCTAACATTTTCAGTTAGGCATTCACATGCAAAAGTGGATGCTTAACTTTGATTTAGAGGGATACAACTACATGTTGCCCAGTCCGATTAAAATCGACCCTGTACCAAGGTTTAAACGTGCAAAATAATTCATATTGGGAGGCGAAACTAGTTATTTAGATTCTCAGCACAAGGTCTGAGAACACCCCGTATAGGCGAGTCTTCTGTACCAGACAAGGCCCAGTCAAATAGCTGACCAATCACATCATAGTTTTATAAACACTCGCCGTTCTGAAAGCACTTGGAAAATACGTAAGGAAAGCTGTTTGGAGTTATCTGCCCCTAGCTTCTTGCACCAAAAGCTTTTGTCGGAGGTCTTGTGATTGGTTAACTGAATTGCGTCAGAACATGCAAGCATACGGGCTGTTATCAGACAGTTTTGCATGGAAACGTCCGAATGATATGACATTACATGGTTGTATGGCAACTGAATGGATTGCCTGTAAAGAAAACCTGGCGACGTAAGATAACATCAACCTCCAAACCAGACAGTGAACTCATAAGATCGAATCTCTCCATAACGCTTTTGGAGGAGGGAGACTTTGGAAACTATTCATGTAATGTACGTGTATTTTCCCAACATGAAAAACAATGGAATATATTTGAAGTTGAAAAGTTTATACTTTTCAAACGACCAACAGAACACTACCTACAATACCCACTAGGCTTACCAGTTTTGGGCTTGTTAAGTGTCAAGTTTACATACGCCGCGTTTTCAGATGAAAATAAAAATGAGATCCTCTTTCAGCATTTCGTCAATGGGGAACGTTTCCATTGTGAACAAGGGGACATATCTAAGATTCTGTCAATTTACCTCAAGAATATCTACAATTATTATACTTACAACGAAATGAGACAAACCCTCATTTTGGGCGGTATGACTGAATTTTACAAAAGCACGTGTATGTGTCCTCATGCATTTGGAGTCCATACTTTCTCGGTGATAAGGCGTTTTTATAACTCAAGTTCGTCGCAGTGGGAAATGGTAGAACAAATCCTACCAGAGGCAATAACTATTTCACCAAAGTCTTCTCCGTATATGTCATATTTCACTCAAAGAAGCAACGATAGCGTGTTTTCAGGTGTGCCGACAGATTTCTTGACAGACTATGCCATCTTAATTCATGTAATTGAAGTGGTCTTACTCAACATATGTTTACAGACGAGCATAAATGTAACATCTATACTTCTAAAATATATTATTTGCCCTTTCCTATCGGCGACGTCAAAGAAAATGAACTATTTTGCGTTTGCATTGATCGTTAATCGTTTCCTTGCAAAAAGAAAGGAAGATACGACACCATTGTACATGGCGTGTGAGGAAACTTACTCTCCTTGGTGCAGCACAGTGCTAAGTCCTGTGTTCGAATCCTTGGGGAATGGTACCTACATACCTCTGAGAGACACCCATGGAGGACAAGGCGAGCGAGAAGGGATAACAGAAGGCATGGAGAGATGTTCTCGCTTTGTGATAGTTATTACAGAGAACGAGGAGGAAGCTTCGCCATTGTGGCAACACCAAGTGGAGATCATTCTGGACAGATTGGTACGCGGAGAGTTGCAGGAATACAAACTACTCGTTGTGAGCATCAACCATGCCTCCTGTCCATCTATAGATAAAGTTCGGAGAGTGAAGCAAGTGACATGTGTGCAACTGTGCAAGGATATATCACCACGTGACCGATCTCTTGATGCTGTGATTCGATGGCTTCTCTCCTCAAAGGCCAATCATATGTTGCAGTGGTGACTTATTTCAGAATGTCCATGCTGGTTTTCAATTGTTTTAAATTAGCAAACTCTTTTCTTTGTAATATAGTTCTGTCTTATCACAATCACTAAGATATTTCAAATGTGATTATAGTAACTTAGTAAGTGTTAATGTTGATCGAGGATTTGTTCATCCAAATCAAAATAACAATCCCAGCGATCCACTATCTTGGCACGACAAAGCAAGGGAAATACTGCAAGGCTAAATTAGTCAGTGATGGAGACTGGCAAGAGTTATGCCTTGCGTTTGGGAGTTGTTTGAAAACTTTCGATCGACAGATTTCAAACTTTCATCTATTGATAAAAAAATTCAACATTTGGATATTTCATATAATAATAGTTTTTGTTAATAGATTTTAATTTAATTGGAAGGAGGAACAACTTCCCCCCGCATGTCATAACAATGTTGCAATGTCATTATTGAATAACGAAGATAGATATCGATCAGAAATTTCTAATCTTACAGATAGGTGCCAGGCAAATGTGCTTCACATACTGTTAGGAAAACAAAGGATATCATATTTATTTATACATTCTTGTTGAAATTGTATCTGAATATCAGCACCTTGGTACCTTTGGTAAATTGGAATAGCAATACTGAAGCTTTATACAAAAAGTGTCATCAGACTAAATTTCATGAGGAAATGAAGATCATATGATGTTGATATAAAATTATTGATAATTTCCTTGCTATGTTTTGTTCAAAGTTTCTGGTTTTTTTTGCATATAATGTTGGTATGGTTCTCTCAGTTTTCAGAATAAAAACAAACTAACCGAGATTGTAACTATATTGTTGGTTGCTTTTATGAAGAATATTCATTTAAAATTAACTATTTAACAATTATGCTAACATTTTCAGTTAGGCATTCACATGCAAAAGTGGATGCTTAACTTTGATTTAGAGGGATACAACTACATGTTGCCCAGTCCGATTAAAATCGACCGTGTACCAAGGTTTAAACGTGCAAAATAATTCATATTGGGAGGCGAAACTAGTTATTTAGATTCTCAGCACAAGGTCTGAGAACACCCCGTATAGGCGAGTCTTCTGTACCAGACAAGGCCCAGTCAAATAGCTGACCAATCACATCATAGTTTTATAAACACTCGCCGTTCTGAAAGCACTTGGAAAATACGTAAGGAAAGCTGTTTGGAGTTATCTGCCCCTAGCTTCTTGCACCAAAAGCTTTTGTCGGAGGTCTTGTGATTGGTTAACTGAATTGCGTCAGAACATGCAAGCATACGGGCTGTTATCAGACAGTTTTGCATGGAAACGTCCGAATGATATGAGTTAATATCCCGATAAATGTACTTTTAAGCAACTTTTATACCTCAGATATATATCTGTCTATTTAATCAGGCGGACATGTTGCCTCAATCAACCAACCATCAACCAAACCCGTCATCTGCCAACCCCTGAACCAAATGGCCTCACGCCATGCATGTAATCATCAGTTACTCACACCATCCCTCTAGATCTACCATTGTATTGAACTGTAATGTATACTGGACTTTCATATTCACTCCCATATGCTTATATATAAACATATATGTTTCGATGAAAAACAAGGAACGGTCTGATGCATGTGTAGTCGCCAACAATTATGGCTCTATCTCGTTATAAGACCTATAAACGCTATAGAAACAATTCTGTCTTCCTTTCCGCTTCATTAAAGTTTCCAAAATTAAGTTTGCAGCAAGCCAAGGTCCATTGTCCGTTTTTTTATCATGACCAAGACTTGGAATGGTCATATTTTTGTTTTGCTGAACTGATTGCCCTTTAACTGGTTATTTTCGGTTAAAGTTGATAATTTTTAATTAAATACACAAAGTAAAACATTGGACATATATGTATATATACATACCATATATATATGATTTTCCCCCTTTAATGGTTTCCTTTTAATACCAGTACAATACTTGGATGGCACAGAAAAGCAGGACAACTTTGGCAAGGTCGGTACAGAACTTGAACACTCAATTTGGTTCTTGATTTGCACAGGAACTTGTGTGCAAGTGTTGTACTTCATTCAAATTTATATGGTACAGAATTTTTCAGATTTCTTTTTCTTGACAGAAACAAAGATAACAAACATATATTCACTTAAATTAAAATTTAATCTCTTTTACATGGAAAAAAAATTTTTTGTGCTTTTTTACCACAAACTCGTGATTCACTCAAAACATCAGCATTCATACAAAAATTTATACTGCAATAAAACCATTATGACAAATTCATATTAACAATAAAATTTGTTTCAATAAATATATAAAACAAAACAGTTTAACAAGAAACAAAATAAAAATTATAGTGATTAAGTCGATGTACAGTTAACCATTTGATTTCAGTCATAATTAAAACACTGATTTGAACACAATTTCCTTAATATCATGATGTGACTTGTGTATCACTTAGATTTCTAATTAACCAGGCAATTACAATTTTGAAAATCATTTGACAAAATGAATACTTTAAAAAATATTAAGAATCAACACCTTTTTACTGTTGGCAAATAGCTAATTTTGCTTCAAGTTACAGAGAAGTGAGGTTAATTGGGGTTTAACGCCACTCTCAATATTATTTCACTAACATCACGGCTGCTAGTATTATTGCTGGCCGAAATTGGTTCTGTATTGCGGTTAAACCTGTGAGCATCGGCTGGAACAAGCGAACCATGGGTGGTACTGCACTGAAATACAGTGTAGCATTGTACCCACACCTTACTACGTGTAGAACAGTTCTCTACAGCAGAAAAAGTTGCCGAGACCCTGGCGGGATTCGAACCTCTAAGTCTGGATCTAAAGCTGAATGTGTTAACCACTGCACTGTTCTGCCCTTGCTTCAATACAGTAGCCTGCAAGCTACTTACTAAGTCTGACACTCTGCAAGGGTATATAACTTTGTTTCAGACATAATACAAGGGGGGAAAAAACCAAAACCATCAACTGTTTAACTTCAATATATTCAATCAAGTAAATTAATTTACATATTTTTAAGCCCTGACATTCAAAGAATTTTGTCCAGTTTTGTCACATTACTCCTAGGCATCAAATATGCTTACACGATAATCCTAGTGTACTATCTTGGCTACGTCATTGGACAAACCACAGACTTAAATTCCGTGGACAAACGTAATAGCTGGAGGTCAACTTGACCTGACCAAACACCTAAAGCCTAATTAGACTCGACACAGTAAGGTTAAATTGGGATGAAACATATCAAAACTACATTCATGTCGTAACAAGTGCATTAACAAATTTAAGAAGTTCATACCGTTATTTGTTTTCAAAGAAATCTTTTTATATAAGGTAACATTATGTATATTTTTACTTTCATTAGACTTTATTTTCAAGAAACTATTGGTTTAGTTACGTTGTTTCATTCTTGATTATGTTCTGAAACGAAAATGTACCGAACTCTTTTGTGCCTCATTGCTCAATATGCAACACTGCATCTCTGCATTTGGAATTTGAAATTGACAAATTCATATGAAAACGATCAAGAAAATATGTGTTGATCAGAAATATCACAAGAGCTTTTTTCCATTGCATCACATAACACAACACTTTCACATTGCACATTCCCAAAATGTTCATCATTGTTATCATCACACAGATCATCACTGTCCTCTGTTACACCTTTTTCCTCCATATCCTTGTCATATCTCACATACGAAAAATAACAATCAAATCCGAAAGCAATAGCATTGTCATATAACACACGATATCTAGTTGGCAGAAACAGGAAGTTTATAAGCTGAGCAGGCGGCCAGACAATCCAGTCTGCCGTGTAAAGAATTTTTCCTTTTTCTATCAAGTCTGACTTAGTTTTCTTCCACGAGGCATTTTCCATAAGGCACAGTGTGAACAGAAATGTTCCGATGAATACCGGTGAACAGACAAGCTGGTCGACAAGAATTTTCCTCAAGACAACCTTTAACGTTCTTCCAGGCATCCACTTGTCTAACCACAGATACCAATAGTGACAAAACGGACCGATGGCAAAGCCGGTACATGCAACATGCAGAGTTCTTTTTTTGTCCCAAGTTGACAGCTTTTTGTTGATAATTTGATAGTTCTGCTGGACGACATCACCAGCAAATGACAATCCAACAGTGAGAGATATGTTCGTGTACAGAAGGTACTTCTTTGAGAAAAGTCTTTTACCACCTCTGCTGATGGACTTGACCAATGGTCTTCCTGCAAGCTGTATCAGGCCATTTCCAATCTTGTTCATTGCGGATTTGGTGATTGGATTCTGAAAAAGAATAAATTCTTATATAAACATTATTTCTCAAACAGGGGAGACACCGTTATGCTGAGTGACTAAAACATAACAGTGATTGATATAGCTATGTTGGTAAGACAACAGCGGGTAGTCTTTGTCAATCATGGTTGTATTCACAGCCAAGAATTGAAGAGAATGAAAGAAAGTTTATAGGTTTCCAAAATGATGTAAGTCTGATAGTATACCAAATCCATTACTCTGATGTTTTTAATTCATAAAATTGTTGTGTGATTGAAGGGTAATTATATGAACTAATTTGAGCAAGTACATGATGTAAAGCTGAAAAATATTGATAAAAAAAAACCCAATAAAAGTGTTCTGACAAATTGCAAACTCCTAAAGTTAGCCTAGATAACTCACAATACTATAGGGTAAACATATAAAATATATAGAGATACAAGACCATTTACATCAGTGAATTTAAGATATGTGAGATAAAATTCAAATATTATGGTGACAGATCTGATTTTAATTGAGAAGTCTGACAAAGAAAATCTTGTAGAAATGTTTGTGTTGAACTTGAGAGTGAACCCAGTATTTCCTATGACTATTTATTTTATTTAGATAAAAATATTTTATGGATTATCAACTTCTTTATTTTAAAATTGCAACTTTTTTTTATATAGATCCTTATACCGAAACATAGCCAAAATTAGCCATTGTAAGATAAAGAAGTTGATCATCCATAAAATATCCTTGTTTTTCCATACACAAACTTCTAGAATTCCTCTCAAACAGACATTGACTATTCAGTATTTGTTTGACAGATTTGTCAATTTTTTATTATTAATAATTATTTTTTTCAGTACTTCAAAAGGAAACAATATATTAAATGATTATATTGTCAATGCATTTACTGGGTTGAATTTTGCGTGGTAAGTGCGTATCTTTAGCCTACATTGTTGCACATTCACTGACACTGTTCAAAGATACGATATGAAATAATCTTTTCACACATTGCAAATCAATCAAGACAATTTTCCCACGTTTTCTCCATAAATAATAACCCATATTCAAAGATGCTGGTAATCCAATTTTAAATATATATTTGTATTTACACTGAACAGTAAATAACACAAATCTTACCGGCTAAGTCCTCAAGGGCATCGTGGTTACACAAGTGGGAGGGGTGTTTACAAATTCTGAGCTAAGAAAAGAAACGGAATGTTAATCTATTATTAAATCCTAACCGTCAATGAACTGTCTTTAAAATGAGTTTAATGTGTTGATATGACAAAAAACATTAGTATGTTTAATTATAAATCAATTTTAAAAATATTCGAAATGTGTAATATGTAAATGTACATGATGTTTATTTCAGAAGATTTCCCCTTTTAAATTCACCTAACCGGAAGTACAGCGCCATCTGTAAGCGCCAAGTAAGTGGACTTTTTACAAACATGTGGAAAGCACTACAGTGATTTAACATAAGTAGTGACACTGTCCTCTGCACTCATTTCTTAACATATTTGGTTATTTTCGTCGTATTTGTTGAGGTACGAATGTGCATACGGTATTTACAAACTTTAGATAGTAGTTATGAAAAAATGATTATTTCATGGCCATACTCTACTGTACACTGCACAACTCTTTCCACCAACGAAAACCTACTCAGGCAGTTTGCAATACTTTGCAGTTACCTGTGGGCAGTATGGATATTGATAATATTTGTATGTGTCTATATTTCTCAATATAAATGTGTATTGTTTATACTTATTATTGTGATTTTGAATGATCCATCTTGTCTGGTCAACGTTTTATAGGCCTAATCTTGATAAATTTAGAATCTAAATGGTTACAATATTTGCTGCCTTGAGACTAGTTATTGCCAGCTACCTTTTATCGCCACCGCCTGGGGAAAATGCATTTGGGGAATCAATAAATTTACTGTAGACATTTTCACAAAATTAATCCTTCCAAATTCAGTATCATTTGCTTGATAACTGTTCGCATCTACACCCAAACATTGCATGCATATCATTGCAATTCTTTGGACACAGATCTCTACGGTATTCCATCAGGTCATAGATGACTGACTCAAATAAGCAAATAAGCCTAGGGAACGAATCAATGATCTGATTTTAATGAGATTGGAAATACCTGTAAACAATTTCAGATTAAAGCAGATCAAGATGATGAGAATGAGGCCGCCTGGTCCTGGAATGGGACCCCGAGGAATGAGACCTCCAGGCCCAGGACCCCGACCGATGGGACCCCCTGGACCCAGAGGTCCCCCTAGACAAGGCCCACCTGGACCCCAAGGACCACCCCGCCCCCCAGGACCCCCTGGCCCAGGCCCAGGCCCAGGCCCAGGAGGACCCCCTCCGATGCAAGTGAGCAGCAACACTAACGATCCAGCCTCTGCAAAATCAAGAGTTTTTGTGGGCAACTTGAACACTTTCCACCTCAGCAAAGAAGATGTGGAGCAGATTTTTATGAAGTATGGTTTCGTTACGGCTATCTCCATGCACAAAGGTTATGCATTTGTACAGTTTGGTCGAGAGGTTGAGGCAAGGATAGCAGCAGGTGCTGAAGATGGAAAGAATTATGCTGGGCAGATTATAGGTTAGTGTGTCAATAACCTACATGTATCCTTTTGAAGAAAACTTAAACTTGAGTTTATTTTCTAGAATCAAAAGTCTGGAAAACGGTGCATTTAAAACTTTACTTTTAACTTTAAAATGTAAAGTTTTAGTTTCACCGAAGTACTGTTCTATTGTTCATATAAATAAAAATAAGATTGTTCTGTATAAAGGTTTTACCAATATTCCACTTTAACTTTAAATAATGATGTTGTCCTATCGTGTCTGATTGATTGATGTCAATCAGACAAATTAAATCCCATTTATCACAATAAAACGTATAGATCTATCTATTGCTTCCATATTTGGTTTCAGCAACCAACATTGCCTCTGAACCAAAGGGTAGAGGTATAAAGAAGACTGCAACAAATGAAAGGTTTGAGAGTATTGAGTCATTGACAAGAGTTTTTAAAGCTACTTCTGAAATATTATTATCCCCCGCCAGATATAATGCTCAAATCGACGGATAGTTAAGGGCATGCTAAATGTTTTCTTGTTGAAACAACATTGTAGTAAAATTACAATTCAAGACATCCTCAAATATTAAAGGTATCCCTCTTTGTCATCTATGTTTTTGATCTGAATTTTCAATGATATTTATTTATACAGACGAAGCAGCACAAGTTCTCAATCCCCTACAACTCCCACACCATCAGTCAACTCAAGTATGAAGCGCACCCTGGTGACATTAGCAGGCGACACGTCAGAACCGCCAACCAAGAAACCAGCGCCATCAAGCAACGCAACAGAGAGCAGAGCTAAGATAAAGCCCGTCTCATCCATCAATACAGGTAGTCTGAAGGCATCATGAGTGATGTTATGTACATGTGCCCCTGCTCTATATGCCTTGTATGTAGTTACCTGGAGTGTACGTCAATATGGCTGACTTTGAATTTTACAAACCTGTGCTATTTTTGTGTCTTATACAATTTTCAAATTACATTTCATTCTCTGCTGGGAATCAGGGTCAACTAGTCCTAAGAATTAAACTTTTTTTATTGAAAATCCCTCATCCCACTTTTGTAACCGGCCTGATCTGAAAATAACCAGCTAAATAACATGCTATTTTCAAAAAATTAAATATGAATTGCGCAAATCATATGATACGCTTACTTGCGTATATTTTATGTATGAAAGTGTTCTTAATATGTAATAAACAGACTTGATTTTATCTAAATGTTTGAATGATTTATTTCTCTAGCGGCGACAGACGTGCTAATCTGTGGCCGATGTAAACTGCAGTTCAACAGCCTACACAGTCTGGCACAACACAAGAAGATCCCCTGCCAACTCCGCTTCAGCTGTCAATGTCAGAAGAACCCACCTCCCGTATCAGGTACGGCAGAAATCATACTCGGCAAGGGTTGTTAAGTAGAGACGCTACGCTACGACTTATGTCGATATGTTGTCTGGCCAACATCATTTCTGGAGCCTAACTCAAAAACTGACATTTGCTTACTTCACATTCTGACTCGGTCAAATACCTAAACAAAATTGTGGGACTTGGAAACTTCAAATTTGGTATGGAAGTTTTAGTATAAGGCTTCGGTTTATGAATGCATTAAATGGAGCCCACTCTATTCTTTAAATGATAGCGTTTTGCAAGTGGTGTCAACTTTCATGATAGTTTCTGCAATATTTTTTAAATTGACATCAGTATTATTGCATTAATTTTTAGCTCATCAGGCCTGAAAGGCCCGATGGGCTTATGGCATGGCATGGCATGGCGTCCGTCCATCCGTCAATCCGTCCATCCTTCCGTAAACTTTTCGCTTTTTCGACTTCTTCTCAATAACCAATGACTCTAGAGAGCTGAAATTTTATATGCAGACTCCTTGGGTAATGGGGATTCTAAATTTTAGATTTCGTGACCCCATGACCCCAAATGGGGTCACATGGGTCACAACCTTTAAAACCTATTTTCATCTTCTTCTCAAGTTCCAAAAGGTCTAGAGAGCTGAAAAGTTGTGTGCAGACTCCTTGGCCAATTGGGATTCTAAATTGTAGATTTCGTGATCCCATGACCTCAAATGGGGTCACAACCTTAAAAACCTATTTTCATCTTCTTCTCCAGTTCTATAAGGTCTAAAAATTATATATTTTGTGACCCCTTATGACCCTACTTAGGGTCACAGGTCAAAACCTAAAAAAAACTATTTTCATCTTTTTCTCAAGTACTTCAAATTGGTTATGTATGTGATAAATTCTCCTGGAAAATTAACATTTCCAGATTTATTTAGTTTGTTTTAAGCCTGATGAGCTACAGAGCCAATGCCTCTATTTTGTTTTTTACAGTAGTCAATCAGATACGACTATTTAGCAAAGTTATGGTAGAATTTGTGTACCATGCTATAACTATGTTACAGACGAGCCCTCCCATTTGGTTTGTGCCGTGTGTGATGCAGAGTTCAACACTTCCTGGTCCCTCGTACAACATTGCCAAACAGAACACGATATGAAGATTATCAAAACCGTGAGTAGACACTAACTCTGTTGATCAAGATTGCTGTCAAATGTTTTTCTTGTAACTCTTTATTTTAAGTCTGGATCAAAACAGTGAGGAGACATTATTTTCATTCCAAGTCCAATAAATCTTGGCATAAAAATTGCAGTTAATTGTTATATCTGAACACTAAATTTTGAGTGAAGGTCAAAGATCTATTCTTATCCATCAGTTAAACCTTTAGTCCGTGAGGTGAGATTCCTGTAAACTGGCCACTGATCATTTGGCACCAATTTAATGAACAGATTTCAAACTTTTACCATTTTGCACATCCATCCTTTAAAGGGAAAGTTCTGTCAACGATCTATCGGCAGCATCTGCCATCTTGGATTTTTGGCATTACGTGAAATGAAAACACGCCATATTTAACCCAATTTTACACTTTTAAAAACATAAAACATTCACATAGTAACAGATAACATATAACAAAACTAATAAACAATATGCTGTTAGTACGTAGCTAAGTTTTCCCCACTCGCAGCGCTGATGAATGGTTTCAGTTGTCATTGTGTTTATTATGTCCCCCGAAATTTTTTTCGGGAGACATAATGTTTTCGCCTCCGTCCGTTATTCTATTATTCCATTATTCCGTCATTCCGTTATTCCAAAATGCTTTCTTTTCCGGGCCATATCTAAAAAAACGTTCAATATTTGTTCACAAAACTTAGTATGTAGTTAGACCTAGTGGTGGAGTGGTGCATTTTGCTATTTTGGTTATTCTGAATTTTTTTATTTTTTTTCTGGTTTCCATGGAAACAATTTTAACTTAGTGCAAATTGGGGGTAGGGATCTTTTCCGGCCTCTATTTCAAAATCTATTTAGTACTTCTTTACGAAACTTGGTATGTGGTTAGACTTAGTGGTGGAGTGGTGCCTTTTGCTATTTTGGTTATTCTGAATTTTTTACTTTTTCTGGTATCCATGGAAACAATTTGAACTTGCATATTGAGGGTAGGGACCTTTTCCGGCCTCTATCTCCAAAACCGTTCAATATTTTTTCACCAAACTTTGTATTTGCTTAGACCTAGTGATAGAGTGGTGCATTTTGCTACTTTGGCTATTCTGAATTTTTTATTTCTTGTTATTAATGCAGTATTGAACTTGAAAGTTGGAGCAGGGGACATCACAGTGCATCACATGCACATATTTCTAGTTTTTCAACAAGTGTGCGCTTGTCTTTATCAAGTTGTGAAATATATATAAAGTCATCAAAATATTAACTTCACTAAGATATTTACATTTTACTGTGTTTTAATCATGTATTTATATTATGTATGTGTAAACGGAGATATTCTCTCGAATTTCGTTTCCGCTAAAAATCCCCCGTTAGAACCCTCCTTTTAAAGGGGCAGTAGCACGTTTTTTTGCAAATTTGATTTTTTCAAATTTCCGATTTATAACGACAGTTTGTCATTTATATTTACTTTACAGGGTAAAACATCTTATTACACAAACCAATTATCCGTAGTGGTAATAGCGATGTTGCCTATAATGCAAAAATTGCATGGCGGACGATTCACATTGCTTTACGGAACAGTGTACACTCATTTTTTAACTTGATTTTCCGTAGAGAGAATGGTGTTTTACTATTGGTGACATTATTTTTCAAATACATTTCATCGACTTATTTCAGCGAAAAAACGTGCTACTGTCCCTTTAAAATATTTGATCAAAATATATACTAGCATTTATGTTACAGGATGAAGCAGCTAAGGCAAATGAGAATGGCGACGACAGTTCACTAAAAGACAAGAAATGATCACAGCTTCTAGAATTTGCACGTCACAAGAAAGTCAACTTCATCTTCCAAGCATCATGTTCATAGCTTCCTGTACAGGGTGTCACACCTCCAGCACAAGGCTTGCAGTTTGTAATAACTTCCGTCAATTGGCACTTTGTATCAAAGGCCTGAAAACATTATTTGGGTGGCATTTGTGAGTTACCTCCCTTCTACTAAGGCTTGATTTTCGATAAACATAGTTGTTCACCCAATATGTGACTTTGAATAACATAGCTCCTGATGGGCGGAAAACTTGAATGTGGTTTCTGAGCATGGAGTCTGCCTCTAGATTTATTTACAATCGAGTGTTGCTTCCCTTTCTTATAAAATTTTTGAAAGCATTTTTAAAAAATCAATAATGACCATCCCCAATAAAACAGTTACTTTGTATATATGAGGAAATGGGCATTCCCATCTGAACAGAGTAGTCATTTGTTGATTTCAGCTTAATCCATGTTATGGGACTGTGGCATTTCCTGTTAGAGATGTATTTCACTGGTATTAAACAGATACGACTCTGTGCCATTATTTAGAGTTGACCCTGTGCGGGTAGATGGGGTTAAGGTGACCGCATTCCTTCCGTCAGTTTGTATTGCTGTCTCTTCAGTATAACTCAAGTCAACAGAAATTTGTATTATATCAAATGGGATTACTTCATTTTTCGTCAGGGGTTTTCATTATGTAGTCCAAAGCTTTATTCCATCATTGTCATTCATTCTTCATTCATTCATCTCTTGAAAATGTTTTTGAATAGTAGTTAAAGTTATAACAATGTTTTGCATATTGACATGAGTTTGTAAATCTAATGTATAAGTGAAAGATGTATCTTTATATCCATTCACGAGTTCAAGTTTTCAATACAAACAAAATGGCAAACGTTCTGTAACAGGTGCTTTTCAAAAGGGCCAAGAAAATTCAATCAAATCATTACAATTTCATTGTAAGGTAATTATTTTCTTTGCTTTGTTGTAAATTGTAATTTTTTTGTTTGAGTCAAAGTACATATTTATGGGCATACCGGTAAAATAATCATTTGACATGTGTTGGGAGAGTGCTAATGAAAAATATATTAATTGTCAGTCATAGGGGTCAAACCCGAAACATGTCATTCTTTTAATGCATTAGTAATGTTTGAAGAAAGATTTATAAATCATTTTACCAGTTACTCGAAAGCATGCTGAAGGTGCAGGATAGATTATTTTGTTTATTACAGTATCATAAATTCCAGCAAAAACTAATAGGTTAATTTCAAGAAGACTAGGTTTAAATCCAGTAAAAAAAAGGGCTCTTTATAGGTTCATAGGTTTATCAAAACTGTCTTTGTATTTCACAGGTATCATGATTGGAATTCATCTCACTTTTCAAATTTGTTCATGTAAACTATTTTCATGGTGGTAGAAAGGTATGCAGATCATGTGAAAAATCATGTAAATTTGCTTTTGATGGTATTTGGTTTCCTTTACAATCCAGCATTTTTGTCATGTATACGATTTTATACTTCATTTATTCCACTGTATTAAGATGAAACATTTATAATTTTGTACAATCTATTTCATCTTCTGAAGTGGTGATTTGTTACTGTCAACATTTCTGTCAATTTCTGCATGGGTTGTTACTTTTCATTGTAACATTGATCAAGTGTGTCCATTTTCAAAATATCCAAGGCTTTCAAGACAAAGTGTTGTTAAATCATCTACCTATGACAAACAATGTTGTATTCTTTCAAATGTTTCCTAGTCAATCATGATTTTCTGCAATCAAAATTACAATTGTTTTCTTTCTCCATGACTATTAATTTTCATTTCATTCCATATCATTATTTACTGTTCTTATGTTCATAATGTTTTAGCCATTCACAATGTTTTCTATTAAAATTGTAGAAATGATATATTTTGGGAATATACATTATCAGTAATATCTTTTACAATGAACCTTTCACTGGGTTACTTTATGTGATTCATTCATTGGACATTATCATAAGGCTAGGGCAAATTATTTACTTGGTTTCCAGATTATTTGGCAAAATGTCTAAAGGGTGGAGACAGAAAAATAGACACAAAACAAATTTTCTCTTCTGTTATGTATAAGTGTTTCAAGTTAGCAATGTAGCAACTTTTTTAATTGGGAGGAGAAACTTAAAAACATTTTTATTTGTGAGGAATTTTGAGAAAATTTCTATCCATGGTAGAGGCATCCGTAAACCAGGTAAATAATTTGTTTTCGTCATAAGGTTTATTTGTTTGGTTAATGACATAATTCCTTCATCATCTAATTAGTATATAAATCAAAGTATTCACTGTCATATATGCTGAATTGATGTGTCAGGTAAATTGTATTCAGATCTCTTATTTTGAATAGTGTTCTAATAATGTAATGTAATACTTAATTAATAAATTAACAAAGTATAGATTTATTATATCATTGATGAATTGTTTGCAAATACTGATATTAACTTTGAATGACTAAATAATGCGTTGTTATGACATATTTCCATTCTTCTAGGTTAGGGCATCATTCTGTGTTGTAAGCTTCTGTCTATGAGTATTGGATATAATCAAACCCTGTAATTCAGTATGTATTACTGCCAAAATACGTTATCCTATTATGTTCCATAGGTTTCTGAAAATAAAAATTACAGTCGACAATTTTCAATATACTTGTTGTTCGGCGCTTTAATATAAAGATATTTTTGACGTAAGTTAACTTTGTTTAACATCTGAAAATGTTTGTAAAGTATTTCTTTCTTTTCATGAATAAACGTTTATTTGTGCAGTCTATGTTTGTATGACATTTTATGTATATATTTGCTGAATGCAAAGCATTTACAGGTTGTGAAGTGACATATATTTTTCAAAAGAAAAGGTTTATGAACAGAATTTTTAGAATTTGTATGTGCCAAACAAGATTTAGATTTCCAATGGTTGCTCTCGTGAATAAGCCAAAAGCAAGGTTCTATTTTCAAGTGGTGTTCTTGGCTTTTATTAAAAGTAAAATGAATTCTACACCTATAACAAGGTAAAAGTTCATCACTGTCTCTCCTCTAACAAATTTGAATCAGATTCAAATGAAACGCGCATGTTTACAAACTTTTTACGAAGCAATTTTTAATCCAATCATTTTTTTCATAGGCATCCATAAACAAATGAATGGTAAAAATCCCAAATTCGTAATGCTAAGAATTTGTTTTTCATCATCAAGTGGTAATGCTTTTCACATATTTGTAATGAAGTAAACACAATGTCTTAAGGTCATTGGTTAAATTTAATGATAACTGAAAATCCAATTTCAGATTCTGTTGAAAGTTTTGTGTTCAAAAGAGTGTAATCTTCCTTGATTTTCAAGAATAGGTATGAACTTTTGAAAACAAAGGCGCACTTTACTTAGAATTTTCTCATCATGAGAGGAGCAATAGCAACAAGTGTATGAACATCTTGGTGTTCAGTGAAAACATGTCCAGGAATAATGAATATTTTTCCATAATCTACAATATGTACAAAAGAATACCACAATTTGACTGATAAAGTGCTGGATGTTTTTGAAGAAATCATTCAAGGATTGAAATAATCCTAGTTCTTTGGTCCGAAGCTAGTAAATAATTTCCTTGGGCTACTATACTGCTTGCCCAACAAGGGTATTCAGTGTGATGAGGGAAAACTTTGATTTGTACCTAGTAGATATGAGCCTATTTGCTAATACATTTATTATATGGCTAGTAAATATTAAAACCACTATTTCAGCAGACCACCGCATATTGTAATTTACTTTCTGGCGTTGTGATTTGACGCTTTGTTATTGTCATTAATTCTACTAAAGAAAGTGAAATCTTCACATTGCTGGTTGTTGATCAATTTTATGGATATTAATGGATATGGATTTCATAACCTAGTCCGTTAAACAAATCAACACTCCAAGGAGTACTCAGTGGTTACTTATTAGCATGTCAAATTTCAGTGAATCAAAAAGTTTTCCATTTACTATATTGAGCAGGCCTTTTATTAATTTGCTCCCCGTAATTTTGAGTTAGGAGCACACATGCTCCTTGACAAAATTTTAAGTCCACTGAAAAATGATGTTTCTTCACCAAATATAACTATTATCCATTACAATTGCTCGAATGGTATGAAGTATGAGCGAGCTTACATATTTTAGACTTTTTTCATTCAGATACATGTTTTAGCAATCTTATTTCAGATGTGGGCTTTGCAATTTTCTTTTGTTTGTAAGAATAATATTGTAGGAGCATGTCCGCTTCTTGAAAAAAAGTTTACTTTGAGGCCTGTTGAGAATAATTCCAAGTGAAAATCATTCATCTGAAGTACAATTTGGTGCATAAAGTTGAAGATTTCTAAAATTAAGTTGTTGTATAGAGTTATATTTGTCTGGTGGAAAGAGAATTTTCTTGACAATTTGGCCAACATCGCTACTTCAGTATAGTGATTATGTGGCTTAACATTTCACAGTTACTTTACTACACCTTGTGTCAATGGTTTTTAATTCACAAGTTTTTATTCAACATATTTGACTGTCTTAGATTGAGCAACTTCGCTACTTAAATTTGGTGATTATGAAACCTAATTCTTCCAAGTTTTCAATAATGTTTCAAAGTTTCATTCCCACAGTATATTAAGAACTATTAAATAAACTAGAATACACATTCCCTCCCCATAAAGCTTACTCAAGTCATTTCTTCCCATAAACCTCTGTAACAATTGGAATGTTTTTGGCTTGAAATGGAGTATCCTGATTGGTTTCAATCAAAGTTTGTTATGCATCAGGTAAACTCTTTAAATGGGATTTAATACCATGGTATTTCACTTACAGTGGAACTTTTGTATGAAGTGATTATAATTCAAACCAAATGCAAAAACAAGTCAAATCTTCTTCACACAAATGACAATCATATTTTTTTTACGAGGGGTTCGTTCTTATTTCATTTTAATCTCTCAACATTCAAACATTCTATGTCAAGGCTTGAAATGATTTTGATGTTATGAACTGATTTAAAGGTCATCTATGTATATTTTGCCTTGAAAAGGACTGAAAAATAACAAAGGGGGACATAGACACCTGTGTGTATTTTATGCCATACGTTTTTCACTTGGGGAATGGTAATGGTGTTACCTCATGTACAAATGAGCGAGTTATTGTTTAATGCCCATTCAGCAGTATTGCAGCCATAGGCATGACTAAGGTTATGGTGTAAAGGAAAGGTTCCCTTATTTAATATTTTTTACACAGAAACATGTGGATCCACTGTTTTTTTTACCAGAATATTTCAAATATTTTGTTTTCAATTACTCGTAACAGAAATCAACTGTGCCATTGGGCATAACTGACAATCTACATAAGCCACAAAATATTTACACGAGACTAAACTTTATGGTTTTTGAAACTGATCGATTTTCAAACAATGTTCTGTGCTTGTTAATATAATTAGCAGATCAGGCCTGTACGTCTTGATTAGATTAAGGCATGGGCAGTCGTCCCTCTTCCATAATATTTCACATTTTCCTCCAGAACCGCTGCACCCTCAAAGCTGAAATTGTGTTGAGACAGCTTCCACATTGAGTGTTTTGTTTGTTCATTTGGTTTTGATGCGCGGGATGGATCGAAGGGAGGACGTAAAAATGATATGTTTTTAACTGTTTTAATGCCATTTAGCTCTTAGCCACTGTATGACTGTGTGGAGTTCAGTCACAATATGATATATCCATCTGAGATCGCTTTCTAAAAGTTGTTTATTTTACTTCTAGTGAACGAGGAACAGTGGAATGTTGAAATTGTGTGTCAACATTCGATCAGCATATTATAATTGTATGTTTATTAACAAATCATTGCATTCCAAACACTTAAGTGTATATACGTTTCAACCCTTGATATAAATCATGCAAGGTTTATGAGCTACAGAGCTAATTGCTCTTTTCCAAAGTTCTGGTCAGGAATTCTGCTTTATCTGGGAAAATTCCCTTCCAACATCAAAGTAAATTTTGATAGCAGTAGCGCCCAGTCTAAGTAAACCTAGCATCACTATTATCCGTTACACTCCTATACTGTATAGAAGTGTAACGGATAATAGTGAGGCTAGGTTTACTTAGACTGCAGTAGCGCCTTATCTTTTCAGTCCAGTCTTCAAAAGAGATATTTTGAGGACATAATTCCCTAGCAAAATACAATTTCAGGTATTTGTTAGGACATTATATTGATACATTGAACAGAACTTGTTTAACTGTCTTACAGGTTTTTTCTAAAGAAAAGTATTTATCAGATCTTATTCTATGAAATGAAGACTATTTGAGCTAGTCAATTACTCAATTACTCTGATGGTCAAATGATTTTTTTTCAATGATTTATGAAAGTGCTTTTAAACTTGGACAAGTTTGGGCGTCAAATTTGATAAAGCTTTTAATTTTGAAGTCAAGCTTGAAAAGATTTTAAGGAGAGGGTTTCACAGAGTTGGATAACTTGTACTCAATCCTCTTTATTGAATAAATTTAGATTTAAATAAGGTTTTAAAGTGATAATTATTCTTGAAATATTTTAAATTTACTTTTCATAAAACAATTCATGTTTTTCTCTTCAATTTCTTTTGAAAATATATCGCTGAATTAACTTTGTTTTTGGTAAAGAGAGTCCAATTGTTTTTAATGAAGCATTAAAAGGTCTAAAATTTTATAAACAAAGTTTGAAAAGTTTCGTAGACAATTACTTTTTAAATTGGTATTTGTAAATGTGTATTATTACTTCGACATATATTTAATGATCTTGATTTTACAACTAAGACTTGAAAATATCCCCAAAGATATTTTCCTCTTTTGTCTGATTGCAAAGCCAAATCCTTTACAAGCGGAAATATTTAAGATATTGTCTTTGGTGGATTGTTCTCTCCCAACAGGGGACTCTAGACATTTCTTTGCAATATCTGTTTTACCCTGAGCACTTTCTTGCCAGCAAAAGAGAATCAAAGTAAGTTGTGCAATCAGTGTTGTTTTAAACTGAGCAGTCCATTCCTGTCACCGTTGAGAAAAGTTTCCTTCAACTGTACGGTGCGCACGTATTTCTTACAAGATAGGTCAGTGGGTGATGTTTTATCGATCATATCGAGGACAATATAGCAAATAGTCTCCATATTGTATTCCAATCTTTTTGGTCATAATATTTTTACCTTAAATTAATTTGATGCTCTCTGCTATGTATAATACTATAAAGCACAACAAGGAGTCTTCTATTTATTATATGAGATGCTCACTTTAATATAAAGACTGTCGAGATATTATGTTATTTGTATCAACTGTAGTTTGAAAATATTAATGCCTCCTGTCTCAGAGCACTTGCATTTGAACAATCAACATAAAATATGACATCACTTGCTAAGCAATGCTCTGACATCTTACGATGTCGGTCCCATTGACCGCGTGTTTTATTGTCGTGGGTATCTTATATAGAGAATTAGGTTGTAATCCTGAGAAGTTCTATTCATAATGTTTAAGTTAATTGGTGCAAAGTTTTCCTTAGGTGTCTCCACTCGATCTCACTTTTTGTTCTCAAGATTTGCAACTACTTCACATTACTGTGAGAGAAAACGTGTCTGTTGCAATCTATTAGGATGAAAATTTCCACCTTTGTGAATGATTTCATGTTTTTCAATGCACAGAGAGACATTGTTTTAGACAAGGAAATTTAATTCTTTTCAAATCTTAGACAATCAATCACCTTAATTCAGTTTCATCCATTACACATTTGAACAGGAAGCTTTTCTAGATCACAACTTCTTTAATGTGAAAATACACATTTCTGAGTATATTTGATATAAGAGTTTTTACACATTTGTTTTGAAGTTTAAATTGAACTACTACTTAACCCCATGAACTTTTTATGAATATTTTTTCATTCACAACTTTGCATTTTCATTTATCAGTGACTGTCAATACGGGAAAAAATTCTAGGTTTGTTGTTATGATGGTATCCTCCAATGTTTGAAATGAGTGGTTAAAAGAGTTCAAACAACCACTAAACTCTTCACAATCTGAATATTAATGATGAATATTGGTGTCATAAGCATCATTTCATTGCATTTATTTTCTTGCATGTTTCCGTGATGGTTGCGGAAGGGTGTACAATGTTGAGTGAATATGTTTTCATATTCCTTGGTCTAGTCAGGATCCAGTTCACTGTCAAGAGATTTTTAAAAATGAAAAACTGTTTATATATATTTTTAATAAAAACGAAATACCAGTTGTATGGCAAGTCTATGTTCCAACTTCAGATACTTGTGCAAGTATGTTTCTCTGGCATTGTGTCACCATTCCAACAAACAGTATGAAGATGCGGATCCTCATTTGGCTTCGGATCAAGAAGCCTGTGGTTCATATCCTGGCACGGCAACTTTGTCTGCAGTAGAGAACTGTTCTACACGCAGTAATTTTTGGGTGCAATGCCACACTAGTTCCAGCTGCAGGTTTTACCGCAGTGCATAGCCACATGGCGTTGCGGGCTTACTCCCTGCCATAATACTAGCAGCCGTGATGTAAGTGAAATACTCTTGAAAGCGGTGTTAAACCCCTACTCACCTCATCTCACCTTTCATTATGAAAAGGAGACTCATGGCCAATGGGGATTCTATATTGTAGATTTAGTTACCCTGTGACCCAAAATATGCCTTTTATCTTCTCCATTACGTAAAGTACTTGAAATGTGTTATACCTCTGATGAATATTTCTGGAAAAATTTACAGTTTGAACCTTATATACTGTATTTTTAAGCCTGTTGAGCTACAGAACCAATGGCTTTAATTTCCCAAAATCTTCTCTTCCAGATTCGTGGCACTGCAGATTATAGATCAGGCTTACTCAATATACAAAAACAGAAAGCTTTAAATGTTTTGGCGTTGATATATTGATAAAAACGCAGAAAAATTTCCAAAACTTGGTCTCGTAGAAACACAAACACATACTTTTTGGCAGATAATATTCAATCACAAATAATCTAGTAATTGCGCTGATTATTAAAGGTGTTTGCAAATCTAATTATAGGTCAACTTTGCCACGTAAAGCACTGTGGTCTACTAGCAAACTGAAAAAGGAAGATAAGAATGAAAAGCAGTGAGCAACAAGGGCACTCTGCAGCACGAAGAAAGTCGGGGAGGATCTATTTGCATGTGCATTGTCACAGTAACTGCAATTGACAAGCTAAACTTTTGAACATCCTAAAATGATCCTAATGCAAAGTTATATTATCAAGATACGGTGATCTATATGGTATATAATCTCCCAAATGAAAAGTCAACATAATGCAAGGAATTAAATATATTAAAAGATCATCTGGCCTGAAAGTTCCAATGAGCTTATGGCATTTCATGGCGTCCGTCTGTCCGTCCATCAGTCCATAACTTTCCGCTTTTTAGCTCATCAGGCCTAAAAGGACTGATGGGCTTATGGCATGGCATGGTGTCTGGCGTCCGTCCATCCGTCCGTAAACTTTTTGCATTTTCTACTTCTTCTCCAGAACTAATGATTCCACAGAGCTGAAATTTTATGTGCAGACTCCTTGGCTATTGGGGATTCTAAATTGTAGATTTCGTGACCCTGTGACGTCAAATGGGGTCACAGGGGTCACATCCTTAAAAACCTATTTTCATCTTCTTTACCAGTTCCAAAAGGTCTCGAGCTGAAAAGGACTGATGGACGGACGCCGGACACCATGCCATGCCATAAACCCATCAGGCCTGAAAGGCCTGATGAACTAAAATAAGAGCAAAGGTTTCAGTTGAGAAAGGGTTAACCCATTTATAATCAGCATTGGCCAATGAGTCTGTAGTACTCTGTACACAGGATTTAAGTTTTTAGGCGTTTGCGACAATTGAGGTTCCAAATGGACATTACCCTATCCGTTGGCTGAGCAGTCTGTACACAACTTCTCAGTTTTCTAGGCATTTTCGTTCTTGAGAAGAAAATGAAAATAGGTTTTAGGTTACGGCCTGTGAGCCCACTGATTTACACAATCTACAATTCCAATCGGCTAAATAGTCTGTACACAACATTTCAGTTTTCCAGGCCTTTTCATTGTGGAGAAGATGGAAATAGGCTTTTAGGTCATGGCCTGTTATGCCTGTTTATTTATTTTATTTATAAACCCTATTGACCAAGGAGTCTGTACACAACATTTCAGTTTTCTGGAGCCAAGAATGGACGGACGGACGGACCCCAGAAGCTATGCAAAAAGCTAATAGATCGGGCTTTTCAGGTATGGTGGACTAAAAAGTTGGTTTTAAGACTCGGGACATCCTTTGTTTGGTCTCTGACTGGGACTTGTACAATTTAACTTACGTTTCAACCACCCCACAGTTGTTTTAGGTGGTTCGACAACATAATGCTCAGTTGTGTTTTCATGGATACCAAAACCCCAAAAAGGCACATGTCACACGATGACCATTCACATTCCAAGGCTGGTTGATCGAACTGAGCTAAACCTTATACGTAATTAGCAGCTCCGACTAAGTCGGAGCTGTTATCAGTTTTTGTGCAGTTTCCATCGCCGCCGCCGCCGCGTTTTGTATTCGCTATAACTTTTTTCCTATTAGGTTTTGAGAACTCATATACATAACTTCTTACTTATACCCCTGGGGAATTTTTTTGACATGGTCACATTCAAGGTCAAAGGTCAAGGTCACGAGTTCTGAAATCGCTAAAAAAATCTTTGTAAACACGATAACTTGAAAAATATTTGTGCTATCAGGCTCTTCTTTGGTGTATATCAACTATGGAGAAAGGCCAAAATTTGAAAAGGTTTTCGCTAACATCCGTCAAAGGTCAAGGTCATAGTGAGGTCACAACTTAAGCATGCTTTTGCAAAAATGTTTTATTTCAACTATTAACACTTTGAATCATTACATGATTGTGATACACAATGAAAAGTGATCACTGATTGTGTGACCTTGAATTTTAAAGGTCTAGGTCACGAGGTAGGGTCATGGTCACCAGTTCTGAAATCCCTATGTAACTTTTTTCCATGAAGGTATCAAAACCTCATATATATAAAACTTCTTTCTTGACATGCTCACATTCAAGGTCAAAGGTCAAGGTCATGAGTTCTGAAATCACTACAAAAATCCTTGTAAACACATTAACTTCAACAACTTCTGTGCTATCAGGCCCTTACTTGGTATATATCAACTATGGAGAAAGACTGAGATTTGAAAAGGTTTTCACTAAAATCTGTCCAAGGTCAAGGTCACAGCGAGGTCACAACTTAAGCATGCAGTTGCGCACATGCCTTATTTTAACTATTAACACTTTGAATCATTACATGATTGTTATACACAATGAAAAGTGATCATTGACTGTGTGACCTTGAAGATCAAAGGTCAAGGTCACGAGATATGGTCATGGTGACCAGTTCTGAAATCTGTAAATAACTTTTTTCCAAGAAGGTATTAACATCTCATATACATAGCTTCTTCCTTATAAATCTGGTGAATGATTTTGACATGTTCACATTCAAGGTCAAAGGTCAAGGTCATAAGTTCTTAAATCACTACAATAATCCTTGTAGACATGATAAATTCAAACATTTTTTGTCGCCGCTAATGGCTGCAATACTGCCGAAGCGGCGTTAAACAATAACTCACTCACTCACTCAAACATTTTTGTGCTGTCAGGCTCTTATTTGGTATATATCAACTATGGAGAAAGACCATGATCTGAAAAGTTTTCGCTAAAATCTGTCAAAGGTCAAGGTCACAGCAAGGTCACAACTTAAGCATGCTATTGTGAATATGCCTTATGTTAACAATGAACAGTTTGAGTCATTGCATGATTGTTATACACAATGAAAAGTAATCATTGATGGTGTGACCTTGAAGGTCAAAGGTCAAGGTCATTAGATATTGGTTAAGGCCATATTAATCCTTTGATCCAATTTTGAAATCAGAAATAGGTTTTAAGAACAAGTTTTTTTAAAAGTGACCCCGGTGATGATTCAACTTGTTAGAATAACTTGAATAATAAACAAATTTTTGTCCAAAAAAATTCCCATTTTATTTATGCTGAGGAGAAGGCGGAACAGGGAAAGGCGAGACCCAAAGTTTCGGAGCTTCTTTGCTTTTGCGGTGTCCCGTAAACGCTCATCTAGTTATTAATAAATCTGTTCTAACTTATGTTTCCACGGAAACGATCAAAATCAAATGAATGGAAGTTGAAACCCTATAAAAGAGACATATTCACGTGATGGTTGCTCCATATGGCATACGGCATAGTCGTACTACCAACCAACAACAACCCATCCTGTTTTGTCTTATATTCATAAACTGCCAACCTGCACTGCCTCATCTTCCCACGGCAAGGTGAAAACGTATAGAAATAAATTCTATGCATTTTTTACCTTGCCCTCAACAGCCCAGATAACAGTGTAACGAAGCAGCGACATCTATTGTGATCACGAGTTATGCCCCTTACCAACTGCTTACATACAGCCAATGAAATCACCGTTTACATTCGGTACTGCAGAAGCGATAATTCTAAAATTGTTATTTTTAGAAACATACGTTGGGTAAACGTTTCTTCTTGTACATTGCAATACTCGTCGTATAGTACTTAAATACATGAACATATATCATCATAAACATGCTTATTAAATAAGAAGAACAAATGCGAGCCAGGAAGTGTTATTAGTTGATTGTTAAGTTTATAACGGAGACATATGTAGTTCATATGCAAATGAGAAATACCCACGTTCAAACAAAGTTAAAAGATTTGAATACAAATCGTCGCGTTGAATAAGAATATTTCAATTAGTACGTATAGCGTGCTAATTGTAACATTTATAAATAAGAGTTATTAAGAGTTATAGGCACAGTTTATCAAGCAAGAAATCAAATCACAATTGAGATTGTTAAATCGAAATACCATGATGCCACACGCGTTATTTTGTATTTTGTAAAAAAAGATAGTGTGAAATCATTAAAGATTAGTTTCATTCAAACTCAACACTTGATTTGTTCGATTTCGGAGTGAATAACATGTGCTAGTTATTTTTTTTAGCTTATATGACTTTTTAAAAACTATGACAACCAACTAAATTGAATCACTCAACGTACTTCCAGCTGCAGTGTTGTGAATTTAACAAACGATACCTGATAACATGCGCAAAATCATACGCGAAATTTATGAATATATCCAGTTTGGCAGTTATCAAACAGTAACATCGTAACAGTGGGTCCACTCAAGGACGTATATCATCTAATTCCTTGGTCCACTCCATGTGCCAACTTTATGGCTTTTGAAGCTGTCCGCTTCGACGTTTTGATTATCGATTACAGGTTTATGAAAACGAATTGTAATTATTTTATTGCATCAATTGAAAGTTTATACAAGTCCGGGACTGATCAAAATACTGTCAAAAAGTGTGCTACAGTTTGCGATCCAAAATAAGCGGAGAAATTGGACGAATTAGAAAAGGTGTTTTCCAGTCTAAATATAGAAGTTCATATTGCAAGCTTTCTTCTGATTGGCCTATCGGATTAGCCTGCAGTACGCTAAAATCTTAGCGCAGAAAAAGCGGGCCGTGAGGTCAAGGGCGGAGGGAGATGATTTGAAAATCTTCTCGTTACGCCCGTGACGTTGTGAAGATGGCACTGCCTGAGCCTCAATTGAATTTGGTATCAAAGTCAAACGAGAATTGTTTTTTGGTTGTCATTTTTTTAAAGTTCAAAACTAAAACCTGCACTTTACGTTTAAAATACTTCCACGTATATTAGACTTTTAGATGACTCCTGTAGACATTTACAGAACGCTTATTGGACGCCTAAAAGACGTCTAGAGACAATTAAAAGACGTGTAACAAGTGCGATGTCACTGCTCATTAAAAGTTAACGTAATGTAACGCAATCAGAATTAATATTTTCTTCATCATGATTCAAGATTGAAACTCTAACAATATACCAATCTGAATAAATTTAGATCGACTGTTCTGTAAAAATGTTGAAACGACAATGTAACGTTCTAAAAATATGTCGAGCTAAATTTATTTAGGTTGACAATATACGTTTTTATTACCTACTATGTCAATCATATGGAGGTTCAATTATTTCATACACTGTACACTTGGAAATTAATTAAGCAACACCTAATTTTTTAAACAGCAAATCGTTCGGATTTGAATGAAGACAATATGTCAGGAAAACTGTTAGTGATTTTAAGTAGAACAATATCATTTATAGCAGTGTTGAAACGAAATGTCACTCAAATAACGGTTCACTGTCTTTTACATAACGGCTGTTAAAAGAATTATTTTTTTTATTTTGGTGTCAAAATCAAAGTTCCATTATGAAATGGAATAAAAGTCTATATTTGTTGCTGTAATGTGATTGGTTTCATTCTTTCAATTGAAGTGAAAGTCACTCGTTAAAGCAGTAGACCTATGCACCTTAAAACTCACAAAATCATGAAACTGTCAATTTCAATAAATTTGTCTTAAAGAACAAATGCGGTCACTACTTACATGCTTTATATTTTCAGTGGTGAAATACGGCATGTATCGGTTAAAATAAAAGCCGTATTTTCACTAAGTGAAATAACATGTTATTCTACTGCGTGAAAGAACACTTTCGATCGTATGACGTCATCATAACAATAGGATGACGCCATAAGAAGACCGTGATAAAGCAAGGAGAGAATGGATGCTCCTTTCATTGTTATAACGTCATTTTCGAACTATACTTCACTCGATGTGATGAACATGGTATTCGACGAGAAATGTCAAACATCCTCTATATCTAAAGCGAGAAGAAGTGTTTAATAAACAGATTGAACTCAATTATTATCGTTAAAAAGGGACTGAAAGTTTAATGTGTCGCTGGCTTCTTATCATGCATGATAAAAGATGTTTCGGTGTGTGAATGTCAACTTGGTATAAACAATTTCACTGGGTGTAATGTGTTCGCGAGGACGTTCGTTGTGACTGATTCGTCACATGACTTTTTAGCTCATCAGGCCTGAAAGGCCCGATCACACCGTAGGAGCGGTGTACGCCTAGAAATAGTTAATAACAGGAAGTGAACGAGTTGCCACGCGAGAGGTGAGCACGTTTTATATTTTAGGTGTAGGTAAATTGTCAATATCTTTATTTTACGATCTCACATTGTCCCCCAAATTCATGCTGTAAAATAGAAGGCCTTTATGCGTATTGTCACCAAGTTTCGCTAAATATTGTTCAGTTACTAACCGACCAGCCTGTAAAACAATACCGAGCTGCGACAAAAGGTCCGTCAAGATACGTCTTCTAATCCACATTCCAACTTTAATTGATAAATAAACGAAAAACAAAATACACCAACATTTAGAGTAATTATCAAGCAATCTTTATGCCAAATTTGAATGCATAGACTTGTGCCGTTTTCGAGCCGTCATCCTTGAAACACCAACACCCTCAAACTCTCAGTGAACGAGTTGATAACACCGACAGTTTGTCCTGGTGAACGAATTAATTTTCTGGTAGTGAACGATTTATTGTCAGTCGATACTCGTCAGATAATTTGTTTTTCTGAATTAACTCTACTTTTTTTCGTATTTTATTCCTCAGATGTGTTGGTTCAAAGATGGAAATGCCACCGTACCACTGCCATTATTGCTCAGAACACTTCCAAGACTTTAGTACGATAATTTATCACTGCATTGGTGTTCATGGAGAGAAGAGAATTATCATTAAGAAACTACGCTTAAATGAAACAACAGGTACTCTCAAATACATAGAAAAAGACTATAAGTATGTCCCAAATGAAACTAAACAAGACATTGTTGTCTCTGCGGAACCAGAAAAAACTGTGTTTGGTGACAAAGGATGAACCGTCACCATGTCCACCAAAGAAAGAAAAGTTAGATGATGATATCTTAAAAGAAACAGACAGTGGAAAAACAGACAGCCAAAGATATGACCAACTTCAAATGTTAAGTGACATGCTACCAACAGTACTGTCTGAATTACAAGAACATGGTTTGTCAGATCTTTTTTTAAAGTTCAACACATTGATAGTTAAAAAACAGTTTCCTCTTGAGAACATTGCATTTCTTCTTTTTATGGATGTTGTAGCTTTTTACAGCTCAGGTTCAGCCAGCCAAATGCGTTATAGTGAAAGTGTTAAAATGTTCTGGTTAGCGGCATACAGACTGTTCCATGGCAAATTCCTGCGTTTCATGGGTGGAAACAAAGGGAAATGTATAGACACGTTATCTTCAGAAAGGGAATCAACTAACAACACAGCTGAATCAAGCATAAACTTTGTTGTTCCAGATATCAAAACTTTGGAAAGTGCAAGCAAAAACATCCTTGCTAATGAAATTAGACCAGGGATTCTTTTTGATTCTCTAGATATTTTGAAGAAAGAGTATGGTGATGATATCAAACCTTCAATGAAGATTTGCTTTGATGGGAAAAAAATAAACAGTTGCCTCTCTGAACATCATGGAGAATAGAACAGGAGGTAAACATCACTCAAAGAATGATCGATGATTGTCAGCAATCAGCAAACGGTTCTCCCAAGGAATTGGTACCTTACATTCTTGAAATAATGCGCCTTTTGAGTCAAAGAATCCGGGATATGCGCGAAATGTTAGTAACAAAGGAACAGTGTCTAGAGAAATTCAAAAATCTTGGCAAACCAGATTGGAGAAAATCAAAGTATCAATTTGTGATAAGCAGTACACAAACCTCTATCTATCAAATGAAAGAGTGCATCAGCAACTGCCTGGATACCATCAATCAACTCGGCCACACCTGTGCCCAAATGCAAAACAAAGCATATTTGTATTGTCACGGGGATGAAGTGAATCTAGATACACAGGAGAATTTTGTGTGTATTAAAAACGTTGAACATGTACATGAAACAAGACAAGTTGAAGATGGCATTCAACAGCACATCGTCAAACAAAGAGAAAAAGAATGGTTTGAGGTCAGAGAAAAGGGGAAAGTTACAGGGAGTACCGTCTACCGTGCGATTGGACTTGACTCACTAAAATCTCAAATCCAACACTTCGATAGTGTATTTAACAACAAAAAGCAGGTGCCACCTACTTCAGTGGATAGAAAACGCATGGAGTATGTTACAAACCACGAAATCGATGCACTCGCTACCATATTAGGAAAAGTTTTTCCAATATATTTTCCGGAGCTGATGTTTTATGAGGAAGGTTGTTTTGATCTGCAACATGATGGTAGAAGTCTCTGCATTGTGAGCCCGGATGACTCAGGTAGATCACACCCAGATGGTACACCAGTTGTTGCAGTAGAAATCAAGTGTCCATTTCCGGGCAAGAAGTACTCAACTCAACAACTGTATACAATACCAGTGTACTACTCCACACAACTTTTGTGTGAAATGGTTGCACTCAATTGTCCAGAGTTGCTTTTCATTTGCTACACTGACGAAAGTTCAACCGTTTTCAGAGTCACCTTTTCCCAAAAAACATGTGACCTTGTGTGGGATCAAATAATCTTACTCTATGAAAGTCAATGTCCAAAACGACCAAAACAGAAAAACACAATGGCTGACAAGGTGAAAACCGCCCTCAAAGGATACCTGAAGGAACATGTCAAGTTCATATGTGAGATCCCATCATGCATTGCCAACCCATGTACTCATGAACTCAATACTGAATCACCATTCTACTTGAACCATATTTCTTGTACCGATGGGCTTATGGCATGGCATGGCATGGCATGGCGTCCGTCAATACGTCCGTCCGTCCGTCCGTCCATCCGTAAACTTTTCGCTTTTTCGACTTCTTATCCAGATAACTATGGGGATTCTAAATCACAGGGGTCACATCCTTAAAAACCTATTTTCATCTTCTTCTCCAGTTCCAAAAGGTCTAGAGAGCTGAAAAATTGTGTGCAAACTCATTGGCCAATGGCGATTCTAAATTGTAGATTTCGTGACCCCTTGACCCCAAATGGGGTCACAGGGGTCACATCTTTCAAAACCTATTTTCATCTTCTTCTCAAGTTCCAAAAGGTCTAGAGAGCTGAAAAGTTGTGTGCATACTCCTTGGCCAATGGGGATTCTAAATTGTAGATTTGGTGACCCCGTGACCTAAATGGGGTCACAGGGGTCACATTCTTAAAAACCTATTTTCATCTTCTCCAGTTCCAAAAGGTCTAGGGAGCTGAAAAGTTTTGTGCAGACTCCTTGGCTAATGATGATTTTAAATTGTAGATTTCGTGACCCCATGATCCAAAATGGGGTCACGGGGGTCAAATCCTTAAAAACCTATGAGTACAGATTCCCCTGATAAGGTTTCCCATGGGTGATATAGTGGAGAGTAACGGAGCATATATAAAACCATGGGTAACCGAGGATGCTGGGCAAATAATTAATAGTGATATATGTATAGCTTGACATACTATTAATCATAAAACATTGAATATGTCTAACTGAATTTGTCCAGTAAAGTACAACTTCTCAAACCTGTGTACAAGTGTTACAATAGCATGTAACCCCCTGTCATACTGGGCATGCGTTCTCACGGCGTTACCAGTGGGTTCTAAAATTAAGCAAAACGCCAGAGAAGCGCAGTAAGAGCTCATATAACGTGATAGGGTCGCTGTGGAAGCTCTCAAGGACCCACTGGGAGCTCAAAGAACGACCAAGAACACCGAACCTCTGCGGTTGTTTTGAACATGTTTAAAACAAACGTAGAGGTTCGAGGTTCTGGCGAGAGCGCCGTGGGAACGCAGTGCAGTCACAGTGGCAAGTTGGCAAACCCAGCGGAAACTCCTTGGACGTATTAGAAACGTAGTGGGAAATTGTTGGACAAGTTGGGATTGTTACTACGCGCCTATTGCGTTCCTATTGCGCTGTTACTACACTTCTATCACGTCCCTTGCATCTTCACAACGTCACGGGCGTAACGAGAAGATTTTCAAATCATCTCCCTCCGCCCTTGACCTCACGGCCCGCTTTTTCTGCGCTAAGATTTTAGCGTACTGCAGGCTAATCCGATAGGCCAATCAGAAGAAAGCTTGCAATATGAACTTCTATATTTAGACTGGAAAACACCTTTTCTAATTCGTCCAATTTCTCCGCTTATTTTGGATCGCAAACTGTAGCACACTTTTTGACAGTATTTTGATCAGTCCCGGACTTGTATAAACTTTCAATTGATGCAATAAAATAATTACAATTCGTTTTCATTAACCTAGGCCTGTAATCGATAATCAAAACGTCGAAGCGGACAGCTTCAAAAGCCATAAAGTTGGCACATGGAGTGGACCCACTGTTACGATGTTACTGTTTGATAACTGCCAAACTGGATATATTCATAAATTTCGCGTATGATTTTGCGCATGTTATCAGGTATCGTTTGTTAAATTCACAACACTGCAGCTGGAAGTACGTTGAGTGATTCAATTTAGTTGGTTGTCATAGTTTTTAAAAAGTCATATAAGCTAAAAAAAATAACTAGCACATGTTATTCACTCCGAAATCGAACAAATCAAGTGTTGAGTTTGAATGAAACTAATCTTTAATGATTTCACACTATCTTTTTTTACAAAATACAAAATAACGCGTGTGGCATCATGGTATTTCGATTTAACAATCTCAATTGTGATTTGATTTCTTGCTTGATAAACTGTGCCAATAACTCTTAATAACTCTTATTTATAAATGTTACAATTAGCACGCTATACGTAGGCTACTAATTGAAATATTCTTATTCAACGCGACGATTTGTATTCAAATCTTTTAACTTTGTTTGAACGTGGGTATTTCTCATTTGCATATGAACTACATATGTCTCCGTTATAAACTTAACAATCAACTAATAACACTTCCTGGCTCGCATTTGTTCTTCTTATTTAATAAGCATGTTTATGATGATATATGTTCATGTATTTAAGTACTATACGACGAGTATTGCAATGTACAAGAAGAAACGTTTACCCAACGTATGTTTCTAAAAATAACAATTTTAGAATTATCGCTTCTGCAGTACCGAATGTAAACGGTGATTTCATTGGCTGTATGTAAGCAGCTGGTAAGGGGCATAACTCGTGATCACAATAGATGTCGCTGCTTCGTTACACTGTTATCTGGGCTGTTGAGGGCAAGGTAAAAAATGCATAGAATTTATTTCTATACGTTTTCACCTTGCCGTGGGAAGATGCGTCCCTTGCGATCCTACTAAGTTCAAAGGCTTTTAAGGGGGTTCACAGCAAGTTTGCACTACGTTCAATTTGCGCTCTCTGTTAGATAAACACCATTACCATTTATAAGTCCACATAAATCATGATGGCTAGAGAGAGAGAGACAACGTCTTGTGGCGAGGAGTTCAAGACTGAAGATGAACTATCAGCACACCAAAACGCACCCCACAGTTTTGTTTGTGATCATTGTGGGTCTACTTTCAAGTGAAAGAACGGTCTGATACACATATATGTGCAACGTTTACAAGAAAGATCACAACCACAAGAGTCTATCTATTTCATAAAAGAACCCACGTAGCTTTCAGACTTAATCATGTTCAAACTATAAGAAGTCATTTAGTCTGAGATCCAACATGTCCAGGCATTAAGACACTACATATATAAAACGTACACGTGCTCATATATCCTCGGTTACCCGTGATTTTATATATGCTCCGTTACTCTCCACTATATCACCCATGGCTGGAGAGTAATGGAGCATATATATAAAACCATGGGTAACCGAGGATGGTGCTCAGATCGATGTTGCTCTACGTGTGTGCATGTGTCTCAACGTCGTCCTACACTACAATTGCAGATGTAACACATCACTACGCTGGAGATCCGGCTTCAATAAACATAAAAACATCAGTCCATCGATTAAATGAGCTCTCGAGTATTTCCAAATGGAAGTGAATGTATTCTTTTACGTTTAAGGCTAAGTTAAAGGTAAAAGTTTGTCAACTTATGTTGTTATTTTTTTCTGACCAAGTTGCTGTTTTGAGTTCTCTTGTGACAAAAAAGACAAATGCAAAAATTAAAATAAAATTGATCTTCTCCATTTCGTACTGTGTCGTTATTTACAGTGATGCAGAAAACCAATACCGGTAAGTGTGCAATCATTATGAAAACAAGAGATCACATCTTTTCAATCACATAATGACTACGAATTTGATCTCATTTACATACATTCATTTGAGACAGTTCTATACATTAGGCCTATTACAATTTCTGATTTGATATGGTATTTGTTATATTTCGATCAGCTCATCAGGCTCGTCACCTGGTGAAATCGAGGACCGTTTTCTCTTAGCTTTTCTGGCAGCCTACATGGGAGGTTTCTGAAATTGTTTGATCGTCTTGTAGTCACAGTCATTTAACAACTGATATTCGTTGCAAAGTGGTTTAAGATATTAAGCCTGATTATCCAAGTGCATAATCAAAGTGTGTTTGAATGGTTTAAGTATTTGTTTGTTAATGTGAACCTATTTTTCAAGTGTATAACCTACACTTTTATTATTAATTAGTTTACATATAAGAGATGCTGTAATGTGTCCATGGTCTTTGTGTCTGTAATGCAAGCGTTGGTTGTACGTTTTGTATAGTTCAGATATACGTTTCTACAGTTGTTTTTGATTCCTCACTGCATGTGTTTTGGAAAGTGGATAATTTGATATTTGAAATTGCCATGGCAGTTCTGTCAGGCAAGTATTTCTTTTGAATTGATAAGGTTTTAATGGGATGGACAATGTTGGTATGTGCAATGACATCTTTGAAAAAGGTTTTAACTTCAGGACAGTGGTCACGCCGAAGTATGTTGCAAGACGTTGTGTAATATTACTCTCTTTGTAATAAAACTTGTCAAACGATAATGTAACATTTTGGCACGTTCTACTTAAAACTGTTCCTTTTAGGAAACGTCAATCACCACAACCCTTATACCAGGTTTTATGATGGCCGAGAGGGGACATCGCTCTTTCGCCCTCTGGTATCAACACGACAAAGCGATAAAGCGATATAGTCACACGACAAAGCGATAAGGCTACACGACAAAGCGATAGAGCAACACGACAAAGCGATAACGCCGCACGACAAAGCGATAACGCCGCACGACAAAGCGATAACGCCGCACGACAAAGCGATAGTGTCGCACGACAAAGCGATAGTGTCGCACGACAAAGCGATAACGCCGCACGACAAAACGATATAACAACGCGCTAAAGCGATAATAACAGCACGATAAAGCGAAAGAGCGATAAAGCGAAAGAGCGATAAAGCGAAAGAGCGATAAAGCGAAAGAGCGATAAAGCGAAAGAGCGATAAAGCGATAATAACAGCGCGATAAAGCGAAAGAGCGATAAAGCGAAAGAGCGATAAAGCGAAAGAGCGATAAAGCGAAAGAGCGATAAAGCGAAAGAGCGATAAAGCGATAATAACAGCGCGATAAAGCGAAAGAGCGATAAAGCGAAAGAGCGATAAAGCGATAATAACAGCGCGATAAAGCGAAAGAGCGAAAGAGCGAAAGAGCGATAAAGCGAAAGAGCGATAAAGCGAAAGAGCGATAAAGCGATAAAGCGAAAGAGCGATAAAGCGAAAGAGCGATAAAGCGATAAAGCGAAAGAGCGATAAAGCGATAATAACAGCGCGATAAAGCGAAAGAGCGATAAAGCGAAAGAGCGATAAAGCGATAGAGCGATAAAGCGATAAAGCGAAAGAGCGAAAGAGCGATAAAGCGAAAGAGCGAAAGAGCGATAAAGCGAAAGAGCGATAAAGCGAAGGAGCGATAAAGCGATAAAGCGAAAGAGCGATAAAGCGAAAGAACGATAAAGCGAAAGAACGATAAAGCGAAAGAGCGATAGAGCGAAAGAGCGAAAGAGCGAAAGAGCGAAAGAGCGATATTGACATGTCGACCTTCATCTTTTACATAACAATAGAATACTGGTTTCATTCAATTTCTTTTCATTTCACTTGATATTTGATTCACATAACATAAGAATGATTTTGATAAATGATTCCACTTTAAATCCCCAAAGGTCGCTATTATATAAATATAATTAATACAAGTTTATTTTGTATTAAGAATTTGAATAAACATCTATAAAACAACTTAAGGAGAATAATTGAGAAATCCATGCTAATTAAAACAGACATCTGCAACTCTAATAGATTAATTCAAAACGCTGACATGGTGTGTGTAAACCTGTACATAAATACTTTCTTAGACATACTTTATGTGACTGGTTATTATTGATTTAATTGAGCAAAACAAAGTTTATATAAATTTAAATCGGCGCACTCTGATTTCTTCTACTTACTCTATATTCTTACTGAAAAAGCTGTCAAATATAGCTTAAAATCATTAAATATGTCTGACACTCGGCATCCCAAAAAATGTTATATATGATGTTAAAAGGTATAGAAAATAATAAAGTTAATTGGGCTTCGAAGTTTCCAGATTTATTGTACAGTTTGGGCTTCATCTTCCCACGCAAGGCCTAACTAGCGCCAGTCTCCAAACTGGCTAATTAGCTAATTGGCTAATTGGGCTTTGGTTTTGTTTGGGACCAACAATTTGTTTATCTTCCTACTTCGTGTTTCTCAAAATTTCTGTGTCGACTAAAATGTATTCATGAACTGAATTGGTATAGCTCACTTCAAAACGGCACCAACTCCATATCTTACTCTTATTTTAAAGCTTCACTGTCTAAAAAATTATATTTGAATGCGGTTGTTGTTAAAATGTTTAGAGTATTCGGGCAATTTACGTGTTTTTCATTTAAGAATTGAAACGGGTCGGTTTTATAATATAGATAGAAATGATAGATTATGTTTACAATGCGACGACGGCTATAATTGAAGATGAAAACCATTTCCTTCTTGTGTGTTCCAAATTTAAAGAGTTCCGCCTGAATCATTTGCCGGAAACTGTTTTTACAAATCAAAATAAAACTAAATTTAAAATCCTCATGTCAATATCGAATTGTAAACTTGTAATTTAGCAAGCTTTATTTTTCATGCCATGTACCAAACATGTTAATTGAATGACTGTTGCTGTACACATCATGTCTTGTCATATATACGATATGTAGTTACGGGCCGATGGCCTACACTTCAGAAATAAAGAATTGAAATTGATAACTTCTGATATATATTCATCAACATAATGTAAGAAACAAGTTTGGAAATATATTGTAACAACACTGGTATATTATTTAGACATTCACTAACAAATCAAAGGAAAGGATAAAATAATCTATCATTATCAAAATAAAATATATAAATTTGTTTACTGGGTTACATTGTGCACATCATAACGTATAAGACACTATTAGGCTATATCACAGTAGAATATTTGTGTGACATTGTGTATTAATATGTGCGACAGGAATAATTCTAAAGGGTCTGATTCATGAAAAAGCACGTTTTGGGTAAATTTATTGAAAATGCGAACTCCGCGCATCGCCATGAATCATTAGTATGATGGTAATAGGTTGTACGCCTTCAGTGCATGGAGCTCAGCGACATTCGAATGCGTATTTGAGGTTACAAAATCGTCTCTTTCACACTTGAATGGCTTCATTCTGCTCACATAAAGAGATAGTTTTAATCAGAAAGGAGGCCCATGGCATTATACAGTGCATAGTAGTAAAATACATTTTCCTGACTGTTGAGGACATCCTAGTTGTTTACATCTATTTCGCTAAAGAGTTAAACAATTGAATATATTTTTCATAACCAGGAATTCAATGTAATATATGGGTAAAGTCTTTCTTAAAACATTGAGAAATGGATAAATAATACAAAAGGGTATTCTGACTCAGTTAAAAGTATATGTTCTTGATAAAAATGAGACGTTTTGACCCTGTCGGTAGTGCTTGTAAACACATAAATTTGCAAACTGATTAATACGGAACAACCAAAGAGTCAGCTTCTATTTTTTGTTAACTTTTCTGTCAAACGTGTTTCAATTCCCATGTACTTTGGGTTTTATCCGAGCGTGGGTAATTTTCCCGTTTCATCATAATTCAACAATTATTCTTGTCGTGAAAAGGGATTTTATTATATTTTTGGTGTGACGTTCATCACAATGATAATTGCGGACATTGAACGTCAATCATTATAACAAAATAATTCTCTTTATTTATATCATTTAGTGATTGGCGCTTAAGGGTTAATTTTCAATAACAGTCAATACTTCTTGATAAAATACTACAATGCAACACTGAGTGTTCCTTTTAAAACCCATTGAGTATGTTGTTGGAGTCACATTATGTCAAACGTAATAAATGAAGTTATTTTATCGAAAAGTACTGATTGCTGATGAACATTATCAATTTAAGGCTAGTTCATTTAGTAGTGATATTATAAAGGTGAAAGTCACGATTTATTATTGAAAACTTGACAAAGATGCGGGTTAATTGGTTAAATGTAAGTTTGGAAACTTACCTTTAATAGACAGTCAGATGTGGGTTGGTAATATGTAATTGGTCATATAACTACTGTGCACATATAGGAAACGTATAAATTCGGCTTCTTCACGTACAAAATGCTGTTGCTCGACTTTATTTGATTAGCATACATTTGGCGTTAGGGAATGAATATGCAAGTCAAGTGAAATTATTTGTACTTCAGAATAAATCAGAATATCTGGTCTGTCGGCATGCATGAAGGCAAAGTAAATATTCCTATAAATTTTTAATGGCTCTTTAAAACATATTTGTAAATGTTTTATCCATATGCATTATTTTTACATTTTATCTGTAAATAAGTTTTTTGGATATAAGATTATTCAACCAAAAGCGTATATATTTCAGCATTTAGTGGATTCACATATCGTTATCAAGTAATGAATAACTAAATACCGGAAACCATTTTATTTTAATTCGTGTGAGTAACTTTTTTTTGATGGTTAAATCACCATATCACCAAAAATACCAGTATTGAACTGTATTAAGAACATGACACACTATAAAGTAATTAAGTATGTGAAATAAATATTCAAATTTCATACTACGTATCTATAATATATTGATTATAGTTTCTGTTTGCATATAAACCTATGGTTTTTCATATCATTAGTAAATGTCAGAGAACATGTGGAGCTATTGATACTGTAGAGTATAGTTGGTTACCATTGCAAAGTCAAATGGTATCAGTTCGCGAAATTTCACGTCACATGTTGTCATAGTAACATGATCTGCATGAGCCTGGGAAAAAATCAATTATTCGTGCTGTAATCCGAGATTTGCTCTTTGAAAAGACTCAAAATTGTGACTCTTGCCTCAATGTTTAAGAAGTAAATGCTTTGCAAAATAAAAGTGAATTTTTTTCGGAAACTGGGATATTGGCTAACTGCATGCTGTACAGTTTGCAATTACTATAAATGTGCTCGTGGAACACCTTGGTACCGACAAGGAATACAATACCTTGAAGTTTTACCAAAATGAGACCAATAGAACCATTCTGAATGAAATTCATAAATGACGCCATAACGTCAAATCAACATCAGCAAAGACAGGGGTTTTGCATCAAACAACTTCACGGGAGTGTTTGCACATGTTCTAATTGCATTTAAAAGCACATTTTGCCCTTCATCATCTGAACAGAAATGTGGCTATTTTCCCAGAGAATGATTATGGCACAATATAATGTTATCCAGAAGTTCTATACAAGTATTGACTTATCGATACGTCTGCATGTGTTCAACACGTTATTATTATGATGTCATCAAAATTGGAATGCTGTGATGTTATAAATTTTCTCATTACAGCGTTATCAGTAATAACGAAATTGTTTAGTGGACTGGCGTTATTTTGCTGTTTAGTAGATATCCAAGTTTGTACGTCACCTTGTTGAGATTACTATTCATCTACATAGTAAAGCTTGCACAAGAAACTTACACATTGACTTTCAAGGTGTAAACTCTACATAAATGCTCATAATAATGCCAATGTTGAGTGTACTTCAACCGTCTATATAATCTCGGAATATAGTGTCAATATTTTAGCATTGTACGTGTAATCTTGGTTTTCATTCTTGACATGGTTTCTATGATTATTAACATAAAGTTAATGAATTGAGTTTGGCTATTCGAAAGGTTGTCTGCTCGGGAAAACCACACTAGAAAACTACAAATGTCGCGAGGACCACACGACATGTAAACTCCTCGTTGCCGAGAAAGCCACACTAGAAAACTACAAATGTCGCGAGGGCCACACGACATGTACATTCCTCGTTGCCGCGAAAGCCACACTAATAAACTACAGAATGGCGCGAGGGCCACACGACATGTACTCTCCTCGTTGCCGCGAAAGCCACACTAGAAAACTACAGAATGTCGCGAGGGCCACACGACATGTACACTCCTCGTTGCCGCGAAAGCCACACTAGAAAACTACAGAATGTCGCGAGGGCCACACGACATGTAAACTCCTCGTTGCCGAGAAAGCCAACTACAGAATGTCGCGAGGGCCACACGACATGTACACTCCTCGTTGCCGCGAAAGCCACACTAGAAAACTACAAAATGTCGCGAGGGCCACACGTCGTGTAAACTCCTGGTTGCCGCGAAGCCCACGATTGATTTCGGGATGATACCGTTTATCAAATTAGCGCCACCCATTGATAGATAATGAGCTTATAATAAAGTGAATATGGAGTTAATCTTGTTTGTTTAGTTTTAAATAAAGTGTTGTAGTAGTTTTTCTTTAGGTCACGACTTTTCAACTGTATATCTGTCACTATTCTAAGTGGTTAGCATTAAAATGATGATTTTCAGCAACGTTCAGTATTCGATAAAATTACATCTGACCAAATAACATATAAAACATGACACACATACGTGTACATTACATAAAATAAAATATGTTGCTATGGGGTGAAAACATCAATGAAATATGAAACTCCCCTGTCCTGTGCCTTCCTACAATATGATAATACAAAGTAAAAAGACTGCAAGACACATCATAGTTTATTATATACCGACCATTGCCGGGAGAGCCACATTCATACGATCCCAAAAACCGGGAGCGCCAAGTTGTATGTAACCTTATTTTCTTACATGTGGCTCTGCCGGATTGCAACCCTTATAAAGATGTGCATTGTGCGCAGTACGATTGAGTGAGTGAAAACCAAAAGAGAAGACGGCCGTTATCCAAAGTTATACTAAGATTCGTATGTTTATTGCAAAATAGTTTTACACACCACCAGTTGATAACAGTTGTGAATCACATTTTCCTTCTCTGTTTTACAAAATTCCTCGTTACCATTATTTATTAACTGCGTAGATAATACTTCCTTCTATGGTATATATATAATGAGTGTTAGAACGATAATGGTCTACATATATATGAAGCAAATGATGCTACTTGATATGTAAAACAGTTTAAAGAAATGGCTGTTTTATTTATGCGGAAATTTATCAGAAAACTGTAATACATGTCGAGCAATTTGAATCCTGAAGTACATGTACTGTTGTTGAAAATTACAATGTTAATGCTTATCGGTTCATTAACGTAACAATGTAATTATGTAAAGTTAAAAGACGTGACAATGCACCGCGATTGACGCCCGTCATTCAGTCAAATGTCATTTTGGAAACTTATTTACAACAGACAATAGGACAAAGTTTGCTTGAGAATGTTTACTGGGTCATCTGTGCATGTAAATGCGACGTGAAATTTCGGTTTCAGATGTGCTCGACTTTCATTTGAAACAAGAGAATTAGTGAGCAAAGCTCACTCATGATACCCCCGCTTTTACATTAACATTGGTCAAAGAGAAATGTTTGAAAATAGCAAAAGGGTATCAATGTTTAAACTTTTGTATGAAAAGACCATTACATATATTATTAAAGCAGAGTAAGTATTACACCTCTAAGCATGTTTTAGAAGTAAAAGTCAAAGTGGTTTCGTAACATTTGAACAACTAGAAGAGCGTTTGCGGGACACCGCAAAAGCAGAGCAGCTCCGAAACTTTGGGTCCCGCCTTTCCCTGTTCCGCCTTCTCCTTAGCATAAATAAAATGGGATTTTTTTGGACCAAAATTTGTTCATTATTCAAGTCATTCTAACAAGTTGAATCATCACTGGGGTCACTTTTCACAAGTTTGTTCTTAAAACCTATTTCTGATTTCAAAATTGGATCAAAGGATTAACATGGCCTGAACCAATATCTCATGACCTTGACCTTGACCTTAGACCTTCAAGGTCATACCATCACTGATTACTTTTCATTGTGTATAACAATCATGCAATGACTCAAAGTGTTCATTGTTAACATAAGGCATATTCACAATAGCATGCTTAAGTTGTGACCTTGCTGTGACCTTGACCTTTGACAGATTTTAGCGAAAACTTTTTCAAATCTTGGTCTATCTCCATAGTTGATATATACCAAATAAGAGCCTGACAGCACAAAAACGTTTGAAGTTATCATGTTTACATTATTGAAGTAATTAAAGCACTCATGACCTTGACCTTTGACCTTGAATGTGAACATGTCAAAATCATTTACCAGATTTATAAGAAAGAAGCTATGTATATGAGGTGTTAATACCTTCTTGGAAACAAGTAGTATTTGAGTTATGAGCGGAACCAAAAGTGTGACCATAGATGCGCACACAAAGACGCTTAAAAGTGAAATCTGAAAAAATAATCATGGAATCTGAGGGAAACATAGAAAAGGCACATCTAGGGACCATAAAGTGTACATGTATAAAGTTTCATAACAATTGAACAAGTAGTATTTGAGTTATGAGCGGAACCAAAAGTGTGACCATAGATGCGCACACAAAGACGCTTAAAAGTGGAAAATCTGAAAAAATAATCATGGAATCTGAGGGAAACATAGAAAAGGCACATCTAGGGACCATAAAGTGTACATGTATAAAGTTTCATAACAATTGAACAAGTAGTATTTGAGTTATGAGCGGAACCAAAAGTGTTCCGGACGGACGGACGGACGGACGGACGCGCTGAGCGCTATATACCCCCGACTACTTCGTAGCGGGGGTATAACTAGTAATCATATATATTGGGCGATATGGGTTGATTTGCAAGTTAAGTGAAATTAATTGAACTGAAATCAGCATATATCGTATTCAGCACGTGCACGTATTTAAGCCAAATAAAGTATCTTGAAACAAAATGGGTGTCTCGACATACATGTAGTGACATATTATTTGAACTAGTAATCTTACAGTTTCATAAATGTAAGCAGAATGGAGTCATTTAAGTGCTTAAGAAAAGATTTCTTAACCTCCAATTACTTATCCTACTGTAAACTACGTAAACTGAAGGCGAACATATAATTATCATGACACTAATAATTTATGGTGACTCACACTCTATTAGTACATATGCAAATACATGTTTATTTTCATCAAGCATGGCATTCAGAACCATTTTCAAGGCATATTTCGATAAACAATGTCACACAAATATGCCACTATGATATACTTTTTTATATACAGTCAAACCGCGATAGTCCGGCCACCAATAATACGAATCTTGCGGTGTCCGAACGGTAGCAAGCTGTAACCAAACTAATCTCTATATAAACTCATTAAATGTTGATTCATTAATCCGTTGAATCCGTTTCCGAATCCGAACGCCAATTAGCCGTAACAGATTAGTTAATAACAACTATTTCTGCTTCATTAATCCGGTGACAAGCGATCATCACACTGATTGGATCGGTAAACTTCAATGACAGTGGATTGACACGGGAGTTGAGCGTGTCAGTAGTTTGTGATTTTAATAGATTGTAATGTTTTACATTGTGTGTCAGTACTTTGTGATTGTAATATATTGAATTTCTCATTTTGTGCGATAGTTATAAATATCCAGCGTGTCAAATTCATTTAATATTTTAAATACGTTCTCGTCTGTCTGTAGATTCAAAGGTTATCAACTCCATCTTGTTTAATTCATTTCAGTAGTCCGAACATTTCACTATCCGAACGTTTTTGATGAAAAACGGAAGCTTTCGGATTATCGAGGCCTGACTGTACTCCAAAAACTGAATCAATTTCATTCACATAAGTTAAACATGTAAGACAAATATATATTATATTGATGATAATACATTGTTAAAATAGTGAATGGGTAAATATATTATACCAATGTTGATACAATAGTGTCCGCACTTGCACTTTCACATTGCTTATTCTGATTAACATATATTGATTAAGAGTAGTCAGATATTCTGATTTTTGCATAGACCGTTATTTTATTTAAACTGCATTGAACTTTGCGCAATAAAACTTATAACTCATTTAATAAAAATTATAATAAATGTTTACCACGAATGAATTCATTTCACGACAACCTCGTTTACAATAAAGAAAATAGAAGTCACATACATTGTATACAGAGAACAATCACACTTGATCAACTTCAACATCATTTAAAGGACGAATACTGGAGGAATAGGTGTATTTTGAATTTATTAGTTTTTAAACGCGGTAGTAAGAAGAAAGTTTGACGTATTCATCTGGATCAACAGAAATCTTCAGGGATAATTTTAAAACTATTTTGTCGTAAACGAAACTGCTATTTTACTGGCGTTAGAAGAACTTCTTCTAAGCGAAATAATTATTTACTAGAGACAAAGAACCATGCCGCCATTGGAAATCAAAAATTAATATGCTTTCAATGAAACAATGGTAAAAGAGAGCTGACACAAGTATGTCTATGGGAGGATCTACGTGTACGGGTATAAACACACCGGGTCAACGTTGTCAATTATCGATAATATTTGCAGATCTCTCTTGTAAGTGACATGGCCCGTTGTGCGGCGTCCGTCCGTCATCGGTCGTCAAACCATAAACTTTTCACATGTTCGACTCCTCCTCATGAACCGCAGCACACCCAAAGCTGAAATTTTGCGGAGAGGTACCTTGCACACAGGGGATCAAAGTTTGTTCATTTGAACTTCACCACCCATCAAATATTGGCGTGGCAGGCATTATTAACAGAACCTTTAAACGACTTCTTCTCCGGAACCAGTTGACATAGGAAGATGACATTTTCAGATTTTACATATAAAATTTTATTTGTTCATTTGGTCCTGACCCCTCACCAAATATGGATGTGACAGGGGGTCCAACCTAAAATCTTTAAAAGACTTCTTCTTCAAAACGATTTGATACAGAGAATTAAAATTTTCACATTTTAACAATCTGGGTCTACTCATGCTGCTCTCATATCTTAACATGTATGTTTTAGCAAATTTGCGAGTGAGTGATTAGCAGAGTGTGTAAAAACTCAAATGCAGAAAGGTTAATGTTAATTCTTTTAGTTATTCCCCTTTTGTATTATTCCCTCAATCAGATCCTATTATTCACCATTGGAAGTCTGTTGGCTATCCGTGTGCTGAGAAGGGTACAATTATACCAAATCATACCATGCCATGCATAATGGTTTGCGGTTTCAAAAGTTAAAACAAGATGATATCGAAATATATAATAGGCTATGACGGCAAATGGAAACTAACTAATTTCCCAGACTCAATAGATGGAACACATATAATGATGATTGAACACATTCTCACAGTAAGTGAATCCTATCGAATGCAAATGGGGAAGGCATATTCTCAAATCATGAGACAAACAGTGAAAAAAGACATTTACTACTAAACTAAACCAAGTAAAGCTCCCTTCCTCTTTCGCCCTCACACCCAAACCTTTAGGCTTGAAGAGCTAAAATATGTTAATTAATTTCATCAGTGGTAAATTGTTGCTAAACTACGTTTACACAGTGATATTATTAATAAACTAATAAGATGTACATATCTATAATAATCTACAATAATTACTTTTCAAATTTAATAAATATGAGCAAAACCATTCAAGTCTTAAAGGGAAGATTGTGTAGGTCCCATTAACTTATCCGAATGTAAGCTAAGCTCCATACACTGAAGGCGTTAATCCTATTATAGTCATACTAATGATTCATGACATTGCGCTGAGTTCACTATTAGTAAATTTTCCCAAAACGTCTTTTCTCCCTTTAGAACTATTTCCGTGTCATACAAATATTCTACTGTGATATTTTTATATAGTATACTCTTCGCACACTGCTTCAATTTGATGTGTACATTAAAACCAAGTAAAACAAGTTTTTTTTATTATGATTTTATTCTTTCCTTTAATTTTTTATTGAATGGCTAAATAATATACAAGTGTTGATACCATAGACTTCCTACTAACCTGCATCCTTATTATGTTGATGAATATATATCAAAAGTAATCAAAGTGCGCCGATTTATATAAACTTTACTTTGCTCGATTAAATCTATCATATTCAGTCACATAAGTATGTCTAAGGAAGTATCTATGTACAGGTTTACACACACGATGTCAACTTTTTGAATTAATCTATTATAGTTTTAATTGTCATGGATTTCTCAATTATTCACCGTAAGTTGTTTTATAGAGAAATCTCATTATATGTTTATTCAAATTCTTAATAAAAAAATAAACTTGTATTAATTATATTTATATAATAGCGACCTTTGGGGATTTAAAGTGGAATCATTTATCAAAATCATTCTTATGTTATGTGAATCAAATATCAAGTGAAATGAAAAGAAATTGAATGAAACCAGTACTCTATTGTTGTGTAAAAGATTACGGTCGACATGTCAATATCGCTCTTTCGCTCTTTCGCTCTTTCGCTCTTTCGCTCTTTCGCTCTATCGCTCTTTCGCTTTATCGTTCTTTCGCTTTATCGCTCTTTCGCTTTATCGCTCTTTCGCTTTATCGCTTTATCGCTCTTTCGCTTTATCGCTCTTTCGCTTTATCGCTCTTTCGCTTTATCGCTCTTTCGCTTTATCGTTCTTTCGCTTTATCGCTCTTTCGCTTTATCGCGCTGTTATTATCGTTTTATCGCTCTTTCGCTTTATCGCTCTTTCGCTTTATCGCGCTGTTATTATCGCTTTATCGCTCTTTCGCTTTATCGCTCTTTCGCTTTATCGCTCTTTCGCTTTATCGCTCTTTCGCTTTATCGTGCTGTTATTATCGCTTTAGCGCGTTGTTATATCGCTTTGTCGTGCGGCGTTATCGCTTTGTCGTGCGACACTATCGCTTTGTCGTGCGACACTATCGCTTTGTCGTGCGACACTATCGCTTTGTCGTGCGGCGTTATCGCTTTGTCGTGCGGCGTTATCGCTTTGTCGTGCGGCGTTATCGCTTTGTCGTGTTGCTCTATCGCTTTGTCGTGCAGCCTTATCGCTTTGTCGTGTGACTATATCGCTTTATCGCTTTGTCGTGTTGATACCAGAGGGCGAAAGAGCGATGTCCCCTCTCGGCCATCATAAGGTTTGGTGCAATTGGTAACGATGTGTATATCTATATACTGAACAATCCGTACACAATTGGTTTCTGAATTTTTTTTATTCAACTCGGGCAATCTCTGTTACAACAGGCCGCAGGTCTATCAAACTTTGCAGTCTCTTTCTAGGTTTAATTTATTTATGCTGTAGTAGGTATGATTACATTTAAGACTTGTTCGTTTGTTTTACGTTTTTGTAGACAAAATAAGTCATGAGTTGAAGATTCCAAACAGCGTCACTGCAGTGATCAAACAAGTTTAAAAAGAACAACATATTTGTGTATACAAGACTTCTCACTACCCATGTATGTGTATTGGACAAAAGTTAAGCCTTAGCAATAAGCAGATAACAATATTATTACAGGATTGTCGGTATGGTGATAATAATTTTCATTTTTGTTCACTGACATGGAAAATGATAACACGTCCGTCGCTGTAGTAATCATGTGACAAATCAGTAACAACGAACGTCCTCGCGTACACATTACACCCAGTTGTTCACAATAATTCAATTCTAAAGTTTTAAGTGCAGTTTCTCTTCTTGAACATGAATTTAAGGCCTACCTTGCTTCAATCATTCAAACATGTTACTCATTTGTGTTTTGAAATCAAATGTGAGCATGTTTGTGCCTTTAAATTACTTTGTGTGAGACATCCTTTAACAGCATTTTAACCGCATTTTATGAATGAATGAACCTCCTATGCAGTTCGTTCTGAATTAGCAATTAGTACCTGTCAAGGCCTGTTTGTCTAAATAATAGTAATAAATTTGTGTGACCTTTGGTTTATATGATAAATTACCTCAGACTATTATAAAGCATGCAAAAGGCTACAGAGCCAATGGCTCTAGGCCTATTTGTTAAGATCTTCGATCTTCGATCTATATGCAATCATGTAGTTCTTGATGAGCTTCAGAGCCAATGCTCTAATTTTATTGTTTCATCTTCCCCCACGTCTGCTTTTAATTGCCCATCGTTGTTGATTGACAGGCCTACTGTACAGGTTTCGAAATAGTGAAAACGTTGCTGGTCTTGTAAAATGTTTTTACTGATAGTCCGAACGAATAGTCTGAATTTAGGTTGCATAATATATATGAACCTGCATATGTAATGTATTTGGTTAGATAAAATGGCGATGGGCTTCAGGAATAGTTAATAAGTCCAAATTGCTATAGTGGTTAATATTGACCCTTCTGTGTATGACGTGTTGTGTCAAATAAAACATAATCATACGAACCGATTTAATTATTGCTTTTTTAAAGAATGAAATTGTATTTTTAAAAAACGGTAACAAAGTATCCGTTCCTTTTTTAAAAATATCACCTAAAATGTTCCATTGTGTGAGTGATTTAAATTAACACATTTAAAATTTTACCAATATACATTTGTTTATCAAATTAAAATATTATTTTAGTAATTGCATTTGTTTCATTATTTTGTTCTCTTAATCTTGCATGCTTAGAATGTACATAATATTTATGGAAATACTATGGAGGTGGTGTTCTAAGTTATAAAACTTGAAACCAATGATTTTCTAATGAATGTTCAGACTTGAATGGATGAATTTTAATTAATTTACATTTAGGGCGATGTTTTTCTTCCTACGTCAAAATTTGAGTTATGTTTTTTTAAGAACTAAAAGATTCAAAAGAAAAGCTTATTGTTATGACTGTTTAACTGTCACTTAATCAGGGTTGTAACAATAAAGTACTTCCTCATGAGTAATAGAGTATATTTCATTTGGAGCCAGAGGCAAAAGCACGCACTGACCATGAAGAGTGAGGCGCGCATGCGCGAAATCACAAATCCCATGTCGGTGAGCTTGCAACGCCCTCCAGTGTCAATTTTTATCATCGAAGGTAAGCCGAAACTCAGAACACTTCCTTGAATAAACAACTTTATTAAAAAACACTTAGTATTTATTGAGATTAAAAAATACAGTACATTTAATTACTAAGGAGACCAAATCAGTAAACGCGGACTCAAAACACCCTACTTCAAAGTACGGATGTATTTCGTCCGCCATTTTGAATGAATAAGAAAATTGAGTCACCGAGCAAATATATCCACGGTATACTAAGAAGGACAAGCCTTATTTGTCTTGAACTATACATGGAAGGATAAACGATGTTGTTCTCTGTCGTTTGATGTGCATATTGACTGGTTGTTTGCCCCATGTTCACAGGTAATTCATTAGAAATTGCCGTCCGATATCCGTCTGCTCCTGGGTTGATATTTTTCGCAGGGGGCGCTGGCATGGCGGTGGGGGCGCTGTTTGTCACCCTCGCATCCTCCTAGCGGCCAAATATAACTTCACTACCCTAAACTCTTGCAAGGAGAGAATGTAGAGATTGTCCATTTATTGTTCTTTTTCTTTATCGATTAAAATGATACACGGTAAAATGCAAGTTCAATTTAAACATTTTTCAAGGACACATGTGAAGCCATTTGACAACATGAACAAAACACAATGCGAAAACTGAGAATCGTTTCCTCTAAATTATGTCCGTTTCAAATTGAACATTACGAATTCTTACGCCTTGCAATTTATATATGAACGAATAACAGATTATTTAATCAAATATTTCATACTTGAAATTTGAAACTAAAGTGTTATCGTTATGATCCATTTGTGAAATATTATCCCCTTGATTTGAGAGATATTTTATGAGATATTTGAATGAAGTTGTCAATATTATTCTTAAATATATATCATAGATTTTTGTTTGTTTGACATTATTTTCTCTCAATGTGATATATTTGTTCAGATTTAATTTTAATAATTTTATTTCAACATCTAAAAGAAACATACTATTTTGAATTTAATATCACTAATAGAATATTAATATTCTAAACAAATGTACACTTAATGACAGCAAAATGTTATTTAAAATTTTCTCTTTTATCTCATTTAAATAGATTTGGTTCAACACGAAAATAGGAGGAGACTGACCAGGTGCAATAATCTTGAAATTAGGATAAATGGATTAGGATAGTACCCGTGACAAAAGGACCATTATTCTGAAACTACTGTTTACTGTATTCAATTGACCACTATGACAAACATTTACAATACAGTGGGATATTGCACCACATTTTTTATTGCGATATATACATAGTATTGTGTTGGTGTCTTCATATCAGTTCTGTATCAGTCCGAGACCCCAATTATCAGTCTGAGAGTTTAGTGGTAGAGGGTTGATACAGGATCTGATACGAAAACACCCACATCATAGGCCTACTGTGTTTATCATATGTATACTTAACAAAAAAAAAAAACCTGGTTACAAAGTGAAACACTCATAAGCTTTAATTCCTGAATCTATTAATGTAGGGGGCGGGATAGCGAAGTGGTTAGCGCGTTCGGCTTCGGATCAAGAGGTTCAGTGTTTCGAATCCTTCCAGGGGCACGACAACTTTGCAGTAGAGAACTGTTCTACACGCATTCAGGTTTGGGTGCAATGTTACACTGAATTTCAGTGCAGTAGCCAATACATTTAAACATTTAAAATGCTTACATACAGGATATATGAATGCATGCTATTGACAATACATTATTTAAGAAATAAAGTTCGCTGTACCCCAATGTGTTTTGTAATAAAGTATAGTTTTGCCCTGAACTATTATAGTTTAAGTACGAGGACGGTAGTCCGAGTATTTTGACGTTATAATAGTTCAGGGCAAAACTATACTTTATTACAAAACACATTGGGGTACAGCGAACTTTATTACTTTTCTAAGATAACCCATAACACAACATTCTGCTTTGAGTAATTTTGCAAGAAAACTAGAGTTTACTTCCTTAATATTAATAATCCATGATCAGGGCCAACTGACGAGCCGTGCACCACAGCGACTATGACGTTATTGTTCTGTTGTGACGTCATAGTGGTTCCTGGGGTTGCCTAATGCGGATTTCGTCGTTTTGGTTCAAGTACAAATGTAGCTTAAAATTTAAGACTAATTCGGATACAAAAGAACACATTCCTTCAATAATTGTTATAACAACGTTACCGTTGTTTTAGGACATTATCATTTGCAGAAAAACACGGTCTTTTCAACTGCCCTCTTTCGTTGGGTTACCATGGGCACACATGACTACGAGGGGAGCGGAAACGTCATTCAATTGTTACGTCATCACAAAAACTATACCTTTATCGTCTGATAAAGTACTTTTATTTCGATTGTTCTAGCCGCTAGGCATCTTAGAATGTATATTAACTTACACATGATTAAACATTATATTGAACCATAATTGCACACATACATGTTATGCATGAACATACTCTTAATCACATTATGATATATGAAATATCTATAACATGAGCATAATATGCATAAGGCACAAGGATATAAAATATATAATAAAGGAAAACCCACCAAGTGTGTGGACTTGGGTTTATACAACACCAGACGTCACATCAAGTTATCATCATGAATGAAAATTTCTCATGTCATTTCATGACCTTTGTATTTTCTTACGATATTTGGGTTTTGCATTCTCTCTTTATGCGTTTCAATTGCTTCAAAGTTTTCTATGGCAATTGTCGATTCAATGATGGTGACAATGTCCAAAAATTTCTACGGTCTGCAAATACCTGTGGCGTTTTTTAACGCAGTCCGCCATGTTGACCATATGCTGTATAAAGGCAGACAACTCTAAATTCCATGTGACTTTGATCTATTTGTCTCGTACATTACCTTGGGTTCAAGTCCTTTGACGATGGTCTGATACAGGTTTTTGCCCTTGACGACGGACTGATACAGGTTATCTGCCCGTTGGGCTTATACAGGGTGTTTGGTAGAAGGTCTATCATTAAACATACAAAAATTTCATATTGATGAGCAAGTATATGTTTAATTGCAATACACAGCTCGTACATTGTGCCTCACTGTTGTTGTATGAAGTTGAACTCTATGGCCATCTTTTATACTTATAAATTCATTTAAAAAAAGTAAAAATTCTTTAAAGTTTGAATTAAACTTTAGCTGTGAGGAATTTGTACTTATGATGTAATAGATACATTTAAATTTCTCACAAAAACTATTTGGTGGAATATTATGTTAAATCAGTGATGGATCCAGGAATTTTGAAAGGGGGGTGTCCACAAATGGAAAACGGGGGGTCCAAAATTATTTCCCCCCATACCCGCCCATGCACAAATTTTTGAAAGGGGGGGTCCCAGACCCCCTTGCCCCCCCCCCCCCCCCCCCCTGGATCCGCCACTGTAAATGAAGAGAAATATATATATATATATATATATATATATAGCAATAACTCTATTGCACAGCTAGTACCAGTTTATTCTGATGTACGTATTTCTCAGAGTTTATATATATCTGCCTGTGCAAGTTGTGAATGCCTCTGAATGGATAACTTTGGGTAGAGATTCCTGAATATTTACCAAGGCCTCAAAATAATACCCATTTAAATTGTCAGTATCTTATTTCCTGGAAAACAATTGTTCAGTGTCAATAAGTAATAGGGCTGGATATTACATTATTAAATTTTATATTGTGATATATTGCAATACACAGCCTCTGTATTGTTAAATAAACACACACTGTTTAACATTATATTTTAGATGAAATGCCTTGCAGACCCATCAAATTACAGCTTATTTCTCAAATAGATCAAAAACCAATTTGATACAATAGATTCCAAAACAACTTTCACTTGTAATACAACAGAAGAAATGTACTTGCACATCAAGAGTATTTAGTGGCATTTAAAACCTGCAATTATGCATTATAACAAGATATTCTTATGATATGTGCATATATTTCACTTAAAATTTCATGTGGGATATATTGTCACATGAAAAACAATCTAAAACCGGTAATTTTGCACAGCCTTAGTAAGTCATGGACTGAGAGAAATTTTCTCACTTAGTCACAGAATCAGATTTGGAAGTGCTACCACATTTGTAGTTCTCTGGTTGGAAAAGAGGCGAATCATTTGGTGAATATTTTGATAAATCAAACTTAAAGGTAAAATTTGGTAAGTCACGGACGTCAGAATAACAACTTTTTTAACCCAATAATCTATCTGTGGTGCAAAAAACCAAAAGCTGAAATTTAAAGGTTTTATGATATGTTTTTGTTTGGAATTTCATTTCTTTTTCTGAAATTGTATTGTGTGAGATAAGAGTGGATTGTCTCCCTTTGACAGTTTCCCCAAGATAAATACTTCAAGTACAAATATGGGGTTGTGGGTTGGTTAAGAAAATGTGTTCTTTATGGAACTTGAGCAGGGTTGGGGGGCTGGTTAATTACACTCTTTGAAACCCGTCCTTGAATTAAGCACAGCTTGAAATACAGTAGAACATGAATATAATGAACTCCAAGGGACCAAAGAATTCAGTTTGCTATATTCGCTGTTTGCTATTCACGTTTGGCATATTATATACAGCTTTTGACGGGACTTATAAACTTGTTCGCTATATTCGTTTGTTTGTTATATCTGTGTTCGCTATATCCATGTTCTACTGTAGTAGCTTGTGGGTAATGGAAATAGGGATTAAATGCAAGAAACTGTCATATTTGTCTAATATTCCATTAAGTGTCTGATGTATTTGGATTGGAAGAAAATTGATTTGGTTATATGTTTTCAAAGGGAAAACAATTAAATAAAGACTCTGATTTTGTTTACTGTCAATCATAACAGAAATCTGTTCTCAATGCTTTGGTAACACCCTGCTGTTAAGGAAAGTATTTACTCTGATTTACAATTTGTTGTGCTGCAGTAGATATTGCCCTATTGCTTTGTAAGACATTTTAATTTAGATTGTATCATTTCCATGTTTCAGGTAAGCCAAGTCTGCCATGGAACAGACAGCTGGGGGAGCACCAGCGCCCGGACAGAACCTCAATGACCTTCAGAACTATCTGGTGACCTTCAACAAGGAGATAGAGGGAGAGCAGACGCCTGTTCCTCAGATCTCCCTCCAACGGGACTCTCTACCTGACCCCACTGAAGCTGAGGCAAAGGTTCCGCCAGAATTGGAGGATACCTCAGTGCTCAGTCCATCCACATCTCAGACCCAGGTTGTTGGAGGATTCTACAAGGAACAGGCAGTTATAGATGGTGCTCTGGAAGGGGCTGCTGTCCAACTTATCCAAGGTATCAATGATGATACAAGCACCTTGGTGGCAGAAAGTAAGGATGAAGTTGGAGCTGATATCTTGGGTTCCCAGTACCAGGCTTATATAGCCGATCTAGGAGATGGGGCTCAGGTTATTGGAGGCCTGGATACACCAGTGTCTGGGCAAGAAATCAGCTCCACTGTGGTTCAGGGTTTGTTGAATTCTGGAGCTGGAAACATCATAAGAATTGTTTCAATGGGTGCTGATGGACAAATGCAGTTTGTTAGTGATGAGATGGCTCAAGGTACAGAACTGTCTGAAGTTCCTAAGGAGCTTATAAGCCAGGGTGTTGAAGGTATTGACCAGCCCGATGTGATTGATGGTACTGACCCTGTCGCTGTGCTGGCTTCTGTTGCGGCCAACACATCTAATGCTGTCAGCCATCTGCAAGCTGTGCCAGTGAGTCAGTCGGAGATGCACAATGCCCAGTTGGTGGCTCTTCAGAACTCGGCTGACAGTTCTCAGCCTCAGTTGGTAGCAGTTCAGGCTGGTGAAGGCATGGATGAAACACTGCAGGTTATAGGAGCAGCAGAAGGAGCAGACAACTCTGTTATCCTCAACACTGGTACCTCCTTCCAGACTGTTACCATCGTTCCTTCAGAAGTAGGTAAGGATGGTGAAGTGAGCTATGTTCTTATAGTGTCACAGCCAGATGGGGAGAAGGATGCCAGCGGAAAACCTATTACATCTGATATGTCTGTGTTTGATTTCAAAGAAGAAGCGAGAGATATTTGCACGGAGGAAATTATTGATGAGGATGGAACAACAAAGAGAATTCTAAAGATCACACCAAAGAGAGCTTTCACTCCAGGCTCACCTAATCAGTTGATGTGTCACTACTGCAATTATACAAGTCCGAAGAGGTATCTGTTATCAAGGCATATGAAATCTCATTCAGAGGAGAGGCCTCACAAGTGCACTATCTGTGATCGAGGTTTTAAGACAATAGCATCTCTGACAAACCATGTCAACACTCATACTGGAGTTCGACCACATAAATGCAAGGATTGTGAATCGGCGTTCACAACATCAGGTGAACTTGTCCGACACATTCGATACAGGCACACTTTTGAGAAGCCACATAAATGTGTGGCTTGTGACTATGCTAGTGTTGAATTGAGCAAGTTGAAGAGACATATGAGGTCTCATACAGGGGAGAGACCCTACCAGTGTCCTCATTGCCAATATGCAAGTCCAGATACTTACAAACTGAAGCGACACTTACGAATACACACAGGTGAAAAGCCATACGAGTGTGACGTGTGCCATGCTCGCTTTACTCAGAGCAACAGTCTCAAGGCTCATAAACTCATACATTCCGGAGAGAAGCCAGTCTACCAGTGTGATCTCTGCCCTACCACATGTGGACGCAAGACTGATCTCAAAATACATATCCAGAAACTACACACCAGTGAAAGACCCCTGGTATGTCGAAAGTGCAATGAAACATTTCCAGATAGGTACTCCTACAAGCTTCATAACAAGAACCACGATGGTGAGAAATGTTTCAAATGTGACTATGAGAACTGTGACTATGCAGCGCTATCTCAGAGACACCTCGACAGTCACATGTTGACCCATTCGGGTGAGAAACCATTTGAATGTAGCGAGTGTGACCAAACTTTCCGACAGAAGCAGCTGTTGAGACGGCACAAGAATCTTCACCACACTCCGGACTACACTCCACCTATTCCTCGAGAGAAAATGCATGAGTGTTCGGAATGTGATAAGTCGTTCGCTCACAAGGGAAACCTTGTACGACACTTACAACAACATGGCATTGAGATGGTCTTGTCAGAAGATGACGAAGCTGAAGGGAGTGTAGCAATTCAGCCCCAAGTAAACAACAATCTCCACAATAATTTGATGCAGGACCTGAGAGCTGGAAAACTAGGGAATGCTCCTCAAGTTGTTATTGTTCACCCTGATGGTAGAGTTGAGGAATTCTCGTCCAAACTGGATGCTGCGGAGAAAGGAGTGGATGAACTACTGATGGCTATCGATAGCTCTGAACAAATCCACTTTGACAAGGCCCAGGCTAGTGCAATCGGGGAGGCTGTAGAAGCTTCTGAGAGTCACACAGATGAGGTTCGTAAAAGTTTCTTGACATTGGTAAGAAGGCATTAGAACCATGTATTTTCTTAGTTTATCCATGCATGTTTTGTTTTGCTGTTGAAAGGATTGGAACTCAATGTAAGAATTGAATGATTAAAAACATTTTGAATTGTTTTTATATTTCATAAATTAATATCCTGGATAGAAATATCTTTGTTAAAGTTCCATCAGTTATTTCATAGTAAAGTTAAAGTTAGAGAAAATGTCAAAATACACATATATAAAATGTCAACACAGTGTCAGATGATGAAAAATTTTCTTCTCTGGATCATAATTTACCTACAATTTCTTGTACTTTGTATGTCCACAGAAACGAGAGGCAAGCACACAGGTTGAAATCGACTCCGACACAGAGGATGACGTGGAGGTCAGTTACCGACAGAAAACAATCAAGAAGACAATCAAACTGGAACCCCAATCATCCCCCAGTGCCATCTTTCTCCCACATGATGTTATGGAAGCTAAGACTGAAGAAGAGAACACAATGAGTGTCATCGTCAGCAAACCTTCCAGCCAAGAGTCTGTGACAATCCTCACAGCTCTTCCCAAGAATGTCCCTCAAGTGGTTCCATCCAGTGCTGTGTCTATTGTATCATGTGCTGCTTTAAAGCAAGCTTCTGAGGAAAGTGTTAGGTGAGTGTGAAAACAATTAGACTAAACTGTGACTGGACTCCATAACTGATAGTTGCTGATCTTGAAGCTCTGTCTCAACATCATCTAAATGTAACTTACATTGACCCCAAAGGTGAACTCCTCCGAATATAGGAATAGGAATAAGGAATATCAATTTTTGGATTAACATCTTTGTTATATGGAGACTGAAGTTTATGTATTTGGCCCTGACTTGATTTGATGTGTGAAAACTTATTATAAGTCATTTTCTGTCTGCAGTGCTGTGAAGCGGAGACTACCAATGGATGACGGGTCACCTAGCAAGAGAACAAGAAAATCTACTTCTGATAATAAGTAATGGAATAAAGGTAGGTAAATTTTTGACAGAAAATGTTCTGAATGCAAAAATAACTGTTAAACTAATTTTGGAAAATTATTTTTTGAATATTTTCATGTTTTTCTTATGTTTTGTTAATCATTATTAATATATACGCTCATTAATCATGAAAATAAGATTTGATTAGTCACTTTACTCTTAATAAGATATACATTTCTTGGTCTATTAAAACACTTTTTTCTCTATTTCAGTTTACATTGTGACAACCTTACAAGAATTATTAAATCCTCCAAAAGTTCACATGGAAAACAAGAAAAAGAAATGGAAACAAGAAAGTGACTTTGAAGTGCAGTGAACAGATCATGACTTAATTATAAAGGGAGCTTTAAAGACAACTTTGTTGTAAGGAAATTAAGGAATCAAGATTGTGTCGCTCTTGTAATGGTGACAAGGGAGATAATTTTTTAGTTACCTCCCCTTGAACACATTTTGAATTTCTCTCGACATTCTTACTGTTTTGTGTATGTCAAGTCTTTGTATCTTATGGATTTTCATAGAATTTTGAATGAAGATTTGGAGAATTAATATATTCAATTTTATTTGAATAACGTGATTAATATACTTCAATGGCCAATGGTCTGTTAAGTTATTGAACTCAAACCATTGCAATATTTTTGAGGATTTTTAATAACATAAAAGGAGGGAGGGCGCATATCCACGGGGAATATGCGGCTGGGGGTGGGTCAAAAATCTGGAAGATCCACTAAAGGATACTAGCTAATGCTGTTAAACACTAGTAAAAGTACACAAGAAGGGGGGTGTACCCGCCAAACAACAGAAAGACGACGAGAGGAACTATCCTTATGTTCCTCTCGTCGTCTGTCTGTTGTTTGGCCGGTACATCCCCCTTCTTGTGGAGATTTTTCTTTAAATTTGAAAATTTTATATCTTGCCTAGATATCTCAATGTAACTTTAAAAATGTTCACCATTATATATCCCAATTTCACAATCGTAAGGTGTTAATGGTTACCTGTTTCATTAAGCAAGCAATCAAACTTATTTGCATGTGAAACCTACGCAACATTCCCTTCCAGATTTACAAGGAATTCCATATTTCTGAAGTCCAAGTCAACCATATCAAGAAACTATATACAAGCAATCTTCCTTTTACAGAATTTCTGGCTTATTTATCCCAAATAAAAGTGGGGCTGTCCTCTCTGTCTCTGAGTATCAATTATTCTGCTCAACAAGACTAAAAAAGTAATTGGTTTTGGTTTAAACATATTTATTTCCAAGAAAGGAACCGGAAAGTAATTGGTTTTTCTTTGTTTTCTCCCCATGTGTCATAAAAGTTTTCCTCAAATTGTTAGGAGCATTGCCTTTTATGTACCTATTAGTATATAACTTAATTAATTTTCGAACTTTAAAATTAAGTCTATATGGGACAGTAAGGATTAACATTTGACAATTGTGGGTTCATTTGGACAATTAAGCTTTAAGCTTTTGTTCAGGACTTCCCACTGCGATCACTGGATTTGGTTTGATTCCCAAAGAAATTAAGTTGAAGTTATTTACCGGTAGAAGTTTTATGAAATCAGTTGATATTCAAGGTACTTGCTTGCAAAACTGAAGAACATATCAGAGAGAACAGTAGCATGAATTGGTAACTTCAAACTTCTGTTTATTTTTTCAAAATCATGTGGAATATATATTGGAATTGTTACTGGGTGGAGATATTGTTTAATTTGTTATTGTATAATTTTGGTTATTTGTGTATATTACAAAAGGCATGCAATACATAATTACAATTGAACAAATGTGTATGATGATAAATATATTTTATTTGCATGCTGACGAATATGTAAATATTATGTATGTAACATTTCACAATTGTGTTTTGTAAAGATTGTTAATTTGGAATAATTTATTTCGAAGATCCAGAAAGTTCTGCATTTTCATTTCTGTTTGCAAGATATAATTAAATAAGTTCTATAGTTTTATTTGAAAGTGGATTAAATTGAGTTTAAAGTATATTTCTAATTCTGTACATTCACAATTAATAATAGGAACCTTTGTGCCAAACTGCATGTATCGTCTATTATGTTTCTTTGTGCTGTTTTGAACGCAAGGAAAATCATAAATTTAAGAGAGTTGGAATCTACCTAAAGGCAATTTAAAAAAATTAATTTTTTAAATGTTTTGCTGAATTTACTACCATTGCTCTGACAGAATTGAAAATCATCCTACACAGAATACCTTTCCATAAAACAATGTTGGCATTTTGAATGACAAAGTGACTTAAGATCTGTTTAATGAATTCTGTGCCTGTTTAGCTCCCTTTTATTTACGTTAGACCAAAATACTTTTGTTCCCACTCCTACTTTTAGACATTTCCCCCCTGAAAATCAGTAAAACAAATACATTGCAATTAATTTATGTATTATGTAACTTAATATAAAGGAAGTGACATCTTCACCGAAGTAGCTTGGTGTGAGATTTTCAAAGGAATGATGATTTCTGGAGGATATTTTGTATTTTCAGTATAACGTTATGAAAGAAGCGGTAAGAGCAATATTTTCATGAGTTATGCAGCCATGATTAAACAAATGAGCATATCGCAGTCATAAGAAAATATTTAAACCATAAAATGTTCTGTTAAGGTTATGCTTCAGTTTTGAAAAATAGGTGCATTTTTCGTATGTGTAAGTTATTTGATTTCTCTAGGTCATAGTAGTGTTGCAGTATTGCAACAACCAACTTCACAATCATGTCATACCATTGTAAGGATGACATAATAAATTTTATGATGCACAGTTTCTGAAAACATCTAAAATATTGATCATTATATTAATACATTATTTTTATTATAAACTTCTCCCAGCAAGGCATCATTCACCCCATTCTCCATCACTGGCTAATTTAAGCATTGTAGCATTTTCTTAAATTTCCTGTGCTAGTGATGGGAAATGCACTATGAAGGTCAGGTGCAGTGCGTCACTATACTGTCACAGGAAAGTAAAGGAAATGTTGAAAGGCTCAAAGTAGCCAGTGATGGAGACTGGCGCAATGTTATGCCTTGCAGAAAACATTGTGTGCTATTATTGTGATCTGATTATATGGACTGTCATGAATTGCTTTCATTTAAAAAAATTATGACAATGACAACAACTTTACATTCCTCTTTTTGCTTTATCCCGTCATGACTTACCCTGAAAAAATGAGTTGTAAAATTGCATTTGAAAATTGTTGGCAGAAATAGCTCTTTCTGATATTTCTTTCCACTTAACATTGTCATGTTTGAAAGAGATGAAATGTTGGAATGACGACGGTGAATCAATTTCTTCAAAGAAATTATGTTCTTTGAAAATCTGTTAAATTTCTATGAATATTGTCTGTTAATGTTTTTGCTATAGGTGAGATCTATACCATGTTCCTCTGGACGTTACGAGGAGTCTTTGCTCTTTGCTTACCAATTTCATCTGGTGACTGAACATTACAGTCTTTTCAATGTTATTAAATGTTTCCAAGAGTTCTTTTTGTGATGTTTTTATTTTGATGAAGAGATTGTGCTCCTTGATGTGAATTAGTTAAAGGATAGTGACATGAATTTAAATTTTCACCGATTAATCGGCAGCATCTGTCATCTTGGTTTCTTGGCATTGCAATTTACACCTGAAGATGCACATGGAAGACCTATAAAAGAACTCCATTGTGTTGTCGGAGGTCATACATGCCAAATGTTATAATGTGGTTGTTTTATCGAGAAGGTTGGCATATGCTGATAAGTCAAATGTAATTTTGGAAAAAATTTTCAACAGACAAATTTAATAGGTTATATGCATGGAAATGGGATGTGTAGTTTCAGTTTCGGCACATCATGTTGCTTGATTATATAGTATTTACGTATTATGATATATTTTGCAATTGGGGATGAATATGCAAGAAATAAGCACATATTTGGCATGTATTAAAGTAAAAAAAATTCATGAAACACAATGGATGTCACTTTAAAGGCGCTGTAGCACGTTTTTTTGCTCAAATAAGTCGATGAAATGTATTTGAAAAATAATGTCAACAATAGCAAAACACCCTTCTCTCTTCGGAAAATCAAGTTACAAATGAGTGTACATGGTTCCGTAAAGCCATGGTAATCTTTTTTGTCATTCGAATATAATAAAATGTGTTCACAATAAAATGGCCGCCATGCAATTTTGGCTTTATGCGCAACACTGTTATTACCACTACGGATCATTGGTTTGTGTAATAAGATGTTTTACCCTCTGAAGTAATTATACATGACATAAACAATCATTATAAATGAGAAATTTGAAAAAATAAAATTTGCAAAAAACGTGCTACAGCGCCTTTAAGTTATCCAATTGATGGCTTATTTAAGAGTGGGGTTGGTTGGGTCCAACTTCCCAACACAAGGCGTTACTCTTGCCAGTCTCCATCACTGGTTGATTTTAGTCTTGAAGTATTTCCCTCACTTTTGTGTGATGAGATAGTGGGTTTTGACTTCTAGCATGGAAACCTTACTACTGCAAGTCTTAAATCAGCCAGTGATTGGCAAGAGTTACGCCTTGCGTTGGGAAGTTTGCCAGGGGGTGAAAAAAACCAAACTTTGCACAAAGATAGCTTTTGGTCGGACGATTAAATTTGGTCTGAATTTCGATTGAAGAAGGCTGCCAAATTCAAAGTGGCCGCCACTTTTATAACGAATCTGCCTTTTACAAGTGTTTGCATATTGAAATGATCCATTCATGCTATTTTATTGTTATTCAGGCTAGCTTAGAACCCAAAAAATACAAGGATTGATACTGTATTGATAAATCCATTGTTGACGATGGTACAAATGATCCATAGAGGCAGACTCCTTGGTCAATGGGGATTCTAAATTTGGTAACCCTGTGACTCCAAATGTGAGTCATAAGAGTCACAATCTAATAGCTATTATTTGCTTGTCAACAATGTATTTCTTGAGATAACTTAGATATTCAACCTTAGATAATAAATCAATGAATTCCTGATGAGCTACAGAGTCTGTGGCTCTATTTTGATAATAAATTTTAAATTTGATGACTGGGCAATGCCATCTTTTCCTTAGAGATAATGAATAACATAATAACTGATGAGCTTCAGAGACAATGGCTCTTTTTTTAAAGGTGTTCATGTAGTGATAACCATGTTTGACGTTAGACCAAGATGTCCAGGGATTTGAATCCTGCCAGGGGCTTGGCAACTTAGCTGATGAGAACTGTCCTACATTCAGTAAAATTTGGGTGCAATGCTACACTAAACTGAAATGAATAACCACCATATATTGCGGGCTTTCTTGCAGCAATAATACCATCAGTACTCACCTCACCACATCTCATATAACTGATATAAGCAGGTTTTTTTTCTCTGATTCCGGGGGTATATTGTTTATAACATATCTGTCTGCCAGTCTGTCTGTTTGAACAAAAAACTTTAACCGCAACACTTGACATGTGCACCCATTGTGATAAGACCTTTCTGATGAGGTCATTTTTAGCTCATTGGGCCTGAAAGGCCCGATGGCATGACATGGTGTCATGCGTCTGTCCATCCGTAAACTTTTCGCTTTTTCGACTTCTTCTCCAGAACCAATGACTCCACAGAGCTGAAATTTTATGTGGAGACTCCTTGGCCATTGGGGATTCTAAATTGTAGATTTGGTGACCAAATGGGGTCACAGGGGTCACAATCTTAAAACCTATTTTCATCTTCTCTAAAGTTCCAAAAGGTTTAGAGGGTTGAAAATATTTGTACAGACTCCTTGGCTAATGGTGATGCTCAATTTTAGATTTCATGACCTCAATTGGGGTCACAGGGGTCAATACCCCAAAACCTATTTTCATCTTCTCAAGTTCCAAACGGTCTAGAGACCTGAAAAGTTGTGTGCAGACTCCTTGGCTAAAGGGGATACTAAATTGTAGATTTCGTGACCCCATGACCTCAAAGAAGGTCACAGGGGTCAAAACCTGAAAAAAACCTATTTTCATCTTCTCAAGTTCCAAACGGTCTAGAGAGCTGAAAAGTTGTGTGCAGACTCCTTGGCTAAAGGGAATACTAAATTGTAGATTTCGTGACCCCAAATGGGGTCACAGGGGTCACAACTTTATAAACCTATTTTCATCTTCTTCTCCAGTTCCAAATGGCCTAGAGAGCTGAAATGTTGTGTGCAGACTCCTTGGCTAATGGGGATTCTAAATTGTAGATTTGGTGACCCCAAATGGGGTCACTAGGGTCACAATCTTAAAACCTATTTTCATCTTCTCTAAAGTTCCAAAAGGTTTAGAGGGTTGAAACTATGTGTACAGACTCCTTGGCTAATGGTGATTCTCAATTTTAGATTTCATGACCTAAATTGGGGTCACAGGGGTCAATACCCCAAAACCTATTTTCATCTTCTTCTCAAGTTCCAAACGGTCTAGAGAGCTGAAAAGTTGTGTGCAGACTCCTTGGCTAAAGGGGATACTAAATTGTAGATTTCGTGACCCCATGACCTCAAAGAAGGTCACATGGGTCAAAACCTGAAAAAAAACTATTTTCATCTTCTTCTCCAGTTCCAAAAGGTCTAGAGAGATGAAAAGTTGTGTGCAGACTCCTTGGCTAAAGGGAATACTAAATTGTAGATTTCGTGACCCCAAATGGGGTCACAGGGGTCACAACCTTATAAACCTATTTCCATCTTCTTCTCCAGTTCCAAATGGCCTAGAGAGCTGAAATGTTGTGTGCAGACTCCTTGGCTAATGGGGATTCTAAATTGTAGATTTGGTGACCCCAAATGGGGTCACTAGGGTCACAACCCCAAAAACCTATTTTCATCTTCTTCTCCAGTTCCAAAAGGTCTAGAGAGCTGAAAAGTTGTGTGCAGACTTCTTGGCTAATGGGGATTCTAAATTGTAGATTTGGTGACCCCAAATGGGGTCACAGGGGTCACAACCGTATAAACCTATTTTCATCTTCTTCTCCAGTTCCAAATGGCCTAGAGAGCTGAAATGTTGTGTGCAGACTCCTTGGCTAATAGGGATTCTAAATTGTACCTGAATACCTAAATACCTGAAAAGTTAAATTAGTTAAGTATAAAGCCTGATGAGCTACAGAGCCCATGGCTCTATTTTTATCAAATCACATAGAAAATACAATTATTTCCAGTGTTAATAATATTGAACTTTCCTCTTAGATGTACTCTTGAAAGAATTTTAACACAATATAATAGTTGTATTCTTTGCCAGATTTATGCTGCTAAAAGATGCCGAATCTTCAGCATACGATAAGATTATATATAAAACACATTCAGGTTTAACCGATCTGTTTAAAGTACAAAGCAGTAACTGTAACTCTTTGAATCCCATATGGAGGCGCCCACCGAAGTTGTTATGGTCAAATGGAACCACTTCTCAAAGATACATTCCTGTTTACGTCTACACGACACTCGTTCAGAAAATTAGGCCGAGTTTACTATCGTGGCTACGCATATCGTTCCCCGTTTTCCGTGTTCAGCATTGATTGTCAATGGTCTGAGGGGAAATAATCAGTTGGCTTTGAGAGAGGTTACTTTTATAGCTTTATCTTGCTATTCTCCAGTTTCAATACTTTGACCTAATCGGGTCCATTCTAAAAAAGACAGCCATGTTTACGTAGAAACAACAATCTTTCTAACATTAGAGACCCGTTTATTGACCATCGTGGTTATGCATTTGCCTTCCTAATTTACTTGGCTGATTGTCGCTGAAAAACAGTTTCCTGAAATATATATCAGAATGTACTGACTATGTAAAGGATCTATCTATCAGTGAGTATTGAGTATAACAGTTTGAAATTGTTAATTGTATTATAGGCAACCGGGCCATTAACAAGAGAGATACAGGAAATATTGTAAGATTAACATTACAATTTGAGCATTTGTAAGTACTCCTTGCGACGATGTAGTGCATGTGTAGCATAGAGAGCTAGATTACGGAGTGATTAGTGATGGTTTCGATGAATAACGTTCTGAAATATATTGCAGCGTAAATCTTCATTAAAGGTACATCCATTGTGTTAAATAAAATTGTAGTTGTCTTTAATACGTTCCAACTCACCATATGTGCTGTTTTCAGTACAAATAAATTCACTCAGCTTGCTTATTCATCACCAATCGCCAAATGTATCATAATTACTAGTTTCGAATTAAAATCGAGTAACATCATAATGCATGTGTAGAAACCGAAACTGCACGTCCCATTTGCATTCGCAGTCGTTATATGAGCTATTCAACATGATCAACCGAAATTTATCAGTTTGTCTGTTGTAAATAAGATTCTAAAATTACGTTTGACTCATTGGCGCGCGTCAAACGCGATGCATTGTCCGGTTTTCTATCGGAAATCACTACTTTTACCTTCATATCGTCAGTATACTAAGTCGACTATCATCAAAATGATAGTTGTCGGTAACAGTCGGTACTTCTCGATAAAGTAAAACATTTGATAACATTTGGAATATGTGACCCCTAACAACAAAATGGATGTACCTTTAAGTTAACGGTCAAACGTAAAATGTACTTCGTCTTCTATTGTAGATTTAATGAAAATTGCTAATATCAATATGATATAACCTTTATTTTCGGAATGCCACATGGTTTGTCAAAAATTAAAAGGATTCGTTTTTAAAATTATGAATTATGCGTTTGATTGTAAAACATGGGTTTTCATGAGAAAAACCCACGTTTACTTTATTTCCTGAAAAGTTGACATAACTTATTGACAAAGGGTCTAAGATATGTAAATGCTATGCATTTTTCGTGGCTTAATTCCTTTTTCTGTGATGTTGAATATCATGCCTAAATGTGATTGTTTTTTTGCGTGGACCAAGAGACGACATTAGAGACTGCAGTGTTTACCATCGTGGTTATACATTTCCCCAACTTAACCAAATCTGAAGTCGCAGGCAAACAGTCTTCTTATATATCCATATTTAAACTTTACTTTATTGAACTATTTAAATGCGCGTCTTTAAATGTGTATTTAAATGATTAACTTCTTTATTGAAGGATAACGGACATTCAAGTACAGTTTTCTTATACCATTATAGCCATCACCAGTATAGCCATCTTAAGCCATTATCACTATTATAAAGTTGAGTTGAGAGAAGTTGTTTTCTATAGTTACAATGCTTACAATACGAACCTGTTGTCAATAAGACATCCATATAAACGACAGGTTGTTTGGCATTATATTCTTAGAGCTTATAACAGTCAATACGCATTTGCCAGCTTGACCAAACTTATGCCAAATATCCCCTCAAGACGTTTTCCAGTTAGCGAGGTTCAAGTAGCTGACTGTTCACCATTTTGTTATGGTTGTCATACTTTTGCTTTACTGTCCGATTTCTTGTTTATGCCTGTAGAAACTGATTCTGCTCATACAGAAAAAAACAGGTACTAACATTTAAGAGCTTTGCTTGTATGATCTGGTTACCATGTTTGGACCTCTCGGGGCAAGTCCTCAAAGATGCAGCCATGTTGGCAGACATAACACGTTGTCCTGACGTTTTAAACTGCAGTGTTTTCCAACGTGATCATGCATTTCTCTCTTCTTTGTCGTTCGTTCTAATGCACACGATCTGGTAAACAATTTTCATGAATATAAAACAGATTGGCCCTAGAAATGTGGAAGCATTGCTTGTATATTATGGATATGTTTTGTTCTGGTTACCATGTTTGAATCTATTGGGAAGGGTTTTGAAAGGAGACATCCATGTTGACTGAGACAAAAGCCGCCTTAACCACAATGTTTGTAACCGTGGTTATGCATTTCCCTTATTCTGTCCTCAATTGCGTCAATACCAATGCTGAACAATTCGAACCTCTCGAAAATATTTTTAAGAACATCAGAGCATTGCCAGTAGACGTTGAATATGCTTTGCTCTTATTACCGTATTTGGAGCTATCGGATCAAGTTTTCAAATAGCCTCCATGTTGACAGAGACCAGAGACCTTCTGATGTTTGAAATCCCAATGTTTGTCAACATAGCAATGCATTCCTTGTTCTATGGCGTCCGTACTAATGCCAAAGATATAGTAAAAGGTTTTATTATATGACGAGCAGTGAAATACTGGGATATATCAGTGAAATAAACTGGCTATCAAGCTACAGTGAAAATAACTTATATTTTCACTGCGAACGGTGACTGATATAATTTGACGTCATAAAACAATGGTCTCGCGCGGCGATTTGGCTTATGACGTCACAGTGTTACTTTGGTGACGGACCGTTCCTTGCGGCCGCTTGGTGTGAAAACGACCCTTTTCGGACGTAATTTCCTGGATAATATCATATAATAAATAGAATATCCGTCAATTCTTGACAAATACCATGTTTATCTCATCTCGTGAGGTAGAAAAGTTATATATTTTCACTCGTGGCTGCGCCACTCGTGAAAATATAACCTTTCTACCTCACTCGATGAGATAAACATGGTATTAGTCAAGAAAAGACAGATATCCTCTATTTATCATTCAAAACTGTGTTCCACAGGAGATATCGCGTGTGTGATATCGTTTTGGCAGTAGATTTTGCACAATGCCCTGCCACCGTTCACTACATGACACCACAATGCTTTTACTGCATCGAGTAATGACATCACAATGATATGACGTCATAAACATGATGACGTCACATTGCTATGACCTGACCGCACTGGACGTCAAATGGCAGAGGTGTGCTCAGGGATGTACACTATTTTCACTTAAACGTAATAAGAATGATTTTGGATGATAAATAAAATCTCACTGATCTCTCTTCTGATATCAAATATATCACCACTCGTTGATAAAAGTAAAAATATTTGTTAAGTTTTTCAACTCGTGTTGATAGAACTATTTATATATGTGAAAGTATTGCTTACATATTAGGAATATGCTATGATCTAGTAACTTTGATTGGAAATCGGACCCGTCGGACATTGGAAAACCCATGGTTTGCCAACGTGGCCATGCATTTACCCTGTTCTTTGGCGTCAATGCTTATGTCAAACATCTGGTAAACAATGTTCATGAACTTACAACACACTGTCTTTAAATATGTGAAAGCATTGCTGGTATATCATGTTTTTTTGTTATGTGTTTTGCTCTGAAAACGGTAAAACTTGTGTGAAAAAATGAAGAGATAAGAACTATTGTCATGAACATTCCTCTTGATCAAACTGCTACCTCGTTATAAGATGCCACATGTCTCGTTATAATGAGGCAGTAGAAAATCGGGTACCAGGGTTCCGTTCAATAACAGCGAGCGCTTAAATTGCTCATTGATCGCTCAATGTAGCGCTCAATGTAGCGCTCACTCTCTCTTGAACGATACAGTGCAAATTCCTCAAAGTTTGCTCGCCTTGCTACGTAGCGCTACATTGAGCAATCGCGTTCAAGATAGGTTTAAAAGGCTCATTGAGCGATTACTTTGAAACCTATCTTGAACACGGCCCAGATGCCCATATTATTTCTCCAGCAGTACCTGATATCAGAGTTATTACCCTGACAAACATTACCCAGTTATTCCACCGCCATTACCTTGACCAACGTACCGAGGTAATCTGTGTCCTCATCTGCAAAAAAATGTCGTCTGGATGTTTATGAGAAATTTCAAGTGATTGGGGAGAAGAATGAACTTGGGATTATTTCGCCTCCTTCAGTATCTACTGATTGTATGCCTGACGAGTTGCCTGCCAACCCAATTATGTGACTATCCCTAAATGATGTGTTTAATGCATGACCATGGCTTTGAGTTCTTCGATAGAGGCGAAGTTTATTGGGGTTGCTTTTTGCAACATTGCTGCATCATGCATGCATGTTAGTGTGCAGTGAAAGGTCGAGGTTATAAGCAATCAGTTTATTCATGTTAAAAGCTGATCGATGGGACGTTCGTGTTATTATGAGATAATTACCTGGCACGTAGAGATATGTCAAGAGAGAAGCATATTGAATTTCTTAATAGCTTTCGACCAAAAGTTTTTTGACAAGTTACTTTGAATGCTAATCATGTATTTACATTCTGAGTAATATTTTTGTAAATACCTGTCCAACGATGATTATGATGGAATCCCATTATGTTTGGTTATTTAACAACACAATGACCTTTTTAGAATATCATGAATGAGTAGGGGGTGTAATTAATTTTCACTGGCTCTGAGAATTAGTCTGCTGTAAAACCAAGAAGCATATTTCTAAATTGAAAGGTGTCATGTCATTTGTGAAAATGAAGAATGAAAGAAAACAACATCAGCTTACACTGTTTCCAAATTTATGATTTTACATCAAACCATTAAAGGTGCATCCACCGTGGTTCATAAAATGTGATGTGTGGTGTTTACGGAACAAATAGATTAAGTCATCTTGCATACTCATCCCCAATCACCAAATATATCACAATTACCAGTGTTCAATTAAATTCGAGTATGCTTGTGCATAAACCGAAACTGCACGTCCTATTTACATGCACTGTAGTAATCAGAGTCCAAAATTACGTTTGACAAATTGGCGATGGATGTACCTTTAATATAAGTGGAGGGAGTTTAAGGACACGTTAATGTTTATTTAACAACTGTAACACTGTATGGATAATGTGGAAGATTTCCTTTTTATGTATATTCGAATATAAAAGTTTTAATATTGGCTGAGACTTATTGACAAGCCTTCATATAGATAGATAGGATTATGGATATGGTTTATGTTTAGACTGGTAAAACATATTGAATGACTGGTGTAAGAAAAATACTTCTTAATTGTGGTTTTGGCTAATATATATATTGGATGGTTTTGGCCATATTTGCAACATCCAAAATATGTACTCAAAATCGATTTGTATAATTTTATTATTTTCATTTCAATCTAGAGATTAAAAGATATTTATCTGGAGATATTGATAGCGTGGTTGAAATATTCCGAATGGCTCTTTCACGTGTTAGATGATACTCTCATGACCTTTTAATTTAGAAAAGGTGCAAGAAATGAAGAAAATATCTGTTAGCTTTCTCACTTGAATATAATAGAAGACGAATACGATTTGTTTTATTTATGTGGCCTGTGTACTCACACCTTAGGGAAAATAATCTACCAGCACATAATTAAAGATACCCTAATGTTATGAAATTTTCTTAAAACCTCAAATAGCAATATTCTATAAAATGTGCCCATGTACTTATACTTAACTTCCTCTTGTACAGTCAGAATATATTAAAGTGTAGAATCATGAGATGATTTGTGCTGAAACATTTATTGTGTATATACATTATGAAGGTATTCATGTATTCATTGATATCATACTGTTTTGGTAGCAAACGAAGTAGAATATGGTTTTATATTATCTGTGATTTTAAAATGTGTGATATGCTACCATGTGTTATTAAATTGTCAGATGATGTGTAGTGTGCTCGATGGTATGATATGATATGATGTTGCATGGTGGCATTTTAAGAAATAATGTGGAGATTTGCTATACGATTTTTCATTTGCTGGTTTCATCTGGGATCTTCATTATCTCATTTGTTAATTGTAACAATCTAAATATAATTTAACAACAATATTAGGAAAGAGTTATAAAAATTGTACATCAATTTTCCGCCTGGTTGATTTATATTCTGAGACGTCCAATGAATATTACAATGGCTTTGCAATGTATCTTTCAGTTCAAATTGTAATTTCGCCGCTAATGGATGCAATAGGTGCAATATTGCCCAAGCTGCTTTAAACAGTAAGTCACTGACTAATATTGTAATCAATGTACTAAAATGAGAGTGTTGAATCGTTATATGGTGCTATGATGAAAACAAACTTAATCATAACAAATTTAAATTTTGAAATTCATTGATATCAATATCGATCATAATTGTTTTGAATGTCAAACATTTTTATACCACACATAAACATACAATTCTGAGTAGGACAGTTTGTATCACAATGTAGAGAATTTTAAAAATGTCAGATGAAAAATGAAATGAATGAAAAATATTTTCTGATATCATTTCGCAAAAAACACGATTTCAACATATGACTCATTTAGAATGAAATATGTCAAAGCATTGTGCCAAAATTGATACATTGCTTCTGAAAGACAAAATCCCAGGCTTCTGTAAATGTACGTGGAGTAGTGGTTATAATATATCTTTTATAGATTTAAACAAACTTCTTTCAGTCAGAGACACTGTCATATATTTATTGTCTATGAAGAGTGAGAATGTCTTATCAACCTATTTTTCATCAAATTATGATACGCAATTCCAAACGTCAGTATATAACTTAAATAAATAACTAAAAAAATCAATACATCCATTATTAACGGTGAAGCCAAAGAAAATAACAATGAGACATTAATTGAAGATATAAGAACTGTTAGCCAAACATTCTCCTGGATCAAACTGCTACCTCGTTATAAGGTGCCACATGTCTCGTTATAATGAGGCAGTAGATAATCTGATACCAGATGCCCGTATTATTTCCCCAGCAGTACCTGATATCGGAGTTATTACTCGGATAAACATCACCCAGTTATTCCACCGCCATTACCTTGACCAACGTACCAGGGTAATCTGTGTCCTGATCCGCAAAAAATGTCGTCTGGATATTTATGAGAAATTTCAAGTGATTGAGGAGAAAAATGGACTTGGGATTATTTCGTCAACTCCTTCCATTCCAAGTGATTGTTTCCCTGACAAGTTGCCTGCCAACCCAATTATGTGAGTATTCTGAAAGAAACTGTGTGGAAATGGCTCTGAGTCCTACGATAGAGGCGAAACATTTATGGAATTAGTTTCTGCTGCATGATTACATGTATGTTAGTTTACAGCTTTAAAGGTCGGGGTTATAGAAAAACTGTTTATTTCACGTTCATAAATGATCGATGTGACATTCTAGTCATTAAGAGGTAACTAACTAGGCAAGTGGGGTGTTTTAGAAGAGAAGCAAATTGAATTTCTAAATTAGTTTCGATTTAATAACTACTCGCTAAACATGTTCATGCTAAGTAAATTATTATTTAGGGCAAACATTTAATACAGCAACATTTTTTTCATTATTTAACGACACAATGACATTTGATTATTGATGTATATGATGGCTTAGAATATTAATTACATTTTTTTGTCATTCTCTCCTTAGTTCCATTGATACAAAACAGTGTTGTTAGATTTCTTAAAATGAAACACACATTCGAAAAACAACATTTTGTAATCGTATATACCAACAAATCAACATTCGTCTTAAAATAAAGAAGAAAAACTTAAATGTGTTATTTCGATGCATATTTTACAAATTTTACGTATTGAAATACCTTCTTTCATTTTATATTGCATTAAAAGTTAAGGTTGATCAGATACATAACAATATGTATTCAAGATATACCTATTTTTAAAATTTTAATATACTTTACATAATAAAAAGTAGCCTTTAAAATGTATTGATCAACAGTAACATCTTGTTTTGTCAGTATTTTGAAATGGGATAAGGTATGATTAAAACGAGTACGAATTCTTGATGGAGGTGTAAAAGGATGGAATTTGTTTTGCAAAATGTTCAATGATTACATTCAAACAGGTCAGTTACTTGAAGGATTGATGTTATAATAGCCTCACTCGTACTAGTTAACCTACTCTTCGCGTTGCCCGAAACATGTTTACCTTTCTTATATTCAATAATTCATATGCGGATAGGTATACCTTGTAAGTATTATGAACTTCTTACCAGGTCAAAGTGTAATATTTTAATGTCAACTTCTAACTGTGGATTGATTAGAAATATATCTGTGTACATTTATAAAGCTATGCTTCTAAAAAATGTTTCTCTTAATATTGATTATTAAAATTAATAAAAAAAATTATTTTATCAAGAATAATTAAGTTATTAAAGTTTGAGAACATTCGATATATTACTCATATTTTCAAATTACTTTTACAAGATATTGGCAATTCAAAAACTTTTTAATTTTTAAAAAATGGTATGAACTTGATATAAGCTGATTACGAAATTATTTATACAATGGAAACGTTTAAAATGCTTTGGTCAACAAAAATGTTTTGGTCCAGGATAACATTAGGTTCAAAATGTAATGTGCTATAAAAATATTATTGTATTGCAGTAAAAAGAACACTTTAAAGGCGTTGTTCTTACTGAAATAAAGTGCTCTCAAGAATAGGAAAACACGTTATACCAATGACTAAATGATACTCCTCAATCAATAAAAAGAGTTCTAAAACGAATGTACATGGTTCGGTTAAGTCATGCGAGTCCATTTCCTTTCCAGTGGCCATTTTAAAGTGTTCACACTCACATGGCTGCTCGATGGTAGTTGAAGTGTCTGATTGATGTAGCTATACTATCATAGTAAATATGGCACCATGATGGACCGCTACCTTCTGTCTGAACTTTCAAAATCACATGAGACCTACACTTCTGCAAATAAGGATACTCGTTTTCTATGGACACGACTTACGAGGTTTTGTAATGAGATTTGTTCACACTTGAACGTAGCAATGGATTTGACAGTTGATAGACGAAGTTAGAGGAAAGTTATAGGGAATCGATTTTGGAAAATCTGTGCATGATCCCATTAATATAACTTTACATTTTCAAAGGTCTGTATATGATGAAGTTAACCGTGAAGTGCTAAAAATATGGTGTGAAGGTTAGTCGTCAACACATATAATTAATTTAGTGATAACAAATTGACTTGATATTTTATAAGGAAGAGAAACGCATATTGGATTTCTGAATTGGTTTGGACCCTAAAACTGCCATTAAACTTAATTTTGAGATTGAAGCACGTTTCATTGCTTATAAATACTCATTATCGATTTTTAAGAGGGGACACCATTTAAAATTGAACAGTCAATAAATGTTAATTAATAAATGAGTCAATGTTTTCCACAAAGGTACAGTCCAGAGTAAACCTTGCCGCTAGTGGCTGCGGTACTGCCCAAACAGTTAAAATGGTTTCCCAAGATATATTTCGTTAAGGCTTAATAACGTACTGAAAAAAATGTTAAGGCGGCCATTGCGCATCCTTCAAATATATTTACTTCATGTACATATATAACCAAACCTATCGTCGTGCATTATATATTTTCGTAAGTTCTACCTGTATAACTGTTTCTCAATATTGTTAAGAAGTTAACTATCCATATTCAACGTTTTCTCATTCATTAAACCAACGTGTGTTTAAATGTAAATCAATATTGTACACGCGCAGGAGAAATGTCTTTGTTAAAAAACTTTTTTCCAATCTACTATTTAAACATATATTATATCTAAAGCAAACTATTGATAAAGATTATCCATTCTCAAAAGAACACTACGTTTTATGCCCTCAAACAATACCATTCCTACAACCACACACTATAAAATATTCAGAACAAACGGGTAACATTTCCTACCATAGCTTCCAACTGTGATTACAGGAAAGTGATTACAGGTGAAGTCGGATCGATATCGATCTCCTGCTTTTATTACCTGCCGCCATCGATTAGTACTTGCCATACGCAACTAAACGGGGGTAATTTCCTTGTAAGCAAATTAGTCGGTATCAATTTTATAGCCCAGTTCCATGCTCCGCCATCTTCCGCTTGAAGAAACTTGAGAGACGGCCTGTGTTAGTTCATTTATCAGTTGTCATGGTAATGCTTCTATTATTATGCCAGATGGGAATAAGAGCTCTGGGTTTTGGAAAACGAGATGATTGATTATGATTTATTGCAGAGTCAGGATCATATTTATCGATGCATTGTAAACAAGGAATAATGTAGAACAGGAAATGTTAAAGGGGCCGTCGAGGATTGCCTGTGAAACTGATTTATAGTTTATAATGTACTATAAATATATAGTGCCATCAACTGATAAATATACATTTATTAGTCTGCTCTTCCAGAAATACCCTTTTAAGGAATAACATAATAATCAATAAATAAAAGTTAAACCCCACAAAGTTCATTCCTTTTAAGACGTTAGTGGCCAGATGCTTTCAAGTGATAGATGCAAATGGGGTTTTGAAAATAATTTTTACTTTTTTCAATATGGGACAGAAAAAATTACAGTAAGTTTTAAGTTTGTTGTTGATTTGGTCTAACATATATAAAAGGACCAACTTTTATCTCAATAAATTATCCCAATACTTCTATCATATACATATGACGGAAAACCAAGGTCTATGGATATTTAACCTCTTTGTTGTGTGGCTTTTTAGTGCTGATGCGAACGCCGTTATCAAGCACGTGATCAAAGAAGTAGACTATCCCTAGAACCTGGTTTTCTTCATATAAAACATAAAAAATGCCTCCAGAGAAGTAACGCATATGAAAGAAACCCCCAGTGATTCAGTTAATTGCGTGAGAAACATATCGTTCAAAGAAAGGACCAGTGACCCAAAAACCAGGCCCGTATGTTCTAATGTGGCTAGGGGATAGATTGTAATGTGTAGCTATAGCCTTTCCTGCGGGAGGATGTGGACTGTTGTTCTGCCGTTGTGGCTTTATCATCTATCACGAAATGCTTTTAAACCATTACCAAAGAAGCTTTATCTCAGTAACCAGCTTCCTGAAAATATTGTATCTCATGTAATATAATAAAAGCATTCATAATCTCTGTGGGACTCAGTTTGTTCATGTAACTTTTATCTTATTGTGCAAGCTTTTAGATCTTATTTTCGTTTAAAAAGCTCAGTTCGACCGGGATATTTTCTAGAATTGAAGTTAGGGGGGATTTTCCCGTAAGTACCTTAATGTCACTTCCACCAAAATGACAATTCTCTTCCAACAGAGGTTACTCCCTTCAAATTTCCGATCCTATCCTCTGTTGTTTTACGCTTGAAGTCGAAGGCAGAAAGGGAATCTCCTGATTTTAATTTTAATCTAGTTGTGCAATCAGCGACGCTGTTGTAAAAGGGACATTTGCAAATGACACGTCATAATGATAACATAAACGTAAGACAAAGTTTTCTCCTTTAATGTGTTTTCCTCGAAATATTTGCTATTTGGTTTTGTGAAATCTAACGGCTGTAACCTCTGTTGGAAGAGAATGGAACGAGTAGTGCATTGATAATTTTCATCAACAGTCAACAGTCGTGTTCAGAATTTTCGTTCTCTTGTCACCATCTTTGTTTTCAGTGTTTGAGGCGACTTCAACGCTTTGATCGATAATTAAATTTTTGACTGAACAAAACCCTCTTTTCAAATTGGGACAATTTCTCTGCTTAATTGGAGTCGAAAAAAATCTACGAAAAGGCATGTTTTTCTTTCAATGAGATCATTTATATTTTGTTATTATACTCAATGACTCTATCGTAAGCAACAGATCGAATTGGCGACTTTCGAACAAAGAACGGCGACAAAGACCCAACAACTTCCAACAAGCGCTTGTGGTTTTGTGTACAATTTCCATACTGTGCCCTTGTAGGTTCACGATTAAGATATTATCGGTCAAGTAAACTAGCATGTCTTTCTTTCAGTAATAGACTTGGACTGATAATAATTTATCAACTTATTTCAGTTTTTGCACCCGGTCCCGACTGCAACACCATACACACCAACCTGTCAGGAGCTGTGATAGAAAGTGACGCCATTACACGCGTTTCACCGGAAGTGTGTGAGATCAGACTGATGACGTCAGACAGATGGCTCGTGCACGTGGATCACCTCATCATGGACTGGTGTCCAGTGTCGCTTCATCTCTTCGATAGCGAGGAAATTGAACAAGAACCTGCTAAAGCAAGTAGCTCTTTATCGAACTTTAATGTCCAAGGTTATTTGTTGGATGCGCAAACGCCTCCAAGCTCATATAGTGATGGTATTTCACCCTATATTACAGTTGAATTTTCAAAAGGCACTCGGCCAAATCGTTCTTAGTCAGGCTTTGACAAAGGGATGAAAAACTTTGTCCACATGTTCTTTTCAAGTTCTAATTCGATGACCATTCTTTCACGTCTTTTGTTATAATTGCAGGCAAACTTTTCGTGTGGAAGAAACCAAGAAAACGTTCCTGCAACCATAGACTTCGCTTCTGACACAGTGACATTCAGGCTTATCAACAGAAAACATAAAAATGTCAGATTTAAAATTGTTTTAACAGCGTATAAGGATCGTAAGTATCTATTCAGTAATATTTTACAGTTTTATCATCTACCAAATACGAAATGCATGTTTGAAAAATGTTCCCCTTGTAGAACCCTATTGTAAGTTTAAAGCATTTCTGGTAAGCTTTGAATATGTGTGACATTTAAAATCACACTATTATTTAATAGCAAAAGACACGAGGGTGAAATTCTCTATTTATTGATAATTTTTCTGACTTTAAGAACAGGATGTTTTTCTGGATAACAACTTCTTTAATGTGAAAATACACGACGTTTCTGAGTATATACTCACTCCTTCATCGGTGATAGTATCACATTCAACCTCCTGAAGGACTGAGTATATACTATAATATGTATTTTCACATTAAAGAAGTTGGTATCCAGAAAATATTTGTTCTTATGTACGCCACTTCTAAATGCCCTTCAAAGACCCTTTCTTACTTTACTAACACGTTACATTGTACAGTGAATGTTGCTTTCCATTCGTTGCGAAATCAACACAAAGTTTGTTAATTCTCCAGTTCTCCTCTCATGTTATATTTCCAGCTGGTGAATGTCCCCCATCGTTCCTGTGTGCGGACGGCACGTGTATTTCACGTTCTTTGCTCTGTGACGGTGTAGATAACTGTCTCGACGGTCGTGATGAGATTGTGGACGTCAGTGAACTTCAGAACGGAACATTGGACTGTCATGGTAAACTGAGAATGCACCTGTATTGTTCATTTCTATAAATGTGTCAGGCGACCATGCACTTTCAATTTGGGTCATTTGTGTAGAAATATTAATTGAAAATGTAAATGTTACTCTTACGTGTGAACCCATTTTCACCATTCAGTTTGATTGCTTGGTCCTAAGGTCCACCATAATTTTTACAAATACATCACAACGTTATTAAAATGTTTTCGAGTACATTCTCACGTTGGATGGTTTGATTCTTCTGTTTCCAGACAGACGGGGGTGCCGATACTTCAGCTGTCAGTCTGACGGACTCTGTATACCCGGCAAGTTCGTGTGTGACGCCGTGACGGACTGCCAGGATGCCAGCGACGAGGATCCAGATGGTTTGTCTAATTGTGGTAAGTTGGTGAGGAACCAAACAGAACATCCTTAAGATAACTTGGAACATGTCACGTGGATAATTTATGCATGTAGGCGGTTACTTTCTGATGAGCTCCATTGTGTAAGAAGATTCAGATGGTTTGTCTAATTGTAGTAAGGTGATGAGGAACTAAACAGCATATGATAATAGATAATTTAGAGATGATTTTAAAATGGAGATTAGTTATTTATTTTATGGAGCCGAGCTATAGGTTACATAATGATAAAGTTTCATTGTGGAATGACTATGATGATGTTTGAGTCATTGACGCCAATGGGTTAATGATGACGTGTGATGTGACGTGACGTGAGATCTGTGATAATGGCACTAAATGGAAACTTTGTGTTTCATATGCACTCATATTATTAACAATAACTGATTAAGAATGATTTTAAATACTATACAAAATCCAACCCTATGTCTTCTGGTATCAACCATTAAACACTCGTAAAAACTGGGTAATGTTTTATGTAACTATTTCCTGTTTATATGATTTGATATCAGAAGACCTTCGCGATTTCTCAATGTATTCTCAAAAGGGACACTTCTCGGAAGACTGTTATATTTTGGTATAGGTTATATAGGTTTAGTTTTAGATTGTTTTTGGTACTTGGTACTGTGGAAGAAAGAACACCTTGCCTTGAGGCGAAACAACTAAATAAAGATTAACATATATCAACTAATTAAAAACGAAAGCTCAAAAGGGAAACTTCTCGGAAGACTGTTATATTTTGATAATTTCATGTTGAAATGATTTGATATCAGAAAACATTTTTGGAATTTCTCTGTATAAACTACATGGACATTCTCTATATACCACAAAGACTTCCACCACGTTGTCTTCGTTTTACAGAAGAAGAGGAGGGGTTCAACACGACCACCCTGGTGATGATAGCTGTCACAGTGGGCGTGTCCTTCTGTCTCATTGGTCTAGCTATTGCAATGGCAGTAATCTGGCGAACAAGACCAGCACTTGCACGGCGGTTATCATTTCGTAGACAAGCGAAATGAAAATTCACCAGGTTCCACATTATAACCATTAACCTCAGATGTACTCACATTGCTGTTGGAGAAGAAACGCGTCATTCCTTGGAAGTTTTCGTTTTGTAGACAAGTTTAATTTACAAACTTAAAATTTTCATCAAAATTATTATTGTAATATATAGGGTTAGTTTTAGAATGTTTTTGGTACTTGGTACTGTGAAAGAAAGAACACCTTGCTTTGAGGCGAAATAACTAAATAAAGATTAAGATATATCACATAATTAAAAACGAAAGCTATTTTCATTCGCAATCACAATAATGTGAACAAACAAACTTGTACCGATGCATCCTTTTATTAACAACCATAACACCTCAACATTCCGATTGTACTTAATGAAGGTATCTATTTGAAACAAACACAGCGGATGTACAACTTCCCCCGCAAGGCACAACTCATGCCATTCTCTATCACTGGCTGATATAAGCCTTACTGCATCTCCTCGCCTTTCTGATAGCACTATCACATCAAGGTGAAACACGATGCTACACTGAGACAGAAAAGCTGACGAAATGCGGCATGGAGGAAATTAGACATTTTTAGATTGGCGGGGGTTACGGAGAAATTGGAGGTGTTAGGGAACACTGTGAAAAATCAACTTTTCGTAAATAAGATAGCTATATTCACTTACTCTGTCCAACTACCACGTAGATGAAAATGTTGTTTAGATAGGAAACCATACATCGAGGGACAACAGAAACGATACAGAATGTTCAGCAAAAATATAGAAAATTCATTCATGAGAGTATGATGCTTAATAATTTATATTTGTTCAAACAACCATGGGGTGCTAAAATTGTTATTTCAAATGCTTTTTCTGATAAACGATGTTTGATATTTCAGGTGAAATTTCATGAAATATAGAAATTATGTAAGTACAAGATGTGTCGGCATAATTCTCCTATCTCGTCTGGTAAAGGAGATTTCAAAATGATTTTTCAAAAACCACGTTTTTTAGAAACATGGACAGGAAATGTTTCAAAAATTATAAATAATAAATAAATAAGTAATAAGATTAATTGGCTTTAAGAGAAATAGTTGACCGATCCCTCGTGGATATAAATGTCAAGCAGTTTTGATTGTATTGTTTCTTTTCCCCCTCAGCGTAGTTATTGATACATGATGCTCCTTTAGTATAAGAAATAATTATCAAGTTTACATATGACGTAATCAAAGACAGAGAAGACATGCATCATTTGTACAAACCTTTAGTATATATGTGATTTGATAATAAACATTGAAACATCTTTCTTGTCTGAATAGTCATTTAGTAATGTTTCTTGACAATGAATTAGTAAGATAGCATATCTTTGTTCACCAATACATCACAATTGGTTATGAAGTATCTTTTATAATGTGTAACATCAACGGTTTCATTTTGTTTATATATTTTCAATACTACCATTTCGAAGACCTCTCAGATATAAAAAAAGACGAGCGGCTGATGACTATGAATATTTGATTTTATAAAAGAAGGATTTTCCCCGGATCTGTTTATTTATTTCAAATTGGTATAAATCAGTATCCGCAGCATACAATATGTGTTAAAATGATTTGTTTAATTCAAAGACAAATTAAAGCATCATACAGCAATATAGGAAATACAGTCTACATGTATACAATTTCAAAGTATCGACTTATTCTGGTTGGCCATTTCCCTGAAACTTCAAACCATTTTTCTGGCGATCTACTTTACAACACTTTCAATATTTATAATATGTTTAAAATAATACTTGAAGTAAATATGAATCTTTGACCAGGAATGTTTAAAAGAGCATAGCCAGTATTAAACAGAATTGAGAAGCCAGAAAGTCCAATGTTAATAATCCAAATATTTCTTACAAAACTCTATGTTAATTCTGAAAGTTCAAAAAAAAAATTTCAATTATATTGGCAAACATTTCCTTAATTTAAAATACCACATACTGTAAATTGTGCGCATGCCACAATCAAGAAAACAATCCATCAATCAATCAACCAACCAACATCTTTATTTATTTGTACTCAACTACAGGTATATTTTATATAAGTATTATATTCTTAAAATAAATTACTTAAAAGACTAATGTAGAAGCATTGAGCTTTTAAAGGTGCTGTAGCACGTTTTGCTTATTCAAATAAAGTGCTTTCACAAAAAGTCAAATAAGTGTTACCAGTGAGTAAATAATACTTCTGAATCAATGAAAAGAGTTTTAAACGAATGTAGATAGTTCGGTTAAGCCATGCGAGTCCATTTCCCATTTCACTTTAAAATGGCCACTCGAAAGTAGTTCTAGTGATCTGACTGATGTTGCGATACCCAAATACTCAGAGTATAATTTTCTAAGTCAAACCTACACACCTACCTCTCACACTGAGGAATTTCACACCACTGTCGCTTTATACGTCGCACCACTTTCTTCCAGTGCAGAGAACCGTTTTCTATTTATACGGTTTATCGGTTCGTCTAATGAGATAGTTTACCCTCTTACGTAACAATATATTGTAAACACTTTAATAATAAATGACAAATTTGAGAATTATTTGTTGGCAAAACACGTGCTACATCGCCTTTAAATGAAAAGTTATTAAAGATTTAGGGATAGATATTTAATAGGAAAAGTTATAATATACTTATTGATCATACAATGGGTGGTGTTCTCGGCAGGATAAAGGCAACGGATATTTTCGGTATCCGTTGGGGTCATGTAGGGATAAAGATGCAAATTACAGAGGTCGAGTGACGGAACTTCTTTTGAAAATGACGTCACACGCGTTAATATTTCAAATGCCTGTAATAACCGTGACAATTATAGCGTAACAGCTTATGTAAATATACATACTTCATTTCATATAGATCCACATTAATTTGAGAAATGATAAAAAAAATCATTGTGCAATGCAATTTACTATGTTCAAGCAGTGCCAAAACATGTTCATCGCGAGTTGAAAACTACCGAGCAAACACTTTATAATACTCACGGGTAACAAAGGCAGTTTGAGTCACACATTCATTTATCGAACGGCAATCTTCAAGGTTCCATAATGTGACTTTTGTAAAGGGGATTTTAGAATTAGCTGCCTAACATTCAGTTAGGCTCTCCGTGTGGTGCGAGTCGCCATTTGCAACCGGGCGGAAGGGAAGCAACTCTCGCACTTCGAGATTCCCTAACAGTCATGGTTACACAAGCGATAGGACGCGAGTTCGAATTCGCTGTACTCACGTTAAATATTTTTCGTTTGAAAAACGTATTTTAAAACGTATTAAAACATTGAAATTTAACATCATGCCAAAAATAACAATTGTTTTCACTGAAAGCATAATTTAGGAGGCGTTATTTTGTGTCATTTTACTGTGAGAATAACACGCAGTTCATTTGCATATATCAATACGCTTAGTAACAGTTAAGTACAACTTTGAAATAATCTGGTCATGCTGTTTTGCGCAAAATGAATGAAGAATGACATTATATGATAAAGAAGTTATCATGCTCGTGTGTTTTGGGATGGTAAATATCCTGCATTAGGAATAAACACAATGTATTTAGCTCGCCAAGGCTCGCAAACTACAATGTTTATTCCTAATGCAGGATATTGACCATCCCAAAACACACTCTCATGATAACCTCTATTTCTCAAACTGTTCTTGACTTGGCAGATTAAAAAGGAAAAAGAACCTGTCGTCTTCAATTACATTAAAATCGCACATTCTACATATCGTATCTTCTTCTTTTAAAGGGGCAAAAGCACGTTTTTTCGCTCAAATAAGTTGATGAAATGTATTTGAAAAATAATTTCACCAATAGTTAAACATCCTTCTCTCTTCGGAAAATAAAGTTTAAAATGAGTGTACATGTTTCGGTAAAGCCATCGGAATCGTTTTTGTAATACAAAATAATAAATTGGGTTCACAAAAAAATGGCCGCCATGCAATTTTTGCTTTATACGCAACATAGTTTTTACACAGATCATTTGTTTATGTAATAAGATGTTTTACTCTCTAAAGTTAGTTTAAATGACATAAACTATCATTATAAATGGGAAATTTGAAAAAATAAAATTTGCAGAAAACGTGCTTTTGCCCCTTTAAATATTAATTATCTACCTATTTCTACTACCAAATGATGGGATGAGCAACGAAATACGGCAAGCGAATATTCCACATTTCCAAACACTGAACAACGCAAAGTTGAGTTGACAGACTTCTGAAATGGGCAATCATGAGTTCCTACGCTTTCTGAACAACTTAATGTGACAATCAACTATCGCTGTCATTTCTATTGACAACATAACTAGATCATTACTCTTTAGATGACCTTCTCAGGCAAATGTTTAATTCTACGTTATCAAGAATATAGGCTGGAATTGGAAACCACGAAATTATGTCCTTTTTTGTACATTTTGGTAATTGCATCTGTAAATTAATATTCCATTTTAGATGATGATTTTAGGAATTTAAATTTCATTAAGATAATCTTAAGAGGATGTGTTATAAATAGCTTAACAATTAGTATTGGATGAATTAATTTTCATTTCAAAATGACATAACATTTACATGAAAAATCACACAAGGACAAAGCTTCGAAAAAGTATTTTCTTAGATTCTGAGGCCACTCGACCGAGTATAACACATATTCAAGTTAAAGATATGAGGTATTCATCATTGAGGTTTTGATTCATGATTAAGGTTTTTATACGGGAATATTTCTTCTCATTTACTGAATGATGTCACAATTAATAGTCACCCTCTTTTGAAAACATCTAAAGACCAATTGCAGAGACTGAATTGACATATGCCACACTCACCATTCTTTCAAACTAGTGATTCCGCCTATGGTAATCAAAAACACACTTAATGTAGCGTTCAGTGTAATTAAAATATGATTAATCTTATCGCTTAAATTGATCGATTCGTATTGATAGATCTCTTAAATTACGAATCCTTCAAAATTTTCAAAAACTTTTTAAATGTCATGAGGAATGCTATCCTGGATTTTAAAAAAAAGACATTTCACTAAAACATTGATTGCTTATGGCATAAAAATTCATTTCAATGTCAATTTGATAAATCAAATTATAGTTTCTGTCAAACCATGAGTGAGATATGGATTCTATAAATTTCAAATCGAAAATAAATTGCTCTCCATCATTAAACGAACATTTGTGCTTCATATTTTTTGTACAAATAGCCCATTTTCTACTGCTTTTGGAAAATATACCGTCTCGATATTATTTGAGGTCATGCTTTAAAATTGATGTGCAATTTTAAACTATTTCTTAATTCGTTGCTACTGTAACTTTATTAAGCACATTCAAATCATGATCACTATATCCCTGCTTACACTGTACAGCTTTAATTTTGTTGGCTCCTTCTGTCTTTCCGCCCTTCTGGAAAATATGGTTAGGAGCATATCTTCCATATAACATATACTGGCATCATCAAACTTCATACACATACCAACATTGATTTCTAGATGTGCCCTCCGAGGGTAAGACCTATGACTATTATTTGTTTATGTTTGTTAAGAGTGGCTGGAAAAGGTATTTTTTTTCGGTATATCTTACAAACCACATATGCTAGTTTAAAATAAAAAATAACAAACTTTATACATGTGTCAACCATGATATGTGTTTTGAGTGTTAAACCAATACATGAATTTAATTTTTGATGATAAATATTCTCTATGAAATGTTAAACAGCAAACATGATGTCATCATGGATTTGGTTTTGCTGTCTTTAATGGGTAGAATTTTGTCAACCAGATTTTACTCAATGAATAAATCCACAAAACGGACTTCAAGAGGAAATGCAGGAGAAAATTAATTGTTTGGTTTTCTAAACCATCCTTAAAATTCAGAGAGTGTGGGGAAAGTAAATGTACTCGGTTTTCCTCAGGGAATTCTATTAACACATAATAAGCTTCAGAAATAATTCGAATTGATGTTTTCTTTGGAGCTTATTGTAAGTAAAAACTCACCACTATTGATTACGATATTGCATTTCCCCCGGCAATCGATTGATACTCACATATGCATTGGCTCGATAAGTAAGTTAATCATCTCATAAAATCTGAAGACAAGGCCATATTTTTCTGTCTCATCAAGGAAAGAAAATAGTCACGTTCCCCAAGGCTAGTTTATTTGCAAGTTTTTTAAATTTCATATTGATATAGTGTTCGGTAAAAATTATCTACGAGAAACAAGCATTCAGAATGTGATTCAATTTTCTAAATTGAAGATTTTACAAGCGTTCAAAAACTGTTTTCACGTGATCACACTCATTTCAGGGTATGTTTTAAAGATCAATGGATATTCTAGCTCTGATGTGTGAAATGGGGATGTATCTGTTTCCTGATCAGAAAAAATATATTAGTTCTAAGATGTTCATTATGATGAAGATAACAAACATGAACATTTCGAAATTGAAGAGAACAGGAAAACATACAAATGTTGTTGAAATTGAGAATTTGTGAAAAACATATTTCAAAAGAGGCAAAGAGTTAAAGAATCCCTACATTTACAAGAAAATGATAAATAAACATCTAGGGTATTTTAACATCCATGTATGTCTATTTATATCATTGTGCTTTACATTATGGTTACAATCTACTTGAAAATAAAGTACATTTATTTGTAACTGTGTGGAGCACTGTGGTGTAGTGGTTAGCATGTCTGCCTCTCACGCCAACGGCCCGGGTTCGAATCCCGGTGGAGACACCAAACATTTGTGACCTGGGTCTTATACTGTGTTGTGTCCTTGGGCAAGGCACTGCATCCACATTACACTCAGTTCACCCAGCTGTACAATGGTAACCTGGACATGGGAATGTATGGACCTAATCGGTCGCGCGGAGCGCTTCATAGGCAGCACCGAAAGTATGATTCCTTCAGGGTAATAATTGTGTAGCGCCTTGAGCATGCATTGTGCATGGATATGTGCGCATTATAGATATACTATTATTATTATTTACCCCCCCCCCCCCCCCCCTGCGTTTTCCTTGCGTTTGTACTGCGATCTTCAATATGGCTTTTTCATTCAAAACGCTGTATGAACCCCGAAAAACATCGTTTAATTCACATCAAGAAGTTTCGAACTCATTTCAGCTGCGTTTTCGACTCAACTACCACGCTCTCAATACAACCATGTGCGTTCCTTGTAGGTTTTCCTATGCGTTCTTACTACGTTGCTTTTGCGTTCTGTGAGTGTAAACTAAGTTTACCAAGTTCCAAGTAATGGGACATTCAGTGATTGCGATGGATGTGGGACTCTGTGCTTGTGGGTTCTAATCCAGCAAAATGTCCTAAACAAACAGAAATGCTCAGAAATATTTTTTTTACAGATTAAGCATGAGTTAAACGAAAATACATTGGATGATTTCAAATGAGCAATATTCCGTTATTAATTTTGTTTGATTCATATTGATCAATGTGTAATGTGAATCTTATTTTCGAAAAATAACACATACCTGCAAAGAAATGAATAACACATGACCGCTGCGAGTTCTGGCAACTGAGATGTTAAAACAATCAAATTTGATTATTTGAAGTCGAAGAAATAATCCACAACAAATAACAGCAAAACCATTTTATTTTATTTTGTGACTACAAGTTACGATTAAGTGGTTTAAATGGTAATAAGTTCCACGAACAACGGACGTCATGAATAAAAGATACATAAACCAAAGAATAAATCTCATCTTAACGATGATTGAGTTATAAGAGTGAATGGTTACAAATAAAACATATTCTGTTAGAAGAATCTAACAGTAAGTGCGATATGTGAGTGTGCGTGGCTAAGACCTACACACAGCAGTAAAAATATACAAAGTATTCTCATCATAAAGTGAAAATTTGTTTTATTCCATGTTACAGAAATTTGTTTTAGGGATATCTTTAAAACGTTACACGCTTGAATACTAAATTATATTAATATGTCACTATGATGTTGACCATGAACAGTCATCTCATTTTTTGAGTGCAAAATGTTTAGTCATCAATGTTGGATTATTTTATCTAAAGTTGCCTTCAGTTCTTCAGGTAATGGGACATTCAGTGATGACGATGAGTGTCTGACTCTGTGCTTGTTGGTTTTAATCCGGCAAAATGTCCCGAAAAAAGGAACAAATCAGAAATATGTTTTTACAAATTAAGCATAGGTTATTAATTAAATGAAAATGTATTGGATGATTTCAAATGAGCAGTATTCCATTGTTACCTTTATTTGATTCATATTGGCCTTTATTACCCATATGGTTGAAAATAACGGAGTTAATATTATTGATATGAACATATGTGCACATATCACGTTTGCTTAGCAACCATTGTTTCACCGCGACTTCCCGTCTGTGACGTCATAAACCGATTGTTCGTGACGTCACTGTAGCTTACCGTCGCAAGAGAAGTGGGTCGTTTTCAGGCTAATTTTACGCGAATCAAATGGAATAAAATGGGTAATAAAGAAATTATTACACTCGAAAGTGTGTCATATGACTTTTACGAAACTCGTGCAAATTTATGTATAACCCTCGCTCTCGCTCGGGAAATACAACAATTCAAACTCGTTTCGTAAAAGTCATATGACACCCTTCCTCGGGTAATAATCTCTATATGTGTATTTTCGAAAGATAACACATAACTGAAAAGAAAAGAATCACACATGACCACTGCAACTGAGATGTTAAAACAATCACATTTTGATTATTTGAAGTTTAACTCGATACAATTGTCTAAATACAATGTTCTATATTTGTGACTTAAATATTATTAAGCTCCATGAACAATCAATGTCATGAATAAAAGATACCAAAGACAAAATCTCAAATTAACGATGATTAAATTCCAAGAATGTTTTTTTTAAAGCAATAGCTGCCGTCAATGGTTACAAATAAAACCTCTTCTGTTGCAAGAATCTGACAGTAACTGTGATGTGTGGGTTTGCATTATGGCCTAATCAAGTAATTTGTAGGCATTATCCAAACCTTAAGTTCATATGGCAATGATATGTGGTAACGGCAAACAATTTGAAAGTCAGACTTAATAGCAAATACAAGTGCAAAGATTGTGAGGAATTAAATGAGGTTTATTTTCAGTCACATCTTAAATGAAAAATTGGATGAAGAATATCTTTATTTCCCTTATTATCAAATAGAAACATGATGGAATTCATATTTAAACAAATTTATTATTGAAAGAATATTTGACTGAGGATCAACTATACATAAGGAATTAGATTGTGATGTGATTCGGGTGCACCTGTAAAGGTACACAATTATCTCCCATCCATCCAGCACTGACGAGATTTCAGCATATATGATGTTGACTTATTTGCATAAAAACTCGATGTTGATTTACTGTTTGAAAATCACCAAAATATCATCAAAATGCTTTTTTCTGTTTCAAAATAAATGTTGAAAAACTTATTCAAATTTCATGTTCATATTACATGTTGGTCAACCCAAATAGTTGCGTTTCAAACAGCAAATGATGGAATATTTGAATTTTGTATTATTTTGTAAAGTTTTTCTTTCCAATATATAATCTTTTCGAGTTAAACATTGAAATTTGTATGACAGAACTATATAATTTTGCTATTAAAGGTTTGATGTTTCATTAAATCAAATATATGGTTCTTTGTGGCTCCAAAATGAAAATGAGTTATCTCAATGTTATTAAGGGGCTTATCATGCATCTGGTTTTATTATATGCAAAGTTTCATAATATATACATACATCCACTTTTAGCAATTTTACTGCTCATGTTTAACTGATACATTGATGGGGGATTATTATTTTATCAATAAATAAATAAATGGCAACAACATTGTACAGTTCTAAAAGCAACATACGGAAACTCACAGGGAACATATTTATAGGATATCTAACGAGCTTCCCCTTTCATGTCCCTTTCAAGTTTATGTCCCGAGTGAAATACTTTTGCTTTGTCACGAGCCTCGTCGGAATGTGTAAACAAGCTAAAACAACCTCATTAAATGTAAGATTTAGATGAACATCGCAGTAGAAATAGCTTTCCTTTCGGGTAATTTTGAATTGTAAGTATAAATTCATTGTGCACCGTTACGAACGCGTTATTTTCACCAATATACAGAGCGTTTGTTGCAATGTCATTCCCAACGGTAAGACAGAGAAAAACTCTTGCTGCATTCTAAACGTTGTGCTTATTAGCTCTGCTCTAGTCGGTGTACTTTTTAATTATTCATTAAAATCAACCGTTGTGATGAGTACGAGTTCCTGAATCAACTGAACAATGAGATAGATATCAATTGTCGTAAAATTATACTTGTAATTTCATGAATGAATTCACGTTCGTTTTATGAATGAATAAAGTAGTCCAGGAAGTGTCAAAGTTCATCGTTAGCTCATCAATTACTTGAAGGTGTTATGACACATATGTGTCATAACAGTTTGTTATGAAACCCCTTTACGAAGTACCAAGTGGGTAATAATGCTTATTATTGATGGTAACATGTCAGCCGGGTGAGCAAAAATAATGTTTAAGAAGCGTGCATACAATACCTATCAGGGACCTGTTCATTATCTAGCCTACCACGCATTGATGTAATCCGACAAAGCTATGACTTCTTTCTACCTTTTAACATAGTTGTTTTATCTTGTTGCATGTAGAAAAACAGGGAACAATTGAACATTCGAAAGCAAAACATATGAGAAAATATTTTATTTGAAATAATGAAAAGTCTTGATCCACATATGTTCTCTCTTAGTGAAAGGAGAAAATGGTTGTGTTAAAATGACCGATATAAAACAAGTAATCAATTTTAACAGAAAGATAGCCTTTTGGCAAGGTTAGTGGATTTAATTTTCTGTGAAATAAGAGTTTTTTGTTTATAGAAAAAATAACACTGGACTTTTTCTGAGCGAAAAGAGAAATCAACTTTTTTTTCTGAGATAACATTTTTTTCTTTTGAAGAAGAGTTTACTTTTTTCTTTAAAAACCACAACCTATTGCAGGGGATAGGAAGATGTAAAGTTTGTCCTATGAGAAACCTGTAAGAAAACACAATTGTAGGTTTGTCTCACGTCAATTGTGCTCAAACCCCTTCCCAAATGATTGAAGTGAGATCGATTTTCAAAGAGCACTCTCTTGAGTATACACATGTAAACTGTTTTATATATATACAGTACATAATAAATCAATTGAAAAAGATAGTACAACAGTAGAACAACTCTATTTTCTGAATTAATATTCAACTTTCCATGACTTTATATAAGGTGATCCATCTTGAAATGCAATATAAACAACAATATGTTCCTAAATATATTTACAAGCTGTTAAATTCATATATTTTAAGAACATGTTGAATATATTTCGTAAAACAACATTTAAAATAGCAACGAATTATTAAAAATGACTATGATAATAATGTGGATAAACCTTCTTTGAATGTACACTGTCTGCGAGGGCTACTTAATGTAAGCATGGTATTTCTTCAATTCCAAGACCAACGAAGTGCAATCATGTGCAGTGAAAAGGCTGCATTCAATGTTTAATATGATAGTTTGAACCTTTAAGCAACCTGACAATAACGTAACATTTCATTTTGATGTGGAATACCTTTAAAATGTTTTATAATTTCATGATAGCACATAAAGCTTTGTGGATCTTAAAATATCATCTAAATGCAAATTCATGTTTTATTTGAGTTTCAAAATAAATAATCATTTATCTGTTGATGCATAATAGTCTCGTTCCTTTCTAATCATTCCGTGAATGGCAGCATTGATTCCAATGATTTTCAAATTTCAAATCATCATTGGTGTCCAATATTCAATCATATCATTAACCTGAGGTCAAACGGGAAAGTCATTAATCAGAATATTTAATGTCATCATTCTTCAGTTACTTGTATGGATATCAGTGTTGAAACTGAGGCAGGACTTTCGCAAAACTTTAACTTGAGGTACAAACGTTTACAAATATATTTGGTAACCTCATACTTTGAACTTGATGACTTTTTCTGGCTGTTAGGGACATCGTGGACAAAGAGTTGACAAACGTTGCAACGCGATACAGGAACTAAATTTAGACAAGCCGGATAATTCTCAAAGTTGTCAAAATTTAATTAGTAAGAAGGACAATATTCGAAGGTGATGATGATAGAGCAATGATTTGATAGAGCAAACAAACCCTTGTCGCAAAGGCATAATTTCATCGAAAACCATCACAACAAGTGTTTGCCACTAACATGGCAATGTACCCCGCCGTTAACATTGAGTTTAGTAAGCCACATCATTTGGTCAAGTGTCTTAGTCACCTTGAAAATAAGGTCAAGGTCACCAAAATCGAATGGTGTCTGCGTCATCCCCCAATGTAGACTGACACCAACTTTGACAACTTTGGGTGCTTGGGTTCATGGGATATTGCGTTAACAAGAGTTTGAAAAGTGGTCGAAGCAATGTGGTGACCTTGAAAATAAGGTAAAGGTCATCTAAATCGACTGGTGTCTGCGTAAACCGCCAATATAGGCTGTCAGAAAATATTAAGACATTATATCTAACTGGTCATGAGACATCACGTTAACAAGAGACAATAAAGTGGTCGAAGTGTCGTGGTGACCTTGAAAATATGGTCAAGTCACCAAAATCCACTGGTGTCTGCGTCATCCCCCAATGTAGCCTGGCACCAAATGTGAAGACTCTGGGTCGATCCAGTCATGATATATCGCGTTAACAAGAGTTCGAAAAGTGGTCAAAGTGTTGTGGTGACCTTGAAAATATGGTCAAGGTCACCTAATTCGACAGGTGTCTGCGTCTTCCCCCAATGTAGGCCGACACCAAATTTGAAACCTCTTGATGCAACGCTTCATGAGATATCGCGCTAACAAGAGTTTGAAAAGTGGCCAAACTGTCGTGGTGACCTTGAAAATAAGGTCAAGGTCACGAAAATCGACTTCCCACAATGTAGGCTGACACCAAATTTGAAGACTTTGGATAAAATGCTTCATGAGATATCGCGTTAACAAGAAAAGTGACGTACGTACGGACGGACGCCCCTGAATACATAGTCCCCCGTTCAACGTTGCGGCGGGGGACAATAAAAACGTTTCAATTGCACTTAATGGAGGTATCTATTTCTAACATCAGCAGTGGAGGATACAACTTCCCCCCTGGCTAATCATGTGATAGAAACCGCGGAGAGGTTGGAGAGGTTAGAGAAGATTGTCAAAACTCCACTCGTAGAAAAAATAGATAGTAACATTTACCTACATCTCAACTTTAAGTATGGATAGAATATTACTAAGAAGCAAATGTGCTTAGATTGAAAACCATAGTTATTAATATGCGATATTCCTCTGATATCAGTAAACTATATAATCAGGGGCAGAATAAACATAAATCATTTGTACAATCTTTGAGTGTAAACGTAATATTAAAGTCAGTATTAAACAGGATTGGGAAGTCATACATTGTAAGTCCATATTAAAATTCTGAATTCAAGTTAATTCTGAAATCTCTCTGTGATTACATCATCATGTGATAGAGACTGGCGCGAGACTGCCATTGGGTTGAAGCTGGAGAGGTTAGTGAACAAGTAGATAGTTATATATACCTAGATCTCAACTTTAGGTATGTAAAGAATGTCACTTTGATGCAAGTGTTGCTGAGATAGGAAACCATAGTTATTGATATACAATAATAACTGTCAATCTATTAACTATATAATGACTGATAGAATAAACATAAATACTTTGTACAAACGTTTAGAGTAAACGTGACAATAAACATTGAAACATCTTTCTTGCCTGAATAGTCATTTAGTAATGATTCTTGACATTCTATAGGGGATTCTCAATATTTATGCATGCATACGACCCATGACCTTTCGAAACGAGAACGAGGCTAAGGCCGCTTCTCAATCTCATTTCCTAGTTGGAGTAATGGCTGCATATTACGTGCCGATATGCGTTTCGGTTTCTTTTGACGGGAACTGAATGAATAGGTTTGCTTCTATCGAATTCCAGCAATGCAAGATTGTTGTGTTTTGACAATAAAATCGACAAAGCAAAGGGTAATTCATTCATGTTTAGTGACAAACGACGTTTGTTTGGGATAGTTTTATTCGTGGTAAATTCAACAGTTTTGGTTTTTTCATCGCACGGGATGATTTGTATTCCTTTTTTGGTTAATCTTATGTCCATTAGGAAAAATATATCTCCATTAAATTGATAATAATCCCTAAGTTCAGAACCTGTAATTAGTGGGTCAATGACCGGCGGCAGTAACAAAACCTCTTGAAGGTGCTGCCCCATTTCCATCCCTCAAATGCAAAGTGCAACTACATATTTACATTTTTATCGTCTAATGGTCAGAATATTTTCCAATAAATCGAATTTCGAATAAATCATAAATATTCATGGAAATAAAACAAAAACTAATATATATTATTATAAAAAATAAAAATAAATGTATGTATATAATGTTGTCTGTCATTTCAATGCATGGCATCAGAAGAGTCTACTATATAACTGGATTTTTTTAGACACATACTGCAGGACACATTAAATCATAACAATCCGTATTTTTATGACTAGATATATCTTAAACAAAAATAAGCAGTAATAAGCTACAATTTCAAATAAACATAAGTTTATTTTTATAATTCCTAGGTACTATTTGATGATTTATTCATGCAGGACTTTGGGAGCAATATTTAAAGTGGGGCCAAAAATTAAATAAGGAAAATTATTATTTGCACTTACCTAGATATTTTTTTTACCCAACAAAAATAACTAACAAAAAAAAGAAATGAAAAGGGAATAAATTGAGGTTAATGTTTGAAAGTAACAAGTACATGTCATACGGGATAATGATTGAAATATAATTTTAAATATACATGGATGTTTCAATACACAATCATACAGTAACATGATAGATTGTGCTGGAGGAGGTGGTGGTCAGGTTTGAGAAATATATTTAATAAATATAATAAAAAGTTATCAGTATTTCAAAACTTAATTTTCAACTTTTGAAGTACAAGGAAAAAATCACATGTCTCCTAATTTTTTTTATTAAAATCTCACTCCTTTTTAGTTAATGTTTATTTTAAGTTCAACTTAAGTGATGTAATAACTTTGATATCAATTTTAAATTAAGCTTTTTGCCACAAATCATTTGCTGCAACTGTTTTTCATTTATTTATTTCCCCTATTTTGTAAAGAGTTCTACCATTCATTTATTTGAATTTGTGCACTTTTTAAGCTTCTTAAATAATAAAATAAATACAATGTTCTTCTGTAGAATTCCTTTTCTTATGAAATATTGTTTTTTAAAACATTTGTTTAATTTCAAAGCTTGTTCACATATACATGTGCTCATAAACTATCACCACAATGATAACATTGTTTTCTGACGTATAAACTTTCATCAAACTATTTAGGTAATTAAAGCCACAATATTATATTGGTAAAGAGGTTTATATATTTCTTACAGTTAATTTGAATGATATGATCCTTGTTTTAAATTATTCTACCCCAGACTTCCAAGTGGCTGACTAAAATAAATGTTGTAGAAAACTAGAACATATGTTTATTTGATTAAATTATATAATCATCTACTTTACTGCTCTAACCATAGAAGGAAGTATGACACTGACTTAGTGAGATTTAGAAAACATATTCAAATGAACTTAGTCACTTGGCCTAATTCATTTTTAAGAATAAGACTTGAGTTTGTTTACAGTGTAGTGTGCACTGAATGACCCTTTTGTAACTCTTAGCCATGTCACTAGAGGCGACAATTTAGCCGAGTGGTGGCTATGATTTGAAAAGTTTCTTCCCATCCAGTGACCAAACATAATGATTTCATTGCTTAAATGGATAGGGTGTAAATTTTCATTTTTATTTCTTTACATTAGAGTTTATCAGATTTACAGGCAAAATGACGGTAAACACAACGAGGAAGTACCGCCGTAAACTATTCGAAAAATCTAGCCTTAGATGTAAAATAGTATCCTAAGCTCTGATAATTGAATATAATCGACAGATACATCGACCTTGAACGTTTGCCTAGTGATTTAATCATAATATTTAATGAAATTAAGTGTTTTTGGAAAGAGCTACTGACATGTCAATGCTGTGTGAATGGTACTTCCGGGGTTTCGAAGCGGCCTTAGCCTCGTAACCGCTCGATGTCTTATGCCTCATGAATATTCATGAGGTAATATTAAGAATCCCCTATTGACATCTTCTAGTTCACTGAGACACTACATAGAAACCAATTAGGCTATTAAGTGTCTTTTATAATGTTTAACATCAGAGTTTTGGTGGTTTATATTTTAAATATTTCGGTTACGAAGAACTTTCAGATATAAAAAATGATGAATATGAGTATGTTTTAATAACATTAGTCCTTTTCAATGACAACAGAAGAAGGAAATGTAGAATGTTTTTGTTTCAGATCTGTTTTTTCATTTCAAATAAGTATAAGGCAGTGTTCAAAACATACAATATGTGTTAACAATGATTTGTTAAATGTTCAAGCAAATTATACGATCTCAAAGTATGTATATGAGGGGCATTTTCCCTGAAATTTCAGAAACAAATTATGGCTATTTACACTTAAACAAATTCAAAATTTTATATCACTTTCAAGAATCCTATTATGTGTAAATTCGTATTGGTAATACTTGCCAATATTCAAGTACATTCCGAAATCGCATAACACTATTCACTTAATCAATCAGTACATCATTCAAGCAATGAATACATCATTCAGTCCATCAATACACCATTCAATCCACCAATACATCCGTCAATCAATCAAAACATCATTCAATACTTCAATGAATCAAAACATCATTAAAGCAACCAATACATCATTTAATCAATCAATACCTCATTAATTCATCATAAACTCAATATGTCATTCAATACATCATAGAATCAAAATTTCATTCAAACATAATTCAATCAATATTTCATTCAATACATCATAGAATCAATATTTCATTCAAAACATTTTTCAATCAATATTTCATTCTAAACATCATTCAATCAATACATCATAAGTTTTAACGTGAAAAGTAATATTTTTGATATACTTATTTCTTGCTAGACTCAAAGGAAAATAAGTTTTGTCTTCAATTTAATTCAATTATATTCAATATTCTGTCTTCAATTTTAAATATCGATTATCTACCTATGTCTACTTCCAAATGATAAGATAAGAAACGAAATACAGATTCCACATTTCTGAACACTCAACAACCCTAAGTTGAGTTGACAGATTTCTGAAATAAGCAATCATGAGTTTCTACGCTTTTTTAACAACTTAATGGGACAATCAATTATCGCTGTCATTTCTATTGACAACATAACTAGATCATTATTCTTTGAGATGGCCTTCTCAGGAAAATATTTAATTCTATATTTGATCAGAAACATACGCTGGAATTGGAATCCACGAAATTATGTCCCTTTTTGGACATTTTGGTAATTGCATCTGTAACTTGATATTCCATTTTAGAGGAAGACTTCAGGAATTTAAATTTCATTAAGATAATCTTAAGAAAATGTACGAAGCTCCAGAAGGGACATGGTTAAAAAAAAACTTTTTACGTACGTACGTGATAATAACACGTACGTACGTAATAATAACACGTACGTACGTGATAATAACACGTACGTACGTAGTAAAGTATCACGTACGTACGTGATAATAACACGTACGTACGCAATAATATTACGTACGTACGTAATATATCATGATATGGTCAATGTGTACATAGTTAGTGCCGCCATATACCGCCGAGATTTGGCAACGCCTTTAGTGCTCCAAATTGTAATAATTGCTCCAAATGTTAATACCTGATCCAAATTGTAAAAAAAACTGCTCCAAATTGTAATACCTGCTCCAAATTGTAATAACTGCTCCAAATTGTAATAACAGATAAAGGCGATGTAAGCTTAAATATCTTTAGTTCTGATTATTTGACGATTTTGGTTTTATGGTGATCATTGATTCGGTGTTCGTTTTGATGATGGTAATTACAATGTTTATGAAGATTATTATCCCCCGCGATAACGAAATTGTTAAGGGATAAGGAAATGACCTCCGTCCGTCTCTGCGTCCGGAGCAATCATCATATCAAGATGTACCTTTTGGGGTTGTTAACTTCTTTTGAATTTTATTTTTAGCCATGGAAAAACATCTACATCTTGATTCCCGAGCAAAATACGAAATGCGTTCTACAATATTGCTTCCGGAACAGAACTTGGTTATTTTTAGATAGACAGTATTCTATTGTTGGAAGTACATTTCCTCTTGTAGCATGAATTACTAACTAATTAGTGATTTAGGATTTATTATAGCATAAAGCTTCATAAACATTGTTCAATACATATTTCTGTAACAGGTTTCAACTTATAGCAGACTCTGTATGCTTGTATTGGTTTAAGATTGATTTTCATAAACATTTGTGTAAACAGTATGGTAGATATTCACGAAAGTTGTATCTATATGCATGTAGATGTTGATGTTGATAACGATTTATTTAAGTTGACATATACGTATAGATGAAGTTGTAGATGAAGATGTATATGTTAATGTAGACGTAGACGTAGCCATGTTAACGTTGAAAGACATGCATGAAGATGTAAAATGTCCTGATTATCAAGCTGAATATGGAGATGTAGATGTCTGTAGATGAATATGTAATTGTTAATGTATAATGGGCACTTAAGTTATGATGCAGTTATAACTGTTGATGTAATGTGGATATGAATTATTAATAAAGAGTGGTTTAGACGCACAGAAGCATGCGTTGGTGTAGATGTGAATCAAACGGATACAATGCGGAATAATATCTTTTTGACTTTCATGTTATTATTCATAAGTTAATGACATTGCCAAGTTGATGACCGAATGATGTTTTTATATCATTCAAATGTAAAACAAGAACTCTTTTTAGTCGCTGTAGGTCTTAATTTCTTTGTGCGAAACGAAATGCTGTAGGTATTTAAAAAACTCTATTGATATCATATGTACCATTGTGACTATCATCATCATAACACTACAACCAATTTTGGGTATTTACACTATTTAGTGCAATTCGGAGCTGTTATTACAATTTGGAGCAATTATTACAAGGCTTGCTCCTAATTGTAATACTTGATCCAAATTGTATTCAACAATGTAAATATCTGATACTGTAGTTTGTTTTTGATGACAGTATACATATACGACAATCAGGACTATATATTACACTATCAATCTGCCATGATACATTAATTAGTAGATAATATAGTGATAAAATATAAAATATAACTTATATAATATAATTAGGTGACATAGTTTTCTCTTGAAATGAGACTTTCATCTTTCATGTGTATCGACATTTTATTTTTTAATACATTTTATGTACAACTAGAATCAACTCAACCATAATACCAAGATTAAATCTACACTAACACATACAATGAAATCTCCAAATGGTATATACACTTATATCTGAATCTATACCATACAGTGACGTTTACATATACATCTACCTCTCCACACAAAACGTTGATTTCCGCGTACCTCTGTGTGTACCTTTACATCTACATCATCATATACATCTACATTTATACCTATATATACATTTAAATGAAGATCTAAATTATTTAGATTAAGATACATGTCTGCATCTAAAACTTCGTCTACCGTTACTGCTACATACTCGTATCTATCTACATCTACATCTACACCTACATCTACACCTACATCTTCATCTACATCATCGTCTCGATCTACATCTACATGTTCAATTACGTCTAAATCTATAACTTTACGTAGATCTGCATCTGCGCCTGAGTTTGTATATGTATCTTCATATACTTCTGCATCATCTCTTATATCTACGTCAACTCTTATACCTACATCTACATCTCTGTAAACGTCTATACCTTCATCTAAATCTAAGTCTAAATCATCACCTCCATCTTCATCTACATCTCTATCTACGTCTATATACACATTTTCGCATACATGTTTACCTACATCTACATCGACATCGCCACCCTGATCTGCTGGTTTACTGCATTTTGATCCAGAATATGCAGTAATAAACGAATAGTGTGTTTTGGAACTCTAAGCCCACTGGCCACGCATTTGGAATGCATCCACCGATAGCCATGTAACTGACCAGAAGTTCGCAATTGGTCTAGAAGAAAAATGGCCACATTCACAATATCTGAATGCTTACGGCGATACAGACGAAGTTCTTTCAAAATTCGTTTCATATGTCTATTGCTAATCACTATACGATGTTTAGCCGCCAGGAAGTATAGAGTTTCTTTATGGTTAAAGCCTAAGTCGAAGTAGAGTCTAACAAGTGTGTCCCTCTCTATGTTCGATCGGGGATACTTTACTACGTACGTACGTGTTATTATCACGTACGTACGTGATACTTTACTACGTACGTACGTGTTATTATCACGTACGTACGTAAAACAATTTTTGTTTAACCATGTCCCTTCTGGAGCTTCTTAAAAATGTGTTATTAATAGTTTTACAATTAGTATTGGATGAAATGCTTTTCACTTCAAAATGACATTTACATAAAAAATCACACTACAAGAGAAAAGGTTCGAAAAAAATGCTTACTTATTTTCAGAGGCCACGCGACTGAGTATAACACCTGTACAAGTTAAAGATATGAAGTATTCATCATTGAGGTTTTGATTCATCATTAAGGTTTTTATACGGGTAGGTTTCTTCTTATTTACTGAAGGATATCACAATTAATAGTCACACCCTCTTAAAAACATCAAAATACCAATTGCAGTAGAGTAATCTTAAGCTATTTGACATATGCCACACTCACCATTCCTTCAAACTACGGTTCCGCCTATGGTAATAAAAACACTCTTGAAGAATTTGATGTTGTTTTCAGTGTAATTACAATGTGATTAATCTAATGGCTTAAATTGATCGATTTGTATTATGAAGAATTTGGCATATATCTCTTAAATTACGAATCCTTCAATATTTAAAAAAAAAAACCCTTTTAAACGTCATGGAATGCTATCTTCGATTGGTTCAAAGATAATTCAACAAATCCTAGATTGCTTAGGGCATCAAAATTCAATTCAATGTCATTTTGATTAATCAAATTATAGTTTCTGTCAAACCATGAGTGAATGAGATATGGATTCTATTAATTTCAAATCGACAATAAATTGCTCTCCATCATTAAAGGAACATTTGTGCTTCATATGTTTTGTACAAATAGCCCATTTGCTACTGAATTTGAAAAATATACCGTCTCGCATTTATTTGAGGCCATGCTTACAAAAACTGGAATTTGATTGAAGTTTACTGAAATCACACATAAAGTAATTCCTAAAGGATTCACATAAAATTAGTGAGCAAATTTTAACTATCTTTTAAAGCACAGTCAAATGCTTTCGTCCAATCATATGATTGTATTGTAGTCACGTGAAGTACAATTATATCCCGTTAGATGTACACTTGTCTGGTTGCGTTCGGATATCATGCTCATGAAATTGTTTCACTGACTTTTATTAAAAACAACAAACAATGCCAACTGATTGTTTTATTTATGTGGACAATACACAATTAAACAATTATTACAATGACAAATGAATTGCTGTGTTCCCTTTCCGAAAGGAAAAAAAATCGCTTGGTATTCTATATGTTCAGGAGCTTAAGATACCTAAAAAGAAAAATATAAGCATGTTAAAGCAAGTTATGTGAGATCAATTGGGATTTTTCTAATGAATTTAAATCATATCTCGAAAATAAGAAAAACAGTGACACGCATCAACCAATGTGACCAATGTTTGAAAATAATTTTATTATATATACACTTTAAAAAGTAAGGAGTAAAAAAGTAAAGTTACCTTTCCTGAATGAATAGTGTACTTGTCCTTGGACTGTCAATGATGAAACCATTGTGTGAACTGATTCATTCTAAAAACTGCTCAGTCTTTATAGGCAATGACATGTATGAGTGCTCAATATTTCTGAACAAAAACGTGCTTATCGTGCATGCTCGTGATTCAAGCACGGCGCTTATGCTTTAACACAACTCGTATGTTTTATATAAAATCTACGCCTCATGCATCTCGGACAATTAAAGAAATTTAGTGCTCACAGTACAGATGATGACGTCAATGTCCCTAACATTTGCAAATGAAAATGAGAAATAGCATTGTTTTGCATGTTGTGTTCGAGAGAATGTTTCCCAAATGTATTGACAATTCAACAGAAGTAGTACGTTTCCAACTCGTTCCAACAAATTTCAAACTAGGTTTCTAATACGTCCAAGGGGTTGCCACGGTGACTGAACTGCGTTCCCACGGCGCTCTCGCCAGAGCCCCGAAGCTCTACGTTTGATTTTTAAGAGGTTCAAAACAAACGCAGGGTTTCGTGTTTCTTGGTCGTTCTTTGAGTTCCAAGTTGGTCCTTGAGAGCTTCCACTGCCGCCCTTACACATTTCAAAGTTATAACATGGTGTAAACTAATTTTAATTAACAAGCATTTCTTAATGTTAAAAATTTCCACTTAACAATCCCATCTCAGTGGAAAGGACATTGACTCTCAAATAAGATTCAATCATCAATTTAATTTAAGTGAGAACACATTTCACTCATCCATGACATTCTTACATACCTCAAGAGGGGATGAAATCATTTGATCATCTTCCAATCTGACTGCAGCTTTGTTTGTTTTGTTAGATTGTTGATATATCGTATCAGATGAAACATGAACACTCTATCATCATCAATCATAAATGTATTGATTAAAGAACGCATAGACTCTAAGATATCGCCGGAATGGCATAAACCCCACATAGCAGTTATCATTTATATCTGCAATTGCTCTCAGTTTTTATTCATTGATTTCTGAATCACTAAAATAATAGATGTAAAAATACGGCCATGAACATGATAACCAATATCGTGGTAAAAAGAACACAGGATCTACACATAGCAGTATCAACTATAATGTGAATCTTATTTGATAACACATAACCGAACAGAATCACACATGACCACAGCGAGTTCTGACAATTGAAATGTTAAAACAATCAAATTGTGATTATTTGAAGTTTAAGTCGAGGAAATAATCCACAACAAATAACAGTGCAAAACCATTTTATTGGATACGACAACAATATTATATATTTGTGATTCTAATATTATTAAGCTCAATGAATAATCAATGTCCTGAATAAAAGATACAAAACCAAAGACAAAATCTCAAATTAATGATGATTAAGTTCCAAGAATGTTTTTTTAAAAGCAATTACTGCCGCCAATGGTTACAAATAAAACCTCTTCTGTTGCAAGAATCTGACAGTAAGTGTGATGTGTGAGTGTGCATTATGGCTTAATCAAGCAATTTGTAGAATTTATCCAAACTTTAAGTTCATCTGGCAATGATATGTGGTAACGGCAAGCAATTTAGAAGTTAGCCTTAATGGCAAATAAAAGTGCAAAGATTTTGAGGAATTAAATGAGGTTTATCTCTTTCTAAGTTAAATAGAATGAAGAATATCTCTCTTTCCCTTATTATCAAATAGCAGCATGCTGGAAACCAGCTAAATACATATTTGAACAAATGTATACTCCCCAAAAAAGATACGCATAGTGGATTTGTGTTTTTGATGAACTCGATTTTGGATAAGTAATAATTTTAGAAAGTTAAGTGTTTAAGAAATGATTTCTATGGTGTTTTTTGTACAAGAACAGCACGTCAAAACGCAACCAACAAGCAGACAGAGTCGGCCATATCCCCCGCCTTTGGGAACATTTATTGAAGAATAGTTGTTGAATAACAGTGACTATGAACCTTTTTTAAACTAACCAGTGTCCAGTTATAAGCAATCTATATTGGTCTTACCTTTAATCTTACTCTCCTGCAGATTGTAACATTTCAACTTGAGCCCAAAGTATCTTACAGAATTGAATGAGATACAATATTTAAATTATGATCATCCTGCTATAACAGGTTATTTGTATCAGTATTAGGCTCGTACAATCTCCTTATAGCCTGATGTAGCAGGATGGATGATGATATGTTACATTTGGTTGCTAAGAAGGGCAGGGATGCCACTCCCTGTAAGGTTTGTTACATATAAAAACAACCTTAGCCTACCCAATATAAGGTTTAATGCAACTGATGGTTATCGTTTGCTCATGACCAAGATGAAAATAGGTTTTTTTGGTTGTAAGCAAAGCCAAGGAGTTCTCACACAAAATTTCAGCTCCTTAGACCAAGTGGTTCTGGAAATGAAGACAAAATGCGAAAAGTTTACAGACGGACGGACGCCGGACACCATGCCATGCCATAAGCCCATCGGGCCTTTCAGGCCAGATGAACTAAAAATACATCCATGGCAGTTTTTGAGTTCTGCTCCGGAAATGAATTATTAAGTTATGTATCAATGGAAATGGTAAAAATTAAACAAATTAAAAATTGTGAAGAAGTTGAAAATCCCAAAAGGCACATCTACACATGATGATTGTTCCAAACACCAAGTTTCTTTGAGATATGTCTTACAGTTTTCGAGTTCTGTTCCGGAAACGAAATTCTAAGTTACGTTTCCATGGAAACAGTCAACAAAAATATCTCAAAGAAGTTGTAAACCCCAAAAGGCACAACTACAAATGATGATTGTTCCACACACCAAGTTTCGTTGAGATATGTCTTATAGTTTTCGAGTTCTGCTCCGGAAACCAAATTCTAAGTTACGTTTCAATAGAAACGGTTAAAAAAAATAGCTCAAAGAAGTTGAAAACCCCAAAAGGCACATCTACACATGATGATTATTCCTCACACCAAGTTTCGTTGAGATATGTCTTATAGTTTTTGAGTTATGTTCCGGAAACGAAATTCTAAGTTACATTTCCATGGAATCGGTCAAAAAAAATAACTCAAAGAAGTTGAATACCCCAAAAGGCACATCTACACATGATGATTGTTCCACACACCAAGTTTCGTTGAGATATGTCTTATAGTTTTGAAGTTTGAGGCCGGAATGGAAAACCCTGGACGCACAGACGGACAGACGGACAGACGGACGGACGGAGCTCATTTCTATATCCCCCGCCAACTTCGTTGTGGCGGGGGATAACAAAATTTACCTTTATTTGAGAATAAGAAATCCAAGATAGGCATGCAATCTGAGAGAACACGTAATGCACGTGATTTGCATGTAAAGTTTAGTGATCAAGTCATGTCAGTGAAGGGTATAAAAGGTCGAACACTGTTCTCGGTACATTCACCAGATTTAAGAGTTTTTTGATGGATTGAAAATGCCGAACACCGAAACATCGCAATTGGCCTTCTTGAAGCAGGACAGTCACAGCTAACACAGCTCGTCGCATGAACACTCACCAAAGCACACTATCACGTTTATGGGGTAGGTATCGCCAGCAGAATTTGATGGTAGACAGGCCTGGAATCGATTTACCAAGAATAACAACTGAAGTTCAGATCGATACATCCTGGTACATCACCTACGTCATCGTTACAGCTACGGCAACCACTACAGCTAGACATATACCCAGATTGATTAGGATTTCTGAGCAGACCGGGAGGAATAGACTTCGAGCCGCAGGACTTAGAGCAAGATGACCCTACTTTGGCCCTGTGCTGCGTCAACAGCATCGACGACATCGTGTCCGCTGGTGTACCAATGTTCAGGCCTGGAACTTGGCTAATTGGCGGCGTATCTGGTTCAGTGATTAATCGAGATTTCTTTTGGAATGGCGCGATGGAAGGATGCGTGTATACAGACGCCGTCATGAACGTTTTGCCGACACCTGCGTCCCCCAGGTAAACAGATTCTGCAGTGGGAGTGTGATGATGTGGGGAGCCATATCCTACACCGGAAAGAGTCAATTGGTGTTGATCCAAGGCAATTTGACAATTTGTCCTTCCTATTGTCCGCGGCAAGAGGGAGATATTCCAACAGGACAACGCCAGGCCACATACATCTCGTTTGATCACAACTTTTCTACAGAATGAGAACATCAATGTCCTTCCATGGCCCTCCAAATCCGGAGATTTGAACCCTATAGAGCATCTCTGGGTTGCCCTGGACAAATGAGTCCGGCAACGTAACCCACAGCCACAGACACTTCCGCAACTTGCAAATGCACTTAGGACCGAGTGGGCTGCATTACCACAGAACCAGATTCAGAGACTTATTCGCTCCATGCCCAGACGATGCCGTGCAGTTCTTGACCCCAATGGTGGACACACGAGGTATTGATGTCAACGCCGCCAAACTCAATTTAACTCACTACCTGACTTCTCCCTAAGTCACTCTATGACGTGCTTCTGTGACTATCTCCATGTGAAATTTTTGTTGAAATCACTTGCTTTACCACCCTGATATATTGTAACAAAATAAAGAAATTAATTCTAAAAAAATCCTATATGCGCTTCTTTTTTTGAGAGTATATTATCTAAAGGATATTTGACTGAAGATCATCTATACATATATAAGGAATTAGATTAATGTGATTCGGGTGCACCTTAAGAGGTACACAATTATCTTCCATCTATCCAACACTGACGAGATTCCAGCATATATGCTTTTGACATAAAAACTCGATGTTGATTTACTGTTTGAAAGCCCCCAAAATATCATTAAATAGCTTATTAATGTTTCAACACTAACATTTTTTTAAATATCCTAATTTCTTGTTCATTTTACATTTTGATCAACCCAAATAGTCGCGTTTCAAATAACATATGAAGGAATATTTAAATTTTATATTATTTTGTAAAGTTTTTCTTTCCAATTCATACTCCTTTCGACGTCAAGTTAAATTTCATTGAATTAAATATCCGCTTTTATTCAATTTTCAGTTGTGAAATAACGGCATTTATCGGTTAAAATAAAATCCGTATTTTCACTGAGTGAAATAACATGTTATTCTACTCAGTGATATAACACTTTCAATCATATGACGTCATCGTAACAATAGGATAGCCGTGGAAAGGAAGGCGATCTCGGAGGCTCCGTTTACAAAATGAACGTCATTTACCAACTATACGCATGGTTTGCTAAATCTAATAAATAGAACATTTGACATGTCTCGTCAAATACCATGTATATCTCATCTCGTGAAGAAGAAATAATACATTTACAGTCGTGGCTGCGCCACTCGTGAAAATATACATTTCTACTTCACTCGATGAGATATACATGGTATTCGACGAGAAATGTCAAATATACTCTATCTTTTATTATCAAAACTGATAATAACATTGAACAGTTCTAGCAGCAAAATACGGAAACTCACAGGAAACATGTTGCTTACTATTGATGGTAACATGTCAGCTGGGTGAGTTAAGATAATGTTTTAGAAGCGTGCATACAATACCTGTTCATTATCTAGCCTACCATGCATTGAAGTAATGCGACAAAGCCATGACTACTCCCTACCCTTAACGTCATTGTTTTACCTAGTGGCATGTAGAAAAACAGGGAACATTCGAACATTCGAAAGCAAAGAGTATCAGAAAATATTTAATTTAAAATGGTGGTCTTGATCCACATATGTTTTCTCTGGTTGAAAAGAGAAAATGTTTGTGTTACAGTGACCCACACAAAACAAAAAATAAATTCTCACAGAAAGCTTGATTTTGGCAAGGAAAGTGGAGTATTTTTCTTTTCTGGGAGAAAATAAGAGTGGCCTTTTTCTGAGAGAAAATAGAAATTCACCTTTTTCCTGAGATAATCTTTCTGTTGAAGAGGAGAAAAACCCCTAACCCATTCCTAGGGATAAGAAGCAGTAATGTTTTGTAGGGCTGTCTAACGTCAATAGTGCTCATATCCATTCACAAGTGAGTGGAGTTAGATCGATTTTCACAGAGCACCCTGCTGAGAATAAGTATGTAAACTGTTTTAACTTAAGAAGTCAATTGACAAAGATAGTATGGATTGTTTGGGCTAAAAGGTTTGTGTAATAAAATGTCCAAGTCAGAAGACATGGAACAATTTAAAAAAAAAATTCCTTTGCTCCGTAGTGTAGTTCAGTATCATATTCTCATCAATGTAAGTGAAGATTTCGAAGAAGTGCTAAGCAAGTCATAGGTGTTATTTTTGTTAACTTACTGGCAACACAATAACATGAATTTTGGTTAGATAGTGTAAGCATTGTCATTCTTTAATTCCAAGACCAACAAAGTCCAATCTTCTGCAGTGATAAGGCTGAAGGTAATGTTTAATATGACAGATTGAAGCTTTAGGCAGCTTGAGGCAGTAATGTAACGTTTCATCTTGATGGGGAATACCTTTAAAATGTTTTATAATTTCTTGAAGCTTTGTGGATCTTAAAACATCATCTAAATGCTAATTCATGTTTTATTTGCAGAGTTTAAAACAATTGTTTTAATTTATTTATTGTTTACATGACATGTTGATGCATAATAGTCTCGTTCCTTTCTAATCATCAGTGAATGGCAGGATTGATTCCAATGATTTTTAAATTACAAATTATCACTGCTGTCCAATATTTAATCCTCTAATTAACCTTAGGTGAAATTGTAATTTCATTTATCAGAATATTGAATGTCATCATGCTTCAGTTATGTGTATGAATATCTGTGTTGGAACTGAGGCAGGACTTTCGCAATTATTTAACCTGAGTTACAAACTTTTTTTCAAATATTTTTGGCAATAATAAAAATGAAAATCAGATTATACTGTAAACCAATGCAAACAATGTAAATCACAATCTGCAACTTTGCATGCCATGTCCTAATGTAATGATTACTATCCACAATGTATTTATTATTTGAAATGCTTCAATTAACACGTTGCTGTAATTATATGAAGTCCTTACACAGCAGACGATGAACAGATATCGTATGTCATCATTTTCCAGTTATTGATAAATGAAGATAAACATTGAAACTGTTGCTGGTCTTATACAAAGTTTGAATATAAATTTAAAAGTTTTCAACATTTTGGCATTTATTATTTGGAATTTTACAAAATAACGAGTTTCTATAATAAATAAACCATCACTGAAAGTCTTATCAACAGACTGCAAAAATGAATGCAATACTGAAACCAGACAAACACTTCTGCTATGTCTATATTGTAATTCTCAAATAATATACGCCCTTAATGTTTTATTCCAAATTTGGATAGGAATCAATACTTCCTTGATGTAAGTTTGAAGCGGAAATATAAAGATAAGAATTATGTCAAGAAAGAAATTAGTTAAACAATTGGGCCCTTGAACAAATCATGCAACTTATCTTGAAACTAAATACACATATTTACTTCTTTCTGGGTTATAAAAGCTGATCCACATATTTTCAGAACGATGCCTTTCTCTGTATTGTGCCAAGTGAGGGTTAATTCCAGTGACCACTTATGACCTCATTAATGAGTTGGGCTTTTTCGGGCTATAAGAGTCATCGTGGACAAAGGGAGAGAAACATGACAATGTTATCCAAAAACCAAATTTACATAAGCTGGCTACTTGAAGCACTTCTCAAAGTTCAAAATCTAATTAGAAAGATGGACAATAGTCGAAGGTGAAAATTCAAATAAAGATAAACATATCAATATAACAATCTAAAAAAGAAACCAAATGTCAATAGCACTCACAATAATTGCAGCAAACACACCCTTGTCACAAAGGCATAATTTCATCGAAAATCATGACAAATAAAACGTTCTTAAACACTTAATGGAAGGTATCTATTTCAAACATCAGCAGGGGAGGAAACAACTTCCCCGCAAGGCATATACCTATGTATAGGTTGTCACTTTGATGGAAGTGTTGCTTATATAGGAAAACATAGTTATTGATAAACGATGTCATCGGTATACTATATAATCAGTGACAAACTAAACATAAACCAGTTTTACAAACTAAAAGTGTTAAGTGGGTCACAGGGGTCACATCCTTAAAAACCTAATTTCATCGTCTTCTCCAGTTCCAAAAGTTGTGAGCAGACACCTTGGCCAATGGGGATTCTAAATTGTAGATTTCGTGACCCCGTGACCCCAAATGGGGTCACAGGGGTCACATGTTTAAAAACCTATTTTCATCTTCTTCTCCAGTTCCAACAGGTCTAGAGAGGTGAAAAGTTGTGTGCAGACTCCTTGGTTAATGGGGATTCTAAATTGTAGATTTGGTGACCCTGTGACCCCAATCTTGGTCACGGGTCATGACCCATAAACCTATTTTCATCTTCTTCTACAGTTTATATGTAAAGCTCTAGAAGGTGAAATGTTGTGTTGAGATTCTTTGGTCAAAGGTGATTCTTAATTGTAGGATTGGTGACCCTGTGACTCCAAATGTGGGTCACAGGGGTCATGATCTAAAACCAATATTATTTTGCTTGTTAACAATGTATTACTTGAGATAACTTAGATATTCAACCTTAGATAATAAATCAATAAAATCCTGATGCGCTACAGAGCCTATGGCTCTATTTTTAAAAGACATTTCACCAAATTCTAAATTGCTTAAGGCATAAAAATTCAATTCAATGTCAATTTGATTAATCAAATTATAGTTTCTGTCACACCATGAGTGAATGAGATATGGTTTCTATTAATTTCAAATCGAAAATAAATTGCTCTCCATCATTAAACGAACATTTGTGCTTCATATTTTTTGTATAAATAGATATTATCTCGATATTGAGGTCATGCTTACACAAACTGGAATTTGATTGAAGTTTACTGAAAGCACAAATAAAGTAATTCCTAAAGGATCCACATAAAATTGATGAGCAAAATTATAACTTTACCCCAACTTAAGCTGTACAGCTTTTATTTTGTTTGTCTATACTTTCTTCTCTAAATTTGGTAACATATTCTAGTATCACCAAACTTCATACATATTTCAACATTGATCCTAAATGTGCCTTTTGAGGATAAAACCTTCATATGAATAATATTTGTTTATGGTTTTTTGTCCCCCGCCGCCGCTAAGCGCGGAGCGGGGGACATAGTATTCAGCTCCGTCCGTCCGTCCGTACGTCCGTACGTCCGTCCCGCTTCTTGTTAGCGCGATATCTAATGAACCACTCAACCTAGAATCTTTTAAACTTGGTACCAGTCTTCATCTGGGGAATAAGCAGACCTGAAAAGTTTTCGGTGTCCTTGACCTCATTTTCAAGGTCACGGCGAGACTTTGACCAGTTTTGAAAATGTTGTTAGCGCGATATCTTATGAACCCTTCGACCTAGAGTCTTCAAACTTGGTACCAGTCTTCATCTGGGGAATACGTAGACCTGACAAGTTTTCGGTGACCTTGACGTCATTTTCAAGGTCACGGCGAAACTTTTACCAGTTTTGAAAATGTTGTTAGCGCGATATCTAATGAACTGCTCAACCTAGAATCTTCAAACTTGGTACCAGTCTTCATCTGGGGAATACATAGACCTGAAAAGTTTTTGGTGACCTTGACCTCATTTTCAAGGTCACGGTGAGACTTTGACCAGTTTTTAAAATGTTGTTAGCGCGATATATAATGAACCGCTCAACCTAGAATCTTCAAACTTGGTACCAGTCTTCATCTGGGGAATACGCAGACCTGAATAGTTTTCGGTGACCTTGACCTCATTTTCAAGGTCACGACGAGACTTTGACCAGTTTTGAAAATGTTGTTAGCGCGATATCTCATGAACCCTTTGACCTAGAGTCTTCAAACTTGGTACCAGTCTTCATCTGGGGAATACGTAGACCTGAAAAGTTTTCGGTGACCTTGACCTCATTTTCAAGGAAAATGTTGTTAGTGCGATTCCTCATGAACCGCTAGAACTATTGGTTTAAAATTTAGTATCAGTCTTCATTTGAGGAATATCCAGATACCAGTCGATTTGGTTGACCTTGAAATTATTTTCAAGGTCACTACAAGACTGTCAAATGTTGTTAGCACGATATCTCATGAACTGTTGTACCTCGAGTCTTCAAATTTAGTACCTGTCTTCATTTGGGGAATACGTAGACACCAGTCGATTTGGGTGACCTTGAATTTTTTGCCCGATATAACAATAATTGAATCAAACATGTAAATGTCACTACTCGGTACAAACTGTGTGTTCATTCTTTTAGCTCATTTCTTAATTGCGGCGGGGGACATGGTCACGTTTGTGACAATTACTTGTTTTTATAGTATTAGGGAGTACTTTTTTCTCGGTAGATCTTTCTAACCACATATGTTAGTTTACATGATTTTACAGACTTGATTCACGTGTCAACCATGATACCGGGAATTCCCGTATTTAGGCCCACGCGAAATTAGGCCCATGGGCTTAAATACGGGAATATTTTCCGTAATTAAGCCCATGGGCTTAATTTTGGATATAATATTAGAGTGACGTCCCTTTGAAAACGCATGGCGAACCTTGACGTTTTTAACTTTAGCAGCGCTGTTCGAGGTTTTCATGTGTACAGGACATTCTGGACACCCGTAACAGGACAGGTATTAGAGACAGAACTTGATCATCTCAACCCATATGACGTGCATGCAGTTGCAGTTAAATGGAACCACTTAGTCATCGGGCATATTCCACGTGAGCAAAGTCGCGTGTGTAATTTCTTTATAAAAAGGGGCGGAGTCATCAATGTTCAAGTATATGACAATCGGCCAAGACGTTCAAATCTACCACGTGGAGGACTTGAAATTCCTGCATCATTTGTCTTCATTGGACTTAAAAACGATGTTTTGAAATTGCCGTGTTTACTTGTAGAAATTGACTAGAAGTTCACATGTTTTAACATTCAAATATGTCTAGGAAATCATTCACTCTTGCACAGAAACTTGACATTATAAAACAAGTAAAGTCTGAATTTGGAATTAATCTAAGTTTGGCGTCACGTCAATTGAACATCGATCGAAAAAATCTTCGCCGGTGGATGAAGTCCGAGAGTGAAATGTTGAATATGGATGGAAAACGAGACAAGAGAAGAGCGGGAAATCCGGGAAGAAAACCTGCGGTTCCTGACCTTGTCTAAACGACATGTCATAAGCTACAAAGTTCTGAAAGTGCAAGCTATTGCTCTTAAACAGGAGATGGAAATTTCAGACGAAGTGTTGAAATGCAGCGATCACTGGATTTTTCGATTTTGTCAGCGACATTCCATCACTTCACGCAAAATAACCCACCATGGACAGCAAGATAATCGTCCTCCTCAGATGATCAAAATAATAGCACAGGATCATTTGCGCAGCTGTGAACAACTCACTCTTGAATTGTCCAAAAGCGTCATCTTTAATATGGACGAAACGCCGTGTTACGTTGACATGACTGGTATTACCACTCTTGACTTCGCAGGAAATAAAAATGTTGATGCAGCCCATACAGGTAACGAGAAGAACCGATTTACAGTTGTGTTGTGTGTATGCATGGATGGGCGAGTATTGAAAGCCATGATCATCTTGAAGGGTCTGGTAAACGTTCCGAAGTGCGAGGTTCCAAGCAATATTTGCTTGTATGTGTCAAAGGGGGGTTCCATGAGCGAGCAACTTATGCTTACTTGGATTGACAGTGTTCTGAAATCACGAGGGAACTATTTTGCTACTACCCCGTCACTTTTGCTCATGGATAGCCATAAGAGTCACAACACCGAAAGCGTAGTTAAGGCTCTTAAGTCCATCAATGTGTCGAGAAAGATTATTCCACCAAAGACCACACCATATCTTCAACCGCTTGATGTTTCTGGAGGTGTCAACGGCCCATTCAAAGCAAAACTTCGCGAGGAATGGCAAGATTGGCTTGTAAACGGAGAAAAGGAATACACTCCCGCCGGAAACAGGAAAAAGCCGTCCTACCAGAAGACCATTGAAATGGTTTCCAAAGCAGTCGACGCCATTCAGGCATCTACAGTTTCCCGCTCTTTTGAGTTGTGCGGCATTGCCGAAAACGGAGACAAGGTTACAGTGGATCTTCTGAATGGTAGATTGCGTGAAGTTCTTGGATTCCATGCAAGTTTGGAAGAAAACGTATGTGGCGAGGAGTCTGAGGATCCATTCGATTCAGAGGAAGAATTAGATTGACTCTAACGTAGCAATGAGAAGACTGAAATCATTGTCTAAGATAACAGTCAGTTTGTCAATATCTTGACGTTCTTTTTTGTGTTAATCACATAGTTGAATTAATCGTTCGCATTTACAATGAATTACTCCTTCGGGAAAACCTTTTCATAAGTTTGTTTTCTGAACTTTTCTGAACATTTGTCTCTAACGAGTGTCTGTAGAGTCAGATTTTCTCTAATAGTTTAAAGTTCGTGTTTTGTACATCAGCGTTTATCATTTACAGTCATAACTCGAAAAATAAAATATCAGGGAACCATGGAAAATGTCATTATTTCTGCGATATATTACCTATCCAACATAAACATGTATTCTGTTGAAAATGTAATGACGGGACTAAAATAACTCATTACTTATCCAGGTTTTACTTAACGAGTTTAGCGACTGAATGTTTATAGTTGAAGTACTCATTTGAGTATATATACTTGCATAACTTAGAATTCAAAGTGTTATTGTCCAGTTTCCTGATTAAAACGTTGCAAATACACCTAAATCTGTTCGTTTTGAAAAATATTTCGCATTTTCGAATTTAAGCCCTGGGCTTAAATACGGGTAAAATATTACAACACCAAAACAGTGATTTTCCGTATTTAAGCCCGGGGCTTAAATACGGGAATTCCCGGTAGCTCGATGTGTGTTTTGAGTGTTAAACCATGAATTTTTCTTTTTTATGACATATATTTTCTATGAAATGTTAAACAGCAAACACGATCTCATCATGGATTTGCTTTTGCTTTCTTTAATAGGTAGAATTTTATCAAACAGATGTTTACACCAGTGCATAACTCAATACAATAACAATAACAATCGCAAACAGTAAACAACTTCTGAAACTGTCATCCAACGGTACACATGCTGATCCCAACCAATACATATGTACATTGCTAAATTAAATTGTTTTGAACTAAGTGAAGGCGGGGGTATGGGTGCTGGCAATTCTCTCATAATTCAAATCATGCCAATAAGTTTATCTTTGAAAGGATATTGCACTTTCTATAAAAGTTAAGAAGAAAACGCAGGAGGAAACACGTGTATTTTGCTAGTTCTTCTAACCCATCTTTGAAATTCCGAGAGTTTTGTTTGGGGAAAGTTATTGTGCTAGTTTTTCCTCGGGGAGTTCTACCATATAAAAAGCTTCAGAAATAATTCGAATTGATGTTTTCGTTTGAGCTTAGTGTAAGTAAGAGCTCATTATTATTGATTCTGGGATTGTATTTCCTCCGGCAATCAATTGATACTCGCATATGCGGTAAAATGAAGCTAATTTGGCTCAATAAGTTAGTTAATCATCATAAAATCTGAAAACATGGCCATGTTTTTCTGTCTCATTAAGGAAAGAAAATAGTCAATTCCCTCAAGGCTGCTTAATGTGCAAGTTGTTTTTGGTTCATATTGATTTAATGTTCGGTAAAAATGCGAATATAATTCTTTTGCCTTTAAATTTGTTAATGACATATGTTTTTTGCAACTTAGTATATTTTCTGGCATTGAACAAACTGGCTATGTTATGCAGGGTCTTTGCTAATGATTTTAACATTCCAGTTTTGTATTTTTGCGCTGTAAATTTCGACCGGCCAATACAGAATCTAACAGACGCCACAATTTATAAATATAGACTTATTGACATGTTATTACAATTTGATTAATCTAATTGCCTAAATTGACCGATTCGTATTATGCAGAATTTGATATAGATCTCTTAAATTACATGCACAATTTATAAAGTTATTGACATAAAGTATCAGTAATGAATGTTTTGGCTTACTTCAACGTTTACTCTACACAAACATTCAGATTGTGATTTAAGTATCACAATTTACTTAAATTAAAAAAGATTTTACAATCATTTCAAGAATTGTTTTCACACCATCACACTCATTTCAGCGTATAGATCAATGGATACATGAAAAGGTGATGTATCTGTTTCCTAATCAGAAAACATTATTAGCTTAAGATTTACATTATGATGAAGATAACAAACATGAACATTCCGAAATTGAGGAAAATAGGAAAATATTGAACAAATGTTGTTGAAATTGAGAATTTGTGACAAAACATTTTCCCAAAGACGCAAAGACTTAACGGCCTAAGAGTAATTGAAGGGTCCAAATGACGGGGTGTCTAAAATAGCCATAAAATGCAACCAAACTCTTCAAAAGTGCTCAGATTACGTTTTTCTGATAGCTGAACTAACTATCTTTAGCATGATATATAACATGATATCTTTGAATTTGGTTGCAGGTTATAACTTTACATGGAAATCGGGTCATTTCGCAATTTGGTTGCAGTTCCCTATAGGCAACTGCAACCAAACTTTTTAAACCATCAAAATACATGTTTTCATCAAACAGAACAGCCTTGACTTGACAATATTTGGTTGCAAAAGGAAAATATCATGATCTGACGAATGTTGGAACTTACCTTGCCTTTTATTTCAATATGTACAGTTAGCGGAAACTTCTTAGCGATCGTTATCGAGTCCGGTTTTCGATCATGTCATATTATCATGTTGCTGTCATTTCTAATGCTATAGATAGAAACTACCCACTAACCTTGTTAATTTAACATTTCCTACCATAAGGCATGTCTTGGTAGGTACTTTTCAAAACATTTGGTCCAAATTTAAGCATTAATTTACGTTTTTGTTGACAACGTGGCCGCGAGGTGAATTCGAATTGTTGTCAAATCTTATCACAATTCTGATTGGTTGTCATAGATATCTTTGATTGCTAAATTAGTTTTATAGGAAATAAACAGCATTAGGTTATTTTAATGAATAGTTTCTATCTAGAAACGTGAATAAAAGCAACCAGAATTAATAAACATGAATTTTGTTGTTGTTGTTAGAAATGGTTGATACGGAATGAGCCAATGGGAGGATGCGTTACATACATTAGTTTCATTACGTCATACACTTAGCGAGAGAGAACTTGCCGAAATGATTCAGAAAATGTGATCGTATTTTTGTCAAATTTAGTAAATTTGAAAACCTCTGCAACCAAACTAATCCTATGTGCTTGTCAACACACTATTTTTTTCTCTGCAACCAAATATTTATTTGCCAAAGTAGGAATAATGATGAATAATTGCTGTAAATAAATTTGGTTGCAGATCCCTATAGGGGACTGCAACCAAGTTCATTAAATACGATGTTTCAAGTACATTTCTTTCCTGCAACCAAATTTTCTGATGTCAGATATGATATGTTATGTTATAGAAAATTATCTCTGCTATTTTGATCACTTTGTATGATCAGTTTCTCTTACTTGAGTAGCATTTAAACATCATTATGGAGCCCCCGTCATTTGGACCCTTCAATTACTCTTAGGCCGACTTAACGTTTGTAAAAGAATCCCTACCTTTACAAGATGATGATATATTATTCACAAAATTCATATGTAAGTGAAAATTTCAGTATAAAATTGATAAATTATTGCAAAAACACTTCATTCCATAATGAAATCTTAGTGTAAACAATGTTCAATTTACAAGCATTTCGTAATGTAAACAACCTTTACTCAACAATCCCATCTCAGTGGAAAGGACTTTGACTCTCGTGATCAAATAAGCTGCAATCATCAATAACTTCTCAATGATAACACATTTCACTCATCAATCATATTCTTAAATAACTCAAGAGAGGATGAAGTCATTTGATCACCTACCAATCTGACTGCAGCTTTGCTTGTTGTGTTAGGTTGTTGATGTATTTTATCAGATGAAACACGAAAACTCTATCATCATCAATCATAAATGTGCAATATCTGCAATGGCTCTGAGTTTTGATTCATTCAATTCTGAATCACTAAAATAGTAGATGTAAAAATACGGTCATGAACATGATAACCAACATCGTGGTAAAAAGGAAGATTGCTTTGCTGAATTTTGATTCAGTGATGTTGTATCTGTAGGAATATTGCCTAGAACGTGGTAATGCTTCCTAACGTCTAAAACAGAGATGTTATATATAGGTTAGAATATCATCATGAACACGATAACCCATACACATTCATTCATATATTTAATGACACAGAATACCGACTCACATCAGTAAAAATATACAAAGTATCCTTTTGATAAGGTGACAGATAAATTAATTTGTTTAAGGGATACCTTTAAAACGTACACACTTGATTCTATCAATTATGTCACTTGGATGGGGACCATGAAAAGTCATCTGATATTTTGAGTGCCAAATGTTTAGTCATCAATGTTAGATTATCTTCATGTTACCTAGCATCTGTTGGTGGCTGAGTTCATCAGGTGTTGGGACATTCAGTGATTGCGATGGGCGTTGGACTCTGTGCTTATGGGTTCTAATGCAGCAAAATATCCCAAACAAACAGAAATGCTCAGAAATATGTTTTTACAGATTAAGCATGATTTAAATGAAAATACATTGGGTGATTTCAAATGGGCAATATTCCATTATTAATTTTATTTGATTCATATTGATCAATGTGTAATGTGAATCTTATTTTCGAAAAATAACACATACCTGCAAAGAAATGAATAACACATGACCGCTGCGAGTTCTGGCAACTGAGATGTTAAAACAATCAAATTTTGATTATTTGAAGTTTAAGTCCAAGAAATAATCCACAACAAATAACAGAGCAAAACCATTTTATTGGATACGATTTTGTGACTACAAGTTACGATTTACTGGTTTAAATGGTATTAAGCTCCATGAACAACGAACGTCATGAATGAAAGATACATAAACCAAAGAATAAATCCCATATTAACGATGATTAAGTTATAAGAGTGAATAAATAAAACATATTCTGTTAGAAGAATCTGACAGTAAGTGTGATATGTGAGTGTGCGTGGCTTAATCAAGCAATTTATATACATTATCCAAACTTTAAGTTCATCTGGCAATGATTTGTGGTAACAACAAGCAATTTGACAGTCAGTCTTAATGGCAAATACATGTGCAACGATCATGAGAAATTAAATGAGGTTTATTTGCAGTCAAATCTCTTGCCACGTTAAATGGAAAGACAGGAGGAAGAATATCTTTATTTATATTATTATCAAATAGAAATATGAATGAGACAAGCTAAGTTCTAAAAATGTTTGAGAAGCATTCTAGAAGTTGGTGTAAAAGTGTTTATCTTTCCTTACAGTGAAATACTCGTTTTTGATTGGCTAACGGTCGTTACGTTTTTTCTTATGTACCCCGTCACTCTCACGGTGTACACATTTTATGTAACCCGCTGTCATAGTAACAACTAATAGCTAAGAGTAGGTGTTGCATCATGGTCAGATGACGTTATAAAATGATGCACGTGGTTTACGGAGTTTTGAACAGTTCGATCAGCTGTTTAGCAGTCTATTAATTACAAATTCATTTTCGCCTTATTTGCTGCTTGTTTTGGAAACAAATCTCATTTTGCATTGCATGCACACTCAATTAAACCAATATTAACTTGTTTGAAGGCATGTAAAAGCTTGTAGTAATACGTTATACGACTTTTAACATTTCAGTCGAGACGGATGACGCCATTTTGTTTACGTTTAGGGTCAAGGTCATTCAATTGATATCAGCTGATCAGTCACTCGCAGTCAAAACGCAATATCTATAATAATACTAATTTGTATTGACATGACGGAAAGATAAATACGTTGTATACTTATCCCTCGGGTAATACGGTCTCATGTACCATCTTTGTACCAGTGTCATCCCTCGCCTGAAGGCTCGGGCGACACTAGTACAAAGATGGTACATGAGACCGTATTACCCTCGTGAGAAGCATACAACTTATAATATCCTTGTCTAGCTAAATACTAATTTGAACATATTTACTAATGAAAGAATAGTTGGTCCCAGGATCATCTTAACATAAGGAATTAGATCAATATGATTCGGGTATACCTTTGAAGGTTCCCACTTATTTTCATCCATCCAGCACTGATGATATTTCAGCATATATGCTGTTGTATTTGCAAAAAAAACTAGATGGTGATTTACTCTTAGAAAAACCCCAAACATTTCATCATAATGTGAATTTATGTTTCAACATACATTTTGGTCAACCCAAATAGTTGCGTTTACCTCCCTATTCATACTCCTTTCGAGTTAAACATTGAGATGAAAGCTTTCAAATTTCATTATATTTAATGTAAATGGGGTTTTTCAATGTTATAAAAGGTCTTATCATGCATCTGGTTTTTGTATATACAAATTCCATACATATACGTCCTGTGTGTTTTCGTAATTTTACGGCTCTTGTAAAACTAAAAAATAGTAGGAGAAATTTATATATTTTTTGTATCAAAGACTGATGATAATGTTTAGCAGTTCCAGCAGCAACATACGGAAACTCAAGGGAAACGTATATCATTAGCTTACCATCGGTGATAAAATGTCAGCTTGGTGAGGAAAGATAATGTTTTAGAAGCGTGCATACAATACCCATTAGGGACCTGTTCATTATATATTGAGGGAGGGGTGAATAGTTACATTGTCATTCTACTACACCGAAAACACAATCAATACGTTCTATCTCTTAAAGAGCCATCACGGATGTTGATGAAAATATCAAAATTTTTCCAAAAATCTATATCTGTGAAATAATTCCTTTTAATTTTTCCCTAATTTTTCCAACTTAAAATAAGCCGAGAAATTGCATTAATTAGTAAAGGTGTTTTCCAGTCTAAATATAGATCCAGTCTATTATTTTCAAGCGCAAAGCATTATGGTCTAGCTCACACACAGTAAACAAAGACACGAAAGAATAAAAAAAAATATGAGCAATGAAAGAAATCAAAATATATAATTTTTTGACGGTTATTTAATTACCATTTCATTTAATTATGTATTTGCTACAGATATTGGAATACTTGTTTTACCCAACTAGCTATTTTTCTTGAATTTTATAATTAATGAGAGTAAAAATTTGTCATAATTTGCTGGTCTTATCTCAATAAAAAAAACATTAAACAGGAAATAATTTGTATATTCTCAGGACATTTAGAAACATAGTTTGTAAAGCAATCGTCACATTCAGTAATGTGTGACAAGGGTACTTTGCAAGAGAGAGACACGTGTAGCACGTGGAGCACATGGGTTGTTATGGCGACTTGCGCTAGAGACGAGCCTTCACGCTTCGGAAGCGCTTGCTGTTTGTGTAGTACGTATTACGCAAAAAAGGGGACTCTGTTTATATACGTCAGATACCCGTAGCGCGCTAGTCGAAGTGATACTTCTCTTTGAAACCAAATTGCAATACATTGTCTTGATATGAAAATTATTTAACATATGCCATGTTGTAGATAAAAGATTTCTCTGGCGAATGACGTTAAAAGTATATTTTCCAAAAATTTGAAACACTAACATCCGTGATGGCTCTTTAACGTCATTGTTTTACCATGTCGCATGACAAAAATGGAATATTTGAACCCTTGAACATTTGAAAGCAAAACGAAAAATATTTAATTTGAAATGGTATTTTGAGAAATATTGATCCACAGAAAAGAGAAAATGGTTGAGTTACAGTGACCCTTACAAAACAATGAATTAATTATCAAAGAAAGGAAAGTAGAGGAAAGTAGATTTAATTATCTGTGAAAAAGGAGTTTTTTTAGAGAAAATAAGAGTGATTTTTTTCTGAGAGAAAAGAGAAATTAACCCTTTTTTATGAGAGGTTATTTCTTTCTGAGAAAAAATTGTCCAACCTATTCCGGGGGATAGTTAACTGTAAATCTTGTTCTCTGAGATACATGTAAGGAATCACAATTGTAGGGTTGACTGACGTCAATAGCGCTGAAATGTGTGACGCTAGGATCGATGTTAAAGAGCACCCTCTTGAGTTTAAGTATGTAAACTGTATATACTGTACAGACGACATCAATTGAAAAAGAAAGTACGGATTCTTTGGCCTAAACAGTTTTTGTTCTAAAATGTCCAAATGTGAAACAGGTAGGTTACTAGAAAATGCACTTTTTTCTGAAGAATTTATCTTTAACTTTCCGTGACTTTTAATATCGTGATCATTTTTAAATACAATATACAATAGTTTATACTAATATATATTTAAATTGTTGTTAAGTTTATTTATATATATTTTTAAGAACCTGATGGATATATTTTGCAAATTAACGTTAAAAATAGCCACGAATTATTCGAAATGACTATGATGATAATGTATGTTCACCTTCTTTGACAACAAGCTGTTGTCTGCTGCCTTGATAATTATGTCTGCTTAAGTGATCAAATATGAATTACATGACATTTTACCACTTTTGATGTAAGAAGTTAAATAGCTGTATGAAACCTATTATGTTCAGCATTTATTTTTTTTACTTTTATGACATTTAAGTATAAAGAAAATAGTGGAAATGTTCAAAGCTGAGTAAAAGAACCGACTCTAACGAAAAAAACATATATATATATATATATATATATATATATATATATATATATATATATATATATATATATATATATATATTCCACGAGTGATAAATACAACTGAAATATAATAATATTACTTTGCCAGAAACTAATTAGCCTATATTTTTTTTTATAAAAACATTATTTGATCATGTTTCTGAAATAAAACCTTCAGAAATAGGAATCTCCCTAACAAGGCAAAATAGAGATTGAATTAGAACTTTAAAGCTTTTAAAATGTCTTTAAGTAATGATGCATAAACAAATAAAACAAAAGTTGTTCCATCACTCATGCGAAATTTGTGTATGATACCATGATGAATTAAATTATTTTCTCTTCTTTATAAAACATGATTATCAAAGCCATTCAATGAGCTTTGGTTCTGTTATTGCCTTTGTTGCAAATCTGATATACTTTATTTTGCTCCGTAGTGTAGTTCAGTGTCATATTCTCATCAATGTTCGTGTAGTGTAGTGTTGTGTAGAAGGGTCATAGGAGTTAACTACCTGGCAGCACAATAATATGCATTTTTGATAAGATAGTGTAATCATGGTAGTTCTGTTATTCAGCAACAACAAGCAGCCATGTGTAGTGATATGGCTGCAATCAACCTTTCATATGGTAGATTGAACCTATAAGCCATCTTACAATAAGTTAGCAATTCATTTTGCTATAGAATACCATTACAATTTTTAATGTTCATTCTGCATGGTAGCACATCAAGCTGTGTTGATGTTAACATATCATCAAAATGCAAATTTAGGTTTTATTTGCCGAGTTTAAAAAATATATCATGTATTTGTTGTTTACATGACTTGTGGTTGCATCATAATCTCATTCCTTTCCAATCATTCCGCGAAGAGAAGGATTACTTCCAATGATTCTCAAATTTCAAATTATCATTGCTGTCCAATATCCAATCCTCTTATTAACTTAAGGTCAAGCGGGAAAGTCATTAGTCAGAATATTGAGAGTCATCTTGCTTCAGTTATTTTTATGAACCTCTGTGTTGGATCTGAGGCATGCACAGCTCGAGTTTCAAAATGTTCTATTGTCTTATAGTATCTAAAGCAAACATTTTATTATAATGATATGTAAAAATCAGATAATACTCGTAAACAATAGCAACAATGTTTACAATGTCTTCTGCAATGAATTTATTATTTTGAATGTTAGAATAAAACACGTTGCTGTGATTATGGTTACCCCTAACACATCAGACTTTGTACATACACGGTGTGCCATCATGGTTCAGTTATGTTATGTTGATATGTCATTCATTACATGTTGACACATTTGTAGGAGCTATACAGAATTTGATTATTCTGGTATTTAGAACTTGAAATTTCAAAATAAAAAGTGGCTGTAATAATAAGAGCCTTCATGGAAACCCATATCAACATGACACAAAGACTAATAATAAATGAACGTGATGCTGAAACCAGACAAACACTTCTATAATGCATATGTGTAGTGTAATGTTGAATGTAGGTTCTCAATAACTCTCATAACTTCCAAAGGTAGCACATGAACACTTATTTGTGTTGTTCAAAAACTGAAAGAGGACAAAGAATTCTGCAATACATGTACATTTTATCAGTTGTAATTTTCCATCCAATGTCGTAACCCCTAAATACCTGTAACAGCTTTCTTTCAAAGAATTTTTTTTTAGAGCCGTGGGCTCTGTAGCTCATCAGGATTTCATTGATATATTATCTTAGGTTGAATATCTAAGTTATCTCAAGTAATACACTGTTAACAAGCAAAAAATAGCTTTTTTAGATCTTTACCCCTGTGACCCACATTTGGTCACCAATCCTACAATTAAGAATCACCTTTGACAACAGAGTCTCTACACAACATTTCACCTTTCTAGAGCTTTACAAGATGAAAATAGGTTTTTGGGTCATGACCCGTGACCTAGATTAGGGTCACAGGGTCATAAAATCAACAATTTTGAATCCCCATTGGCCATGGAGTCTGCACACAACTTTTCAGCTCTCGAGTCCTTTTTGAGCTGGAGAAGAATATGAAAATAGGTTTATAAGGATGTGACCCCTTTGACCCCATTTGGGGTCACGGGGTCACGAAATCGATAATTGGCCAAGGAGTCTGCACACAACTTTTCAGCTCTCTAGACCTTTTGGAACTGGAGAAGAAGATGATAATAGGCCAAGGAGTCTGCACATAACATTTCAGCTCTGTGGAGTCATTGGTTCTGGAGAAGAAGTCAAAATAGCGAAAAGTTTATGGACGGATGGACGGACGGACGCCGGACACCATGTCATGCCATAAGCCCATCGGACCTTCCACGCCTGATGAGCTAAAAAGTAAAAATACCTCCCAAAGAGGCACACAGAATACTATATGAAGTGTTCTCTATTTATATAGGAATCAAGGGCTCAAAAGTGTAAAGCGGACATCTGAACAGAATAATTATTTTAAGAATGAAATTGGTTAAACAATTTGACACTTGAACAAATCTTTCCACTATTCTTGAAACAAAGTACACATATTTACTGCTTTCAGGGTTCTTCATGCTGGACCATCTATGTTTAGTCGGATAACAACGGCAATTCTATGTTGTGGCAAGTGAGGGGTTAATTGGTTTCACTGGCCACTGATGACCTCATTCTCTGAGTTTAATGAGTTCAGCTTTTTCTGGCTGTTGGGGACAATGCGGTCAAAAGGTTGTGAAACGTGTCAACGTGGTCCTCATTTAGACTAGTTGGATAATCGAAGCAATTCTCAAAGTTGTTAAACACCTAATTAGTAAGAAGGATCACACTCAATGCAAAATGGTTGTATGTACAACTGTAGTATCAAAATAAGAAGTATTGACAAAGTAGACTTAATTCTTCCCTTTTAAGGAAAGTTCAGATGAAGAAATCAACAAGAAATGAAAAAACACCCATTTTGCTCATTCGTGCACAGGGTTAGGTTACAGTGAGGGTAGCGTTCAAATAAGCGTAATGTTGCAACAAACGAGATTATATCATTGGAAATACATTAAAACTATGTTTTTATGTATTTTCGATGTGAGCAATTTAATTCAGGAGGAAAATTCCACAATTTTGAAATTTTAAAAAAATACCAATTTTGCCTCATCAGTGGATAGGGTTAGGTTACAGTGAGGGTTAGCATTGAAATCTGCTTAATGTTGCAACAAACGAGATAATGATACAGATATTACATTTAAAATTAGTTTGTATGTATTTTTTAACTGAACAAGTCAATTCAGTTATACAGTTGCTTAATTATTCAAAGATTTGAAAAACCCCAATTTAGCCGCCTTAGTTGATAGGGTTAGGTTTAAGTGAGGGTTTGGGTTCCAATGAGCGTAATGTTGCAACAAACGAGGTTATATCATTTAAAATACTTTTAAACTATGTATGTATGTTTTTTCGATGTGAGCATTTCAATTCAGGAGGAAAATTTACCAATTTAGAAATGTTTGATAAACACCAATTTTGCGTCATTAGTGGATAGGGTTAGGTTAAAGTGAGGGTTAGGGTTCAAATTCGGGTAATATTGTAACAAACGAGATTATATTATTGATATAATGTTAAAAATTTCAGTTGTATAGTTGCTTTAATATTCAAAGATTTGAAAAACACCAAGTTTACCTCATTAGGCGATAGAGGTTAAAGTGAGGGTTAGGGTTCAAATGAGCGTAATGTCGTATTGTCGGTTCTTACAACATTAGATGATAGATATTACATTAAAAATGTGTTGTCGACGTGAAGAAGTCAATTCAGTTGTATAGTTGCTTAATTATTCAAAGTTTTTAAAACCAACATTATTAGCTCATTGGTGGATATGGTTAGATGAAAATGAGAGTTAGGGTACAACTGATTGACTGAATTGAAACGAGATCATGTTATAGTTATAATCTTAAACTGTGTTTGTATGTATTGTCGACCTAAACAATTCAATTCAAGAATATAATTTCCCACTTTTTATTCATGTATTAATAATAGTTTTTAAAATTTCGTTTCCAAAAAGAATACTATTACATAACCCTCCCTGTAAAATGTTTAAACCAGCCTTGATAAAATAATTGCGACCTGTGGGTGCAGATTCTTGATTGGTTAAGGTTTCTTCATCAAAACTCTGCAGGTAAGAAGTACACTATCCATAGACTTCGTTCTTTCTATTCACATCAGCCTCAAAAGACCTGTCAAAAACATCCATATAAGGCCATGTGTATTCAAGCTTCAAAGTATCAACGCTTGATTAACAAATTGACAAATCGGAGGCTTGAAATGGATATAATAGTATCTCGGGATTTACTGTCCACATTAACCGATTAATTTGAATGTTCAACAGTCGAAAAAGTATCTGGACTAACGTCAGGCGATTAAAACCATTCATGCCCGAAATCTTCCATCAGTATAGTCATAAACATGGTCATTCTGAAACATTGCTGATTTTAATCTGCTGTACTACCTCGAACATTTACCACTATCGTTGAAATATTGTCTCCGACATTTGCAATCCTTGTGTCTCTCAACAGATTGTTGAACACTTATATGAGAATGGTAGGTCTTATAACCTTTTGGTTGTGTGTTTCTTAGCGATTTATTTAATTTGTGAGGTTATACCAGAGATATCTCCGTTGGTATTTGACTTGACAGACCCATAAAGGAAGATATCAACAACAAGCAAACTACAGAACTAAAAGAGTACTAGTTATCTGGTTTATTTACATCTTTATCAATATGCATTAGATCATTTTCACATATTGATGAATTAATGTGTGCTGCAGTTTCGAAAGCACCAGTTCTTAAATATCAACTACGGGACTTTGTACGAAACAGTCGTTGGTTAAGATCACTGAAGCAGACATAAGAATCGTATAGAGATGCAAGGTTCACATTAACAGATGACTCTATATGTCTGATGGAGGTTACGTTATCGACCCTCGCGCTCCAGGTGATCAAGACTATTCAAGTGAAAACTTGTTAGGTAGAAGAACTCAAGCATTATGAGACACTGTTGATTTAGATCTCTTAATTGTGTTTGGCAGCTGGACCAGAGTGCTCTGAGTTGCGACAGACTACAAGAACAATGATGTAGAAACGCTGCAAATATTTGTCTTAAAAACTACCATTTGAAGTAATTATTCAATTGTTGTCCGATGGTGCTTTCGGTGCTTTGATTGAAACACTGTTGATTTGAGCATAAATTTGATGAAAGAATATTCCCTTGATGTTACAGACGCATGACACATCTGCTTTGTTTTAAAATTTACAGTGTATGAAAACAGCATGGAGTTCAATGCTGAAAAAGTACTGATTGCAGTACTAAACCTCATGTGCATAAATAATGTAAATTTCATAATGTGAAACCAAATTATGATACTGGAGGGATTGGCTCGGCATGTCATTCTTGTATTTTTCAAACATGTTAATTTTTTTAAATACAATTCTTAGGCCAAATATGTGAATGAAAAAAAACTTAAGGCAAATTGTGATTAATTTATTTCGTTTAATTTGATTAAAATGTTGTTAATACGTATAAGAATCAAGATGCTAGATACTGATAGAGTGGGCTCAACCTGTCATGTGTTTTGCAATAAAGTAATTCGTGCTTTGAAGTATTATAGCCAACAAACCATAGGGCTTTCAGTCTCGTGCTGTAACTATATTACACCTTCAATGTCATATTTTCAATAATCAGCCTGTTTTCTCGTGCCATTTGAAATATATATTGTTTTGGATACATACATTCTCAATAATATCAACAATCATTTTCATGATCATATTCATATATATTATGAAATAGTTAAATGAGCAATAGCAACCAGTAATACAATGTATCCAATTATGATTACGTTTATCCTGCAACAGTATTTTGTTGTATATTATTTAAAAAATTGGCATCGTTTCCGTTTGTCTGTTTTGGTTTTACTTCAACATGTGCAGACCCTGACAAGATTTGTTAACGTTGAAAACTTGAAGAACACCTACTGCTCTGGTTTTTACATTTCACGTAACTTCGACAACTTGAATTTTCAAAGAGAGATGGTCTACTTCATAATTAGATGCATTCTTTAAGAAAGCTATCTAAGATAGAATGTAAATAAAGATTGCAAATAAACATCAATAAACTGAACATGCTTTTATTTTATGTTCTCAAAACTTTCTAAAGTTCTTCATTAAAAAACAACAATAGCCCAAAGGAGTAGTTTACAACATTAGCTGCGAATACATTGGGAAAACATCGAGACGCATCAAAGAACACACAACATCAACTACCAAGGGAGAAAACAAATCAGCTATTTCGGAACACGCCACCAATTTTCCATAACACAAAGTTAACATCAATTAGGACACTCAAAACACTCACAAACAATAAACATTCTCTTTCATTGCTGGATTAATATAACTGGATGAATTTTGTCATTCTTATTAGTTAAATTTGTGAGCTATCAAAGTATATGGCTGAGTTACCTAACTACTTATTAAATAACATTGCATGCTTGGAAGGGTTCTCTCTCAGACAAATGGTCTTCATACATAAATGTTGCATTTCAAGCTTTAATTTGGATCATCACAAACATCTTCTCAAAAACAACTCAACAATGATATTTTGTTTCCCAGGTCATGGGAACATTAATCTTAATATAAACTGAGGCTGGTATATTTCAAAAGTGAATTGGGAATTGCTTAAATGAATTCCGTCCTGCTAAAAAACTAAAATAAACTATAAAATTTAAAATAACAGTTGTTTATCAATCAGAATATCAACCCATTTCATATCTATTTGCATTGACAAGGTTACAGTACTGAAACTTGTACCAGGTTATTCTCAATACCAGCTGGCTATACAACCTGACTCTTGAATGCGTTTGTCAATATGCATATAAATTAAGAAGTGGAGAAGCACACGTTTGAAATAGGATCTGGCCCATGATATAAGGCTATATGACAATGGTTATGCTAATAAAAGATTTCTCTTTCCTCCTCCAAATACAATGCATTTATATATTCTACAACTTTTTGGCCCTGCAGACATCGTATAGTATATATGTTCATTCATATGTTTTCATCATAGGCATTTACGAAGTGACAGTAAGGTTTTGATTTTCAATTGAAATTAAACCTTGCCAAACAGACATTCAAACTTCTGTGAACAAGCGAGGTTTTCATACTCTTATGATAAATTGAATGTTGTTTTGATATCGTTCAATTTCAATGCACAACCCACAAACTGACATTCAGTTCTTATGATTCGAATTATTGAGTTTATAACTGTTAAATATAGCCTATACTTGAAAATGCTTTCTGCTGGTTAATGACTTAAATAGATGAAATGGCTGCCAGAAGAGGAACACTTGACACAGTCGCAAATTCTTTTCATTATGCCTCGATACTATGATAAAAGATACAATTTAGCAAAGCAATGTACACTATTATACACTGGATAAAGTTTCAATTATTGATATAATGCATACAATCATAAAATTAACTTGATTTGAGAATTTTGTCTCATCGTGAATTTCAAGTTGCTGGTCTTGCGGGAATGTTATGTAATACAATCAATTCAAGTTAACACACATTTTGATTACAGGAAAACGCCCTCTGTTAAGAGAAACTCAAACATTATTTTCATAGATAGATGATATCTTGAAACAATTTGACTGTGTAAGAACGCTGATGTACAGGCATTCGAGCCGTTATCGGGGGTCAGTGTGAATCCATCTCCTCAATATCTAGCCGTTTCGTTAGATCAGCAAAGATACCTTGCAAGCAATTCAAAAATTCTGAACGGTCGACGAGTTCAACAGTTCATAGACTCCTGAAATAAGAAAGTGTGAGTTCCTTGTCCGCCCCCTGAACAACTTAATAGGACCATCAATTTCGCGGTTATTTCTATTGACAACAAAATTAGATCATTATTCTTTGAAATGCGTTTCCCTACGAAAGCCTACAAGGGCCAAACTCAGTGACAACATATTTTTTTATAAGGTGGAATTACAACTTTAAAAAGTTGTATAATCAACTTGTAAAGTTGTAATTACATCTTGTAAAGGTGAAATTACAAGTTTAAAAGTTGTATATTCAAGTTTTAAAAGTTATATATTCAAGTTTTACAAGTTATATATTCAAGTTTTAAAAGTTATATACTCAAGTTTGAAAGTTGTAATTACAACTTTGAAAAGTTGAATATTCAAGTTTAAAAGTTGTAGTTACAACTTGTAAAGGTGAAATTACAAGTTTTTTAAAGTTGTATATTCAACTTTTAAAAGTTATATATTCAAGTTTTAAAAGTCATATATCAGATCGATTTTATCATATATCAGATCTACTTTGTCATATATCAGATTTACTTTATCAAAGATCAGATCTACTTTATCATATACCAGATCTACTTTATCATATATCAGATCAACTTAGTCGTATATCAGATCTACTTAGTTATATATCAGGTCTACTTTATCATATATCAGATCTACTTTATCATATATAAGATCTACTTAGTCATATATCATGTCTACTTAGTCATATATCATGTCTACTTAGTCATATATCAGATCTACTTAGTCATATATCAGATCGACTTAGTCATATATCAGATCGACTTAGTCATATATCAGATCGACTTAGTCATAATTATATAAGATCTACTTACTCATACATCATGTCTACTTAGTCGTCTATCAGATCTACTTAGTCATATACCAGATCTACTTACTCATATATCAGATCGACTTAGTCGTATATCAGATCTACTTAGTCATATATCACATCTACTTTATCATATATCAGATCTACTTAGTCATATATCAGATCTACTTTATCATATACCAGATCTACTTTATCATATATCAGATCTACTTAGTCATATACCAGATCGACTTAGTCATTTATCATATCTACTTAGTCATATATCAGATCTACTTAGTCATATATCAGATCTACTTAGTCATATTACAACTTTAAAACTTGAATATACAACTTTCTTAACTTGTAATTACACCTTTAAAACTTGAATATACAACTTTCTGAACTTGTACTTACACCTTTTAAAGTTGTAATTACAACTTTAAACTTGAATAAACAACTTTTTAAAATTGTAATTACACCTTTAAAAGTTGTAATAACAACTTTTAAACTTGAATATACAACTTTAAAACTTGAATATACAACTTTCTAACTTGTAAGTACACCTTTAAAAGTTGAAACTACAACTTTAAAAAAAAAATGTTGTCATTGAATTTGGCCCTTGTAGGCTTTCGTATTTCCCAGTAAAGCATCCGAAATGTTTTCAATTCTACAAGTGATCAGGAAAGAAGACTTTAAGATTAAGATTACAGTATTTGAAGTTATTAGATTATAAAGAGCTTTAGCGTTCGAATCAACTTTCTTACGCAAGGCATAACTCTCCCTAGTCTATGTATATGTATTTGAGTACAAGTATTTAATGAAATGTTTCCCTTTCAATACGACTTGTTACATTTAAAGGGGCACTAGCACGTTTTTTTTTCAAATTTCCCATTTGTAATGATATTTTATGTCATTTTTATTTACTTTAGAAGGTAAAACATCATATTACAGACACTGATTATCCGTAGTAGTAATAAGGGTGTTGTGTATGAAGCAAAAATTGCATGGCAGCCATTTTATTGTGAACGCATCTTACTATTTTGAATGACAAAAACGATTTCCATGACTTTATGGAACCATGTACACTAATTTTTTAACTTGATTTTCTGAAGAGAGAAGGGCGTTTTACTATTGGTGACATTATTTTTCAAATACATTTCATCAACTAATCTGAGCGAAAAAACTGTCCCTTCAATACAAGAACAAACACACACTGAGAACCAAGCTTCGGCAGAGAGATCTAGTATTCAGGCAACTCGTTTCATTTCAACACATGAGCAATGCACACGATTGAAATATTATATAAGCATTGACTTTTTAAAAATATCTTGACGTTGCCTTCACATTTACTGATGATAAACAGTACAAAGGAAAAACCAACTCGGTATTTCAGGCCACTCGTTTGAATAGCACTTATAAAAAACCTACCCCATTCCGCCGCTTCTCCCCCTTGAGTTATGTGACACCAACTGTCACTTTCAAATCCTGGACCCGACTGTGGTTAGGACATAATTGACTTTATTACCCATGAAGACTTCAGTATGATTACAATGTAGTTAATAAAGCTGAAATTGATAAATTTGAAATATGCAGAATTTTGCATTGATATCTTGACTTATGACTAACTCCAAACTTTAACTACATTTTTTAAACGTCATGAGGAATATTGTCTCCTATAAGACATTTCACCAAGTCCGTAATTGCTTATGGCATCAAAACTCAACGACGTGAATGAGTTATTGGATGCTAGGAATTTCCAATCGAAAATAAATTGCCCTCAGTCATAAGACAAGCATTTGTGGTTCATATTTAAAAAAAGTTGAACAAATTTCTTATATGAGATTTTACCGTCTCTAAATCGGAGGTCATGGTTACAAGAAACTGGAATTCGAAGTTCTGAAATCAAACATCAGTTAACTAATCATTTAAATTTGGTGAGGTAGCTTAATAATCGTTGCTACTGTCATGAATAAAAGAAACAAAACCTAAGAAAAAATCTCAAATTGAGGATGATTAAGTTAAAGGATGCTTTTTAAGTTACAGATCTATCCTCTTCTGCTGCAAGACTCTGACAGTAAGTGTGATTAGTATGTGTACATATGAATAATCAAGCAATTTGTAGTGCATATGAATAATCAAACAATTTGTAGTGCATATGAATAATCAAGCAATTTGTAGTGCATATGAATAATCAAGCAATTTGTAGCCATTTTCCAAACTTTAAGTTAATCTTGCAATGACTTGTTGGTAACGGCAAACAATTTTGAGGAAATGAATGAGGTTAATGTTCAGTCAAATATCGTAATTGAAAAATAGGAGGAAGAATAAATGTATTTGCCTCCTAATCATATAGAAATATGAAGAAAACTATGAAATGTTCGAACATATTTACTATTGACAGAATAATTACTTTGATTCCCAGATATCTATCTAAATATAACGTATAATTAGACACACGCTAGTGCATAGGGATAACGTATTTAATGCTCAGTGATATATTTAAAACACTACCTATAACGTGGCTGCTCAGTAATATATAATTTAAAATGATTTAAAAAAAGTAAAGTAATAATAATACAAAAAGTCATAGCGCTAATGTAATAACAACTCTATGATTGACTAAAAGATTGACTAACACAAGTTATATCATGTAAATCCATCATAAATGTATTTCAATATGAAACTGATTTCATAGATATCCACATTGTCTTTTTCGTAAGTTTAGTGCTTATGTTGAACTAAAACCAGCAGGGAAATATATTTATTTACCACTCACAATCAAGTTCAACAGTTCTAGCAGCAATGTAAGGAAAATCACAGCAAACCTATCAGTTAAAATTAAATGGTAAATTGTAGATGCGAGATGAGTTAGAAAATGTTTTCGAAACGTGCATACAATACCTATTAGGGACCTGTTCATTATCAAGCCTACCACGCATTGAGAGAAGAATGAATGTTGCCACTATACTAAACCGGCAAATCTATCAATACTTTATATCTCTTTAACACCATTGTTTTACGTTTTGACATGTAATCAAACAAGTTACAATTGAACATTTGAAAGCAAAACAATATTAAATAATATTTATTTTTTTATTAGAAATCTTGATCTTGAATCTTGAGAGAGAACGAGTTCTGTGGATATACAACTTCTTTTTTGCAGGAGTTTCGGTGTAGATTCTAACACCGTTATCTAACAAATGATGATCTTTGAAAATGCCCTGTTAGAGGGGAATTTTCGTTTACCCTAATAATTATACCTGTACAAGAGATCAAATGAGAGTTACAAGACAGCTTGATACTTTACAGCATTAGATAGCTGCATTAAACTTATATTTAGCAGTTAGTTTTGCTTTCGTGGCATTTAAGTGTTAAGAAAATGGCATAAATTTTCACAAATAGATTACATAGAAACATTATACGTTTAAAGTGATATAAACCTCTGAAACATAACTATACTATGTCTCTAGAATCTAATTAACTCAGCTATTGTTTTGAAAATTGTTTATGTTTATGAAATAGAAACATAAAGATCGTTTTTTAAAAATCTCTCTAAATGGGTAAAATACTTCGGAGAGTGAAACAGACGTTTTTTGTATTATGTCTTATAGAAGTTTTGACAAAGTTACGAAATTTCAGTATCATACTATGGTAACTCGATATCTGTCTCTTCTCTATGATACATGATTATGCCATTCGAAATCGACTTTAATAGACAGCAGTTTGTCTCTGTTGAAAATGTTATATATCTGTTATAACATTTGCTCGGTAGTGTATTTCAGCATCATGTAGTTTTGTCATGGATTCTCTTTTTGTTGACTACCTCATATGAATTTTCTGATAGTTAGTTTAAGTCGCAATTACAAACAAATTAATTAATTATTAAAACAAGAAGAACGAGAGCAATCACGTTTAGTGATAACGCTTCATTCAACTATTAATATGATAGATTAAACCTTTAAGCAAGCTGACAATAACTTAGCATTTCATCTTGATGTGGTATACGGTTGCAATGTTTGATGTTCTTTCTGCACGGTAGCAAATAAAGATGTAAAGATGTCATCTAAATGTAAATTTATGTTTTATTTGGAGAGTTCAAAATAAATAATCATTCATTCGTTGTTTACATGACATGTTGATGCATCATAATCTCGTTTCCTTCAAATAATTCCGTGAATAGAAGGATTGCTACCAGTGATTTTCAAATTTTAAATTATCATTTCTGTCCAATATCCAATCCTCTCATTAACCTGAGGTCAAACAGGAAAGTCATTAATCAGAATACTGAATGTCAGCAGGCTTCAGTTATTTGTATGAACATCTGATTTTGAATTGAGTTAAACAAAACTTAAATTTCAAACTTAAATTTTTCCCACATATTTATTTTCAAAACGTTTTATTGTTAATATATATCAGATCATACTCATAAACTAGTGTAAACATTGAACACCACAATCTGCAATTGCTCAAATAATGACAAAACCTTCTTCAATGAATTTATTATTCGGAATGTTAGATTAAAACACCTTGATGTAATAAAATTAACCCTTAACATAGCAAACAAAGTACGTACACACAACCACAAATGAAACGCCAACATAATAAAGATAATCAAGATAATTCAATCCACGAGTGATAAACACGACTGAGACAGATATAAATTATGTCTTTAGAAGCTTTTTGAACTAAATTTGAAAGTTAAAAATATGACCTGTTCGTATTTCTGAGACATAAGTGTTGTAAGAAACTGTTCTATTAAACTCAGTTATTTATGTTGACCACATCCTTTATTTATCAAATTTCTACATTTATTGAATTGTTAGTAAACAATTTACATAACAATGTCAACACCCAACAGATATAAGAATAAAAGCATGTATCATGTTGGGAGTACCTCCTAACAAATAACATTCCTATAAAATCATTTAAAATCGACTTTCCAAAGCAGTGGTATTTCGTTTTTTACACTATTGAAATGTGAGGACGTTTCTTTTGCGGTTGAGTGTATAAAGCAAGTGATCATGTTTCAGTTTGATAAGTAAAAACACGTTGAAATGTTTGTACATTTTATACTAAGTCTGAATATAGATTTACAACTTATCATTTGAAATTACAAAATAACGAAATGCTGTAATAATTAGAACCCTCATAGAAACTCATATCAACATGAACCACATACTGCAATAATGAATGTAATACTGAAACCAGACAAACCCTTCTGTAATGTATATATGTAGTGTTATTTGTCAAACAGTAAGTGTTAATCACTCTAATTACTTCCAAAGGGAGCTCATGAAACACTTCAGTATGTGGTTCCAAATTGAAAGAGTTACCAAATGTCATAAGTGTGAAGTTCTAAGATTTATTTCAAGAAATTGGTTAAACAATTTGGCACTTGAACAACTCTTGTGACTATTCTTGAAACCAAATACGCGTATTGCTCAGTCTAATTATTGCTTCTTGCTAGATATTGTACCAAATGAGAGGTTAATTGGTTTCAGTGACCTCATTCTCTGAAATTTATGAGTTGAGCTTTTCTGGTTGTTTGGGGCATCGTGGTCAAAGAGTTGTCAAACGTGTCAACGTGATTTACGATCCCAATTTAGAATGGATTATTGAAGCAATTCTCAAAATTGTCGAAAGCCTAATTAGTTAGAAGGACAATAATCAGTGCAAAATAGTCATCTGTACAATTATAATGCCAAAATGAGCTATGATGTCAAACTAGACGTAATACTCCCGATATACAGTTTGTTACTTTGCTTACAGATGACAAAATCAACAAAAGAAATAAATACCCTTTACCGGCTGACGTAATATTTCAAATTTGGAGTAATAAAGATCAATTTAGTTCAAGGTTGAAGCGAAAGAACATTGCTTTAATGGAAAAAACAACAACAACACAACCATATATCTCAAATGTCTGGTCGATATATAGAGATTATTACCAGATGAAGTATGTCATATGATTTTTATGAAACGAGTGTAAATTATTGTTTTGCCGAGAAAGAGCGAGCGCTATACACACATTTGCATGTGTTTCGTAAACGTCATATGGCACACATTCGAGTGTAATAATTCCTTTATTACCAATTCTGTTATGTTTCATTTGCGTAAAAATAGGCAGGAACTGACCCACTTCTCTTGCTACGGTAATTTTATGAGGTCACAGATGAGACAATACCGGAAGTCGCTGTAAAGCAATGGTTGCTAGGCAAACGTAATATGTGCACATGTGCTCATATCAATAATATTAACTTGGTTATTTTCAACCATTTCGGTAATGATGTATTTTATTTATGTATATTAGATACAGTATCAATCACAATCTCTACTCTTATGATTAAAAACTAACATATGTAGTGCTTTAACATTAGAACCATATAATAATATTATAACATGAGAACTATGGTATTTCTAAAGATATCCATGCCTCAAATAAAATTTAGAGAACTCAATGTTTTAAGAATCACTATCAACTTCAATAATTTGTTATTTATTGTGATTATCAGATTGTTATCCATACCCCAATAGATAAGGTGACACACGCACACGCCAATTAATATTCATTTTGAGATATGGAGACACAGTTATCCAAAATAAGAAACACTATCAATCAACGTCTAGTTTATATCTATACTAGTTTTCCAAAGAGATCACTGTCTCCTATTGGATGTGGCAAACATGGAAACTCTATCATCATCAATCATGTTATTGATTATCAGTATCTGCTATATATATAATAATATATTACAATAGCTTTGGTAATCCACGTACTCGCGCAGTGTATTCCATTTTTAGATATTGTGACACAATAGATATGGTTCGTTGAACTTTGCTGAAATTCTATTATTCTTCATCCTATATAATGTTTTCATCAAATACAAGTTGCATATAAACATCTCTACTCAATGATATAATGAAATATTATATGGCTCTGTATGCCAAAATAAACCATTGTTTTTTGCATATACGAATTTGACATTAGCTTCTAAATTCTTATGGGCGACACCATTATAATCAAATAACTGGATATTTTTTGAGGTTTTCACCTCTCGCAATCATGTTTTAATCATTGTGTGCTATTATCTTTTGAAAAGGATCCGATATTTCTCTCAGTTATAAGTTTCAACTGGATTGTGTCATGTATCAATACTATTTTAAAAAAAGTATCCAAAAAGAATACCATTATATAACCCTTCCTGTAAAATGTTTAAACCAGCCTTGATAAAAGAATTGCAACCTGTGGGTGCAGATTATTGAGTGGTTATCAACACTCTGCAGGTAAGAAGTACACTATCCATAGACTTCGTTCTTCCTTCTCACATCAACCTCAACAGACCTGTCAAAGACATCCATATAAGGCCATGTGTATTCAAGCTTCAAAGTATCAACGCTTGATTAACAAATTGACAAATCAGAGGCTTGAAATGGATATAATAGCTAACAGAACAAGTATCTCGGGATTTACTGTCCACATTAACCGATTAATGTGAATGTTCAACAGACGAAACATTATCTGGACTAACGTCAGGCGATTAAAACCATTCATGCCTGAAATCTTCCATCAGAATAGTCATAAACATGGTCATTCTGAAACAATGCTGATTTTAATCTGCTGTACTACCTCGAACATTAACCACTATCGATGAAATATTGTCTCAGACATTTGCAATCCTTGTGTCTCTCAACAGATCGTTGAACACTTATATGAGAGTGGTTGGTCACGAGGACATTTGCCACTTTCGATTAAGTACTTAGACATTTTTTAATCCCCAGAACACTTATCTTAAAAAGGTAGATCGTGGTTGAATGCATCTTAGGGATTTCAATAATTTATGAGGTTTATAAATCACTTTAGACATCAGAGATCTATCTTTTGGTATTTACTTGATAAACCTAAAAGGATAATGTCAATAATTGGGAAACTATATAATATAAAGGTATCAGGTTTATTTACGTCTTTATCTACATAAACAGTGTCAACCATCTGTTGTGATATGATATTTCACCCCTTTTAGCCGCCGTTGTGGAATATTCAGACCCTCTAGCTCGCAGCTGAATTTAGCCTGAAGTTCATATAAAGTTTCAAAGTTTCAAAGGTAACCGTGCAAAGCTTCTGACAAAACAGTAGCTCGCTACGATCACTGAAGCACACAGAACAAGTATCGAGAGGTGCTAGGTTTATATTAACAGACAGCTATAAATGTCCAATGGAGGGTACAGTATTGACGCCCACTTTAGGTGATTAAGACCAGTCAAGTTTGAAATCAGCCGGTATAATAGTCCTGGGGCCCCTTTCACAAAGCAACCTTTACTCAGGTTAGCCTTAACTCCCATTCTTTAATATTGGACTAAGGTTACCTTAGTGACTTAAGATCACCTTAGTGCTTTGTGAAAGGGGGCCCAGAATTTGACATCATGAAACATTGTTGATGTAGATCTGACTTTATTGCCCCCTAAACGAGAACGTTCGCTGTTATATATGCACAACTTTAGAAAAGCAAGATGTTTTGGATAACAAAGCCTTTATTTTGTGGGACAGCGTGGTCAGAAGATCTAACTTATGACAGACTACAGGAACAATGACAAGATGAAGTAACACTTTAAAGAATAAACAAAGGTACCGTCATTAAACGAGAGTGTAGGCAGGATATATTCCTTACTTAATATACTTTAAAACAAACACTCCAAATGATTCCGACGAGCCTTTCAGTGATTTGGTTTAGATTAGAAAAAAAATGTCTTGCCTAAAATATATGATGGCATGTCTCAAGCTAAATAAACTAACTTGTCAGCACCCTATGTGTGGACAACAATAAAAAAATTAACGTTTTAGTCGCTGATAAAAGAAATCGTATATACTGATTTAAATATGTAAATGTTTATGTATATGTTTAAAAGTGTGTATTGTTTCCTTTTGTCTGAAGTATACTTTAACATGTGCATACCCTAACAAGATGTGTTTACATGAACAACCTTTTTTAGTTTAAAAATCCGGTGAAATACATTTTTTCTCAGCAATGACAGATTATTACCTCTACGAAGATTATATTTCGGAATCAATTGAGCATAAAATCGAGACAATATACAATTGCAATTGATTATTAAGACGATTTTAATTTACCCATTTTAACAATGCCATAATTACCACTGGGATCCGTTTTGAATAGAATCATTGAGGCGTGACTGATTAACCATAGACGAAGGGTCGTCTGTGTCCCGTTCTGTTGAGCCTCATTAATTAATTAAGGATGGTTATCACTGCGTTTTGAAAAGAATCATTGAGGCGTGACTGATGAACCACAGATGAAGGGTCGTCTTTGTCCCGCTCCGAGGAGCCTCATTAATTAATTAATGATGATTATCACTGCCGTTGGAGGAATTTATGAGGTGTGTGAAAACTCGCCATGTTTATGCAATCATTATCTAATTGTCATCTGCGGAATTACCTAGTTGGATATCTAAACATTCGATCTGTGGAAAATTCAAGTTGTTTTATTGAAGATTTGTTAGTGAAATTAACAATCATATTGTTGCGAAATTACGTTAAATTATGACTATCGCCGATCATGAGATTACTTCAGTGACGTCACAGGAGTCATCGCTTCAGGGACCCCACCCTGCAGATTTTCATTCTGGTTGCCGGTGTCAGACAGTAGGATTTCCCCCCGAGGCAAATTTCCCCTCGGAAAACGTGATATATAGCCAAATTTCCCCCGGAAAACTGGCTGTACAGCAGAATTTCCCCCGGAAAACTGGCTATATAGTAATGCTTCCCCCGGAAAACACACTATATAGCCATGCTTCCCCCGGAAAACACACTATATAGTAATATTTCCCACCGGGAAAATCCACTATATAGCCAATTTTCCGCTTTATAGTCAGATTTCCCCCTGTAAATTGAAGACTTTCGGATTATAAGAGCAAAAGTCAACCACCGTAATTTCTCGGTCAAACAGAACGTACCAACAGTTCACTTTGGCCATTCTTGTGTGACGAATGATTGGTAAAAAGTACAGTAAGTCATGCTTTTTTATACTTCAATGATGATTCTGAGGGGTATAGGGGAAAATCTGCTATATAGCCATGTTTCCCCCCTTCTGTAGAGGGGGGAAAACGGACTCTAAAGCGGAAAAACGGACTATATAGCCATATTTCTCCGGGGGAAATTTAGCTATATAGCCAATTTTCCGGGGGGAAATTTGTCTAGGGGGAAATCCTACTGTCTGACACCGGGATTAAATAAGGCGTTTTTAAAAAAAGCCTTATGTAAGTAATATAATGACCGATTTCAGAAATTTAAATCGAGCAATTGTCACATTGACATCCCATTATAATGAATCATTACATCCATCCTTTAAAGTTGACACCTCGAATTTCTAAAGAGAGCTCGTCGTCTTGATAATTAAATATATTTTTAAAAATGCTTTCCAGGCTAAAAGTATAGATTGAAAGTAAATACTATTAACTCAATTAACTGAAACATTTTTCTTTTAAGTTTTCTCAAATTCTCTAAAGTTCCTCTTGTATTCAGTCGATTACAACCCGCTGTTGATTTTGCTATAAATTGAAACTGAATTGTAATTTTAATTATGTGTATTATTGTATATATCATTATTCTTTGGCTCCTTTAATCAGATATTTAAACTGTTTGTCAAACTTTTTATTTGACTGATTTACAACACATATCAATTAGACGGAATTATGTATGAAGAAGAACTATCTTTATTGATGTAGCCTGAACAATAATGGTTCACTTTAGATATCACCGGATTATTTTCTAGTTAAAGTTGTATTATCCTAATGGGTTATGGGAAGAACTATCAAATTGTCTGGCTGAGTTAGCTAATCGCACCAATAATGTATATTCTCAATCAATGTCAATGTTTCATTCCAAGTTTAATGACATATTGATCATCATAAACCTGTTATCTTTCTCAAAAACAACTCTGCAATGATATTTAGTTTCCCAGAGCATATAAAAAACAGTCATAATGCTGATCTTACTATAATCAGGGGCTGATATATGTTAACAGTGAATTGGGAATCATTCAAATGAATTCTGCTGTGCTAAATACATTGACATCAGAATAGACATTTCAGTTGTTACCCTTGTCATAGCTGTCATAGCATGGTTTCGAACAATAGTATTTCTATTTATTACCACAGTTGTTAACTTGAACACATTTCGAAATGATATTTTCAATGACTATCTACAAACTTCCCCATAATTGCGTTTGTTATTGAAAATCTTTCATGAGGAAATGTTCATTGCTATGTTTTCAACATATGTAATTATGATTTTGACTGGCAGTTTGTGTGTTTTCAATGAAAATTAATCATATTACAATGACATTCAAAGCCTAATTCAACTAAGAAAGTTTGACATGTTTGACAAGATAGATTGACAATTTCCATTTCACAACACACACTGACATCAATTCTCATTATCTGAATTATGAAGTTTATGAATTTTGAATATTTTGAAAATGGTCTCAACTTGAAAACGGTTTTTGGTTATATATATGGAATATCCGTTTTTTATTTCTGGAAAACTGGACACGCTTAAAGTTTCACGTGTCTCAATTCAATGATAAATAGTTCCCGTTTAGCATTACAATGTACAATATTATACACTGGATTGAATTTCAAGTATTGACGGGTAAAGCTTCAGAATGCATATAATCATAGAAAACACGATATTACCATTCTGTTTCTCCAACAATTCAACAATTCCGAGTTGTGATACACTTCTGAAAGGCTGTTCTCGCACACGAAAAACGGGAATGTTATGTTCTACAATCCACTCAAATTTACACATATTAGCATTAAAGGAAAGCACTCCCATCATCAGATCATGAGATCAGCAACGACATCATCAAACTCAATTAATTCAACTAAGAGAAATACAAACATCATTGGCATAGATAGTTGGCATCTCGAAACAGCTTGACTTTGTAAGAATGAGAACGTGCAGGTGTTCTACCTGTTGTCATGAGCATTGTGATTCGATCTTCGTTTTTTGTTTACATCCAATATCTACCTTGACGCATATCATGAGATCAGCAACTGCATCTTGCAAAAAAAGCAATTCAATATATGTATTACCTAACAACATTGATGAATTCCTTGTCCGCTTTCTGAACAATTTAATGGGAGTATCAACTGTCGCTGTCATCTGTATTGACTATTCACTATTCTTAGAAATGACCTTCCCAGTAAAGGGTCGAAAGGTTTTCTAATCAGGAACAAGAAGACATAGTCATCAACATCCCCCGCCAGACACAAGAAATGAGAACAAGGGCAATCATTCAAGAAGGAATAATTGTGCGCTGATCATTTTCTTTCCATTAAGGTAACGATATCCTCAAGCCACACAACTGATTTGATGTTAAACAATGTCTGAGAAAAGCTATATCCTTGGATACTTGAAACAGAGTCGAACAAGCGGAACAAGGGGAATAACTCCGGAAAAAATAATCACATGCTTATTTTTTTCAAATTCTGTCAAGGTATCGATGGCCTTAAAGTACACACCAAATTTGGTTATCCTATCTTAAATAGTTTCTGAGAAAAGCTGTCCCCTTTGGTGATACCTTGAACAAAGTCCAAATGTACAGAACAAGGGCAATAACTCCGCAAATATTAATTGTGTGCTTCTCATTTTCGAACTCCATCAAGGTAATTATGCCCTCAAGCCATCCACCAAATTGGGTAATCCTATCTTAAATAGTCTCTGAGAAAAGCTGTCCCCTTTAGAGATAGCATGAACCGAGTCAAAACATACGGAACAAGGACAATAACTCCGGAAAAAATAATCACACGGTTCTTTTTTTCGAACTCCATCAAGGTATTAATGTCCACAAGCCACACACCAAATTTGAAAACTCTATCCTAAACGGTTTCTGAGAAAAGCTGTCCCCTTTGGAGATACCATGAACAGAGTCCAAAAATACGGAACAAGGGCAATAACTCCGGAAAAATAATCACACGGTTCTTATTTTCGAACTCCATCGAGGTATTAATGTCCACAAGCCACACACCAAATTTGGAAACTCTATCTTAAACAGTTTCTGAGAAAAGCTGTCCCCTTTGGAGATACCATGAACAGAGTCCAAAAATACGGAACAAGGGCAATAACTCCGGGGAAAATAATCACATCGTTCTTATTTTCGAACTCCATCGAGGTATTTATGTCCACAAGCCAAACACCAAATTTGGTTGTCCTATCTTAAATAGTTTCTGAGAAAAAGTGTCCCCATTATAGCGGACGGACGGACGCACGGACGGACGGACGGACGGACGGACGGAGCCCAAACCTATATCCCCCTTTCACTTCGTGGCGGGGGATAATAAAGGCTGGAATTAGATTTCACAACATGATGTTCTCCTTTTGGTATGTAACATAGTTGCATCTGTAAATCTCTACTATATTTTAGATGAAGGCTGTAAGAATTTAGGATTTCATGCATATCATTTAAAGTTAGTGGACTATAAAGAGCTTAAGGATCAGTATCAACTTCCCTTCCCAAGCCATAACTTCCCTCAGTTTCCATCACTGGCAAAATCATGTATTGCAAGAATTCAACAGAAAGTGTGATATGTGAGTATTGATTATGGCTCAATCAAGTACTTTGTTGACGTTAACCAAACTTTGACTTCATCTGGCTATGATTATGGTTACTATGCAGTTTGACAGTCGGCCATAATAGCAACAAGAAGTGAAAAGATTGTGAGAAATTAAATGAGGTTTATTTCCAGGCAAATATGTTGCCAAGTTAAATAGGAGTAGAAATATTTGTCTCTTTCTATTATTATCAAATAGAAATATGTTTTAAAGGGGCAGTAGCACGTTTTTTGCAAATTTTAGTTTTTAAAATGTTCCATTTATAATGATAGTTTATGTCATTTACATTTACTTTAGAGGATAAAACATCTTATTACACAACCCAATTTTCCGTAGTTGTAAAAACGGTGTTGCGTATAAAGCTAAGAATGCATGGCGGCCATTTTATTGTGAACACATTTTATTATTTCGAATGACAAAAACGATTCTCATGGCTTTACGGAATCATGTACACTTATATTTCAAATTGATTTCCTAAGAGGGAAGGGCGTTTTACTGTTGGTGACATTACATTTCATCAACTTATTTCACCGAAAAAACGTGCTACTGCTACATGGACATATTTACTATTGAAAGAATAATTTTAAGGTTATCTACAATTAATTATCAAGAATTAAATCAATATCAACGTACACCTATAAAGGTTCGGGTTCTTATTTACATTCAATCGGAATTTCGTGAACAAATTAAAAACCTTAAAGAAATCCATGCATAAGCATGCTTATAATGGATATTCAATGGAGACAGAATCCCATTTCTCTGATAAAACTGATGGCATTTTAGATATAGTTATGTCGGGCGGTTTTGAACATTTGTGGGACTAAATTTGATTCTTTTTATTTGGCATATTTTAAACATACAAATTATGCAATATCTGGTGTTGTCTTTAGGCAAATAATACTTCACTTTGTGATTCTTCTCCCGAAGTCCAACCTTATTATCAAACATTATTATATAAGGAAACCATAAGAGGCAGTAATTCGCTAAAACTATGTATTTAAGTGAGTGAACTACATCAATTTAAAACAAAGAATAACCAAATAAAAACATAGCAAAATATACTTTTATGAAACATTTATAACAAGTGTTTGCCACTAACATGGCAATGTCCCCCGCCGGTGACATTGAGTTAGTAAGACACATCATTGGAGCTACTTTATATATTGCATTACTGGTAAAAAGTGACATGATGATCAGCAAATTTTAAGACTTTGGGTGCTTGGGTTCATGATATATCGCAACAAGAGTAACAAAAGTTCAAAAAGTGGCCAAAGTGTTGCAGTGACCTTGAAAAAAGGTCAAGGTCACCTAATCGACTGGTGTCTGCGTCTACGCCCAATGTAGGCTGACACCTAATTTAAAAACATTGGGTCCAATCAGTCATAATAAATGGTGATAACAAGAGTTCGAAAAGTGGTCAAAGTGTTGTAGTGACCTTGAAAATAAGGTCAAGGTCACCAAAATCAACTGGTTTCTTCGTCTTTACCCAATATAGGCTGACAACTAATTTGAAGACTTTGGATGCAATGTTTCATGAGATTTCGCCTTAACAAGAGTTCAAAGAGTGGTCAAAGTGTCCTGGTGACCTTGAAAATAAAGCCAAGGTCACCAAAATTGACAGGTGTCTGCGTCTTCCAACAATGTATGCAGACATCAAATTTGAAGAGTTTGGATGCAACGCTTCATAAGATATCGCGTAAACAAGAAATGTGACGTACGGATGTACGTACGTACGGACGTACGGACGCCGCTGAATACATAGTCCCCCGTTCCGCGTTGCGGCGGGGGACAATTAAATTTACCAATTCTAGCTATGACATAAGAATAAAGCAGGAAACGTATCAGTTACCATTGATGGTAAACTGTCTGCTGAGCAAGGAAAATAATGTTTTAGAAGCGTGCATACAACATCTATTAGGGACCTGTTCAATATCTAGCCTACCTCACATTGAGGAGAGAATTAATGAAAATGAGAACATTCTTGTGTTAAAGTGACTCATACAAAACAAATAATTAATTCTGACAGAAGGTTTGTATTTTAGCCAGGGAAGTGGATATATATTTTCTGTGAAAAAGGAGTTTTTTTCTGGGAGAAAATACGAGTGGACTTTTTCAGAGAGAAAAGAGGAATTAACCTTTATTTTGCATAAAAAAACACCTTTGAGAAAAACAAACCAACTTATTCATTGAGAAAAGAAAAGATTAGTTTTGATCTATGAGAAACCAGAAACACGATTGTAGAGCCGTCTGACGTCAATAGTGCTCAACTCCATTTCACAGAAAACTCTCTACTTATTCTTGCTGTCCTTTATAGGATATTTTAACTTAATACACATATACTGTAGATGTACAAAGGAAATCAATGTAACAAACTATACTGATTGCGTGATCTAAATAAAACAGTTTTTGTATTAAAATGTCCAAGTCAGAAGACATGGAAAAGGGTACTTAATTTGTCTGATAAAAAGGTAGGTAGCTAATGCCCTCTATGTTTTAAAGTATCTTTAACTTCCCGCGACTTTATATATCGTGATGCAGCTTGAAATATAGTTTCATTTCATCCTCATTCAGGATTCGATCTATCGAAATACAATGTTTCCTTTTAACCATTCGTCAACAAAATGCCACACGCTCATCCAATGACAACTTGGTCTGATCTTATACTCACTGACCTCTACCTAAACAATATATATCTAGATGGTCCTTATGGTGATTTATTACCAATAGTTACACTTATGTATAATCATTTGAAGAACATGGTGAACATATTTCACAAAGCATTGTTTGAAGATAGCCAAGAAATGTCAAAAAGGACAATGATAATAAAGTGGATATATCTTCTTTCAAAATACACAGTCTGCAATAGCTGGCTCCATGTAAATCTTTTCAGTTGCATTGGTAAGTATGCAAGTGTAAGAGATCAAACGAGAGTTACAAGACATTGTGATACATTTGAAGACACAACTAAAGCTACCTGCAGTGAACCCATCATGTTTAACGGTACTATTGTCTTTTACTCTCACGACCTTTAAGTTTAAAGAAAGTTGTGTAAGTTTTCACTGTTCTGTTTTTGCCATATGAGTGTAAACTACGGGGTGAAAGAAACGACTCAAACGAAAACATGATACATTTAATCCACGACTGATGTATCCGGCTGTAATAAAGTTATAGTATATCTCCAAAAGCTAATGAACATATATTTGTAAGTTTTGAAAACTTTAATTGTTTCTGAAGAAGAACCCCGAAATCTTCTTTTTGGAATATCTTTGAATAGGCAAAATACTTTGGAGTGTGAAATACAGTTTTTTTTAATGATGTCTTACAGAAACGAGTTGTCAATTAAACAAAAAATTTAACGAAAGATATTCCAGCATATCATTCGATATTATAATGTTATACCCTGATAAATCGAATTCGTTCTCTCTTTGCAATACATGATTATCGATGCAATTCAAAATCGACAGCAGTTTTGTCTCTATTGAAATTTGATATAATTTATTTTGCTCGCTAGTGTATTACAGAATGATGTAGTTTCAGATAAAGTATTAACCAAGTCATGGATGCTCTTTTTGTGAACTACCTGCCAACACAATGACATGAATTTTCTGATAGATAGTGTAAGTAGTAATTACTTGAATTGCAAGAAGAACAAGAGCAATCACGTGTTGTGATCAGGTTTCATTCAACATTTAAGCGATCTGACAATAACGTAGCATTTCATCTTGATGTGGTATATGATTGCAATGTTTTATGTTCTTTCTGCAGGGTAGCACCTTTAGTTGTTTCGATGTTAAGATGTCATCTAAATACAAATTTATGTTTTATGTGCAGATCTCATAATAAATAATCATGTATTTGTTATTTGCATGGCATGTTAATGCATCATGATCTCGTTCTGACTGAGTGGAAGGATTGATTCCAATGATTTTCAAATTTCAAATAAAATTTTCTGTCCAATATTCAATCCTCTCATTAACCTGAGGTCAAACGGGAAAGTCATAGTCAAAATATTGAATGTCTGTGTTGGAACTGAGACAGGACTTTACATTCAGTTACAAAATTTATTTTTTCAAATATCTATTTTAAAAGCCCTTTTTGGTAATAACAAAAACAAAAAGAGATCATAAATTTATTACAAAGATCAAAAATAAATTGCAATCTGCAGTGCATTTATTGTTTGCATTTTGAGAATAAAAGACGTTACTGCAATAATTTTAACTCCATAAAAGCAGAAAATGTACAGAATATTTTATAAATATAAAAAACCTCAGACTGCAATAATGAATGTAATGCTGAAACCAGACAGACACTTCTGTAATGTAATAAATGTAGTTTTTTTTCAAATAACACAGTTAGATAATCACTCTATTAAATTCCGTTTAGGAGATAAACCTACTGTGTTTGAAAATCAGAGAGATGTTATGCTGGATTAGTAGCGAGTAAATTTAAAATTGAAACCGAACGCGTATCCAGTATAACGTGTCTCTGATTTTCAAAGACAGTAGGTTTATCTCCATTCTACCATGAGCGTTTTACCACGAGACTCTTTTTGTCGGATGCTGACAGTGCGTACATTGGCTTGCGCGCGAGCTCCGAATTCTGTTCGAAAAATACATTGTTGACAACAGCAGCGATTTCGTACAAAACATATTGTTGTTATACACAAACTTTCCCCCCATAAGTTAACTATTGAAAAAAATCTTACATATGTGTCATTATTTAAGGGAGTTTTAATTTTGTTTTCCTAACATACACGTTCATACAATCAGGATTCGTTTCTCCTGAATTCCGCATTTTTGGAATAGATTTCTAACCCTCTATAACTCTAAGCACATCGCGCGACATTTAAAATGGCTACCGTTTGCCGGTCGCTGTGAATGACGAGCTTGAGGACTTGTGTTTATTAAAATGAAGCGTTACAGGTGATGGTAATTGTCTTATTCGGGTAAGGAATGCACATTCTAGTTATCGACGTAGGTGTGCAGATGATATAGCATATGTATTTCTTATTTTGCATCAAAACGTTACGCTTGTTTTTCAGAAACGGCTGACCATTGCGTCAATGACATTGCGTTTGCTCGCCTTCTCAACTGCATCAAGTGTCGCTATTTGGATAGATCTTGATACTGACGCAGTTTGTCTTGCTTATCTATCTGATGTAGGGCAAAATTAATTTGATTGTATCAGTTATTTTGATTTCCACAAGTAGAGCACACCTTAAATCGGCCGTTTGTTCGGATAGATTGTGACGTCACAATATAGATTTGTCAATACGCGGTGAAGCGGCACTAAAATCAGAGGAGGTTCAATCCAGAATTGATCATGTTGGATTTTGCTGTAGAACCAATCAGAATCGAGTATCCAGCAATGTCATGGTAGAATAACTAATAACTCCAAGGGCAACGCATGAAACACTTCTGTGTGTTGTTACAAATTGAAATAATAACCAATATTTTGTAAGGTTCCAAATTGGAAGGGTAACCAAAATGTCATAAGTGTAAAGTTCTAATGAGAAAAATTATTTCAAGAAATTTAGCACTGCTTTCTGTGCTCTAAATGCTGAACCACCTATTTTCAGTCTTATAATGGTGACTTACTTTGTGTTGTGTCAAGTGAGGGGTTAATTGGTTTCAGTGACCACCAATGACCTAATTCTCTGAAATTAATGAGTTGAGTTTTTTCTATTTTTTGGTCAAAGAGTTGTGAAACGTGTCAACGTGATCTAGGACCCAAATTTAGACCTGCTTGATTATTGAAGCACTTCTCAAACTTGTCGAAAGCCTGCTTAGTAAGAAGGACAAAATGGTCGTCTGTACAATTATAATACCAAACTAAGCAATATTGACAAAATAGATTTAAATCTTGCCATTTAAAGTTTGTTACCTTGGTTACAGATGACGAAATCAACAAGAATGGAAATTACTAAAAAGAAAAAAAGAACACCCCCCAAAAAACATACATATAGATGTTTTTGTCGATAAAGTATTTCATTATTTTCTATTAGATACATTACAAGCCAATTGTTATTCATTTTGAGATATAGAGACAGAATAATCCAAAATAAGAAATATTATCCATCAATGTCTAGTTTATATATATATAAGATTCTAAAGAGATCGCTGTCTCCAATTCAATATAACAAACCTGAAAACTCCATCATCATCAATCACTTTGTTATTAATTATCAGTATCTGCTATATCAATACTATATAACAATAGCTGTGGTAACCCACGTATTTGTGCACTTTAATCCATTTTTAGATATTGTTACACAATAGATTGGATTTGTTGAACTTTTCTGAAACTGTATTATTCTTCAACCAATGTAATAATTTAAAATAAATAAATAAAAGTTGCATATAAATAGTACATCTCTGCTCAATGATTTAATGAAATATTATATGGCTATGTATGCCAAAATAAACAATTGTTTTTGCATATACGAATTTAACATTAGCTTTTAGAATATTATCAAAGACATCCTAATGCTGTCATGAGTAATCAAGCTTAAAAATATCAACGCTCGAGTAGCAAATAGGCAAAACAGTGACCTCAAATATCTACTGTAGCAGACCGAACAAGTATTTAGAGATTTACTGTCTACAGTAACCGATTACTCTGAATGTGCAATAGACAGAAAACGTATCTGGACCAACATTAGGTGATTAAAACCACTCATGCCTGAAATCTTTTATCAGAATAGTCATGAACATGGTCATCCTATAACATTGCTTATGTTCATCTGCCCTGTAAACGAGAACATTTGCCACTATCGATTAAGTACTGTCTTAGACCTTTGCAATCCCTGTGAATTGAAACAGTCTTTGAACACTTATATCAAAGTGGAAGGTCGTGGTTGAATGCATCTCAACGATTTTAATAATTTGTGAGGGTCATAAACCACTTTATACATCAGAAATATATATGCTGGTATTTATTTGATAAACCTAAAAGGATGATGCCAATAACATGGAAACTATATAATTAAAAGGATAGAAGGTTTATTTACGTTTTGAACTACATGCACTTATCATTTTCATATGAAATGAAGTTTCGAAGGCAACAATGCTTAAATATAAAGTGTGAAGCCTTTGATAAAACAGTGACTTCCCATCGTCACTGAAGGCAGAGAACATCTATCTGGAGATCACATTAACAGATAACTCTAAAAGTCCAATAGAGGATACCATATCGACGCCCACATTAGGTGATTAACACCATTCAAGTATGAAATCGCCTAGTATTATAGACAAGACCTTTGACATCATGAAATATTGTTGATGTAGATCTGTCTTTATTGCCTCCTAAACGAGAACCTTCGATGTTATATATGCACAACTTTAGTGAAGCATGCTTCTCTAGATAACAACGTCTTTATTATGTTGCCAGCGTGGTCAGAAGTTCTAACTTATGACAGACTACAGGAACATTTACAAGAAGAAGAAACACTTTAAAGAATAAACAATCATATGAGTTCCAGGGTTCCATCATCAAACGAGAGTGTAGTATGGATACATTCCTTACTTTATGGAATATTAGAAGCTTGAAGAGTACGATTAAATGAATGTTATTTATTTTTAAATTCAAAATTTAAAAGTGTGTCCAAATATTTAAAAATAAGCATTTTCAATTCACGCCATATATATGATTCATTTAATTTTGTTTCATTATATTAAATCATTGTGAAAAATATTTCAGTCAGTAAGTACTCTAGTAGTGTACTTCAACATGGGCAGACTCAAGACAAGATTTGTTTAAATACAAAACTGGAACTGAAAATTGAAGAATGTATAGTTGTTTAGTTTTTACATTGAACTTCAATTTTAAGTTGGCAACTTGAATTTCTAGGGAGAGCTCGTCTGCGTGGTAATTAGATTTATTTACAAAAATGGTCTCCAGGCTAAAATTAAAGAGTGAAAGTAAACATCAATAATTCAATTAACTGATCAACTTTTCATTAATTTTTCGCAAACTTTCAAAAGTTCTTCTAGCATTCATTCAATTGCATTCAACTGTTTGTTTTGCTACAACTTGAAGAAACTGAAATGTGATAAACTGAGGTGCAAAAGAAAGTATATCACTCAGTTTTATTTATCATATGTATCATTTTCAAAGTCACATATCTCGAGTTTTCGACGTCGTATTAAAAAACTGACTAGTTTGGCAAATTAGTCCAAAACATTAAATCAGTCAAAGAATATCTCGACGCATTTTTTTTAAAATTTAAAATTAAAAAAATTAAATTTTGAAATTCCCCCAAATTAATTTTGACAAAACACAACTGTTCATCGACATATAACACATACTCTGTGTGAAAATCAATAAATGTGCCTCGTCCTGCACACATTTACAACATGTTGAACATGGTAGGGGTCATGTTGGGGTAAATTTCATTTCTAAACCCCGTCTACTTTAAATAATGATATTTAAGTTAAAAAATAAAACAGTCACTCATTAAGTCATTCAAACTACTGCCGAAAGGTGTTATTGTATCGTGCCATAATCAAATGCATCTAATTTCTTTAAAATATCGATTAATGGAAAACAACTGAGTGATATACTTTCTTTTGCACCTCAGTTTATAAACATGTCTAGTCTTTATATATCATCATTCTATGGCCCGTTTCATAATAAATAAACTGTTGTTCAAACTTTGCATCTTACTGATCAACTACAAAGAAAGATATGATGGAATTATGTAGGAAATAAAATATTTATTGATGTTGCCTGAAGAAATAATGGTTCTCTTTAGATATTACCGGATTAATTTCCCATTAACGTTCTGTCATCCTAATTGGTTATTGTGAGAGCTATCAAATTGTCTACCTGAGTTAACTAATCGCACCAAAAACGTTATCTTTCTGGAATGTATTCTCTCAGGCAAATGATTATCAAAAGGTCAATGTTTCATTTCAAGTTTAACGACATTTTGATAATCATAAACCTGTTATCTTTCTCAAAAACAACTCTTCAATGATAGTTTGTTCCCCAGAACATTTTATAGATCATCGAAACGTTAATCTTAATATAATTGGCGGCTGGTTTATTTCAAACGTGAATCATTCAAATGAATTCTGCCCTGCTAAATACGCTGACATCAAAATGGAAATGTCTGTTATTATTCTGATTATCCACCCACTTTCTTACATATTGGCAATGCGAGTGTTACAGTTCTGAAACCGAATACTAGAATGTAATAGCATGATAATAGGATAGAGGATAGCATTAAAACCAAAGATTATAATTGAGCAAACTTGAGTTGTTTACCCTATATACATATGATCAGTACTATTTGACAAGAGTGTAAACTAGGCGTTTCTCGGAACATTTCATTAATTACATTTTATTAATCTCTTTAAATGGCTTTTTAAAGACTTTTCTTACAAATGATGTCTGGTATTAAGGGGAAATATGATGAAATATGGAAATTATGTTAGTACAAGATCTTGTCGACATAATGTACCTTCTTTGACTTTAAATGGATGCCGCATAATTGCTGTATGATGTCATAAAAATAGCCAGAAAACCATATTTTACTATCCTATCTTACCTGGTTTAATACAATCAGAAAGATGAACAGATACTGTTTGAAAGATTACACATTAAGTTTAGTTGGCTAGAAGAGACATGGTGCAACTATGTTTCAGTCCTATCTAACCCTCGAGGATTAAACCATCTTGCATTTTTGTTGGTATTGTTTCTTATGCATCTGGGTGTGTAGTTTCCTCCTTTGTTTTTTCCATATGACCTGCAATTCCAATGTTATCTTAAATTAGGACACAGGGTCGTTATAAGTCATAATGAATAAGCGTTGACATGCATTTGTTATAAACATTTCAGATACAACCGAGGCAACATATGCACTATCAACTGATCGGTATCGTTTTGATGGTAAAATATGTAATATTTCAAACTATCAAAAGCTTTTTATTATCGACACAAGTGTTTGTTATGCTTTGATACAGATTAAAAACGCAGTAGCACGTCTTTGCAAATTTTTCTTTTTTTCAAATATCCCTTTCATAATGAAAGTTTTTGTCATGTACATTTACTTCAGAGGGTAAAACATCTTATTACACAAACCAATTATCCGTGGTGATAACAATAATGTTGCATGTAACGCAAACATTGCATGGCGGCCATGTTATTGTGAACACATTTTATTTTTTCGAATGACAAAAACGATTTCCATGGCTTTACGTGACAATGTACACTCATTTTTTAACTTGATTTGATTCGAAGAGTGAAGGACGTTCTACTATTGGTGACATTATTTTGAAAATAAATTTCATCAACTTATTTTATTTGAGCAAAAAAACATGCTACCGTCTCTTTAATACAGAAGTTAGTGTACACGTATCATTGAATTTGATCTAATGTTATCTAAAGGTTAACTTAATTCGTTTGTAATAATTTCTTAATTATCCATTTATGCATGTATTTTTCACAGTGAAGACACGCCAAGGAAAACCCAGATACATTGGTTGCAGGCCTTCAACATAGACAGCAATGTCAATAAGTGAAATTTATCACGGTCAATCTGTTTGGACAAATCAGAGGACAGTAAACAACAATTACGTATTAATTTTACTTATATCAACAGGCATCAGGCAAATTCTTGAAACATCAAAGCCGTATTTGATATATCACTGAAACATTTGCAATCACAGCTCATTTACCATTGTAATACTATTATTGTGTCTAGATTCATACATTGAAACACCAATACCCTGGCAGAAACGAGCTCATGTTATTAAACAAGAATGAACCAGTCAAATGTGTCTCATGTTAACCCTTCACCTTCCTTCACATTACACACAAACTAACAGAACCAATTCACTTTAAGATAACATTAAAGAAGCAACTCATTTCTAATAAGTATTAAAGAACGCTGATTGTAACTTTATCCCCAGGGAAAGTTACACAACAGTGGTCATTAACGAATTAATTATTCTTTTGCACCTCACTTTACTACAATCTACTACCTTGCTTTCCAGTTCTAACATAACTTTCCTATTTCCAAACATAATGTGTCTTCATTGGGATAACGTTCCTAAAACTAGTTTGCATTCATTTGGCATAAGCATTCTAACATGTTTTATTAACCGTGTACTGTGATCAAGCAGTTTGATGGCAGGTTTGACAAAATCAATACTGGGGTAGAGATAATTTTATAATCTTCAACCTTTGTTAGAGCTCAGAATGCTGTTTAACTCTTTTTAGAATAATAACCAATATCATCAATTACGGTAGAACTTCTTCAGCTGTCCAACTTTGACGTTAAATAAGAAATGTGAGTTTGAGTTAAGACTCTTTTAGCTTTATCACTCTATTTGTAGACACACCCACGTCCAGTCAAGCAATTTGCCACTAAATCATCGTGGCAAGTAGGATTGCTAATAATTTGAAATCTGAGTTTGACGGCACATTCATCTATTTGCAAAATATGTAGTGTTTCATGAAAGGAAATACTTAAGCTATTTTCTGTAATTGTGAGAAGAACTTATTTTCTGTTTAAGGCTGATTTAAAGAAATTTCACTTTTATCACGGCTGCTAATAGCTTTGTGGATATGATTGCAATAAAACCTGGGAGAATGGGTGATACTGCACTGAAATCCAATGTAGGGATTCGGATCTCTAAGACAGCCCTTAATTGTATGATGATGACCTTATCACTTTTCTATGACTCTTATAGACATTTTCCATATACTTTTTTCTCAAATTTGTCAATTATTATTAAAGTCACAATATATTGTTACATCAGAGGGTGCAATATCTCATTGCACGACCAGATAAGCCGTCTACATAGAAAACCGTTATCGGTATTGGTAGAAAAAGATGCGACGTAGATTTGTACGTATATTTTGAGGTCATATGCTAATTTGAGATTTCAGATAGCAGAATTGTTCCATCATTGTGCCTTATCTAAAACTCAACTATGAGTGTACAATGTAACACATTAAAATGGGAAAGGGACTCGCATTGTTTAACCGAACAGTGCACACTCGTTTTAGAACTCTTTTTATTGATTTAGGAGTATTATTCAGCCATTGGTATTTATATGTTTGTGAGAAAATCGTGCTACAGCGTCTTTAAATCTTCTCTTCTAATGGTAACTTATTCAGACATCACTGTTATAAATCTAGCTTTAATATCGCTTAAATGAGATCGTTGTCAGTATTTTAACCTATTAGTCTTGAATAAATTGTTTTCATCATATCAAGTTATATATTCAAACTAAATGGTGAAAATAAACGTGAAAGAAAATGTTCAAACTAAATGTTGACTGAAATTGTGGAAGTTCTGTATCATCACGTAACCGAGGCATAAATGCAGTCGCATTGGTCATTTACAATAAACTAGTTATTCTGTAATAGTATTGCTGTGATGTGTGAATTGTTTCCAGTTTTCGTCTATGTGATATCTTGATAAAGTGGTAAATGACTATGAACACAAGTATTTCCGTTTGGGCACGATAAGACATCGCAGACGATGAAACACGGGAACTCGTACTGTAACAATTGTTGTTAGGCCAAGTCATATTTGTTATTGTAAACAGGTTTACTCATTTTACAATATTTTAAACCATATTTCTGCTTAAATTGTCACAAATCAGTTCAAAATGTTTGTGTCTGGCAGAAAGTTCACTTTAGTTTGGCAAAACTTTATTTTATATTTTGTCAACCAAAATAATAAACACTTCTTACTTTTAATTATGTGGTTTATGTTTAAAGGTTTCTTAAAGTGCCTTATTAGAAAAGAAAGCAAACACATGTAAATTTTTCAAATTTTGTTTAAAGTGTTCAGTCTCATGAAGGTTGTCATTCTGGCATAGATGGCGATGGAGTGACATGACAAAACTACACAGTGTAGTTATAGATATGTTATCTTCTCGTTTGAATTTAACTGCTAGTTTTTCATTCAAGTACGCATTACATGTGTTTCACAATATTCAATACTAGTCACTGATAAACTAAAACATAACCTGGAGGAGTTATGAATAAAAAATTGAATGTGCAAAACTTGGTGATCCTTTCATATTCAGATGTTCGTTTGGTTCCAACACGTCTGCTTTATTAATTGCATGGGTTGCGTTAGAAATGGGTTTGCTGTAACAGTATCTAGCCTATCAATAACAAGTCCTGAAGATGTTTTGGAAACATATCACCTTCATAAGAGTATTCTGCACATAAGTTAATTGAGATAAACATCAACCAATATTCTATACATATTATTGGGTGAAATTATAAAAATCACTGAGTAACAAATGTTTTAATTATTTTATATTGAGCAACACAATCAGAAAGTTAGACTAAATCACTGTTCATGTTATTGTTAATTTATTCATTGAGCAAATTATTGTTTACATAATTCTAATTTTAAAACTTTCAAATCCAAACATGCATGTTAACATTTTTTTGTCCTGTTGACATACATATATTGTTTCCTGTCTTGTCATGTTTACATATACATTTAAGTTGCAAAAATAAATTCACACCAAAAGTCTAAAGCACAAAAATCACATTTAAGTTTATGGTCCAAAAGTATCTGCAGTCTGGTGAAGGTCTTACGTATAGTTTTTGAGATATGCTCAGACATGAATTTCTCATTGAATCACTGTTAAAGTCAAGTTTCCATTGAAACAATACAAAATGCAATTGTTATTAGGTGTAACCCTCAAAAAAGCACATTTAGGGGTCATGGTTGATATCAACTTTAATTTTCATTTTCATCTGAAACTATATGCATTTGATTGTATTTGAAGTTTATTGTTATTTCGAAAATGCTGAAATTGGAATATTTGGGTAATAGAAGTGATGTATCAGTGATCAGACATGTACGTGTTTGGCTCTCATTGAAGAGCTCCAGTTAAAAATGTCAACCATAGGAAACAATATCAATCCCTTCATCAGGTGATTAAGACTAAATCAGGCTTAAATATTCGGGTGTAATAGTCTCTTATTCAGACATCATTAAACATCACTGATGATAATCTGATTGTATTGTCGTTTAAACGAGAGCAATTACCATTATTCATGATATATTTGTCTATAGCTTTGTTATCTCAGAATTGCAGAACCAAATGTCGAAACCTCATGATTTGATTGTGTCCAAGTCGATGATTAGATTGTCCATTTCGTGTGTTTTGCATCTTTATGTTGGTCATACAGAGACATGACAACAATTGATATTGAGGTCATAATATTTTTCGAAAAGCATTATCAGATGTTTTTTTGCATAGATTTACACAGCTTATGCTGAAAATATGTGTTGTATTCGGACAAGTCTTACGTTTAGACTTTGTTCTTATGAGAAATGTACATGTAGTAAATTTGTTAAACATTTAACTAGGAAAGTTACAATAAAAATGTGTCAATATCAAAATTGAGGCAGTCTCGGGCGAGGCATTGGCATTATCTGATTTAAAAGATAAACAAGTAGCTATCACTAATAATAATAATAAATAATAATAATATACATTTTAACGCCTAATATCCAATGCAAGCACTACTCAAAGGCGGTACAATTATTACCCTGAAGGAATTGTACTTTCGGTGCCGCTACCAAGCGCTCCGCGCGACCATATAGGTCCGTACCTCCCGTGTTAGGTACCCAGTTAAACAGCTGGGTGGACTGAGTGCAATGTGGATGAAGTGCCTTGCCCAGGGACACAACACTGTAAAAGACCCAGGTCACAAATATTTGGTGTCTCCACCGGGATTCGAACCCGGGCCGTTGGCGTAAGAGGCAAGCATGCTAACCACTACACCACTGTGCTCCACTAACTAACTTAAAGATTGTTTTCTAAATTTTTTTAAAGCGAACGTTTCCCACAGGTTTACCAAAGAAAATAGAAAAGAATGAAACACAATTAAGAAATACTGATGTTATTATTCACACTTACGTCATTGATGTATGTTGAATTTCATTTATGTTTTTATATGGAATAACTTATACATATCAATTTAACTAAGTCTGATTTATTAGTTTCAATAAGGTCGAGCTCCTAAATCATGCTGCGACTACCATCAAATAATATTAGTTGTATTACAAACTAAGTGTAAGGGTTCATTTAGTTTGATTAGCTTACACATATGCCCAAAACACACTGATGTTTACATATCATAACATATAGGCTTCACATTTCTCTGAGAGATGGTGTGATTTTGACATTCCAATTAATAAGGCAGACCTGGTGGAACCGCATGTTGTTTCAAATAAAGTTTAAAAAAAAACTAATAACCTAAAAGAAACATACATTGATTTGATATGTTTCAGAAACACATGTATACATATTGGCACCTGAACCTATTTTGGAAGATTAACAAGACATATATCACTGTATTACTATTTCTTTCTTATTTATTTTTAATTTTTATATTTACATACTTCTATAGATACAATTTAAACAAGCAGACAGAGTCGGCCATATCCCCCGCCATGTAGGAATTTTTAATATATTTATGCATTTTGAATATATAATGCATTTACTTTCTTGAAAATTGTTATAACGCATAACTCATAAGTGATCAAATTTCTATATAGCAAAAGGCACGTCTCGACTACTCGGTTGATACCTGTATAAGGTTTCCGCAAAATACATTGAAAAGTTTTAAAGTTTGAGGCCGGAATATAGTTTTCCCTCTGTTTGGTTCTAAGTCAAGACTGTTTGAATTTCGTAAAAAAAAAAAATATTCTCAAATTTCTATATAGCAAAAGGCACATCTAGACTACTCGGTTGATACCTGTACAAAGTTTCAGCAAAATATATTGAATAGATTGAAGTTTGAGGCCGGATTATAGTTTTCCCTCTTCTTGGTTCTAAGTCCGGACTGTTTGCATTCTTAAAACAAAAAAATATTCTCAAATTTCTATATAGCAAAAGGCACATCTAGACTACTTGGTTGATACCTGTACAAAGTTTCAGCAAAATATATTGAAAAGTTTTAAAGTTTGAGGCCGGAATATAGTTTTCCCTCTTTTTAGTTCTAAGTCAAGACTGTTTGAATTTCGTAAAAAAAAAAATATTCTCAAGTTTCTATATAGCAAAAGGCACATCTAGACTACTTGGTTGATACCTGTACAAAGTTTCAGCAAAATATATTGAAAAGTTTTGAAGTTTGAGGCCGGAATATAGTTTTCCCTCTTTTTGGTTCTAAGTCCGACTGTTTGCATTCGTGAAAAAAAAAAAAATTCTCAAATTTCTATATAGCAAAAGGCACATCTAGACTACTTGGTTGATACCTGTATAAAGTTTCAGCAAAATATATTGAATGGTTTTGAAGTCTGAGACCGAAATATAGTTTTCCCTCTTCTTGGTTCTAAGTCCGGACTGTTTGCATTCGTTAAAAAAAAAAAAATATTCTCAAATTTCTATATAGCAAAAGGCACATCTAGACTACTTGGTTGATACCTGTACAAAGTTTCAGCAAAATATATTGAATGGTTTTGAAGTTTGAGGCCCGAATATAGTTTTCCCTCTTCTTGGTTCTAAGTTCTAAGTTCTTGGGTTTTGCATTCGTGAAAAAAAAAAAAAAAAATTCTCAAGTTTCTATATAGCAAAAGGCACATCTAGACTACTTGGTTGATACCTGTACAAAGTTTCAGCAAAATATATTGAATAGTTTTGAAGTTTGAGGCCAGAATATAGTTTTCCCTCTCCTTTGTTCTAAGTCCAGACTGTTTGCATTCGTAAAAAAAAATAAAAAATTCTCAAATATCTATATAGCAAAAGGCACATATACTTCTTGGTTGATACCTGTACAAAGTTTCAGCAAAATATATTGAATGGTTTTGAAGATAGAGGCCGGAATGGAAAAGCCCGGACGCACAGACGGACCGACGGACAGACAGACGGACAGACGGACGGAGCTCATTTCTATATCCCCCGCCAACTTCGTTGTGGCGGGGGATAATTAACCAATGAATATTGAGTATAAAGATGGTGGACGGAAGTGGGTTTTGGTAGCTTCTTTTCTTTTAAAGGCGAATGTCACTTGATAACCAGTCCATATACTTTTATTTTCAATTATTACGTGTACATATTGGTACATTACTAGAAGTATGTGATTGACAATAACTTTCAGACACAGTGGTATGACAACAACACACATTATATTTGTCATACAATATGGCTACTGTGTGCCTTGATATGCAAATCTCACTCACATTTTATATTCAATGATAGGGAAGGATAATCTCAATTCAAGCGCAGGAAGCTTCAGATAGTATAGCCCTATGTATTTAAAGTATAAAATATATCACACATCCTGCTCCATCAGTGTATTTGTATCCGCTACCCTACTATAATATCCTGGTTCCCTGAGCCAAACAACTTTCATTTCGCTGTAAGGTGGTTACTCATTGCAATTTATCATAGCATATAATTTTACAGCCAATGGATTGAACATCGCTCTGGGTACTGACAATTTTCGAATACACGTTCTGTTAACAGCTAGTTGTTTTGCAGTATGAAAGCAGGTACAAATACAGTGATGGGGCAGGATGATTTCAGCAGGTATAACTTACCTTAATATCTCCCCCCTTATCCTTATCAAAGATAGTCTCTTTTTAAATTATGTTTCGGTTCAACACATTTCAATGATAAAGAACAACATAGCATTGAAAACAACTTTAAAAAACTTTCAAATAATGAAGTAAGGTTATTTGTGTTTACTTTCAATCTATGCTCGTTAAACATACCCTGACAATTTACATGGAAATGTAAATCTAAAGCTTATTCTAGTTACTTCAATATTTCCAGTTCTTCAGCTTATCTACACCGCTATTTATCAGGACATACACAAGAACAACAAACATTTGTGATAGGATTGCTGCAATAACTAATCTATTTCAATTTCAAATGGCATACAACTTGAGCAATAGTTGAAGCTTGAAAGTATCCTATCAAATAAATCAACTGTAAGTAATGAATGTAAAATAAACCGATAATATAAGTACAAAATTATTTATATAAGCGCTTACATAATCATCAAAATTACAGACACTCTTTTTTAATTCAAAGCTGAAATTAGGCAATGATAAAAGTTATTCAAAGAATGTTCGATATGATATCCAATGCAGTAACTTACAAAGAAGATTAATTAGTTTCATTCCCCCAGGCAGAATATATACAAACTCAGAGGCAAAGTTGATTTTTCTCCAGCAACAACAGTCTAATGTCCGTCGAGGTTTTTGCCTCTGAGTACAACTTGAAACAATGGTAATAATTTCAAAGTTTTCAGTTTCAAAATGTTAAAAATGTCCTCAGAATATAATTATTTCAAAAGAAATGGAAATGAGATAATTTCTTTCCTTCCAGGATTTATAACTTCATTTCAGAAATATATATATTTCCAAATACCAAAGTTTATACATTTTCATATAATCGCTGGTGGTGAAATGGATTCTTAAGAGTTAATTTAAAGTAAACAACGTTAATTAGAAAAAAGGAACCAGTTTTTACAACCTCCCTCTTCAAGCTCTGTATTAAACGTTTTATTTGAGAGTAGTTGGAGGACGATGTTTATTGAACTAAATGACGTTGTGAAGTTATATTTCTTTGGAAACTGACATTCTCTTTTGCATTTGGATTCGGCCAAAACGTTTTTAAATTAACGTGATTTAATTTTTTTTACCATTTATAATGATAGTTTATGTCAATTATATTGACTCTAAAGGGCAAACCATCGTATTGCACAAACCAATTATCTGTAGTGGTAATAAGGGTGTTGCGTATGAAGCAAAAATTGCAAGACCATACATGTTCATTCATTTTTTAATTTGATTTTCGGAAGCGAGAAGAGAGTTTAACTATTAATAAAAAAAATTTCAAATACATTTTATCAACTTATTTGAACGAAAAACCATGCTCCTGTCTATTTAAAGCATTGTGAATTAAACAATATGGTCAATTTCCTCACCTGCACTTATTATTCTATTTCCCCACGTCCCTTACTTATTCCAGACTGAACTAAACTCTCTCAAAAAAGAAACGCAACCCCCTATCTCAATATCTGACAACATCCCCTGACCAAAAATAGTGAGCGTAAATTATATTTTATTGGCATGTGTTCTGTTATGATTAGTGTTAGCTCCAAAAAGCAGCGTTTGTCACTTACTTACTTAGGCCTTGAACCCCAGCTGGGGTATGGGCCGTCGATCGTCCTCCGCGAGAGCCTTCGGTCCTGAGCCTCCCTTCCCAGTTCTTTCCAGGTGTAACCAAGTCTTTTGTAATCCGCTTCAAGGTCCCTTCTCCACGTATTTCTAGGTCGACCTCGCTTCCTCTTTCCCTGTGGAGTCCATGTAAGAGCCTTCCTGGTGGTACTTGTGACTGGTTTTCGCAATGTGTGCCCTATCCAACTCCACTAATCGACAAATTGTAAATTTTAACTTTTCATTATCAGCTTTTATTCAACTTGTGATAATACGCTGATGTTTTTACGGCCTTCGTGTCGTGTTCTGTTTTTCAATTGCAATTTTCATTTTTAAATTAGGCAAATAAATTAAATATCTCGCCGCTAATGGCTGCAATACTGCCGAAGCGGCGTTAAACAATAACTCACTCACTCACTCACTCCAACTCCACTGTCGTCGTCCTAGCTCAACTTCCACTGGTATTTGGTTGGTTCTCTCCAAAAGATCGATGTTTGAGATATTTTCTGGCCAATGGATCTGGAGTATCCTTCTAAGACAGCTGTTGATAAATGTCTGTAACTTGTTTATTGTGCCCTTGGTTATTCTCCATGTTTCACCACCATATAACAATACCGACTTTAGTTGTATGTTGGTAGATAGATTTCGAGCTCCAGATTTTCCTGAGTTGGGGAAATGCTTGTCTAGCCTTGCCTATTCTTGCTTTGATATCTCCATCAGTGCCTCCATGGTGGTCTATGATGCTGCCTAGGTATGTGAAAGGTTCTGCTTTGTCACGCACGCTGACATTTCATCCGATTTTGTTTGAGAATGTGCGAAAAAGTCATGTGCATAATGCTAAAAGTCGATTGCACATGCAAATCAAGGAAAATAATAGTTGATATAGAGGTCTATAAAAGGACCTGTAGTTTGGCAATTCTGTCATTTAATTTGCTCCGAAATTCAAGGTCGACAATGCCCCGGTTGAGTACAGCAGATCGAAATATTGAAGTTGGTCGCATTGAGACCGGGCAATGATTTGGAACAGTTGCCCGTCATCTTAGTGTCCATAAAACAACTCCCGACTTTGGAATCAATATGCTCAGTTCCATGCAACTGAAAACGTCACAGGAGTGGTAGACCGAGGATCACCACACCGGCTCAGGATCGCTACATCCGGGTCACCCACGTACGTAATCGCCGGGCAACACCAACAGTCACTGCAACACAGGTGCCTGGTTTGAGGAGAGTGTCGACCCAAAGCACCACGAACCCTTTACGTGAGGCCAATCTACGTGCATGAAGACCATTTGTCGGACCCGTCCTAAGAGGCCAACACCGACGTCTCAGGTGTTACACTAACGTGAGGAGACAGACCCTAACAAACTGGAGACGAATCTGGTTCAGCGATGAGTCCCGTTTCCTACTTCTCCGGCATGACGTAAGGCAACGTGTCTAGAGACGAGGAAATGAATGTTTTGCGCCGAACTGCGCTCGACAAAAAGTGTCATGGTATGGGGAGCCAACGGGCAGCCAACGATCAAACCTGGTCATCATTCCCGACAATTTGACGGACCAATGATACATGAATGACGTTTTATAGTCTCATCTTCTGTCGATGATCGACCAACAGAGGGAGCTGTTTCAACAGGACAATGCCCGCCCTCACACGTTTCGTGCAACAGTGAATTCTCTTTGGAATTGCAATGTCAACATCTTGCCATGGTTCTTCAAATCGCCTGACATCAGCCCTATCGAGCAACTATGAGACCATTTTGATCGTCGTATTCGTTCACGTACACCTTCACTGAGACGTTGGGTGCACTGGCCACAGCACTACAGGAGGAGTGGAGTAAAATACCTGAGGAATGGATTAGCTGACTTATCCGTTCTGTTCCGAGGAGGTGCAATGCTGTGATTACAGCTCGTGGGGCTCATACGAGAGACTGAATAAAATGCCCACTACATGTAGTTTGAATCGAGTTTTTGATAGAGACCTGTAAGATTGTGACGTTATGCCATAGATACACATGTTTCACAATGCCCAATTTCATTGTGGTGTTTAATTATACATGTGTAATAAAAAGTTAAAAATTGATATAAACACTTTCTAAATTCAGGGGTTGCGTTTCTTTTTTTAAGAGAGTGTAAAAACAATAACTTTTCACTGTTATATGTAGCTGGCAACATATTCTTTCATTGCATATTTTTACTGTTATTGTTTTTGCCGTTTGTCGCCTTATAGGAGTATGTTTTTGCGACAATGTTGAGGTTTTATGCCGCATTTCTTGCTTAATTCTGTAAGCTTCTGTTCTTGTTTAAAATCATAGCATGGATTTAAGTTCTTTCAGTAGCTAGTAATTTATGGCCATACGAAAGTTAATGGGGAATCATATTATCATTTAAGGGCTTCAAAATGAAGTCGTACTGAGAACGGTCAGCATGATTTTAAGTTCTTTCAGTAGCTAGCCATTTATGGGCTCAGGGAATCAAATTATCATTTAAGGGTAGCGGCTACAAATTCACTGATGGAGCAGGATGGCTGTGACTTTGAGAATAATGTCAAGGTCACCAAAATAAAATCTGCTCTTTCCCTACTTTATGACCAGCTATGTTTAAGATAAGAAGATTAATAAGTGAACGGTTCTTGAGATATCCCGATAGTTTGCATGCCGGAACATTCAAGGCTCCGATGCAACTTTGATACTAATACCAAGTGCACCAAAATCTAAACGACCCTTTGCCCTTTCTACGACACACTGCAAACAATGAAGTGAGACAGCAACTGGATGACGTCACAGGTTTTAATTTGCAAAACAGGATACATCTAACACTAGTCCAAAGCTAGCCGAGTCAACATGTCTGAAAATTAATTACTCAAAGCCAAGCAACTGTATTAACTTATATATGAGTATCTATTTTGGCCTTTAGGCCCATAATTACATTGAAATAAGTCTGTAGTTTGCCAAAATATATTCACACAGAGAAACAGACAGTCAACAAATCAGGAGTCCTGAAGCTAGACCACTTAGCATTACTCTTTAAGATCTCAGACCTAATCACACAGAAGATAAATTACCTTTGGGTTACCTTTTACGAATATCCGATAACCAAATGGAAATGAGAAGAAAAAGGGAGAACTGGAGTCAAAGGACAAATGCTTCAAGAAACATTCATTACAATTATTTCATATCCTTGCTAATGTTTTATTTAAAGAAACTTATATCGCGGTTGCTAGTATTACGGCAGGGAGAAAGCCCGCAACGCCATGTGGCTATGCATTGCGGTGAAACCTGCGAGCAACGGCTGGAACTAGCGAACCATGGGTGGTACTACTCTGAAATTCAGTGTAGCATTGCACCCAAACCTTACTGCGTGTAGAACAGTTTTCTACTGCAGACAAAGTTGCCGTGCCCCTGGCGGGATTCGAACCTCGGACCTCTTGATCCGAAGCCGAACGCGCTAACCACTGCGCTATCCCGCCCCCCGAAAATTAAATAAACTAGCAATCACTAATTTGCTATATATAACCACATAAGGAGAAGAGTTATGCGCCCCTAGCGAGCAGTCGTTGAAAACAGCAGCAGAGAAAAAAAGTGTGGTAATCTAACATATTCATTCTCCCAAAGTATCTAAACTGATACAGATAACTAATATAACACCATGGAACATTTCGTCATTCACAATGATTAACATATCGCTCTATAGAGCGATGATCGGACGGTTTAAACAGCCGATGGGGTCACGACAAGTAGATCATGTTGACTACAGGAACACGCCATTCAGTGACAGCTCCGATATGCCCTACCGTCTCGCTATATGTGCATTTGTGATTTCTGTGCATATGATACTTGCCTTCTCTCTAACAAGGTATGGGGAATCTTTCATGATGAACTTTGAAACTATGATTACCTCTCAATCGTCAAACGAGCATTGTTTACATTCATGCCAGGGTTGTGACACGTCACAAGCTCTATTCGCTTAAATCGATCACCCTCGAGTCGATCGAGTCCTCTCCATCAGATTACACGTTCCTACCCCTCTACCATACATCTCTACCATACATCTCGCAGGGGATGTCGAGCTCAACCCGGGTCCCACAAACCGTGAACTTGAGGAGATGAGAGACTTTATTGTGAAATACTTAAAAAAAACAATATCTCTGACTCTAGTCTCCTTTAGTTAACAGCATGTTTGTAGTCATGTTTATATTTGTTGAGACTATATTTTGAAACAAATAAATGACTCAGAAGACAGGGTACTGATATTGATACAGTAAATGACAAAATGGTTGATATCGAGAGTTATGTGAATGATTTAGAAGACAGAATTGAAGAACAAGAACAGGGGAGTCGGAGAAATAACATGGTGCACTACGGTATTACAGAGACTTGTCATAAAGAAACCTACACAGAGCGCAAAATGAAAGTTTTACAAATCCTGAACGACGCGCTTGAAGAGAAGAGCCTCCCTCCACTTTCCCCACGGGATATAGAGCGGGCTCATGGGATTTCCACTAAGAAGACTGACTCCCCCAGACCAGTATTAGTGAGGATGCAACACTGGGAAGACAAGTTGCACTCCGTTAAGATGAGGGCCATCCTCAGGGACCAGGGGATCATATTTTGAAAGGGGCGATGTGGCTCTGACGCAGAAATTGGAGACTTTACATATATCAGTTCAAATGGCGCAAGTGTAATTGATTATATAATATCCTCCACATCGCTGTTTGATTTTGTTAATGACTTCGATATACAATCCAGATGTGAGTCATCGCATCTCCCGGTCACGTTTAAATTACGAGCGTTTCATACGCATCGACTAACAGCAGATGGGTCAGATACTGGAAGTAATACCGGATTTAAGTTTGTTTGGGATAAGGATAAAGTAGAACAGTTTAGACAAATTGTTATCTGATGATGTCCAGGAACGACTAGATAAATCAGTGGACAGCGCATTTTCATGCATTGATTTTATTGTAGAGGCACTTAGTCTAGCTGCTTCTGAAATGAAACAAAAACTTAAGAAAGCTAAAACACCTGTAAATAACTGGTTCGATAGAGAATGTAGAAAATTTAAAGTTGAAAGATGCATATCCTTGAATAAATTTAGAAAATATAAAGATTTCAACTCTTGAAACAACTACAATAAGACCAGAAATAAATATCACTCTGTGTGCAAACGAAAATTACAGAAATAAACAAACAATAATTGAAAATAGCATAAATGACTCGAAAACATTTTGGAATGAGTTAAAACGTCTTAATTCAAAGCCTTTGATATAAACAAAATTGATAAAAAACATTGGTTTGATCACTTCAAACATGTATTTTCGACTGAAAACTCTTCAGAGGGTGAAACTCCCGAATGTGAAACGAATGAAAATATTTTCAACTCTCAGATAGATCATGAACTTACAGAGCAGATACATTATTATTTAATGTTTTGTTGTGCTTGATTTAGTGTTTGAATAAGCCTATATAGTTTGAGGTTTTTATTGATAAAAAAATTATTGCATTAAAAAATCATATCATTTTCAATATTGTTACTGGTTAACATTTTTAAGAGAAAAAAATTGTTAAATTTATAGTTTTGTCCATTTACAAATACTTAGATTTAGACAGTTGTTTTATTCAGTGTAATACCACTGTAACAAATGTGAAGAAATGTAAACTTCGCTTACCTTTAGGCTTTGAAAAGCTAACGTCAACAGCACAGAGTTCTAAATCCAATTCAACTGAGTGATTGTAAGTACTATTTACACCACTTGTGTTGTAGACAACTAGACATGCCACTTTTACCTTATTAAAGATCAAGTCAGAACATCCTTCTATTATTCATTAGCACATCACATACTTTCGAACCATATGGATTGAATACATCCAGGCCGGATGTTTGCAAGGTATGTATTGTTAGGAGAGTAAGAAACAAAATCGAAAACATATTTCTACAAACAAAATCTGTTTTCAAACTGACGATTTAGTATAACATGCGAAACCGTTTGACTATACCTTTAGCATATTTAAATAGAACATAATTCCGTCTTTGTTAGCTTGACAGATTAGCTCTCTATTTAGATAAATAGATATATTAAATATTTATCTCTTATTCGGTATATCATTTCCCCCTTTCCCTTCTAACTCTTGTAGACAATATTAATTGCTTATATACATTGAGTCCATATTTACCAAAATAAATTTAAAATAAAACTTATTAAAAAGAAACGTTTTGAAATAATCACATTACACTTATTTTAGTTATTATTGCATTTGATCCAAGTGAAAAGTGTCCGAGTGAGTGAGTGAGTGAGTGAGTGAGTTGGGGTTTAACGCCGCTTTCAAGATTATTTCACTTATATCGCGGCTGCTAGTATTATGGCAGGGAGAAAGCCCGCAGCGCCATGTGGCTATGCACTGCGGTGAAACCTGCGAGCAGCGGCTGGAACTAGCGAACCATGGGTGGTACTACGCTGAAATTCAGTGTAGCATTGCACCCAAACCTGACTGCGTGTAGAACAGTTCTCTACTGCAGACAAAGTTGCCGTGCCCCTGGCGGGATTCGAACCCCGGACCTCTTGATCCGAAACCAAACGCGCTAACCACTGCGCTATCCCGGCCCCCGAAAAGTGTCCGAAGTTTGGGTGGCATTTGTTAGGGGTGTAACAATACATCGAACTATCAATGCATCGCAATAGTTGGCTTGGCAATAGTACAATTTCGATAGTATATACATATATAGAACATCATACTTATGCATTTTGATCGTTTGTATTGAACGAGAAGATGTCATGTCGCTTCCATGACAGCTTCGAGTTCAATACAAACGATTCAAATGCACAAGTGTGATGTTCTATATATGTATATACTATTTAAATAAGGCATAACTCTTGCCAGTTTGCATTACTGGCTGATTTAACCCTTGCGGTATTTCCCTCGGTTTCTTGTGTCAAGACAGTGAATCGCTGCACCAGAAATGCATAGCGGGCCTGGATTTCTAAAAACAGATTTTGTAAGGAAATACTGCAAGGCCTAAATCAGCCAGTAAGGGAGACTGGCAAGAGTTATGCTTTGCATTGGGAAGTTGGCAACACTTTGAATACAGGAGTTAGAAATTTTACCATATTGGGTCGACTTTTGACATTTTGAGAACAAACTTATAAAACAAAAACCTATAGATTTGATTAATGATACTTTTTTAGTTTGTATGAGTACAGTACTATAACTGAAATAATACTTATTTTGCATGTACGCCTATTATTGGTTTTCAGAGTCTCCAAAGCTCCCAGGTGTGTGTGAAAAAACGAACGAACAACACACACAGTTGAAATTTACCCATAAACAAGTTGTATGTAATATTTGAAATGAAAAACAGGCCTGTTAATTTCATTTAAATCTTTAATTTTTTTCTTGGTTGTCATGAGTCGAAATGGCAAACACAAGGCCTACATCCTCTAGGCCTACTCACAACAGAGACCTAACACAGTTGAATAGGCCTATAGCCTGTCTCAATACGTTAATATTATTCTTCCAGATCTGAAACATGACATAATATTCTAAGGATAATTTTTACTTACCATTTTCATGAATGAAAGTTTTTTCTGATTGGCTGGTACCATACCCGGTCACTGCACAGGGATCCGTGAATAGTAAGTGGCAATAGACTATCGCTATCGCAATAGTCTCTTTGGGTAAATAGTCACCCCTAGCTTTTGTTGTGTCCGAGCTTTGGTCAGTTTACCCTATAAATTAAAATGGACATTGAAAACGAAGATTTGTTTAATATCATTTGTCTTTTGAAACACTGGCCACTTTGGAATTGGACTAGCTGCCTAGACTACTATAGGTGAACAAGAGAGAAAACCAACGGCCGGCTGTCAATTGACCCAAGACCCTATGAGACGCACGTGCAACCCGTGCACGCAAAGTCTGTGCTGAAATCAACAACCACTGACACCCAGTCAGCTAGCTGTCGGCTCAGTCAAGCAGAAATGTGAATTACCCCAAGTAGTCTTTCCCGCGAGGAATAGACTACAGTAAAATAAACCTGATACAGAACTGCCAACACACTCAATTAAAGAAACAAAGGGGAAATTGCAATTAGCAAGTCGAAGACGGAAGATCTATCATCAGATGTCTGAATAGCTTGCCGACATAAGGAAGAATGATAATCCGGTTCTTTGCCACCCATCGGGAGATTTGGACAGGGAAGGGGAGTAAATCTTCCCTTACTGTGTAATAATTTGTCGAAGATAGCCATATAGGATAATAGGGCATATAGTGAATATCAACGAAGTTATAGTAAATAATATATAAATTCTCAGTGCGTATTGTCAAATTCACATTATAGTTAGCTACATACTCTGTTATTTTCCACATTCAATACCGACCAGGTTAAATTTAAAGTAGCAGACAACTTTAGAATTTATGTATGTTATGTATTTCAAACTTTGATCATTTGTCTTCTGAAATCGAGCCTGCTTGATTATACATTATATATATTAAACTGAACATTAAATCTGAAGGTTAAGCTAAACGTCATTTGTCTTTTGAAATGTAGATCATTTTTTTAAAAATAATATATATTAAAAGAAAGATCGAAATTAAAGGACAGTTTGACATAATTTGTCATTTGAATTGAATCTGGTTGCATATGCATACAGTATATTTAAGCTTTCAGTATATATACTGATATTGTGTTATTTCTGAGAGCAACTTAAACGTTTGAAGTTCATCTTTTGTGCTACTCTTGTAGTGAATTATTTGTCATTATTCATTATGTCTGTATAAATAGGTTATTTGTGTTCATGTTCATTATATAGTTCATGAGTGGAAAACGAAGTTCAAGTTTAAAATCAGGGATCACCAAGCCACAAATGACGACATCAGATGACTTCTTGTCAGTATGTCAATGAATAAATAGATAATTATTTTCATCTCATGAATATATAATTATTGCTTTTCAGGATATATCTGGAGATATTCAAAGGTAAATCACAACTTATTCATTTGAGGAATTTCAAAAGCACCTCGAGTGCACCCTGACATGTCACACATTAGAAGTTAATTACATTATACAAATACATAAACACAACTTGTAACCCTCACCCGTGTTCCTTTTTATTCGCCTTCTCCTTGCGCTTCACATGTAAGGACAAACAGTTATTATACTGTCAAATTCTATTTGCATTATGCTTATTTGATAATACTTACATCCAAAATAAATTTTAAGTCTTTACACATGTGACCGTATTTAAAAAAATAAGTTTACTGTTTTTGTGTGTCTTTTGTACAAATATCTAAGAAAACCAGATAACAATAGCATTAGGTATACCAGGAAATTTTCTAGGTTGGACATTTTTGTGTTTCAGCACCCCATGACCTTTCCTTGATTTTAATTGTCATGGGTTAGGGCTAGGAGTTGTTCAAAATGTATATTTTCGTGAATTTTTATTTTCGTGGTTGAAGGTATCAGAAATATTTGTTCAAGTAAACATGTTTGTCCCATCTCAAACTAGCCACAATCTGACATGCACAGTTAAACTTGAAAAGCATATCCCTGGCCGGGTGAAATAACTGTGTTATGACAAGAGATTAGTTCCACTCACTATTATTGATATGTGTTAAAATAAGAATGTTGTGTATTGTCGTCTCACACAGGGTTTTCAATGAGATAAAAAGTATAGGCAACTTATTTACTCTGTTGGTAAAAACAATTCACCGAATGCATGCTTAAGCACTAGTAGTGGTATTTATTGCGCATGTGCTTTTTCTAAGAAATAATCGATTGGCTGTTAAATCATTGACAAATGTTTGTTGTATTGAAATTTCGAAGTTCAAGCCCTACCCACAAAATTTGCAGCCACGAAAATGTCCCGGTACACAATATTTTCATGAAGGCAAAAACGTCAGGAGGTCAATATGTCCTGAGAGAACTTCTCAAAGAATTCCATACTAGATATATAACATATACATATCTCATTATAAATGTATATATTTTTATATACGTGACAGTATATGTTTGTAAGATTTTATCAAATAAACTTACATAAAGACCAAAAGCTTACATTATTTACTGTTCTTAAAATGTATACTGTAATTCTTTGATATCTTCCAATTAATTCGAGTATTCAACAAACAAAATATCCATGATTATCAAGTCTACATTCAACCAAATAAAACAAATGTCGCTAAATCAGGGACACCTTCACTTTGAAATGATTTCCAAAACTTAAACCTCTAGGATGTAGCAAATGTCTTTTTCTTTGTGCAATAAGTCATTAATGGATTTCTGTTCCTTGCAATCGAAGGGGGAAATAAGAGATTCCATGACTTCCTGGGCTTCCTAGTATTTCAGAACACAGGAAGCCATTAAAGAAATGTGAGATTACTCTTCTGCAGTGGACTAATGACAACCACTTCATCTCCTTCTCTATTACATATGCATTAACGTTGGATATTAGTGACCGAGATAACTCTAACTGAACAAATCTATAAAAGTACAAATAAATTATATGTGTAAGCTTTGAGAGGAAAAGGTTGTCAGGTACTTCTCAAACTCATTATGTGCTGTAGCATTTCCAAAGCAGACATTAAAAGTTTTGTTCATTTTCAAAAATACATTTATATGCAAAATAAATTTACAAGCTAAATTTGACATTATGAGCGGATGGATTGTTGATTTTTTTCAAATGTGCAATACATATACTATTTATATAACTATATAAACAGCTTAATGTCTATATTGGAAAATGTATTTAAATGAATAACAAATAAGGATATCAGTTTTGGAATTCTCTTCTTTGATCACATACTGATGACTAATTGTTGTAAATTGGTGATTAATGAGGTCATAGGGAAGGTCTGTTGATGTCAATGGATTACCCAGACATGGTCACTTATCCTTACTTCTGTACATTCACGATTTGTCATTTGCTTACTCAGTATATATTTATAAACAGTTTAAAACATATTCTAACTCCATCTCTCATCAGGTGAATGACATTGAGTTGGTTGGTGCATCATAAAATAATAAGACTTTATGATGCACCGACCGACTCAACGTCATATCATGTATATATATATGACGTAAATATAGAATATGTTCGCCAACCTTTTTTTACTTAACGAAGTCTACTATTCTTTCAGATTTGAATTTTACATCTTAAACCTCAACTTCATAGCAAAAAAACATAAACTATTTGGATTTACCCGTCTTTCTTCCTAGTTCCTTCTTCAAAGCAAACAACTCTGAAGTGATCAACGATTGAAGACTGTCGTCATTTTGTATCAAGTCAAAGCTCCTTTCATTGCACCTCAGGGGCCGCTGAGTACGTTGCAGGGAAAAAGCAATGAGAGGAGCTTCCGTTGTACACCGCAGCTTTGCCGACGGTGTTCATCCTTCTTCCCACCGCCATCCTGCTAAGGGCCTTTCATTGTGAATACAAAAAAACATTTGTTTATCTGTTCCCATAATGTTTATTTTAAGGGTAGGGAAACGATACTCTTTTAGGTTATGTGTGGGGGAAACGACCATCTTTATTATGTCCTACGAAAATTATTTTCAGGAGACATAATGTTTTCGCCTCCGTCCGTCATTCCGTAATTCCGCTTTTCCGTCATTCCGTCATTCCGTCATTCTGTCATTCCGTCATTCCGAAATGCTTTCTTTTCCGGGCCATATCTCAAAAAACGTTCAATATTTTTTCACGAAACTTGGTATGTGGTTAGACCTAGTGGTGAAGTGGTGCCTTTTGCTATTTTGGTTATTCTGATTTTTTTGATTTTTTCTGGTTTTCATGGAAACAATTTGAAGTAGTGCAAATTGGGGGTAGGGACCTTTTCCGGCCTCTATTTCAAAATCTATCTAGTATTTCTTTACGAAACTTGGTATGTTAGACCTAGTGGTGGAGTGGTGCCTTTTGCTATTTTGGTTATTCTGAATTTTTTCTTCTTCTAGTTTCCATTGAAACAATTTGAAATTAGTGCATATTGAGGGTAGGGACCTTTTCCGGCCTCTTTTTCAAAATCTATCTAGTATTTCTTTACGAAACTTGGTATGTGGTTAGACCTAGTGTTGGAGTGGTGCCTTTTGCTATTTTGGTTATTCTGAATTTTTTCTTCTTCTGGTTTCCATGGAAACAATTTGAACTTAGTGCTTGAACTTAGGTTATGGTCGATCTTTGGTTTATCCTGTTTACTGGAAACCATGGGGCAGTCTGACGATGCCCAATTGATGGCATCTATACCTTTAGACAATGGCTTTATTGGACACTCCTTCCTAAATTAATGCAATAGCGTGTTCTCCTATTGTAGGTGCCAATTTTGGCATACCGCTATGTCTTCAACAGGACAGTACTAATGTACTGACCCTAGTTTCTAAAAGGCCACATGTTATACCCTCTGTATGCATGAACAAGCATTGCATCTCAACATTGCAATTCAGCCACGTTCACATTTTGTGTTTCGGCAAAATGTTCAGTGATGAGTTTCCTAGATCAGTTTCCTGTTTTCAAAATATGCAAATTTTAGAGTTGTTACGTTTTCAGTCCATCTCAGTATATGTAAGACAATATTTTTGCTAAATACGTATTGCAATGTTGTGTCAAATATCGTATCATATTTTGAGATATTTCTCTTGCAAACGCGTATCAATTTAAGAATATAAAATACTATAAAGTACAATTGAAACTGTCTAAGTAAAGAGCGCTTTACTAAACAAACCTGCCAAGTAAACTCTTTTCTTTGGTCCTTCCAAATTCTTTCAGTAATTATCACGATTTGAGTCCTGTTAACTAAAATCGCATTAGTAAACATGATCAGACGTGAGGGGCGCCACCACGTGTCAGTCACCAGTTGAATGTACATCATAGTTGCAGCTCTCTAATTGCAATCAGTTGACAATACACTGACACATTCTCTATTGCTCATTGTTTTAATTAGCCGAGGAGTGATTGTTAGTAGACCAACTAGGGACGTCAAAATCAACAATGTCAGAGGACATGAAGAAATGTTTTGCAAAGAGACAATCCCTCACGACAGATATTATGAAACTGTTATACGTTGTATTTGGTTTAAACAATTGTATGCAAGAAGAAGAATTGGTTTATTGAAATGGAAATACAATTATAAAACTTTATGTAATAAATCATCCGTCATTACAACAAACTACTGTCTTATATTTTGCTATATACAAATACGTGTATATGGTTTCATAAACGATTATTTAATGTATATGGTTTTCAACTGCAGGTTTTCAACAGTTTAGATGAGTATAATATCAGATAAGTACAACATTTTGATGAGGCCCTTGATATTGTACTTATCAGGTTTCCACTGTATTAACAATGAACGCAATTCTGCCCACACTTTATGCTTCGGCAACTTGGATAACATCTCTAACATTGTATTGTTTTGCAATACATCTTCTCATTGTCTCAACATTAATTTGAGAAATGACACAATGTCACAGAAACCATTTAACTCTGCCACACGGTTCGGAGTGTTCCCATTTTTTAAATTTTTTCCTCCCAAACCCCCTCAGTTCCTCAAGAGTGACAATATACTTTACCACATCTAACTGACCACCGTAACAAGCGACATGAAGTAAATTATAACCAAGATCATCTGATGTAGTTAGATTAGCTTTGTGTTGTTGAATCATTCTTAGAACAGACACGGGGCCATATTCCGCAGCTATCATCAGGGGAGTTCTCCCGTAGTGACCTCTACAGTCTATATGAAATGTCTTCAATGACAAGATATACCTCACCATCTTAACATCACATCTTAAACAGGCCAAATGAAGTAATGTATTATTACTCTCATCTGTTGTTTTAATGCCATACCCTTTGTGTCTCAACAATCTAACAACAAGAATGTGACCATTTTCAACAGCAAACAGAGGAGTTCTCCCGTAACCACCTTTACATTCTATACTGTTGATGATAAGTGACAGGACATACTTCACCATTCTAATATGACCACCTATACAGGCAACATGTAGTATGTTATTGTTATCGTCATCAGTTGTTTTAAAATCAGCACCTTTCATCCTCAACAACTTTACCATAGGTATGTCACCCACTTCTACAGCTATCATCATAGGTGTGGTGGCCCCATTCTGTCCTCTTCTTTCTATATCACTTATGTTAAGTGACAGGATATACTTCACCATCTTAACATGACCATCTATACATGCAACATGTAATATGGTATTGTTATAGTCATCAGTTGTTTTAAAACCAGCACCTTCTTGCCTCAACAACTTTACAATAGGTACGTGACCTTTGTCTACAGCAACCAGAAGAGGAGTTCTTCCGAGCGCTTCCCTACTTTCAATATCAATCATATGACTATTTAACAAACTGTTTGCAATGTACTTGCTACCAGCAAGACAAGCAAAATGTAACACAGTGTATTTATCATTATCATGAGCTGACAGATTACAGTTCTGCTGCACAAGAAAGTCAAACATTTCCTCGAGTCCACACCGCTGCCATGACAGCAGTGAGGCCCTTCTCTCCCTGACAGTTGACGTCCAATACTCCCCGGGACGGGAATCTCTTCACCTTGAACAACTTGCCCTGTTAACAGGCGTGGTGGAACCTTTTCACAAGACCAATAGGACAGGCACCCTGTGTCTGGAGATCCACTTTGTCCTCTGTGGATTAAGGGGCCAACTTACTTGACTATTTTCTTACAGAGTTTATGATTCGATCGATGGTTGTACGGATTACTTGAAGTATGAGGCCATAGAAAGACTATTACATTGTATATGATGTATTACCTTGTTTTATATGTAACATACAAATATATGCGTAATATTACATCAGTTTAAGTAGTAAACATGACTGAAACGATACTCAAAAAACACTTCTCGGTTTTGAGGGCTTGAGAACAATCGGAATCTTGTACATATTCATGATTTTGGCCATCAGCTTCCGCTTCTCCTTCGTGTTTAGATATAAAGATAATATAAACTCTCTGGATTTTTTCGATGTTAATTCATGTATTTATATAGACAATACTTTCAAGTAAACAAAACACAAAAGATTATTTCGAAGAGTCACCTGCTTACCAAGATATCGTTGTTCAAAGTGAGTACAATTTGCCTGCAAATTATCCCACTCTTGAAACACCGATAAAGTGGAGCTTATCGTTCGTTAGCAATGTGACGTCATACACAGGAGTTGATACCTGAAATCCTTAGGCAATTTGTCGATTTCATCGATCATTCGTTTCAAACATAATAACAACTTTTGACATTGCAAGTTTCCGATAGAATTGGTATCTTTGCCCCTGAAGGGGGAAATTTCGGAGTTTTTGAAGCATTTTCCAATATTCAAACGCTGATTTTAGGTATGTTTTTCCCAATCGAGTGGAGTGTATTTTATAGGCTACAACATGCTTTTGAATGAATAACTGAGAATTCAAAAATAAAAACGATCAGGCAATTTTCAGTTATAAACGTCATTATTATTTAATTTTTTGTTGTGCTTGATTTAGTGTTTGAATGAGCCTGTATAGTTTGAGGTTTATATTGATAATATAATTATTGCATTATAACTTAGAACATCATATCATTTTTAACATTGTTACTGGTTTATAGTTTTAAGAGAAAACAAATCGGGCTATTGTTAAATTTATAGTTTTGTCCATTTACAATTACTTAGATTCAGCACTTTTTTTGTTCAGTGTAATACCACTGTAAACAATGTGAATAATGTAAACTTTGCTCACCTTTAGGCTTTGAAAAGTTAACAGCAACAGCACAGAGTTCCAAATCCACTTCACTTGAGTGATTGTAAGTACGATTTACACCACTTGTGTTGTAGACAACTAGACATGCCACTTTTACCTTATCAAAGATCAAGTCAGAACATCCTTCTCCGCTACTATTCATTAGCACATCACATACTTTCGAAACACATGGATTGAATACATCGAGGCCGGATGTTTGCAAGGTATGTATTTTTAGGAGAGTAAACAAAATCGAAAACATATTTGTACCAACACAGTCTGTTTTCAAACTGAAGATTTAGTATAACATGCGAAACCGTTTGACTATACCTTTGGCATATTTAAATAAAACATTATTCCGTCTGTGTTAGCTTGACAAATTAGCTCTCTATTTAGATAAATAGATATATTAAAAATTATCTCTCATTAGGTATATCATTTCCCCCTTTCCCTTCTAACTCTTGTAGACAATATTAATTGCTTATATACATTGAGTCCACAGCATCAATTATTTCAATTAATATTTATTTTTCAACATGTTAATCTTGTCCTGAATTATTCAACTGACTAACGTGGGTGGAGTCATCATTAGGAGAGATGTAAGCAATTTATCAAAGTGGAGGCATATGTACTTATCCCTCCATAATAAGTTAGAGCACAAACAATTTTTCATAAACTTATCAAGTATTTAACAAAATAAATTTAAAATAAAACATATTAAAAAGGACCGTTTTGAAATAATCATATTACACTTAATTTATTTATTATTGCATTTGATCTAAGTGAAAAGTGTCCGATGTTTGGGTGGCATTTGACTTTTGTTGTGTCCAAGCTTTGGTCAGTTTACCCTATATATTAAAATGGACATTGAAAACGAAGATTTGTTTAATATCATTTGTTTTTTGAAACACTGGCCACCTGCTTGTACATAATAAATATTACATATTGGTTATTTGAATTACAATATGCTTCATTCTGAAATATTAAACATTTGAGATTTAAAACATCATATACTTACGCTTTATTGGTCACTTTGCAGATTGTATATCTTTCTTTCATTCAGCGGATTCCTCTACTGTGAGGCCCTTACAATAAAGTGAATGGATAAACAATGAAAATAATATGTATCTGATACACATGTCAGTGTAATAAAAACGTCACCACTTATTCAATAGTGTAAAAATCGAAATAATGCTGTTGGAGTTAGTCAATTTTGAATGCATGCCATAGGGACTTGATTTGTAAAGAGGAATTCATAATTCCATACATCAGAGTATGATACATTTATTTTTATGTCTATTCAAGTACACATTGGGTGTTGAAATCTCTTTTTCAAAATGGCTTTCGAGCAATATGCTTGGTGGTTAATTTGAAAATTCAAAACATTTAGATATTTGATTAATCAAAGCTCTACATTAATAACAAACTTGGAACAAAATGTTTTACACGTCTTTACTGTAGGACGTTATAAAACAAGCTAAAAAAAGCTTTTGACTCTCCTATCTGGTTTAGTTTAAAAATACATGATTTTTTAAATTTCAAATTTTGATGGCTTCTGAAGACATAATGTATTTCTGTTCAGTCATGTTTATAACTCCTGGTCTAATTTTCTTGTATTTTATATGGTGACATTTGCGGACGACTACAGTATTAATATAATTTTGTAAAGTCTAAAATAAATTATTTATTTCTGTGTGATTTAAAAAATAATCATTATATGGCTCTATTCTGCTATCCATATCATGTTTATTCGGTAGAACTTACATCCTTAAAATGTTCTACTGTCTGGACACATGTTTTTTGCATGTACGATATTTTCATTCATCAGTGCATCAGTTTGTTTGCTATTTTATATATTAAAACTTTCGAAGCAATTATACTTACAAGTTGGTGAAATGTGTCAATTGTGATCTAACATACAACTGTATACCATGATTTGTCGACGCTAACGTAAAACTAACTTCCCTGTCCCTATCTCCAAATACCACTTGTATACACGCGTATTTGTGCCCCCTGCCGAGATGCGGGAGACGCACAACATCTCTTGTGTGATGTTTCCCGTGACCGCACCAAGGTCCTTGCTCCTTTCTCCATCCCTGTTCTACACACAGTAAGGTTTGGGTGCAATGCTACACTGAATTTCAGCGTAGTACCACCCATGGTTCGCTAGTTCCAGCCGTTGCTCGCAGGTTTCACCGGAAAGCATAGCCGCATGGCGATGTGGGCTTTCTCCCTGCCATAATACTATCAGCCGTGATATAAGTGAAATATTCTTGAAAGCGGCGTTAAACATCAACTCACTCACTCACTCACTCCATCCCTGCGTCCTTTGCGAGAGTCACTTTCGCCTGGCATGCGTGTGCGACATGGTTCGCTAGCCCCAGAATACTTCTGGCCTTGGGATCAGTGGAACAAGTGGGACAAATGCATATCTGATCCTTGATTGGGCACAGAGGGGGAAGCGTCACGACAGATGTCATTTTCCAGGAGGCTAGAAGAGAGAGGAAGAGCGCTTTGATGAACAGGCAGTAAACTGCACTGTTTGTCTGAGAGTATGAGTGGAGGCATGAAACCATCTGGCGCAGCTGCGACAATGTTCACATGGAAGTCATTGCCTGGCTACTGCAGAAGCCTATGGGAAGGCAGCGCCACAGAGCAAGAGGTGGGCGTCTCCTCCTCCACACAGAATGTCTCCATCCTGGCTTGTTTGGTGGATGAGGCTTGGTCTATGGCCGCCAAACGTTCTTTCAAGTAACTTCTGCCGCCCCTGATGCCTCCACGGACGAGGCGCCCGGCGTTACTGCTGTAGCGCCATCATTCACCGCCCCTTCGCTTCCCTGGCCAGAGGACCCATCCGGTTCTGAGGAAGTGACAGTAGGCGATAACAAAACCACCCTCCTCCTCTTGCGGGTTGTAGGCAATGACGGGGAGGACAGCGTAGGAGTCGCCTCCTCTACCACTTTCTCTGTGGGTGGCAACCTCCAACATGTTGGTCACCATGTCCCTCACGGACGTCCTCAGGATATCCTCAGTCAGTGCCTTAGGATCAAATGAAGGAGGCGAGGAAGATCGCGACCTCCTCTTATTGGACTTGTGCTTCCTCTTCTTCCTGGGCGTGTTGCGGCGATCTCGCCCCGAAGCGGCATCTGGAGAAAACTCTCTCTTTGGAGAAACGTCCATGCCACCCAACCCCGCCAAAAAACGATTACACTGCCTCTCGGGAGAAGCATCTACAATGTATGGATAGTTTAATGACAAATCTTAATGAGCCTAATCTCTTGGAAATCGCTAAATCGCATATTGAACTCTCGCAAGAATACAACTCATAAGAATAACATAACAATCGATACATGGAAAAAACACTTTTGTAACTTATTCAACGAAGGAAACAACGATACTTTTTCTTTTGAGACATTTGATGTTACTTATGATAATGAGGTTGATGAAATATCGGATATGATTTTAAACAATGATATAACAGAGAGAGAAATTAAAAGCGCTATTGACGGTTTGAAAAGAAATAAGTCAGCGGGTCTTGATAAATTAATTGCAGAAATGTTCATACATGGGGCTGGTGTTTTAATTCTCTTCATAAGTTATTTAATAAAATCTTTAACTCAGGTTGTATACCAGATTGTGGTCCAAAGCTATAATTATCCCGTTACATAAAAAGGGGACCAGCAAACAATCAACATAATTGTAGAGGGATATCACTTCTTAGCATATTCAGTAAAATATTTTACGTCAATCATATGTAACAGACTGAGGTTGTGGACAGAAATATTTGATAGAATTCCGAATCGCAAGCTGGTTTTAGACAAGAATATTCCATGATCGATAATGTATTCATTTTAAATGCATTGATAGAGAAACAAATACAAACAAATGTTATAGTAAATAATATATAAATCCCCAGTTCGTATTGTCAAATTCACATTATAGTTAGCTACATACTCTGTTATTTTCCACATTCAATACCGACCAGGTTAAATTTAAAGTAGCAGACAACTTTAGAATTTATGTATGTCAAATGACGACATCGGATGACTTCTTGTCAGTATGTCAATGAATAAATAGATAATTATTTTCATCTCATGAATATATAATTATTGCTCTCCAGTATATACCTGGAGATATTCAAAGGTAAATCACAGCTTATTCATTTGAGGAATTTCAAAAGCACCCTGAGTGCACCCTGACATGTCAATTCAAATATAACACAAGTTGTAACCCTCACCCCTGTTCCTTTTTATTCGCATTCTCCTGGCGCTTCACATGTGAGGCACTTAATGGAAAAACATTATACTGTCAAATTCTATTTGTATTATGCTTATTTGATAATATTTACATCCAAAATATATTTCAAAGTTTTTACACATATGACCGTATTTACAAAAACTGTTTTTGTGTAACTTTTGTACAAATATCTAAGAAAACCAGACAACAATGGCATACCGTATACCAGGAAATTTTCGAGATTGGACATTTTTGTGTTACAGCATCCCACGACCTTTCCTTGATTTTAATTGTCGTGGTTTAGGGTTAGGAGTTGTTCAAAATGTATATATTCATAGATTTTTATTTCGTGGTTGAAGGTATCAAAAATATTTGTTCAAGTAAACATGTTTGTCCAATCTCAAACTAGCCACAGTTACACTTGAAAGCATATCATGTCGGGGAAACGATTATCTTTTTAGGTTTGGTGTCATATATATATTTGATTTACATGTCATATTCTTATTATATATGATAAATAAAACAAATAAATAATAAAAATTTACATGGCCATTTATGTTAATCTGTCACGTTTTTGGTTAACATTTTATAGTATTCCAAAGAAAGGCCGATTTTAATGCTCATATCTACATGATAAAGATGATAGAATAAGAAATTGAATTGAGAAGTTGGTTCATTTTCAAATAAATAAATAGTTCATATGTAAGATAGATAATGATATTCGTCAATCTATATGTACGTTCATAACATGCAACTGAAATTGAGAGTTGACATATACTAGAAATGACGCATATTCTTTGAACAAAATTTTGTCTCTGTTCTTGATGGATATTTGATCACACACATAGGTATGTAATTACTGTGTTGTGTACTTTTCATTTTATTTAAATCAAACAAAGTAAGAAAACACCGACTTTCATTTGCCACAACCTTCTAACATGAAGTCACATTTGATTAATCTATGTCAACATATAACAAGTTCTCAGTAGCAGCAATATTTGAACATGTTCATGTCATACATGTATATGCTTTACAATTTACTCAATTTTCACGACAAATATACTGAGATGCACTGAATTGATTGAATGTCCTGGCGAGACATTATGTTACTTAAATCTTATTTTCACGACAAATAAACTGACATGCACTGAAATGATTGAATTGATTGTATGTCCTGGCGAGACATTATATATGTTACTCAAATCTTATTTTTGGCATGGCCGTAGGCAGGTCAATTACTAATGCAGGCACACCAACAACAACTAACACAGAGACTGTAAAAACTTAAATTAAAGTGACAGTCAAGGTAGTAGTGACAGTACAAGGGGTACAGACTGAAACGTCCGGCTGAGCGTAGTTGGCTGTGAACAGTGTCCACAGTGATGTTCCCATGCATACCACTCACAGCAGCATCAACATGGGTAGCTTCAAATGTGCCGTCTTGTAGATGATGTCGCACAATGTGTCAGTCTTGTCAAACAGTTGTCAAACGTTGCTGTCCCGGATATGTTCGATCTTTGGTTTATCCTGTTTACTGGAAACCATGGGGCAGTCTCACGATGATCAATTGATGGCATCCACACCTTTGAGCAATGGCTATATTGGACACTCATTCCTAAATTAAAGCAATAGCGTGTTCTCCGATTGTAGGTGCCAATTTTGGCTATGTCTTCAACAGGACAATACTAATGTACAAGTTGTTACTTTTTCAGGGCATCTCAGCATATGTAAAAAAATATATTTGCTAAATACGTATTGTAATGTTGTGTCAAATATCGTATCATATTTTGAGATATTTATCTGGCAAACGCAATCAATTGAAGAATATTAAATACTATAAAGTACAGTGGAAACTGTCTGAGTAAAGACCGCTTTACTTAACAAACCTGCCAAGTAAACACTTTTCTTAGGTCGTTGCAAATTTCTTCAGTAATTATCACGATTTGAGACTCCGTAACTAAAATAGCATAAGTAAACATGATCAGACGTGAGGGACGCCACCACGTGTCAGTCACCAGTTGCATGTACATCATAGTTGCAACTCGCTAATTGCAATCAGTTGACAATACACTGACCAGAGATTCTCTATTGCTCATTGTTTTAATTAGCCGAGGAGTGATACAATATCAGAGGACATGAAGAAATGTTTTGTAAAGAGACAATCCCTCATGACAGGTATTATGAAACTGTGATAGGTTGTGTTTGGTTTAAACGAATGTATGCAAGACGAAGAAATGATTTATTGAAATGGAAATACAACTATGCAATTTTTATGTAATAAATCATCCGTCATTACAACCAACTAATGTCTTATATTCTGCTGTATACAAATACGTGCATATGGTTTCATAAACGATTATTAAATGTATATGGTTTTCAACTGCAGGTTTTCAACAGTTTGAATGAGTAAAATACCATATAAGTAAAAACAATTTATAAGGCCCTTGATATTTTACTTGTCAAGTTTCCACTTTATTAACAATGAATGTCAATTCTGCCCACACTTTATGCTTCGGCAACTTGGATAACATCTCTAACATTGTATCGTTTTGTAATACATCCTCTAATCGTCTCAGAACATTGATTTGAGAAATGACACAATGTCACAGAAACCATTTAACTCTGCCACACGGATCGGAGTGTTCCCATTCTTTTCTTTTTTCCCCTCAAATCCCCTCAGTTCCTCAACAGTGACAAGATACTTTACCACATCTAACTGACCACCGACACAAGCGACGTGAAGTAAATTATAACCAAAATCATCTGATCTAGTCAGATTAGCATTGTGTTGTTGGAACAGTCTAAGAACAGACACCGGGCCATGCTCCGCAGCTAGCATCAGTGGAGTTCTCCCGTACTGACCTCTACAGTCTATATCAAAAGTCTTCAATGACAACATATACCTCACCATCTTAACATCACCACTGAAACAGGACAAAGGAATTAATGTATTATTACCGTCATCTGTTTTTTTAATACCAGACCCTTTGTGTCTCAACAATCTAACAACAGGAATGTGACCATTTGCAACAGCAAACATGAGAGGAGTTCTCCCGTAACCACCTCTACATTCTATATTGTTAATGTTAAGTGACAGGATATACTTCACCATTCTAATATGACCACCTATACAGGCAACATGTAGTATGTTATTGTTATCGTCATCAGTTGTTTTAACATCAGCACCTTTTATCCTCAACAACTTTACCACAGGTATGTCACCCCCTTCTACAGCTATCATCAAAGGAGTGTACCCGTACTCTTCTCTACATTCTATCTCACTGGTGTTTAGTGACAGGATATACTTCACAATCTCAACATAATCACTTAAACAGGCCATATGTAGTATGGTATTGTTATTGTAATCTGTTTTTGTAAAATCAGCACCTCTTTGTCTCAGCAATTTAACCATGGACACAAAACCCCCTTTTACAGCTAACATCAGAGAAGTTCTTCCGAACAGTCCTTTACTTTCTATATCACTTATGTTAAGTGACAGGATATACTTCACCATCTTAACATGACCACCTATACAGGCAGCATGTAGTATGGTGTTGTTATCGTCATCAGTTGTTTTAAAATCAGCACCTTTTTGCCTCAACAACTTCACCAAACCTACATGACCTTTTTGTATAGCAAACAAAAGAGGAGTTCTACCGAATGTGTCCCTGCTTTCGATATTAATAATTTTAGAATTTAACAGTTTGTTTGCAATGTTCTTGCTACCAGCAAGACAAGCGAAATGTAAGACAGTGTATTTGTCATCATCATGAGTTGAAAGATCACATTTCCGCTGTATTAGAAAATCAAGGATTTTCTCGTTTTGTTTCCACACTGCTAGCATGATAGCTGTTCTTCCCTTCTCTCCCCTACAGTTGACATCCACTTCACCCCGGGACAGGAATCTCTTCACTTTGAACAACTTGCCCTGTTGACAGGCTTGATGGAACCGTTGGACGAGAGCAGAAGGACATGCACTTGATCTCTGGACATCAACCATGACCTCTGTGGATTAAGAGATCAATGTATTTGACTATTTTCTTTCATAGTTCATGATTAAATTGATGCTAATATAGCTTACTAGTTTTCTACCTCTTTTTCGTCTTTCTCGTACATCAACCCTCTGTTACGCATGAAAGCTATCAAAGATCTAAAAAAAAACTGTATTACCTTTTGTTAGATATACATATAAAATATGAATTTTTCATCGTTTTAATTAACACAATTTGATACTGACGATGTGTAAGATAGAAGAATTTCCGAGTCTAACCAGGAAATACCCAGACACATATGGACTTAGGTACGATCTGACATCATTTACAAAATGGTCAGAACAGAGATGTTTACTTACCATTAGGCTTTGAAATGTTAACTGCAAAATGGCAGAGTTCCATATTCACCTCGCTTGAGTGATTGTTGGTAAGGTTTACACCACTTGTGTTGTGGGCAAGTTGACATGCTAGTTTTACCTTATCAAAGATCAAGTCAGAACATCCTTCTCGGTTACTGTTCATAAGCACTTTACATACTTTAGAACCATATGGCTTAAAAATGCCAAAGCCGGATGTTTGCAAACTTTTTTCTGTTAGAAGACTAAGAAAGAAAATCCAAAACATCTTTGTACAACCACAGTCGGCTATCAAACTGAACATCAAATATAACAATTGAAATCGGTTGACATTACATTTGGAACATTACTAAAAAACATTATTCAATCTTTGTTATCTTGAGAAGCTCTTTATTTTCAGAAATAGATATATTAAATATTCATCTCCCAGATATACTTTTCACTTTGAAATATATATATACCAAAAGTCAGGCGTCTACCACTTAATGTCAATTATTTTTTTACATTAAGTCAACACATAAATTATTTCAATCATTTATTATTTTATAAAGTATTTTTCAAAATGTTGTAAATTTCGCACAGACTATTGTAGTCATTATTGGGAGATATGTATGTTTTCCTATTCGTACAAACACAATAATATAGATTTTGACAAATTGCAATTGGGAAGGATATTTAGAATTATCACACCGCAGTGTCCTATGATAGCAAATATATCAACACTAGTTGATATAAGTTGCTGAGGACAATTTACTTTTTTTCAACAAGTGTTAATGTATTTGATATAAAGAGACGACTGTGAGATTCCGTGTGTCAACATCATTCTTCATTACTGCCGTGATGTTGTTAAAGCAATGTGATGTCATCATGTTTACGACGTCATGTAATTGTGGTGTCAACAGATTTTTGGGCACTGTGAGTCATTACTAGATGATGTAAACGCATTATGATATTTTTATAATCAGGACAGTGTGAAGCAGCTTAATTAGCTTATTCAAACATAAACATTAACAAATTGAAATTATCTCGAAATCGACTTTATTGCATCTTTATGTTAACATTTTAATTTGATTTTCTTAAATGAGGATTTTGTTGTCTTGATATGATATGCCTTTTCTCCTAAAAAAGTATTTATTTATTTTAATGGACTAATAATGTTTAAATGATGAAGAGTTACGAGGACATTAACCTACTTAAATTACACTAAATTATAATAGGATTTTAGCACTTATCATACGTGAGGGTAAACCTGACAAATCTGACGTTAGCTTAATCTGAAATTTTAAAGTTGATAGCCTTCACTCCCCAAATGAGATAAGATTTGTGTATATATTATGTATATTTTGCTTATATTACTGACATTATTGAGAATCCCTGATTTGAATCAGGTCCATCTAGCCTCTCTCGTATGGCGGTGTTATTTAGTAGCAGAATCGATGTATTGGTGTAAATAATTAAAATAAATTAGGTAGATAAAAGGTTTTGCCAATTTCGGATTAGTGTTAAATTTGATAAAGAACGTATTTTACACTTTTGCAAAATTCTTTGTGCAGGTTTTGAATTAAAATCCACAAATGTAGTCGAGTCGAACTTTTTATAACGAATTCAAAGTGACCTTTTTGTCATTATGAAGTAATTAAAATTTCAATATATGTACAACATACATTAACTTATTATATAATAGTATGCACTTTGTGTTATGCTCGTTTTCTATTGCAATTTTATGTATATATTCTATATCTGGTTATATAGCATTACATATCTTGTACCTCTTCTCAGGTGACTCGCTGCAACTTAAATGAATATTATGTGCTTTGTTGTATAATTGAGGGGTGAGAAGGAACCTATACCTTTTTTTTAATTAGGAAGACAAATATTTTGTGGATTTATATCGTTATCAAGCAATGCTTGATAACTGTATAAGGATCTATACTGAAACGTGGCTATTGTTAATAAAGAAGTTGATCACCAATAGAATATTTGTCTTCCTCATCACACCAACTTCTAGAATGCCTCTCAAACAGTTCTTTTAATTATTTGATATTTCGAAGGCCATTTTCACGCGTTTATTCATATTGCTGTATGGCATAATTCCCTAAGAAACACCTTATTACATTTGAACTGTGTACCCTTGTTCAAATCAGACAATTACAGATGCAGTAATCATTTCATTTTAATTACTACAAGTACAGAAACTAATAGTACTGATTACTTAGAAATATCAGAGCATAACAATTTACTGGTATCGTGTGGTAAAGGTGGATGTTATCAAACGTATTTAGTGTCTGTCAGTCCATAGTCATCATCAGCGTTTATAGGAGCTTATATTTTATAGAGTTCATTTTGAATTTACCGTCCAAAATCGCGGGTTAATGCAAAAACGTGTTCGGATTTAATTAATGGATCAGCTTAACGGAAAATTCAAGCATGTTATAATGTTTTTGTTGAACAAACTATAAGGACCTTGACTAAAGATATCTTTTCTACTTTCGTTCAAATATAATTGAGAAATAGAACAAGTTACATAGAGTTTTAGGTGCCTATATTCCATAGAGTAATCAATCTCAATTTGACAAAACTGATATTTCCTTGAATATTGGCAGATACCTTTTCTCATTAGAAGTTTAATGCATGTCTGTATAATGGAAAGATATATTGAAATATTATTCAAAGTTACTTCAATTATATGAGTCTATATTTTCCGGAATCCATCATTTCTGAGTCATCAGTGTAATTTTGAGTAAGACCTTGTGCAGCACCATACATAAAGGTTGATTACATAAACCTACTGAGAGGAAAGAAGAAATATTATTAATTATTTACTGCAATATCAAGTATCCTATTAATACCTGTACTCTAAGGCGTACGTTTTAACATTTGGGAGAGTACTTCATTTGAAAATAAATACTTCACCAGTTCACTTTTTTTCCATTTGTAAACAACATTCTTACTGTAGTATATTAAACCAGTTGAACGTAGTGATCAAGAAACAATTCATATTCTTGATAACTTGAATTCAAACATAATAACGTCCTAAAAACAAATAAGAAATTGCTGAACAATTATTTTAATAAAATGGAAAGAGTTCAGTTTTATTTCCTTTGTATGTCACAGTAAATTGTTATATCTTCAGTCTGTTACAGTCCGACATTAGGGGTTGGGTTGAGTTGGAGGGATGCATCATTGTTTGGTTTGCTGTTACTCTCGCTGATAACATTGATTATAAAACTAATCTTGAAACTTGATTCTCAATATGATACTTAGGAGATAAATCTACTGTGTTTGAAAATCAGAGGCATGTTATACTGGATTGATAGCGAGTATATTTAAAATTGAAACTGAACGCGTAGAGAGATCAAAACCCAATCGATTCCTTCTCAGTTTGTCAACAAACTCTTGACATATGCGTGGTAAAATAGAAATATTATGAATTATTCCTGCAATATCAAGTATCCTATTAAAGGGGCAGTAGCACGATTTTTGCCTCAAATAAGTTGATGGATTTTTTGGAAAAATAATGTCACTAATAGTAGAACATCCCTCTCTCTTCAGAAAATCAAGTTAAAAGATGAGTGTACATGGTTCCATAGAGCCATGGGAATCGTTTTTGTCATTCAAAATAATAAAATGCAACACAGCTTTACCACTACGGGTAATATTTGGATTGTGTAATCAGATGCTTTATCAAAGTAAGACCCTACCCCCATCCCCTACCCCCACTTTATCCCTGTGGGATCAAAGCCCAGCCAATTCTTTCTCAGTTAAGGAATTGTTTAGATAGAAGCTTGAAAGAAGTCTGATTTCTTGATCTGACGTATTTGCTATGTCAACAAACTCTTGACATTTGCGTGGTAAATTCTTCATCGCTTTAAGAGTTTTAAAATCAAATTCAAGACTAAAATAACATGTTTTCAGTGGCAGTCGTTGTATTTGAAATCATTGACAAACAAACTATCGACAATTGAGTGTTTTCGTATCTGATTATTTGACTTAGACTTTCTCAATTCAAGTATGTAACGCGGTGACAGTCTCTATGGTATTGACATACAACGTTGTTGAAACTTTATTAAGTGTTAGAAGCGTGCGCACATTAACACTTAACGTTGACTGAAACAAGAGTAGACACAAAATAAGATTTCTTCGTCAAGGACGACACCGTTGATTTGATTCAAAGATCCTTGCGATGATGGGTGTATTTACCATGCACTTCACAAGAGTTCTCTTTAATGGGAACCATGTCACGTTAAAATCTAGTCCATTTTGAAAGTTCTTAACTGACGAGGGAATGAGAAGGCGTTGGCCTTTCAGGTGACCTTTACAAGAGACTGTTCTTACCGTAGGGTTGTCTTGGACGATTTAATTCATTTCCGAAAGCCTGAAACGAGATGTTTTCTACACATTGGGGTTGGAAACAACTGCAGAGATAAACATATACCTTGATCAAATATAAACAATGTTTTATCATCTGACGATAAGACATTATATTCATTATACTCTTTTTGGCAGAATAGAAATTGAAATATTATTTGTTTCTGTTTAATTCAAACAGAAACATGATTACCCTATTTTGGAAATTTATTGATGGCAAAGTCATGGTATATTTAGCACACAGATGTACAAAACAATCAAATATATTCCCTAAAACATCAGTTGATGAATTGTCAGTATATGACAGTTGTGTTGTGTGTCTATTTTGGATACGAGTCCATTATAAATGCTTAATTCAATACTTACAGTTGCATAGAGACAAATGTACCGATTTAGGAGTTAATAAAGCAAGTTTTCCTGAGACAGATAATGTCACCGTTATCGAGAAACCATATTATAAAATGATAAAGTTAAATCATGTCATGCTGTAACTATAAGATGGATAACTTTATCCATATACGTCTGTAGCAATACTATGACTTTGATACTCTGACTGCTCACATTTTCCTGCCTTACATGCAATAAATTGTATAATTTAGTAATATTAATATTAGTAATAGTAATGTATTTAGTAATTAAGTAAAACAGGTGTTTAAAATGATTTTTGCATTATAATTGCCCATAAAAATGTCCTTGTATCATTATTATTAATATTGACTAGAATGAATAATCTAAAGCAGAGGGACTATATACCGCAACAGACATGTGACATAATACATAGAGGATATTTGACATTTCTCGTCGAATACAATGTATATCCAATGAGTGAAGTAGAAAAACATATTTTCACGAGTGGCGTAGCCACGAGTGTAAATATACTATTTCTAATTCACGATAATTTGATTACGTTCATATTTTCCTTTTTATTAATCGTGAAAGATCATAACGAACAATCTTAATCCCTAGACAAATATTTCTTTTTCCGTTTTCAATTCTCTGTACAGCATGGTATTTTATATATTTCGAAACATTAGCTTATTCATTTGTCTCAAAATAAATATATATTTTCACTTTTCCCTACTTGCGTATGCACTAAGACGCTACTTAGTTTCAAGTGTCCACCTTAAACTCCCCAAAGAACGTAACAGGATCTTCTTACACTTGAACAACAATGGATATGTTCATGTTTTAAAGACAATATAGTGCTCATATTATAAGTATTGGATTTCTAGTGTCAACATATTTATTTCACATACAATGCGTTGATAAAACATGTATAGAAACATGTTTCCTCACCATTGTATTGTTTGCTATATAAATGAATCATATTTGTTATTTCCTTACATTCCACCTGATGAAGGAGTGATTATGTACTCCAAAACGTCGTGTATTTTCACATTAAAGAAGTTGTTATTCAGAAAATCTTCCTCTTCTTATGTATAGAAACATTCAAAACCGAATAATAAGATAAAATCATCTGACCATATAATAATTATTGTATATGTTGAAATATCCCAAATCACGGTATTCCTGTATTATAAAATACATATTAAAATACATTGTTTTCAAGATCTGGCCAAGAACGCTAGGTTTTAAAATGTACAATTCGCCACATGTGTCTATATATTGCAAATGTTAACTAAACACTTGTTCAAATAATCAATTATCTTGTACAATAAGCTTGTAATTAAAAGAGCAACAAACACCATATCAAAGGTCTTTATAGCATTTAAGTGAGGGGTCTGCTTGGAATAATAATTGTTTTTTAAAAATTATTTTTACCCAAAAGCGTCCAGGAAACTATTTGGCCAAACCAATTTAAACGAAAATGTCCTTTAATCACTGAAGAGTGTATGTGAAGTGCCTTTACCGTTGCATCAATTGTGCAATTTTGAAAAACAAAAAGAAATATGTCTTGACGATCGCATACTTTGTAGTGACGTAAATTCTTTAGAAGATGTCTTTTCACAAAAGGGTAATTTAATGATACTTTTTGTTGACAATAAAGTTGTTCAAAACTTAACTTAAAATACTTTCAGAAGTTTAGATAAATGAGTTGAGTTTGTGTTCTTACTCAGATTTATTATAGTTATTTGTAAATTTTCAAATACTTTGAATACTCATTGTGTGTATATTTGCTACTTTTAATTAACCAGTCAAGCCAGGTGGAAGTGCATATGGGAATGAGAGTAACATGCACTCGCTGTTCGTCATAATACGGACCGAACAATAGCTTGTTCAACAATGAAAAGAAGCCCTTGTTGAGTGTCTAAACTCGTTTATAAAATGAGCTTTCAAACCAACGATTTCTTCACAAACATGTATTTAAAAAATATGAATAGATATTGTTTCAAAGTTAGTTTTTGAGGGGCAATAAGAAGTGGCATACATAAGAACAGGAAGACTTTTTGGATAACAATTTATTTAAGTAGAGCATACATATCTTTCAGTGAATAAACTTACTCCGGTGAAAGTTAAGTTAGTTTCTAACGACATGGTGGTACTTTGTTGAAGTCGTATTCGTCACTTGTGGATTATCTTGTATGGTGATCTTTCTTTTGCAGTTGAGTATAGCTTGTCCAGGTGAAACTTGTCTCATATATATAACACATATAAAACAACATTTTCTTTACCAGATCAAGACCACAGCGAAAACAAAAAAAACAACCATGGATAATAATAATGATAAACTTTGTAAATAGAATAATTGATCAAATAACATATCAAAAGGTAATGCAATGTATGTTGCAATACAGGCCTCCTGTCAAGATTTGCGACAACTAGGAACATTTACTTTCAATTGCAAAATAGTATTTACTGTTCAGACTGTATGATTTTCGAACTTCCTCAACAGAGGAATTATTATAGGCTTTCTAATGAACTTCGAATTCCCCCCTTCATATCAAGTTTATGTCCTGATTGAAATAAATTTGCTTTGTCAAAAGACAAACCAAAATTATTTCACGCGGGACATACACTTGACTTGAGAAACCTCACCATATCTAACTGCTCACCTACACAAGCGACATGGATTAAATTGAAACCAAAATCATCTGATACTGTTGGATTAGCTTTGTGTTGTTGGGGCAGTCTAAAAACAGACACTTGCCCATTTTCCTCAGCAACCATCAGAGGAATTCTCCTGTAGTGACCTTTATATTCAATATCAAACGTTTTTAATGACAAGATATACTTCACCGTCTTATCATCACCACTTAAACAGGCAAAATAAATATGAAGATAGTGGGAGCTAAGCGTTATGCGTTCTCGCGTTAACAGCTATTTGATGTCATTGTCATTGTTATACATAACTTGTGTCTGCATTTTCCGCTAATAAATGTGCTGTCACCAAACTTTTGGTACAACAGTTTACAAGCTATTGGTTCGATTGGTGTCCAGATACTCCTCTATTGAAGTTTGATACCAAATGTTAAGACTCTAGGCGCTAGTGTTCTGTGATATTTTGCTTAGAGGAATTTAATATACTGGTCACAGTCTCGTAGTGGCCTTGAAAATGAGATTAAGGTTACCCAAATCAACTGGTACCTACGTATTCCCCAAATGAAGTCTGGTGCCAAACGTTAAGACTAGGTGCAGCCGTTAATGAAATTATATGCTTACAAGAAAGGGGATGCACGTCGTGCGGACGTATGAAGCTCAATAGTATATCTACCCCGCTTTGTGGCGTCGGGAGACAAAAAATTGCCGAGACAAACTATTCAATGTATTTGTATTCTTATTATAACAGATCATGGGGTCATGAAATCCGCTCAGCACAGTGCATTTATATTCTCTTGTTGAGTATTGGAGATAAGTAAAAGAATTTATCACAAGTGACATTAAATTGATAACATTGGAATGAATGTCACTCAATCAGGGATCACTTAAAGTTTGAAATGATTTCCAAAATTGAAAACCTTTGGGATGTACCAAATGTTATTTTCTTTGAGCAATTAGTCATTAAGAGGTTTGACCTCTTTGCAATCGAAGGGGGACTTCCATGGCATATACCAAATGTTCTTTTCTCTGTGCAATAATTCATTAAGGGATTTCAGTGCTTGCAATCGAAGGGGGAAATAAGAGATTCCATGACTTCCTGGGCTTCCTCGTATTTCAGAACACAGGAAGCCATTAAAGAAATGTGAGATTACTCTTCTGCAGTGGACTCATGAACACCATTCCATCTCTTACTTTGTTACATGCATTAGCTCTGGGTGTCGAGATTAGTCGGCATGGGTAAACGATCTTAGGAGTTCTAATTTTATGTTTTAAACAATCTATAGAAATTCATAATAAGTAATGTTAAAGTTTTAAGAGGCAAAGCTACTTTATGTCTAATTATGTGCTGTAGCATTTCCAAAGCAGAAATTAAAAGTATAGTTAATTATTTTTCAAATTTATGATTTCCTAACAGTGTTATTTAAATGTACTTATAAATAATAATGTACAATAATAAATGTACAACCCGAACTAAAATGAACGTTTATAAACTGCTTGATGTTGATGTGATCAACATCGCTAACTGTATCAGTACCTTAATGTCAGTGCTGGAAAACAATCTATACAAGTTGATATATATATTTCACACTAAGTGTATAATAATTATAATAATTGTGTAATTATTAATAAGAGTGTGGGTAACCTCCGTCAATATACAAACAATATAAATGAAACTGAAATACAGCAACAATACAATGGGTTATGTAGTAAAATTATTTGTCCCATACGTCAGTCCTAGACGATTTGTTAACGTCAAAGCAACTGTGAAAGTATATTAAGAACTCAACCTACTCAAACAGACGGTCGTATTTTCCAGACAAAATAGACTCTTAATGATTAAGAGCTCGACGCTAAAACACTCTTCATGACACGCCCTCTCTGTGCCTGATTGGTCAAAAACAAATGACAAGAATGTTTTACATTTTCATTGACATGTGCTCCACGTGATTGAAGTAAACACGACCTCGACACATCGCTAGACAGGCGGTATAAACATACTTGCAAATGAGTTGCAAATGCAAATTTGTTATTTAGCATATTTAGTATACACTTTGTTTCAGCCTTAGTACAGTCGTTTTACAAACAAAAACTTTCAGTCTTTTAAAGGGGCAGTAGCACGTTTTTTCAAAAATTTTTTTTTCAAATTTCCAATTTAATATGATAGTTTCTGCCATTTATATTTACTTTAGAGGGTAAAACATCTTATCACGCAAACCAATTATCCGTAGTGGTAATAACAGTGTTGCGTATTGAGCAATATTGCATGGCGGCCATTTTATTGTGAACACATTTTATTATTTTGAATCACAAAAACGATTCTCATGGCTATCCGGAACATGTACACTCATTTTTAACTTGATTTTCTGAAATAGAGAAGGGTGTTGCACTGTTGGCGACATTATTTTCCAAATACATTTCATATTTGAGCGAAAAAACGTGCTACTGCCCCTTTAATGTACTAATCTTTTATGATGAAGTTAAATGTATGACTTAATTATATTCTATTTTAATTTGAATGACTCGCACATTCCATAATTTGATTTAGACAAGGATTTCTACATTTTCTATATAAAACTAACCTATATCACATTGAACATAGATGTAATTTTAATTGCATTCTGGCACTCTGGGGCATGCATTCCGAAGACATATTTTTTGCACTACAGTTTGCTTCCCTTGGTTAGTTATTTGACATCACTCTCCAGCTTAACATCGGTGTCATAACAAATTTTTAAAATAAAAGACTGTTTTGAGTTTCGTGTTGACTGCATCAATTGTAAAGTATTACTATGTAAAAATAACAACAGAAATATGTTGATGTAAACCATTTTAAATTGTTTCCAGATTCTAAGCACTGACAATTTTATCAAGGAATTTAATATTTTACATTTTCATATGTTTGCTCATTTTTAATTCCGATGTAGAAACTCGTAAATATATGTAAATATATACTATATATACGCAACGTATATATTATTAAGCCTGTATCATATTCCCCAAAGGTATACTTGTCAAAATGATTGTTATTTTTCAATATATTTTGGTTCTATTTAGTCTGTGATGACGGTGGATATGCACACTTATTTATTATGGAATTACTGGTGATATGAGAATGGGTTGTATAACGCATATTGTTATTGTACACGGAATTAAATGTATTATGTGTAGAAATAGAACAGCTTAGATGTTGTTATGTAAACACTATCAAATTATTCACTTGACAAACTTCATAAATCCAGTTTCGAAATCCTCATATTCATATCTTATCGTTACTGTTAGTCACTGATCAGTATTGGGTTGCATATGTTATTACAACACGTCAACGACTAAGCTAAATATGGTAGCTGTACTATAACCAGAACCCTTTGTAATTACAAATGGATATGACTAATGCAGAACTGACTTTCACAGGGATAAAAACCATAAACAAGGCACTCATTTTTTTCATGCAACAGACTTCATTAAAGTATCAACAAGATCTATATCAGAACCCCAGAAAACAGAACTATGATAAGTTTGAAACATGTTTAATAGATTGAATTTAACACGAATTGCAATTACAATGCATACATGGCAAAAAGACAATTGATGAAATTCGAAAAAAACGATGACACAGCAAATGATACTGCAATAGAATTGCTGCATAAACAGGGATTAGAAGTAGATGCAAGTTTGGAAAACCTGTCCACGATGTTTGCTAACTTAATATTTCCTGGGAGTCGATACCTTTTCGGATTCGAGGGTTGGGCCATAGACATGTAGCCCCTATATCCAGATTAAAATGGGCTGTGCCCATGTTCTTTCACTGTGCAATATAATGTATACAGTGATATGAAGGTAAGCACTTGTTCTGGGGTTACTAATAAACAGCAAGGTAAATTATCAGGTACAATTATAGACAGTACAATACCAATATAACAATGAACAACATAATTAACACATACATGGGCATTTGTGCAACATACTGCATATATCATAATGACCACAAACATAAGACTATCATTAAAATCTCACACTTATTTATTACATTTGTTCCAAACTCTACTCAATGTTGAGAATGTTCATGACACTTTCCGAATATGACGGTCACATTACATTCAAAGCATTTGCGAATCAAATATGATACCATTCAGTATTATGTTAGTTTTCACCGGGTCAGTATAGAACAGGTTAAACTACATTAGTCGATATGCTACAAATTGACTTGATACATTTCGTTCTGCTCAGCTAGTACATTAGTAGATATGCTGCTAATTGACTTGATACATAGAGGTTTTCATGAAAGTGTGATTTTGAATGGTCAATATACTTCATTAGGTATAAACAATGTGTGTTGCGAGCCTTGGCAAGCTAAATACATAGTACGTATTCCTAATGCAGGATGTGCATAACCCAAAACATACGAGCATGTTACTTTCTTCTTCAATGTAATGTTTCATTCATTTTGCGCAAACAGGTTTAACATCATTAATTTCTAAGTTAAACATTTCTTCAACTACGCGCACGTTTTGATATATGCAAATGAACAGCGTGATATTGTCACAGTAAATTGACACAAAATAATGCCTGCTAAATGAAGGTTTCAGCTAAAATAATTGTTATTTTTTCATGATCTTAATTTTCTATGTTTTAATACGATTCCAAATACGTTTTTCAAATGAAAAATATCACATATCACACGGAGAGCTAAACTGAATATTAAGCTTCTTGTTTTAATATCCCCTTAACACAAATAACAGTGAAGATGGACGTTCGGTTAATCAATAAGTGACTAAAACTGCCTTTGTTACCTGTGAGTATTTATAAAGAAAATTTGCTTGACAGATTTCAACTAACAATATAAATTATCTATAAAAATGTAGAAATTAAATAGAGGATATCTGTCTTTTCTTGATTAGGGCCTAATACCATGTTTATCTCATCGAGTGAAGGAGAATAAATAACTTTTCTAGCTCACGGGATGAGATAAACATGGTATTTGTCAAGAATTGACGGACATGCTATTTATTATATGACGTTATTCTTGTAATTACGTCTGAAAAGCTTGAAAGCGGCGTTAAACCCTAACTCACTCACTCACTCACTCACGTCTGAAAAGGGTCGTTATCACGCCGAGTGGCCGCTAGGAATAGCCCTTCACCACAGTAACACTGTGATGTCATAAGCCAATTTGCTTCGTCAGACCATTGTTTTATGACGTCAAATTATATCAGTCATTAATTGCAGTGAAAATATAAGTTATTTTCACTGTAGCTTGATAGACAGTTTATTTCACAGATAAATCCCAGTATTTAATTGCTAGTCATATAATAAAGTCGGTTATCTACAAAAGCCAGTGTGTATCAAGATAGCTCCGCTTCATGTAGTGATACACACTGGCTTTTGTAGATAACTGACTTTACTCTCCACATTTATCACTCTCGATTTTACAGATATCAATTCATAACATGGCCAAACTACACATTCCAAGTTGTTTTTCTATTTTGACAGATTATATGATTCCGAAAATTGGTCAACAGAGGAAACGTGGCCCTTCATATAGAGACTCATAACCTTGATTTGAGATATAACGCATTGTCACAAGAACCTTTCAACTCTGCTACACGGATCGGAGTGTCCCCATTTTTGTCTTTTTCTACTCAAATCCCCTCAGTTCCTGAAGAATGACAAGATACTTTACCACATCTAACTGTTCACCTAGACAAGCGACGTGAAGTAAATTAAAGCTCAACTCATCTGATACTGTTAGATTAGCTTTGTGTTGTTGGAGCTGTCTAAAAAGAGGCACATGCCCATATTCAACAGCTATCATCACTGGAGTTCTCCCGTATTGACCTCTACAGTCTATATCAAAAATCTTTAATGACAAGATATACCTCACCATCTTAACATCACCACTTAGACAGGCCAAATGAAGTAATGTATTATTACTCTCATCTGTTGTTTTAATATCCGCCGCTTTGTGTCTCAAACATCTTACAACAGGAATGTGACCATATTCTACAGCAAACATCAGAGGAGTTCTCCCGTAACAACCTCTACATTCTATATCATTGATTTTTAGTGACATGACAAGTACTGGAGACCTACCCCTGACCAGTCAAACGTTATGGTCAAGTATAAGGTTTTCAGTCAAATGGCGGAATTCACGGAATTGGTCGAATATTTACAACAAACTAATATTATTGAGTAAACCTAGTATGTCTATGTCTCGAAATAAGTGTACATCTATGCAGAACACCTAAAAACAACTTCATGAAGTTTAAAATTGATAACATTTGATGCCATTTGTTTATTAAACACAGGTTGCCAAAAAAAACAACAAGTTTTTGCCTACATAAAGGAAAATGACATTAATTTTGATGCTTTTGGAAACTTTTGAATTGTCAGTAATAGGTCTTAGATAATTCACATCTATGGTAAAACCGTCACATAAGGTCATAATATTTTACCTTGTGACCTTGGCATTAGCTTAAGGGAGTTGTAACTTTTGATTCATGTTGATATATCAATTTCATTGGGGGCATTTGGACTTTTCAGGATAATAGTATGCACGTCCTGATTTTGCACACGAATAATCCATATTTATTACATACATGTTCTGAATATCTTTATGAGACAATTTTAGTTATTTGAAACAAGTGCTGTGTAACCAGTTGAAAGTTATCAAACGAGTGTTATGTAACCAAAACAAGTTATTCAACGAAAGTGACGTCATAATGCCGTATTTACATCGCCATCAGCTGATCGAGCCCAACCCACTCGCCACTTCAATTTTTCAGTTCATCATATCTTTTTCCTGTACTTATTTTTGGCTATTAATAAAGTTGAATCATAGCAAAAATAGACGTGCCAAATTAAGAATAGAGCATTCGGGTTCGAATATTTTATAATTAGATCACACAAATATTTTGCTTAAATTTAATCTAGGAAGAGTTATCTCACTTTTGTTTTTGTCAACACGAATTCCGTGTTTTAGTAGTAAAATCATACATTTTATAATTGTTTACGTTTAGAATCGATATGCATAATCAGATTTTGATGTGATCATCGTCCAGATATAAACATATGAAGTTCAGAATGAGAGGCTTGCACGTAGAGACGTTCAGCAAGGACAGTTGTAGGAAAACAGCCGGTCAAGGAATGACCACCTTCGTCGACGTCAACAGCGTCAGTGTTTGCTGTTAAAATGCTTCTTGATATCTTGATTTAGGACATTGATGAGGACAAACATTGTGATAATGATTGTGTAAATATGATTTTTTTATGTAGAAGCGACCGAGAGCGTAACGGAAAACGTGACTACTTTTTTTACTGTCATACGATACGATGTCATGATAATTATTTGTGTCTCTGAATATTGCCATGATAAAAATAGAGCCATGGGCTCTGTAGCTCAACAGGGTATATATTGTTTAATGTTGAAGACTGAAAAAGTTTTTTAGATCATGGCTCGAGGCCCTTATTTGGGGCACCATATCTACAATTTAGAATCCCCATTGGCTAAAGAGTATGCACACAATATTACAGCCTTCTAGGTCTCTTTGTTTTGGAGGAGAAGAAAATATAATTTAGGTCATGGCCTGTGAGGGTCTACAATTTAGAATCCCCATTGACAAAGGAGTATGTACAAAACTTTTCAGCTCTTTAGACCTTTTGGAACTGGAGAAGAAGAAGAAAATAGGTTTTAAAGGATGTGACCCCTGTGACCCAAGTCGGGGTCATGGGGTCACGAGATCAACAATTTGGAATCCCCATTGGCCAAGGAGTCTGCACACAACTTTTCAGCTCTCTAGACCTTTTGGAACTGGAGAAGAAGATGCAAATATGTTTTTAAGGATGTGACCCCAGTGACCCCATTTGGGGTCACGGGGTCACGAAACCTACAATTTAGAATTCCCATTGGCTAAGGAGTCTGCCAACAACTTTTCAGCTCTCTAGACCTTTTTTTGAACTGGAGAAGAAGATGAAAATAGGTTTTTAAAGATGTGACCCCGGTGACCCCATTTGGGGTCATGGGGTCACGAAATCTACAATTTAGAATCCCCATTGGCTAAGGAGTCTGCACAAAACTTTTCAGCTCTCTAGACCTTTTGGAACTGGAGAAGAAGATGAAAATAGGATTTTAAGGATGTGACCCCGGTGACCCCATATGGGGTCACGGGGTCACGAAACCTACAATTTAGAATCCCCATTGGCCAAGGAGTCTGCACACAACTTTTCAGCTCTCTAAACTTTTTGGAACTGGAGAAGAAGAGGAAAATAGTTTTTTAAGGATGTGACCCCGGGGTCACGAAATCTACAATTTAGAATCCCCATTGGCCAAGGAGTCTGCACATACCATTTCAGCTCTGTGGAGTCATTGGTTCTGGAGAAGAAGTTGAAAAAGCGAAAAGTTTATGGATGGACGGACGGACGGACGGACGCCGGACGCCATGCCATGCCATATACCCATTGGGCCTTTCAGGCCTGATGAGCTAAGAAGTAAACAACGAAACAAGAATGTTTTTAGTTTACTGGGGTCTTGTGGAAAGTTAGATAGTGCTAATTACATGTTCATGAGAATAAAATCAAAATCTATTTCAGTCAATTCATCGAACTCGCTACTCATTCTAGTTTAACTAAAACTGAATGCAATTTGGAAACTAAACACAATCTACCATATCATCTTGTGGTGAGTTTCAAACACGCAATTAATGAATTTGTTATAGTTTTCCATGGCCATTTTTATGGGGCTTAAAGCTACGAACATGGTAATTGTTGCTTTTTTAAAATTTTAATACCTCTTCGTATCTAACACCTTATTCTTGTTAAGCATACCAACATACAACTTTTTATGATTTAAATCAGTAAGCACTGAGTGATAAGTTTAAGATTCTTCATAGCAATGTTAACTTGGCTGGCTCTGGACTAGTGATAAGATGATCTTTGGCAAATTAAAACTTCTAATCTCACCCTGCTGCACACTTTTAAAAGTAAAAAAGGACAACAATGTTATATACCTTTCGTTTTAATGTAATTAAAGTAAATAACTATCACAGAAACTGTGAATTCCCTTCAATTTATATGTATGGGGACAAGTCTTCACAAAACCTTTACCTTTACATATATAAGTCACCATGTCAAATAATCGTTTTCCCCGCATGTATATATCAACATTACCATGAGACGAAATGCTTGTTATACATATATTAATTTAAATTTAATTCGAAAATTTAAACATAAACATTAACAAATTTCAATTGATTTCTAACAAATAATTTTATTGAATTTTTATGTCACACATCAAAATTAAAATTTATAAATGATAATTTTGATGTCTTCATAGGATATCCCTTGTCATCCTAGATACACGGACCAAAACTAAGAAGGAGATTGCTGAGAACATTACTCTACTGAAATTACCCTCACATATAATGGTTTTTTAACATTTGTCATACGAGTGGGATAAACGATATCAACTAAATGTGAATTGTGAAAGTTGATAGAATTTGCTTTTCTCAAAAGAGGTTATGATAATATTTTATCAAGTAACAACTGATACCTAAACTTATCATTTCTCAAACATACATGTATATTTTGCCTTTGTAACTATGAGAATCCCTGGTTTGAATCTTTTTCAATCACCGCTGTTTACCCCTTCTGAAGGGAAGTGTTATTTACTGGTAGATCTGATGTGTCGGCGTATTTTTAGGAAAACATAAGTATATTTTATTGAAAGGTTTTGATCATTTCTTATTTGTGTTAAACTTGATAAAGGATCTATGGTAAGTTATTGCAAACGTAATTGTGTATGTTTTGAGGAAAGACAACTTAATTTGTTTAAATTGGGAAACTTCTTGGAACGTTAAGTTTTTTTCCCAAAAAGTACCAACTTTATAAATGATTGCAGATTTGTCCTCATTCTCTCCCTCAAGTCTCTCTCTCAAGTCTTACTCAAGCCATTTCTTCCTACGTCACCTTTATTCTAATCAATGTTTTTCTAATGCCAGTTTTACGTGTGTTGTCCGATTATCAATAAATCAATAAACATTCAACACCAAAGAAGGAGATACAGACTGTTTACCATTTACAAATTATTTTGTATATTAAAAATCCAAAATTACATTATACCTGTATTATAATAAACATATCAGATATGGTAGAAATAGATCAGATGTACCAAAACATTCCAAGTACACTAGGTGCCAAGGAATCTTGTCATGTGCATCCAGTGTGATGACCATGTGACCTTAACATCCATATAGCAACTAGGTGCTGCACTGCATATGGGATGTTTCAAATATGGATTCACAGCCAGGTGACGACTTCAACATGAGCATCTGGTCCTTGCATCGTATTTCTCACTGTCTCTATGAAATCTACACAGCAAATCCCAATCATGAAACTCTCCCCAGAAAGATGCAATACTCGATGAAATATTAACAAACTCATGTACCTATCTACTTACTACTTACTGTATTATCTACTTATCGTGCAACCCTTTCCAACTGTACCATACGATATATATAGTCATGTTTTGTTTTATTGGAAACAATTTTGCAATAAAACTTTTAGAACTTTCCGTAATATTTAAGATATAAATGACAGTCATTATAAAATTAAGATTAAATATTGTTACCACATGTCTTTTAACTTGGTGTTATTTTGCTGTTGTTTTGATTGTGAGATCTATGGAGAATCCCGGACTTAAGATTACTCAGAGATACACACTGTGCGGAATCATTTAAAAGATAATTACTATGGCTGGAAGATCGTTTTGTTAAAGGCCACACGTCTCTGCAATATCAAGATACATGTCTCTCTTACACTTGCATAATTAAACATATCATACAATGGGTGGTGTTCTCGGCAGGATAAAGGCAACGGATATGTTCGGTATCCGTTGGGGTCATATACGGATAAAGATGCAAATTACAGAGGTCAAGTGCGGAACTTCTTTGGAATGACGTCACACGCGTTAACATTTCAAATGCCTGTAATAACCGTGACAATTATAGAGTAAAAACTTCATGTAAATATACATGCTTCATTCATATAGATCCACATTCATTTTGGAAATGACAAAAAATCATTGTGCAATGCATACTGTAGTGCGGCAAAATTGCATTATGTTCAAGCAGTGCCAAAACATGTTCATCGCGAGTTGAAAACTACTGAGCAAACACTTTATAATACTCACAGGTAACAAAGGCAGTTTGAGTCACACATTCATTTATCGAACTGCAATCTTCACGGTTCCATAATGTGACTTTTGTAAAGGGGATTTTAGAATTAGCTGCCAAACATTCAGTTTAGCTCTCCGTGTGGTGCGAGTCGCCATTTGCAACCGGGCGGAAGGGAAGCAACTCTCGCACTTCGAGATTCGCTTACAGTCATGGTTACACAACCGATAGGACGCGAGTTCGAATTCGCTGTCCTCATGTTAAATAATTTTCATTTTAAAAACGTATTTTAAAACGTATTAAAACATTGAAGATTAAGATCATGCCAAAAATAACAATTATTTTCACTGAAAGCATAATTTAGGAGGCGTTATTTTGTGTCATTTTACTGTGAGAATAACACGCAGTTCATTTGCATATATCAATACGCTTAGTTACAGTTAAGTACAACTTTGAAATAATGTTGTCATGCTGTTTTGCGCAAAATGAATGAAGAATGACATTGTATGATAAAGAAGTTATCATGCTCGTGTGTTTTGGGATGGTAAATATCCTGCATTAGGAATAAACACAATGTATTTAGCTCGCAAAATACAATGTTTATTCCTAATGCAGGATATTGACCATCCCAAAACACACTCTCATGATAACCTCTATATATATATTAAATCAACTCATCATCACATTTGTTTGGATATACATTTGAAAACAAGCTATTATTGCTGGACAGGTATGCTTCCAATCACCTACATCAATTGCAATTTGTCAAAATCTAAAAACATCTCTCTAAATAATGACTCTACACTTATGGTCGGTTGAATAATTTAAAATAACATTAACAGGCGATTTGAAATAAATTGTGATTGAAATACATTTATATAGCTGATTTAACAAATATCATAGGAGGAGTAATGTTTTATTCAAACATATTAAAGGACCAGTTTAGATTATTATAAATGATTTTCAATTGGAAATTAGACTGTGGTGGTACAAAGATGTTTTCAATTTTGATTCTTACTCTTTTAACAGAAAACAGTTTTCAAACTTCGAGCATGGACATATTCGAGCCATACGGTCCGAAAATGTGTGAAGAAGTCTGTCAACTCCGAGTTGACTGTTCACACCCAATATTTGATGAGGTAAAACTGGCTTGCAAACTTGTTTTCAACTTGAGTGGTGTAAACCTTACCTACAATCAATCAAATGAAGTGGATTTGGAACTCTGTACTGTTGCAGTTAACCATCCAAAGCCTAGAGGTAAGAAATGTCTCTTCACTGACTATTTTGTAAAGGATGTCACTTCGGAGCTATGTCTGATTGGGGTTGGAATAACATTATTTAAGTTAAGTCACAAGGGAGAAAGAGATGATGGCTAAAAACATAAATGTGTTCAAGATCTTACTTCCACATCGTGAGTATACATTTGGTAATGTTCATTACCTGAAATGAATTAAAAGTGTCCACACCTTTCACAGATTATATATCCACCATCATTAGAGATAGACATTGTAGGACCTTATACTTAACAGAGGGTTGTTGAACCAGAAATAAGTTACATGTGATAAAGTCATTTAAGCATAAATCGAATCATGAACTCTGTAAGAAAACAATCTTCTTAGTCAATCCCCTCATCCACAGAGGCCAAGGTGGAGCTACAAAAGGCACGTGTCTGCCCAAGTGGTCTTGTGAAAAGGTTCCACCACGCCTGTGAACAGGGCAAGTTGTTCAAGGTGAGGAGATTCCTGTCCCAGGGTCTAGTTGGTTTAGTCAACTGCCGGGGAGAGGAGGGAAGAACAGCTGTCATTGCAGCAGTGATGACTCTAGACGAGAATATAGCTATGGTAACGTTGTTGAGGCAAAAAGGTGCTGATTTTAAAATAACTAATGATTACAACGATACCATCATGCATGAAGCCTGTTTAGGTAGTGATGTTAAGATGGTGAAATATATTCTGTCGCTACAAATCATTGATATCGAAAGTAAAGGACAGTTCGGAAGGACACCATTAATGCTTGCTGTAGTACAGGGTACGATACGTATTGTAAAGTTATTGAAGCAAAAGGGTGCTGATTGTAAAACAAAAGATGATTACAACTTTAACATATTACATGCGGCCTGTACAGGTGGTTCTGTTAGAATGGTGAAGTATGTCCTGTCACTTAACATCAACGATATAGAAAGTAGAAGTTGGTGTGGGCTAACTCCTCTGATGTTAGCCTTAATAAATAGTCACATGGCTGTTGTAAGATTGTTGAGACACAAAGGGGCTGATATTAAGGCAACAGATGACAAAAACAATACCGTACTACATGTGACCTGCAGAGCTGGCAATGTTACGATGGTGAAGTACATTCTGTCACTAAACATCAATGACATAGAATGTAAAGGACAGTTCGGTAAAACCCCGTTAATGTTTGCTGTAGAAAATGGTAACAAACCTGTGGTGAAGTTTTTGAGGCAAAAGGGTGCTAATTTCAAAACAAAAGATTACCGCAGCAATACCGTACTACATGTGGCCTGTGTTAGTGGTGATGTTAAGATGGTGAATTATGTCCTGTCACTTAAAATCAGTGATATAGAAGGTAGAGGTTGGTATGGAAAAACTCCTATGATGGTTGCTGTGGAATATGGTCACATGCCCGTTGTAAGACTGTTAAGACACAGAGTAGCCGATATTGAAACGAGAGATGACAATAATAATACATTACTTCATTTGGCCTCTTTAAGTGGCGATGTTAGGATGGTGAGGTATATATTGTCATTAAAGACTTTTGATATAGACTGTAGAGGTCATTACGGGAGAACTCCACTGATGATAGCTGTTGAATATGGACATGTGCCTGTTTTTAGACAGCTCCAACAACACAGAGCTAATCTAACAGTATCAGATGATTTGGGCTTTAATTTACTCCACGTTGCTTGTCTCGGTGGTCAGTTAGATGTGGTAAAGTATCTTGTCACTCTTGAGGAACTGAGGGGGTTTGAGAGGAAAAAAGACAAAAAGGGGGACACTCCGATCCATGTAGCAGAGTTGAAAGGTTCTTGTGACATTGCGTTCTATCTCAAATCAAGGTTATGAGACTCTATATGAAGGGCCACGTTTCCTCTGTTGACCAATTTTCGGAATCATATAGTCTGTCAAACCACAAAAACCCACTTGGTCTGTGTACTTTGGCAATGTTATGAATTGGTATTTGTAGAATGGAGCCTGATATATGTGGAGAGTAAAGTCAGTTATCTACAAAAGCCAGTGTGTATCACTATATGAAATCGTGAGGTAACCCGATACACAATGGCTTTTGTAAATAGCCGATTTTATTATATGACGAGCAATGAAATACTAGGATTTATCAGTAAAATAAACTACAACTCTAGCTACAGTGAAAATAACTTATATTTTCACTGCGACCAGTGACTGATATAACTTGACGTAATAAAACAATGGTCTGACGCAGCGAATTGGCTGACGTCACAGCGTTACTGTGGTGACGGGCTGTTCCTAGCGGCCACTCAGACGTAATTACAAGAATAACATCATATAATAAATAGAATATCCGTCGATTCTTGACAAATACCATGTTTATCTCATCTCGTGAGCTAGGAAAGTTATATATTTCTACCACACTCGATGAGATAAACATGGTATTGGTCAAGAAAAGACAGATGTCCTCTATTTGATTTCTACATTTTATAGATAATTTATATTGAGAGTTTAAATCTGTCAAGCAAACATTTTATAAATACTCACAGGTAACAAAGGCAGTTTTAGTCACATATTGATTAACCATAACACTTTATATTCAGTTTAGCTCGTATTAAAACATAAAAAAGTATGATCATGCCAAAATAACAATTATTTTAACTGAAACCTTCATTTAGCAGGCATTATTTTGTGTCAATTTACCGTGAGACTATCACGCTGTTCATTTGCATATATCAAAACGTGTAGTTGAAGAAATGTTTAATTTAGAAATTAATGATTCCAAACCTTTTTGCACAAAATGAATGAAACATTACATTGTATGATGAAGAAAGTAACATGCTCGTGTGTTTTGGGATATAAATATTCTTCATTAGGAATACGCACTATGTATGTAGCTGGCCACGGCTCGGAACATACATTGTTTACACCTAATGAAGTATACTGACCATCCAAAAACACACTTTCATGATAACCTCTATGTATCAAGTCAATTAGCAGCATATCAACAATGTACCAGTTGAGCAGAACGAAATTTATCAAGTCAATTTGCAGCATATCGACTAATGTATTAGATAACCTTTTCCCAAAATGTTATATTACAGTCTAAAATAATAGAGATCTAAATGAACATTTCTAAACCTGGTTGAATAATTGTAATGATAAAAAACCCCGGATGTAACAAAATACAATTCACGTGGATGTTCCAACCCCTGTTCTATTCTGACCTGGGGAAAACTAACATTATAATGAATGATTTCATATTTGATTCACAACTCCTTTGAATATAATATGACTGTCATATGCAGAAAGTGTCATGAACATTCTCAACATTGAGTAGAGTTTGGAACAAATGCAATAAATAAGTGTGAGATTTTAACGATAATCTTGTGTGTGTGCATATTATATATGCAGTATGTTGCACAAATGAACACATATGTGTTACAATATGTTGTTCTCGTGAACGAACCACTTATACCAATCTTAAAATGTATCAATTAATGTATATATATATAACACATGGTTATATTGGTATTGAATTGTCTACACTTGTACCTGATAATTTACCTGGCTGTTAATAAGTAACCCCAAAATAAGCTACATTTCACTGTATAAAGTAATAATATTGCACTGTGGAAGAACATATGGAAGAGCCCATATTAATCTGAATGTAGGAGCCAAACCCTTGAAACAGAAAAATTATCCACTACCCGGAAATATTCCAATATATGTTAGCAAACATCGTGGACAGGTTTTCAAAACATGTTCTACATCTAATCCCTGTATATTCAACAATTATATTGCAGTATCATAGATTTAAATGCTGTTCGCCATTGTTTCTTCTCGAATTGCATTAATTGTTTTTGCTATGTATGCATTGTAATTGCATTTCGTGTTTAACTCGTCATAATAAATTGTTTCAAAGTAATAATTTGTTCTGTTTTCCGAGGTTCTAATATACATCTTTATGGTCTTTAATGATGACTGTTGCATGAACGAAATATTGATGTGTCTTGTTTATGGTTTTGTTTCCCTGTGAAAATCAGTTCTGCTTCATTTCCAATCATTTCCATTTGTAATTATAAAGGGTTATGGCGTATTCATATTGCAGGTATGTAATTACCAAACAAATAATAAATGAACTGACATTATATTACAGCTACCATATTTAGCTTAGTCGTTGACGTGTTGTAATAACATATGCAACCCAATACTGATCAGTGACTAGCAGTAACGATAAGATATGAATATGAGGATTTCGAAACTGGATTTATGAAGTTTGTTAAGTGAATAATTTGATAGTGTTTACATCAAAACATCTAAGCTGTTCTATTTCTACACATAATAAACTTCATTCCGTGTAGTTAATTAGGGTGGGTCTAATACAATGCGTTATAAAACCCATTCTCATATAACCAGTAATTCCATAATAAAGGATTTTGTATATCCACCGTTAGAGCCAAAATATACTGAAAAGGAACAATCACTTTGACAAGTATACCTTTGGGGAATATGATAAAGGCTTAATAAGATAAACGTTGAAGTATTTATATTTTAATGTATGAGACTATATTTACATGTAGTTTCTACAACGGAATTGAATATTTAGCAAACATCTGAAAATGTAAATTATTAATTTTTGGACAAAAGGTTCAGTGCTCAGAATCTGGAAACAATTTAACATGATTTACATCAACATATTTGTGTTGTTCTAGTTTTACATAGTAAGACCTTCCATTTGATGTAATCAACACGAAACTCAAAACAGTCTTTTATTTACAAAAATATGTTATAACCGCGATGTTAAGCTGTTAAGAGTCATGTCAAATAACAAACCAAGGGAACCAAACTGTAGTGCAAAAAATATGTCTTCTGAATGCATGCCCCAGAGTACCGGAATGTAATTAAAATTACATCTATGCTAGATACACTACTGTATGTGTCAACATCGTTTTTCATTTAGTAGGGATAAAGGAGATTTCGATCAAGTAGAGCAAACTTCTCAAAGGGAAAAGATTACTTTCCTTAATCAGATTCTCGGTGTGTACTTTCAATCTTTATTTTTGGACGTTCTACCCTCAGGCACCAATATAAAACAAATCTAATCATTGGTGAGACGAGTTTCTTTTGAGAGTGATTGGAGATGTTGGCTAAAGGGGAAATTCTTGCAACATAAGCATATCTTTCAGAGAGGTACCATAACATTGTTACATTTGTTCGTACTTCATGCTGTACTTCGTCACTCTCTCCTCCACAGAGCATGCTCAAGTAATTTGTTGCCGACTTAACCTTTGCTCTAATCAGCGCTTTTCCGTGTCTCAGCTGTAGAGAAAATTTACTGGTTACAACCAAAGTTGTCCAATCACCGACTTAATCACTGAACTTTCGATCTTTTTTCTGTAACTTTTCGAGAGAGAAAATACGTATTTCTTTCATAAGAAACTATTTGATATTAAATTTGATTTCTTCTAAAGTCTTTGGTTATTTACTTAATATTTTTCTTTTGAAAACTGAGATCAAAACGACATCAGGACATTAACATGTTTATTATATATTAAAAATTATAACTTTATCTCTTCAATAAGTGTATTTTGTGATGTGCGACGTTAAAATATTTGATATATTTTCTTTTACTTTTTTTTATTTATATAGTTTGTTATTCAGCAGACATATAGTTAATTTTCAGCTTAGCATTCTACTCTAAGACAATCAAACATTTGTTTAAATAGATGATTACATAAGCGCCTTGCACGTGATACAGTCTATGATCTCAATACAGATGTTTTATTATATATCATGCTATGGCAGGATAAGATATGTATCAATAATATAAATGAGTAACCAACTGTTATCGAAAACCGTACGTCTCATTCAACTGAATCAATTTTATTGATTTTATGTTATGAACCTTAATGACAACTAGAGTAGCGTATGCTGACCACTGCAAAAACAGTGCAGTCCCAAAACGGAGGGTCTCGCCTTCCCCTGTTCCGCGTTCTCCATAGCCATAAACAAAAGAGCTAATTGTTTTATGAATATACCAAAAAAGATAGTTGAACAGTTAATTTAGAAAATTGCATTTACAACTTGTGCCATTGAGGTGAGGTGAGTATTTCACATATATCGCAGCTGCTATTAAGGCGGAAACAAAGCCTGCACCGCCATGTGTTTATGCATTGCGGTGAGACCTGCGAACATTAGCTGGAACTAGCGAACCATGGGTGGTACTACGTTGAAATTTAGTGTAGCATTTCACCCAAACCTTACTGCGTGTAGAACAGTTCTCTACTGCAGACAAAGTTGCCGTGCCCCTGGCTAACCACTGCGCTATCCAACCCCCTCTAGTGCCATTGGGATGTTCAATGTATTCAGAAAAAGGTTAGTTTTAACCATGTAGAAACCGTTGTCTTAATAAAATTGTGGAAAGTGCGAGTCATTCAAATTTACATTGTTGTTTCATAATTTAATGTAAAAGAAAGTATTAAACGTTATTAGCTCTGTGTTTAGATTACAGATAAAAATATAATATAATTAATTCATAATTTTATCATCCAATTTAAGTCGAATTTTGTTGTTTTTAAATCGTTAAAAGACTGAGAGTTTTTATTTATAAAACGACTTTAATAAGGCTGAAACAAAGTGTATACTAAATATGCTTTTGTTAAACTTACATCACTCTGACCAGTCATAACAAAGACTGAAAATAAAATTATGAATTTTAATCCCAAAAATTCAAACATGGCCAAAATAAACAGTAACACCAAAAACTAAGTTATATCTGAATCAGACAATGCAACTAGGGTATACTATAGTAAATGCAACATGAATCACAAAAGTCCAAGCATGTGGTAACATATCATCCACGTACGACTAGGGAGTGCGGGAGTGGACGTCATGCTTGTAGAACAAGTCAGAGGTTATCCATTTTTTCCCATAAAGTTTTTGTACAACATTTGGGTCCATACCACTGTCTATAGCAGTCGTAGCACCAGTAGGTCTGAAGCATTTAGCAGTGTATCCAGATCCAGACAGGCCTGCTAAACTCATACCTTGTTCCATAATTTTGGCACTGGAAGAAGAGTCAATTAAGACCCCGCAATGGCCTCAGTGCAAGGAACACATTTGTTGTAGAACATAGGGAAGCAGTTCGGTCCCTGTACACTCTCAGAGCTCGAACAGGGTCAAGGGGGGAGGTTTATAACGAATCAAGTGCGCTGAGCGTAGTTCTTGATTTCAAAGAAGGTGATTTTAGCACTACCTTCTCTTTCAAACTTGATCTGTTCTCGCTGAAACACAGCAGTGTATGCAGATCCACATTCAGGATTGTATAAGGATGCACTAGGAGCTAGGTCTGAAGGGCGCAACATTAATGCTATGACTAGGAGGCATATCACTTTAAAACAGAGGCTCTTCGTGCATAGTTCATCACAGAACGCTGTAACCGGCATGACTCTTGATACTTTCATCGAAGTAACCGTGCTTGATTTTACAAGCGCTGTAAGAAGAAGTTGTATGTAAGGATCTTTCATAATATTTGCTAAGCCTAATGCATTATACAAGTGACCAACGGCCGCAGAAAAATTATTGAGGGACGATCGTGGACGGTCTGTACTGTGTGCAATCTGACACAAAAACTCGGAAAGGTGAGCATAGTTTGAAGGCGGAAAACTATAACAATTCTCCCTGCAAAAGTCAAATAGTTTCCGTATCATATTATTGTGAGATTTACGAGTTCCAACAGCTAGACATAAAGGTAACTGCTCAATCGATCTCTCAGTCCACTGAAGGCATGCTAGAGAAGTCCGCCATACACTCTCCAAGCATATATTGTCCACTCCTTGTTCTTTATAGGTTCCAGACATGAACCCATTGACCGGAGTGTCCATGGGTGGCGTGTCCATCAACATTGACCTAAAACGACTGAACCAGGGCTGGCCTTTCCATGCAGGGGCTATGGTTGATGCGTAGGCTTCGGTCTCATGGATTTTTTTGAGCATTCGTTGAGTAGGCAAAACGGGGTAATTGTTTTCTGTAATCCAATTTGCCTGGGAAATTGCATCGACACCCTCCGTGAATGGTTCCCTGAAACGGCTGTTGAAACGAATAAGCTGGGAGTTTGTTACACTGGCGAAACGATTCACCGTGTGAGGTCCCCATAGTTTGTCAAGGTACTGGAATATGTTTGGGTTGAGCATCCAGTCTTACCGTCTTGATAGGGAATGTGCATGTTGATTGTTTACCCCGGCTATATGACTGCAGTGTATCCAGACTTCTGAAGCCTGGGCCCAGATTGCTTTTGCAATCGACGTTGATTGAGTCCACGGACCTCCTTTGTTGTTGATGTAAGCCAAAGCTGTTGAATTGTCTGTTAATATCATCACATTTAGACCCAAGCTAAAGCTTTTGAATGCCATAATCACCATTAAAATGGCTAATAACTCTCATTGGACGACTTTGTGAAAATTTCGTAAATTCCAGTTGCAGAGGCCTGTCGATTGATCTTTGACACCTGTTTTGGAAGCGTCAATAACAATTTGAACCTCAAATGACTTTTTACAAAGTTCTTTGCGGTTAAAGGCGTCAATAGAATTCAACCACCAGTTTAATTCCTCGATCACACGGTCGGTTAAGGTACCATGAGAGTCTGGTACTCAACAACCAATAGGCTGCAAGCAGTTTACATACCATGCTACTGAAACACATTGACCACATACTTTAGCTAAAGGCCCCCTTTACACAGAGCCACGTCCTTCGTACGACCATTGAGCGACCAAAAAAATGGACAGGATGCTTAATGGTCGGCTGATTTCACGAAATGCAGTTTCTGTGTAAATGTTCCTGCGATCTTCGTGCGTCCTTTGTACGACCTAAAATGCAAAAAACGGTAATTTCCATGACGACCTTTGAACGACCTGCACGTTTTCGGAGCCTCCACATTGCCTTCACTGCGCAACACTAACAACATTTCAGCATCAAGGGTGATCCCCGTACAACCCGTCAGCCACCTCTGTGCCTCCTATGTGCTTCCTCTGTGCCTTCGCTGTGCCACAATTGGCGACAGTTGGCCGACCATGCAGCAACACTTCTGCCTCCTCTGCGATACCTGAACAGTGCTTCAGTGATCCCTGGGAGTGTTCGGCAACCAGGATAGACTGGACCTATAATAATCTGCATTAGTCTCCATTTGTTTTAGTCCCATTCCAACAGTAAAAAATAACCAACCAATTAGCTTTTGCAGCTGCAATAAAAGACAATAAGCTCTACTGCTTTAACAACATGATCATTGTTGCAGAAGAATATGATAACTTATTTGTTTTTAAAACTAAAGAAATAAATATACAAAAATACATGAAATTATTAAATCCACGGGTAAACATACGAATGAAACACGGCTTCGTCATTCTCCAGAGTCAAATGGGTTAAATTTAAGTTTATGAAAGATTATCTGTTCATATTTCTGAAAATCATGCCTTCTAAAAACTAGTCTCTTTTTAAAATCTTCTTAACGGGGGAGACATAGGAGAGTAAAAAGGGACTTTTTGGCTTGTTTTACGATGTCCTACCGTGACGATGCTTCAATTTTAAAGTTTATAGTGATAAAATAGGTCGCCAACATCTTTTATTAAGTAATTTTCGTTATTGCGGAATTTTGTAAACAAAATTACAAACATTCTTGCCAAAATCCATGTTGAAAAAGCTATTCCAACACCCCGTATGTGTTTGAATAAAGATCATGAGAAAAGTATCAAAACCAAAAGAATGAACTTGTGCGTACTGCTTTACAAAACTTTTTTTTTTTATTATAAAAGATATTTAAAATCGACTTTATCCGACAGCAGCATTCTGTTGTTATTGTGAAGTATGTGATGGCGTTTCTTTACAAGTGAGTTTATACATCTTTCTTTGCTTGTCTTTTTTGTTGTCTTGCTCCTTTTTGGTGCCATAGTCTTATCAATGATTTGCCAACAGAAACAAGGAAACATGTGAGAATCGACCGTCTATTTTTGGAGAATTTACGAGGACGCACACAGAAGGCTGAGTGAATGCAGAAAGAAGGCACAAAACTCGTCATGGTCGCGCAAAGGTTGTCGTGGTCGTGATATAAACGGCTCTGGTTGCACAGAAGACGCAGTAGGAAGGCACAAGAGAGGCAGAGGCATCGCCTAACGTTAGCGAATGTCTTACATGGCGATCATTTAGCGTCCTTTGCGACCTTACAACGCACAACTGTCTTTATGTCTGTGTAAAGGGGCCTTAAGCTACGAGCTCTGACTGATTTCACATGAAGTAGTCTTCTCAGGTCTCTCTTTATCCGTTACACTCTGCATCTCATAGCCTTGATCAATACATTTCCAGATCTAGTGACAGCGCGAATGGTATAACCTATATAGTCAATTGAATGTTCATGCTCAAGCTTGCTCTTTTCGAAATTTATCTGAATCCCTAAATCTTAAAGGGTGTCAAATCTTTGTGGTCACCAATAAAGAAACTACTTGACATGAGTTAAAAATCATCAACATACACAACCACTCTCAAACTTAGAGAACGCAAATATGTCACAAATGGTCTTAGAGTCTTTTCAATGTAATAAGGACCTGTTTCTTTCACCTGAGGTCCATCGGGAACATTAGGCAATACCTTACAACAGCTGCAACACAGGCCCTCGTTCGAGCTCTTGTAACGTCTAGGCTCGGTTATTGTTACAGCATCCTTTCAGGCATCAGTTCAAACCTCCTCGACAAACTTCAGAAGATCCAAAATACTTCCGCCCGCATCATCAGCAAGACCACTAAACGATCCCACATCACACCTGTTTTGAAAGAGCTGCACTGGTTACCGGTCAGGGCCAGAATTAACTTCAAGATTCTCTGTTTAACATTCAAGTGTCTACATGGCTTAGCTCCCTCCTACTTGTCAGATATCCTTCATCCATATGTTCCAACACGCACCCTGCGTTCCAACACGCAATATCTCCTGGTTGTACCATCTTACAAACTGAAGACGTTTGGATACCGCTCGTTCGCCCACTCTGCACCTGTGCTGTGGAACTCTCTGCCAAGTGACGTTAAGAGCTCGGGAACAGTTGACATTTTTAAATCCAAACTTAAAACATACCTCTTTTCTGTATCTTATTCATCACAATGAACTATAAATATTCTTGTAAATATCCTGTAGCGCTTTGAGCATGCCTAAGGGTATGGAAAAGGCGCCATATAAATAGGCATTTATTATTATTATTACACGACAGACCGAAAGGAAGTACACACCTTCTGTAACATACACCTTTCCATCGAAAAGCTAAGTAGTTTCTATCAGCAGGATGAACAGGGATATGGTAAAAACCGTTCTTAAAAACTAGGGATATAAGTAAGTCATTTGTTTCAATAACGTCTGCCACAGTTCTTATGTCTTCGTTTCTGTAAGCAGGGGAACAGCAAAAGGAGTTCAAATATTTCAGATTATGTATTAAACCTAACTTTCCGTTTTTCTTGGGAACACAGGAAATGGGAGAAACATAATTAAACACATCACATTGCTCTATCTTTTGAAAAAATAGAGCCATGGGCTCTGTAGTTCATCAGAAATTGCTCTGGCATAATGTAGAATATTTCCTAAATACTCATCTCCAAGGTAGTATTACCCTTACAAGACTCATACTAATGTGCTCACACAATAACATACTTAATCATATTATACTTCTAGCCAAAAGATTAATTTATCTTTCAAGTATCAACATGTTCAAGTAACAACATGCCCTTCGGAAAATCAAGTTAAATAAAAGGAATAGAGCAATCGGCTCTGTAGCTCATTAGGATATTGATAGTTTATCAAAGGTTGAACATCTAAGTTATCTCAAGTAATACATTGTTAACAAGCAAAAAAACCCAGGTTTTTAGATCATGACCCCTATTTTTAAGGATGTGACCCCTGTGACCCCATTTGGGGTCATGGGGTCACGAAATCTACAATTTAGAATCCCCATTGGCCAAGGAGTCTGCACACAACTTTCCAGGCCCCCGTTGCACGAAACAACCTTTGCTAAGGCTAACCATTAATAAGGTTAGAGTTACGATCACCTTAAATTTTAGTTACGCCCGTTGCACAAAACAACCTTAGGGCAACCTTATCCGGGACTCGAACCTTAGTCGTAACCTTAACTAAGGCTGGACTCTTCAGCGCAGGAGTTGCGGAAGCGTCCTTAGTTACCTCGTGAATTAGCTCCCTGAAAGTAGCGAGCAACTGCAGACGACACAATGGCAACTACCGAGTCGTCAGCTGTTGGTGCCAGTGAAGTCAAAAAAAGAAATAGGCAATCCAACTTTTCAGCGCAGGAGATTAGCCTTGCCGACGAGGTGAGAGTGAGGCATCGACCGTGACCAGCTCAGCGAAGCTCATAGAGTGGGATGAAATCGCCACGAAGTAAGTGTTGTCAGTGTTGATGAAAAGGAATTTACGTTACTTCCGGGTTATAATCATGGAGTTTCAAAATATTTTAACGTGAAATATATCAAATTCACTTCTTTGTTGTTTAATGAACTACACTCTACAAACGTAATGTGCGTTCTCAACCTGTATTTGTTTACAATTTGTAGGTTGACATTGTGCCGAACTTTATTCTCACACTCACACTCACATCTTTGTATTTGTTTATAGACTGACTGCCTGTACGTCGATCCGAAGGTCCGGGACCCAGATAAGGAAGAAATGGAATGATTACAAGTAAGTAATTTTCTTACATATTTATTTGAGATTCAGTTATAAACAAGGCATTTTCAGTGTTAGACCGAAACCTCTGTCGTCCGAATGCTCTACCTCACACAGCGAGCCGCATACTGATGCTATCCAGTGGGGTTGCAGGTAGAGCCTCTCGACCTATTACAGTTTATACATGCAGTTAATAAGCTTTAGATGCTGCGCTTGTTATCTGCAATTATTATTACTATCAATTTTATCACACTTATATAGCATCTGTTCACCAAACTGGGTAATAATTGTTATTTTAATTTAAATAACATGCTTAGTGTTATGCAAATATAATGAAATGGGATTAATTAATAAAATTGTCATTAATTATGTATTTCCGTATTGGACGAATTATTTCGTCTCATGCCAATGTTGATTTATGGTTAACTCCATTGATTTTATATTCATTTATTAACCAGTTAAATGAAAATGATAACTGTTTTGCAGCTAAATCAAGGAACAAACCAGTTTAAAGGTCAAGAACAACTGGTAAGACATTTAGACTGATGAACTTCAATATTATATTATATTTAATCTTTTAGTTAGGTAATAAGAATCATTAATATATCATTTATATAATTTGCCCCAACTAAATGTCTGAGTGTCCATGAAATACAATTAGCATGATTAATATTTTAACCACACAAGTGCCTTAATATTGATATTTTACCAAGCAAGAAAATAGTACCTTTCTACAGAAAGTCAACCAGGCATGGCCACCCTTCTTGAAACAGAAAATGAAAAGTCAGTTGTTATGAGGGAACTTCTTGCTGTGCATGCAGTGTCAGAACAACGGCTGCAAGTCGAGTCTGACAGACTGGCACTGGAGAGAGAAAGATTTGAGTTTAAAAAAATTCTCTTGCATATAACAGACAACAAAAGTGTTTCCCCTGTAATCGGGTTTCTCAATGAACTTTAATATCAATTCTACTACGTCTCTGACGTCATTTGTATCCACGTGAGATAAGCGCATGCGTACTAGCCTCATTCTAGCTGCATGCCTGAGAGCGTTAGGACGTCGGTCAACCTGGTCGTTAAGTTTTACGTTTCTTTTAGTCTTTTATCGAGAGTAGACGCTATTCTCGGTAATAACTTCTTAGTAGACGCTACCAAGAAGTTGTAATCTGCATAATTCTGTTGTTCTTCCGCCGCTTATAGCTGCTTTCCTAGTGAATCTTGTTCAACGTGAACACGTTTTTCTAGCAATATGGCGGGCCCTTCGACCTCGGCGGTCGATTTGGACATTGAGCTAGGCGCGGAGGTGTGTGTCACTACGGATGAGGATGTTTTGTTGAATGGTGACTCACCAATGTCTCAATCCTCTGAAAATAAGCACATGATGACTTTCCTGGAGAAATGGAGTGACAATATGTCTAAAATGGCAAGCTCCATGGCTAGCATGAATGCGGCGTGGCAGACGGCTGCTCAAAACCCTGGTAAACGACCTATGAATGACCCTGATGTAGATAACGGGCCTAGAAAGTTACTGAAAAGTGATTCAGTTGTGTCGTCGGATGACGATGATGCTATGGAGTTGTTAAGAAACAATCCTTCCAAATCGGCTTTCCCAGTCCCCGACGCGGGGAATGGGGACACAGAATCGTGTGATTCGTTTTTGCAAGACATTGGGCAGTTATGACGTCAAAGATGTAACCTCTGACCCAGTATAGGATGAACTGTCTTAATTAGTGGACAAACGTTTTACTGGTAGATTATCAGTGGACAAAATAAAAGAACTGAACCAAAAATATCACCGGCCAAAGAACTGTGAGAAATTAAATATGCCAAAGGTGAACATCGAAATTTGGAAAAAGATGAACAATGGTGACAAAATGAAAGATTTGCGATTTTGTAAGATGCAGACATCTATCATGAAGGCTAGTCAGTGTATTTCTAGATGTGCAGATGCTGCATGGAAAGCACGTGTTGAGGGCAAGACGCCAGATTACAAAATGATTCAGTTATCAGCTGACACTTTTGCCTTGTTAGGTCATGTGACCTATGACCTCTCGTTCAAGCGACGTGAAGGTTTACATCACGTGGTCGGTAAAGAGTACAGCGAAATGTGCGATGCACATGTGCCGGTTACCAAGTTCTTATTTGGCGATGATTTAAGCAAACTGCTTACGGACGTCAAGGACATGAGTAGAATTGGTGGCATGATGAAAACTGATCACAAAAACTTTACTCAGAAGAAAGCTTTTTTATTCAATCGACACATGGGATCGAGTCGTTTACAGAATCAGGGCGACAAAAAAACAAAACAAACTTGGTCGAACAACAAGTTCTAGTTTAAAAAATTCTCCAAGAAGAAAGGAGAGAGGGGAGAGCAGTAGACTCCACAAGCACCATTCAGGTGAGTGATAATGATGCCCAGTTTATCAATTATTTGACAGATAAAGTCGTAAACTTTGAAGCCGGTAGACTGAGAGACGATTTTGAAAACTGGCGACAGTTAACTTCTGACCCGGAAGTTTTAGACATGGTATATGGTGCAAGCATTGATTTTGAAAGTTTTCCTTTCCAAACAAGATTACCAAGTGCTTTTAATCTTAGTGAAACTGAAAGGGATATTATTTCCTTGGAAGTATAAAAGCTATTGAAGAAAAAGGTCATTTAATTGACTGAACATGAACATGGCGAATACATTTCTAATGTTTTTCTAACACCTAAGAAAGATAATACATTCAGAATGATCTTGAATTTGAAAACGTTTAATAAACATGTTTAGTACCGTCATTTTAAGATGGATTCATTGTCTACATCTATTAAGCTCATGCGACAGGGCTGTTACATGGCATCCGTCGATCTGAAAGATGCATTTTATTGTGTCCCTATAGCTAGAAATAATAGAAAATACCTAAAATTTGAATGGGAAGGAAAACTCTATCAATATACATGTTTTGCCAACGGACTTTGTTACTGTCCTAGAAAATTTACAAAGCTTCTAAAACCAGTGTTTTCTCATCTGAGAAAAAAGGGTCATGTTTCTAGTGCTTATATTGATGATTCTATCCTTTTTGGAGAAAATGTTGATGAATGTAAAGAAAATGTGAAAAAAAACTGTTTACACTATGAATAGATTGGGATTTGTCGTTCACCCACACAAGTCTGTGTTAAAACCTGCACAATAAATTGTTTTCTTAGGTTTCTGTAAACATAGCAGTGCGACTTACATCAGAAAAAGCTAAAGAAAAATTAAAAAATAGAGCCATGGGCTCTGTAGCTCATCAGGATTTATATTGTTTAATGATGAAGACTGAAATATATTTTTAGGCATGGCTTGAGGCCCTTATTCTGGGCACACAGGGTCACCATATCTACAACTTAGAATCCTCATTGGCTAAAGAGTATGCACACAATATAACAGCCTTCTAGGTGTCTTTGTTTTGGAGGAGAAGAAGAAAATATATTTTTAAGTCATGGCCTGTGAGGCCTTTGTGGCCCCAGAGTCTCCAGATCTACAATTTAGAATCCCCATTAGCTAAAGAGTCTGCACACAATATTACAGCCTTCTAGGTACATTTGTTCTGGAGAAGATGAAAATAGGTCATGTCCTGAGAGGCCTTTATTTGGGGTCATGGGGTCACGAAATCTACAATTTAGAATCCTCATTGGCCAAGGAGTCTGCACACAACTTTTCAGCTCTCTAGACCTTTTGGAACTGGAGAAGAAGATGAAAATAGGTTTTTAAGGATGTGACCCCGGTGACCCCATTTAGGGTCATGGGGTCAGGAAATCTACAATTTAGAATCCCCATTGGCTAAGGAGTCTGCGCACAATTTTTCAGCTCTCTAGACCTTTTAGAACTGGAGAAGAAGATGAAAATAGGTTTTTAAGGATGTGACCCCGGTGACCCCATTTATGGTCATGGGGTCACGAAATCTTCAATTTAGAACCCCCATTTGCTAAGGAGTCTGCGCACAACTTTTCAGCTCTCTAGACCTTTTGGAACTTGAGAAGAAGATGAAAATAGGTTTTTGAGGATGTGACCCCAGTGACCCCATATCAGGGGTCACGAAATCTACAAATTAGACCCCCCTTGGCTAAGGAGTCTGCACACAACTTTTCAGCTCTCTAGACCTTTTGGAACTGGAGAAGAAGATGAAAATAGGTTTGTAAGGATGTGACCCCAGTGACCCCATTTGAGGTCATTGGGTAACGATATCAACAATTCAGAATCCTCATTGGCCAAGGAGTCTGCACACAACTTTTCAGCTCTCTAGACCTTTTGGAACTGGAGAAGAAGATGAAAATAGGTTTTTAAGGATGTGACCCCGGTGACCCCATTTGGGGTCACGGGGTCAAGAGATCTTCAATTTAGAATCCCCATTTGCTAAGGAGTCTGCGCATTTGAAAAAAAATCACATGATGAATTTCATTTGAAATCCGGTAGCTTGTTTCCGACTGGCAGTACAAGGCTGAGCTTATGATCAGGGGTGTGTCTTTTCGGATGTAAATAGTTGAAATACCTTGATGAAGCAGGACGATGTACTACATTTCAACAATCAGTTTAGTGTTTATGATAACAAGGAACTTGTTCTTTAATTTGTCACAAACATTTACCAAAATTATTTGTTTAAAAATACATTTTATTAAATGTTACTGAATTAATATTGTAGTTGTCTTTTTATTTACATTTTATGAAAATCTTTCTTTAATGAGAGCCTGTCTGGCAGTGTTAGCGTCCGGACACTGTCTGGCAGCAGGTGCAGCGTTCATGTCTGCCCCATCTCTGCTGGCACATCGCCTGGTGGCACCTGGACATCCTTGATGATGCAGTAATTATGGAGCTTAAGAATGTTCGCTCCTCAAATTTATAGAATTAAACTTTTTTTCTAATTTATATTTTTTAAAAGTTCAAAGTATATGATTGAAATATCAGCATTAAAAAATAGGGGGTAGTGTGGGTTTTTTTCGAGATATGACGCCTGTAAGGTAGTGGGGTGAAGTACAATTTTAACATGGGAGTCTATGGGAAAATGATAAAAAAACTGCTAAAAATTTTAAACATACTACATTTCTAGTATTAAACTTTTTTTCCTTTTTTGATATGTTACAAAGTTCATTTTACCCTACCGAAATCGATAAAAAAATATTTATGGTAGTGTGTTTTTTTTAAAGCTTTGTCACACAATGTACCTGAAAAAAACCCTTATTAGTCAAATTTAGGCCATTTATGCTGTTTAAGCACTTTTTAGAGGTTCTATAGTCATATTTTCTTTATTTCATATGTTTTTTAAAAGTATGTAGATGATGTAGAATATCATGAAGTAAATAAAGATGAGAAAAAATATTTACATAATCATAATTCATTTTTGAAGTTCAACCGGAAGGAGCGGACATCCTTAAAGCAAGCCATAATCACTACAGAGCACCTCTCAGGACTGAACCACAGACATCCTGTGGACTTGTGTAAACACCTACAACATCATCAATCAGTTAATTATTTCAATAATTCAGTTACAATTCTGGATCCCATTAGAAAAGAAGCTGAAATGTTCCTTTTCACAGAGTTATCAAAAAATAATTTCAAAATTTAGAATGTGGTCATATTTAAACTATTGTGTTAAACCATATTTATCTTACCTAAACCCTGCCTTTAAGACACCAAAAGCTCGCTCAACAGTGTTTCGTGTTCTTGTATGAGCGATGTTGTATCGCTCTTGTGGTCAACCTTTTGGTTCAGTAAATGGCGTCAACAGCCAAGGTCGACATGCATACCTGGAATACATTTAATCACATTTTAGTCACAGTTATTGTAATTATATTTTTTTCATCCAACTAATATTAAATATAGATTGCTTTGATTGGTAATGATTTAAAAATAACAAATATTTATTTTCATCAAATTGATACCCTTTTAAGTCATTATTTGTGTAAAACAACTGATTATTTAGAATTTAAACATATGCTTCTCTAACATACACTGAATCCCCAAGGAGCCATCCATCTGGTGCTTGCTGCTCCATCCGGGCAGCAACCTGAATGTTAGTCCAGATGAGTGAATCGTGGGTTGACCCAGACCATTTCACAACTACATTTGTGAACCTGTAAACAAAATATATCTTCCTTCAACTGAATCCAAAATTATATTTAGACAAGTCTATTATTTTCAACATTTATTATCATATACTATTATATTGTGCCTTTCATTCTTGCAGCAACAATGAATGAATTTTTATTAATTATTTTTCTGTAGGCCTATATAAGTAGTATATGATATAATTGACAAACATTAGGATAATCAATAATCGACAAGTCCAAATGACGTTTTAAAAAATCAAAGCGTCAGTAAAATGGCATCTACTTCTGATTTGACAGGAAAGTAGCATCAATTACTGATAGGTCAAGGTCGTTGCTAATGTAAATAGAATCAAGTGACGTTTCGGCAATGTTTACATTTTACTACGTGAACAACACTGCCAGTTTTCATATCTTTCTAATTTATCTACATTTACAAGGGGTAGGAAATAGGCTTACCGAATGGAACTGTAACAAATAACTTGCACAGCCTGGTAACCTTTACGACACACAAAAGCTGCTTCGTCGGCGATGGCGGGTCTCTTGATCGGGATCGGGAAAGCCACATATTTTGTGAAAGTTTTGCTTTACTGACATCTGTTCATGGGGGCTCCATGGAAATTTTACATTATCCAAGACTGTGCATATGGCACTGGATGTCGTGACATGCGCCCATCGGGACTTTCAGGCCTGATGAGCTAAAAAGTGACTTAACTTCTAAATCAATGAATTCATATTCCTTAAAAGATATTGTGACAACAGTGGAAGGGAGGTAACTCTGTACGTCCTAATCGTTATCATCGCTCGGCTGGCCCCGGCCTCGACCTCGATGATGGAAACTCAGCTGATCAAACTGGGAATACACATCACGGTCTCCGTAGCCTCGCCCTCTGAAGTTTCCGTGAAAACGTCGATTTCCCCTTTTGAAACTGTGCCTCGGGTTGTCTGTCTGGCTACTGCAGCAATGGAGGCTGCGTTTCTCAGACAGACAGTCGAGTGCTGTGCCAGTCAGACCACTTGTGTTCGTTTGTAACGCACGGAAAAACTTCGAGATGGTGGGATCACACTGACCCTGTACCACAACAGCAGCGTGCTCGTCCTGAAGGCACACGCCCCAAAAGTTATAATCGGTTGAAATTTTCTGAACAACTTTCAGCCAATGACATATGTTGTCTTTGTATCTTTACAATTTTAATGGCCAATGAACAGAGCTGTAGCAATGTTTGACCCACGTAAATAATTGGCAAAAACAAATGTGGAATTTGATTTTTCTGTAATTGTCATTTCAACAGAATGTCAATTTAGCCTTTCAAAACTTTAATACACTTGTATACTTTAATTTGAAACAATATCACGCAAAAGAAGCGCTTTTGTACTAATTCAGTACATGAGTTTGCAATCCAGAATCGGAAACCACAATCCATTTTGATAATAACTGACCACTTTTCCCAAGAATCCTGTGTTGTTTCCTAGAATTGGGGGTATGTTCAATAACGTAAATGCTGAGCGCGCATGTTATGTCTGTTATTACTGTGCGTACCAAGCAGCTTGGTTTTCATGTTATCAAGTTATACAAGTAATCATTCATAGGTTTATTGTAATGGTAGGACCTACTATGAAACAGTACTGACAGTCTCCCAATAGACCAGCAAACACCCAGGCAACCATCTTGCTCTCATCATGCATTGTCTAAACAACTGTACATCGAACACCGATATTCACCAAACATCACCACCTCATTCACTAGATCTACTCAGTTGCCCCCAAGCTTGCCTTTTTAAAGGCTTTTCTTGTTACCGCCTGTGAAGCGTTGTGTCGAGGTCGTGTTTACTTCAAGTAACGTAGGGCACATGTCAATAAAAAGTTATCAGGCACAGAGAGGGCGTGTCATGAAGAAAATTTCACGTTCTTAATCATTAAGAGTCTATTTTGTCCCGATAATACGACCGTCTTATTGGCTGAGAAAGTAGGTTGAGTTCTAAATAGTATTTCAGTCCTGAATTGACGTTAACAAATCGTCTTGGACTGACATATCGGACATATTGTACAACATAACTCATGGTATTTTTGCTGTATTTCAGTTTCATTTGTGTTGTTTATAGATGGACGGAGGTTACCCACACTCTTATTAATTATTACACAATTGTTACAATTATTATGCAGTTGTTGTGAAATATATCTTTCGAATTGCATAGATTGTTTTCCAGTACTGAGTGAGTGAGTGAATTATTGCTTAACGCCACTTCGGCAGTATTGCAGCCATTAGCGGCGAGAAATTTAAGTTAATAGATTAATTTTAAGAAAATTACAAAAGCAAAAAGTTCCAGTACTGACATTAAGGTATTTATATCAAATTTGATCACATCAATATCAAACAGTTGATGTACAAACGGGTTGTACATTGATTATTAAACATTATTATTTATAGTACATTTAAATAACACTGTTAACATGTCATGAATTTGAAAAAAACTGCTTTTGAAATGCTACAGCACATTAGATATATAAGTAGCTTTTCCTCTTCAAACTTTAACATCACTTATTATGTATTTCTATAGAACTTTTAAAACATAAAACTCCTAAGATCGTTTACCCTTGCCGACTAATCTCGGTCAGTGACACCCAGAGCTAATGCATGTTACAAAGTAGGAGATGGAATGGTTGTCATTAGTCCACTACAAAATAGTAATCTCACATTTCTGTAATGGCTTCCTGTGTTCTGAAATACGAGGAAGCCCAGGAAGTCATGGAATCTCTTATTTCCCCCTTCGATTGCAAGGAACTGAAATCCCTAAATGAAATATTGCGCAGAGAAATGAACATTTCGTATATGTCATGAAAGTCCCCCTTCGATTGCAAAGAAGTGAAACCTCTTAATGACTAATTGCTCAAAGAAAATAACATTTGGTACATCCGAAAGGTTTTCAGTTTTGGAAACCATTAAGTTAAGTGATCCCTGTTTAAGTGACATACATTCCAATGTTATCAATTTAATGCTACTTATGAGAAATACTTTTTTCTTATTTCCAACATAAAACAAGCAAGATTGTGAACATAAATGCACTGTGCATATGTTTGGCACCAGTCTTCATTTGGGGAATACGTAAATACCAGTCGATTTGGGCGACTCATTGTCAAGGTCACTACGCGACTGACCAGTATTTTCCTCTTATATTCCTCTTAGCACAATATCACATGAACACTAGCACCTAGAGTCAAACTTCAATGGAGGAACAATATCCAGACACCAATCGAACCAACAGCTTGTAAAAAGTTGCACCAAATGTCTTCAAATTTGGTGCCGGCATATTTATTGGCGTAATGTCCAGGCACAATGTATTTATAACAATGACAATGGAATCAAACCGCTGTTAACGCATATGCCTAACACTAAGCTCCCAATATATTCATATTTATTTGGCCTGTTAAAGTGGTGATGATAAGACAGTGAAGTATATCTTGTCATTAAAAACGTTTGATATTGAATATAAAGGTCACTACAGGAGAATTCCTCTGATGGTTGCTGAGGAAAATGGTCAAGTGTCTGTTCTTAGATTGCCCCAACAACACAAAGCTAATCTAACAGTATCAGATGATTTTGGTTTCAATTTAATCCATGTCGCTTGTCTAGGTGAACAGTTAGATATGGTGAGGTGACAAAGCAAACTTATTTCAATCGGGGCATAAACTTGATATGAAAGGGGAAGTTCATCAGATAGCCTATAACAATTCCTCTGTTGAAAAAGTTCCAAAATCATAGTGTGGACAGTCAATAGTGTTTTGCAATTGACAGTAACTGTTCCGAGTTCTCGCAACCCTCCAAATGATCCCCGTATTGCAACAAACTTGTATTTCTATATGCTATGTTATTTGATCAATTATCGATCATTTATCAATTACAATGATCATCATTATTATTATCCATAGTCGGGAACGTTTTGTTGTTTTCCGCTATGGTCTTGATCTGATGAAAAAACATTCTTATATTACTCAGGTTATATAAACGATCTTAAAAACAAGTTTCACCTGGAACAGCACGGAACTACACTCGATCGCAAAAAAGTCACCATAAAATATATATAGAATACTAAGCGACGTCCCGTTTGATAATATGTTTATGAAACGAGTGGATGGTTTGGTATATTAACGAGCGAAAGCGAGTTAAATATCGATGCCATTCACGAGTTTCATAAACATGTTATCAAACGGGACCGAGTTTAGTATTTTAAAACATTTATATTTTCAAGTCTCGGATAGTGTCTCTGTAGAAATAGATCTTTCAGTTCATTTAGTGGATGTGGCGAGGATAATAATGGACAAACGGGACATACACCCAGATCAAGCGTGAGGGTCCACAAACAACAAATAAGGGACGCCTCCTGCCTATGAAAAGAGAAAACTTACAGAAAACTAGTTCATCACAGTCTTTAAACCACGATTCAACAGCATAAATATCTCGTAATACTGCACATTTAAATGTTTCCAAACGGCCTATTATATGAAATATGATAAATTTACACATATGACATCACATATGACGCATTGTTTGAGTTATGCGCCCTTTGTTCTGTGACGTCATAGAAAGACAACGTTATAAATATCCCATGATGATCACTGAATAAAAGAATTCACCTCACATGATAAGACCCGTGATGGTCGAAAGCATGCTTGTGAATTATGAATAAATCATCGTGATGTCTTCGACAATTGTATTTTCCTATGAGACCTGAGGGTTGGACAAGTTTGAACTGAATTTTGTTTTATATATATATATATATATATATATATATATATATATATATATATGCATTATATCAGTCTTTTCATGTAAACCATCTGATGTTTACTCGTTTCCATATATAACCTTACTTCACGTGAGAAGCTACTCATCTTATATACGTTTCTGAATTGTCAAGCAGTATTAGATTTCATTGTGCGTCGCTCGTAATGTCGTAACATATGCTTCCTATATATATCACATTGCATTCTCACCAATGTGTGTGATATTATAGCTTGTATCACGTTACTGTAGTATTGTGATTGAATCAGCAACTGAAAGTGATAACACGACACCTTAATACCAGCAAATATGTCTTGACCTGCAAGGACCACTGGTGTGTCTATTGATGACGTTTGGTTCTTTAAATAAAAAGAATTGTAATATTTGAAGAAACATTAAAACATAAACAACCCTAAATCAAACTTTAAAATCCAAGATGGCTATCTGAGAAAAATGTTTCAATGCTTGATTTAGACGAGGACGTTATTTACTTTACACATACGGTATACAATTTCCTTAAAACAAAATGCATTGTTGGGTCACTTAACATGAAGAAAGAGTTCAATGCTTATAGGTTTTGGAGATAAAATTAGTTTTAGCTCCATTGAAAAGACCTTCAGGAATGTGTCAGTAATAGAAAGACTCAAAAGAAAACTTTGTCACTTGAGGATTAGAAAGTCGATTTATTTCAATTTAAAATGGTGAATTCCATTAAATTGAAGAAATTGTCAGGAAGATTGACGGGTTTGACAAATTAGTTTTTTTTAGAGATTACTATTTTATTCTCTCGAATGTTCTCGAATTATCACATTATCTAATGGTCCATATGGCTGCAGTTAATTATCTTTCTAGGTATTATAGATATTATTTTATCACTATGTATGTTTATCATCCATGCGCCAATTCCTGTACTGAAGGGCATTAGCCTGAAGTGAAATTGTCAAATCAACATGCCAAATAAAGGACAAATTGTTTTCTTCCATTGACTAAGAACGACATTGGGGAAAAACGGTTGATACATCTTTTTTGTTTTATAATATTATTTTTTAAGCATGACAAAGACAACAATGACCATATTACATATATTACATATTACAATAGATGCTATATTGATATATGTATACAAGAAATATCAAACACAACTGCAATTATGTAAGTTTTTCACCAAAGTGATGTAAATGGTTTGGGTAACAACTAGCCTGTTAAATATTTCCATTATTTGAAAGCTGTTATCTGTGAAGAATAGCTGCAGGCGGGCCTGTTACGACATAAGATGTAATAACAGCGGTAAATTGTAATTAAAACGCGTAGGGCCTATAAAAGGATTTCCAAATTTAATTTGTGTACCATGTCCGTTTTTCTCTTGCCAAAAGCTGTAAAAACTAGCGTGAGGTTCTTTATGAATGTTCAGAAACAGAATACACATTTAGTTAGGTTGTTAGGTTCAACTATTTGTTCATTATTTTCTCTTTCATAAAAATCCGTTCAGATAGAAATATATTTTTAGATCTTCTGGGTGATATCAAAGAAAGTAAATTAACGTGTCGTTATAGCCACAATTATTTTTGAAGAATTTAATCAATTCCAATCATCTTTAAATGTCCAGAGGCATAAATGTTCTTGATAATAAGAGAGAAGGCCTGCAAAACAATCATATCACAACAATGAACTATGATTGGCTGGTGCCTCAGGGGTACAGAAAGCAAGTCCTGAGCCCTTCATTTACACGTTGAATATATTCTAAATATACTGAATAAAATACATAAGTGTATGGAAAAGACAATTATTGTTATTTTTCACATCAAATGCATTGTTGTCATATTTCTATTCTTACCATTAATCTAGGAATGAACATGCTTAACAAAAATATGTGTTTAATGTCAGGAGATTTTAATTTCAAATGAATATTGTAATCTTTCTTGAAGTCTTCTATGTATGACTTGCAGTCATATGCATACACAAATTTAATAAATTTTATTTATGATCTACATGTAAGAAATTTCTCAATTTATTTAGTCCTTCAAATGAGTACGGGAACACCTGATTATTTAAATATTTTAGCAGATAAATGAATTAAGGCATCAAAATATCAGACCTTAGCTGTTATCATGAGGATGTTCCGATCATTAAGAAAATAAGAACAATGGTTGATGTCAGCCATTTGGTTGCGTTTTGGCGAATGTCAAATAACTCTGCTTTTGAGATCATTACCTCTTACATATACTGATTTTACTGATTTCAAAACAGCTTATGACTGTATTGATAGAGGTTTGTTGTGGGAGAAGGTTGCTGATATTGATGTGAAAGGAAAACGGTTTTTAGCTCTTCAATCTCTGTATGATAATTGTAAACTATAGGGTACGTATTAACGGAATGTCAACATCATGTTTAATGTTAATCAAGGTCTAAAACAAGGTTGTTTGCTCTCTCCATCGTCATTCAATATCTTTATTAATGATTAACTAACATACGGTCACATGACATTGTTCAGCAGAGAGCATATCGCTTAAATTTCAAAGTATGAATTTATCGCTTTATATGTTAATACTTATATTTTATGCATATTACTCTAGTCTCTCATAATCCTTATGGACTTCAGGACTATGTACATGTTTTACAGATAATGTGTAAAACGATTATTGGTATAAGCATTGTAATATTTTTCAACACGAAAAATAAACAAACAACAACAACAGAACAACTGGCTGGCATATTTCGAAATTTGTCATTTATCAAGAAATCTCTAGTTTGAAATAACATGGTAAAGAGTTACAATGTCCGTTCAAGTATCAAGTTAAACATAAGAAATATCATCCAACATCCAACTCTTAGGTAAGACTGATGACATGTTTTACACACCAATCCCTATATTCCAATATTTGACTTGTTCAGTGTCAGTGTCATTTTAATTATTGCACATGAACCATTCAGTATTAAATCTAAGCTACATACATAAAACTATGTAACGGTTAATTAAAATTGGTGAAGGTTTTAACATAATGATATGTGTCTTTAACACTTTACCAAAAGATAAGTTTATTTATGGGCAACGATCACTTTTAGATTGACATGATGCGGGAATTTGCAGGAACTAGAACAATGTGTGAGCCACAGACATATAAGGATATAGTTATGAATCTAATTGTGTACAATTACAACATGATATAATTAAACTTTGCCATGTTATAATTTGGTTTCACGTTAAGATAAACATTCTCTGTCATAAGTAAACTTGCATAAGCATCCCGTCAATTGGTGTCTATGGGAGACTCATATCCAAAACAGACAAACGCAATGAAATGTAATATACCATATTTAATCAACGCACTTCCTCTACTTAGTGACATCAAGGGCCATTTCAACATTTCATGTGATACGCTTGCGTTATATCTAGTGAGTGAGTGAGATGGGGTTTAACGCCGGTTTCAAGCGTATTTCACTTATATCGCGACTGCTAGTATTATGGCAGGGAGAAAGCCCGCAACGCCACGTGGCTATGCATTGCAGTGAAACCTGCGAGCATTGGCTGGAACTAGCGAACCATGGGTGGTACTACGCTGAATTTCAGTGTAGCATTGCACCCAAACCTTACTGCGTGTAGAACAGTTCTCTACTGCGGACAAAGTTGCCATGCCCCTGGCGGGATTCGAACCCCGCACCTCTTGATCCGACACCGAATGCGCTAATCACTAATTTCGCTAATTTGTAATGATCATTACGGCTGTTTTAGAGAATATATTTGATTGCTTTGTACATATGTATGCTAAATATACCATGACATTTTCATCACTAAATTTCCAAAAGGGGGTTAATCATGTTTCTGTTCTCACAGAAAAAAATAACTTATCACTTTATAAAAGCGTATTTGCAGAAATATGTGTTCAGTTGTAAAAGTTCATCTCCGAGGCATAATGAGAATGACCAAACAGCAAATTAATGCAGATATACTTGGTTGTGCATGCAATGTACTTAGTTCAATATCTGTAACAAAAAAAATAATAATATGCTAAAAAGAGTATAATGAATATAATGTCTTATCGTAAGATGTTGAAACATTGATAGTGTATCAGGGTATATCTTTATCCCTGCAATTGTTTCCCACCCCAATATGTAGAAAACATCTCGTTTCAGGCTTTCGGAAATGAATTAAATCGTCCAAAACAACCCTACGGTAAGAACAGTCACTTTTTAAAGGTCACCTTAAAGACCAACGCCTACTCTCTCCCTCGTCAGTTAAGAACTTTCAAAATGTACTAGATTTTAAAGTGACATGGCTCCCATTAAAGAGAACTCTTGTGAAGTGCATGGTAAATACACCCATCATCGCAAGGATCTTTGAATCAAATTAACGGTGTCGTCCTTGACCAAGATATCTTATTTTGGGCCTACTCTGGTTTCAGTCAACGTTAAGTGTTTATGTGCGTACGCTTCTAACACTTAATAAAGTTTCAACAACGTTGTATGTCAATACCATAGAGACTGTCATCCTGTTACATACTTGAATTGAGAAAGTCTAAGTCAAGTAATCAGATACGGAAACACTCGTCGATACTTTGTTTGTCAGTATGATTTCAAAACCTGCCACTGCAAACATGTTTCTGTAGTCTTGAATTTGATTTAAAACCTCTTAAAGCGATGAAGAATTTACCACGCAAATGTCAAGAGTGTGTTGACATAGCAAATACATCAGATCAAGAAATCAGGCTTCTTTCAAGCTTCTATCTAAACAAGTCCTTAGCTGAGAAAGAATTGGCTGGGCTTTGATCCCACAGGGATAAAGTGGGGGTAGGGGATGGGGGTAGGGTCTTGAGGGGGGGAGGGGGAGGTGGGGGGGGGGGGGGGGGGGGGGGTCATACATACATTTATATATTAGATTTTTGTAAATAGTTAAAGAGGCCTTATTGGAAAGAAGTTTTTGTACGAAATCGCTGCTGTTGTCAATAGTGGATTTTTCAAACGTAATTCGGGGCTTTATTTACAACGATAATTTATGTCATTTATATTTACTTTGATAAAGCATCTTATTACACAATCCAAGTATCCGTAGTGTTAAAGCTGTGTTGCATTTTATTATTTTGAATGACAAAAACGATTCCCATGGCTCTATGGAATCATGTACACTCATCTTTTAACTTGATTTTCTGAAGAGAGAGGGATGTTGTACTATTAGTGACATTATTTTTCTAAAAAATAGAGCCATGGGCTCTGTAGCTCATCAGGACTTCATTGATTTACTATCTAAAGTTGAATATTTAAGTTATTTAAGTTATTGTTTACAAGCAAAAAATAGTTTCTTAGGTCATGACCACTGTGACCCCATTTGGGGTCACAGGGTCACGAAATCTACAATTTAGAATCCCCATTGGCCAAGGAGTCTGCACACAACTTCTCAGCTCTCTAGACCTTTTGGAACTGGAGAAGAAGATGAAAATAGGTTTTTAAGGATGTGACCCCGGTGACCCCATTTGGGGTCACGGGGTCACGAAATCTACAATTTAGAATCCTCATTGGCCAAGGAGTCTGCACACAACTTTTCAGCTCTCTAGACCTTTTGGAACTGGAGAAGAAGAAGAAAATAGGTTTTTAAGAATGTGACCCCATTTGGGGTCACAGGGTCACGAAATCTACAATTTAGAATCCCAATTGTGCCAAGGAGTCTGCACACAATTTTTCAGCTCTCTAGACCTTTTGGAACTGGAGAAGAAGATGAAAATAGGTTTTTAAGGATGTGACCCCGGTGACCCCATTTGGGGTCACGGGGTCACGGGGTCACGAAATCTACAATTTAGAATCCCCATTGTCCAAGGAGTCTGCACACAACTTTTAAGCTCTCTAGACCTTTTGGAACTGTAGAAGAAGATGAAAATAGGTTTTTAAGGATGTGACCCCGGTGACCCCATTTGGGGTCACGGGGTCACGAAATCAACAATTTAGAATCCTCATTGGCCAAGGAGTCTGCACACAACTTTTCAGCTCTCTAGACCTTTTGGAACTGGAGAAGAAGAAGAAAATAGGTTTTTAAGAATGTGACCCCATTTGGGGTCACAGGGTTACGAAATCTACAATTTAGAATCCCCATTGGCCAAGGAGTCTGCACACAACTTTTCAGCTCTCTAGACCTTTTTGAACTGGAGAAGAAAATAGGTTTTTAAGGATGTGACCCCGGTGACCCCATTTGGGGTCATGGGGTCACGAAATCTACAATTTATATTCCCCATTGGCCAAGGAGTCTGTACATAAAATTTCAGCTCTGTGGAGTCATTGGTTCTGGAGAAGAAGTCGAAAAAGCGAAAAGTTGACGGATGGACGGAAGGAAGGATGGACGGACGCCGGACACCATGCCATGCCATAAACCCATCGGGCCTTTCAGGCCTGATGAGCTAAAATTCCATCAACTTATTTGAGGCAAAAATCGTGCTACTGCCCTTTAATAGGATACTTGCTATTGCAGGAATAATTCATAATATTTCTTCTTTCCTCTCAGTAGGTTTATGTAATCAACCTTTATGTATGGTGCTGCACAAGGTCTTACTCAAAATTACACTGATGACTCAGAAATGATGGATGCCGGAAAAATATAGACTTATATAATTGAAGTAACTTTGAATAATATTTCAATATATCTTCTCACGTTATACAGACATGAATTAAACTTCTACTAAGAAACGTTTTCTGCAAGTATTCAAGGAAATGTCAGTTTTGTCAGTCAACAAATTTAGATTGATTACTCTATGGAATATAGGCACCTAAAATTCTATGTAACTTCTCAATTATATTTGAACGAAAGTAGAAAAGGTATCTTTACTCAAGGTCCTTATAGTTTGTTTCACACAAACATTATAACATACTGGAATTTTCCGTTCCTATAAAAGCTGATTATGACTAATGACTGACAGACACTAACTACGTTTGATAACATCCACCTATACCACACGATATCACTTAATTATTATGCTCTGATATTGCTAAGTAATCAGTACTATTAGCTTCTTAACTTGCAGTAATTAAAATGAAATGATCACTGCATCTGTAATTGTCTGATTTGAACAAGAGTACACAGTTCAAATGTAATAAGGTGTTTCGTAGGGAATTATGTCATACAGCAATGTGAATAAACGCGTGCAATGGCCTTCGAAATATCAACTAATTAAAAGAACTGTTTGAGAAGCATTCTAGAAGTTGGGGTGATGAAGAAGACAAATATTCTGTGGGTGATCAACTTCTTTATTAACAATAGCCACGTTTCAGGATAGATCCTTATACAGTTATCAAGCATTGCTTGATAACGATATAAATCCACAAAATATTTGTCTTCCTAATTAAAAAAAGGTAAGGTTCCTTCTCACCTCTCAATTATACAACAAATACATAACATTTGTGATGCAGCGAGTCACCTGAAAAGAGTTACGAGACATGTAATGCTATAAAACCAGATATAGAATATATACACACAAAGTGCATACTATTATATAATAGGTAATGTATGTTGTACATATTTTGAAAATTGAATTACTTCATAATAACAAAAAGGTCACTTTGAATTCGTTATAAAAAGTTCGACTCGACTACATTTGTGGATTTTAATTCAAAACATGCACAAAGAATTTAGCACTAGCTTAAAATACGTTCTTTATCAAATTTAATACTAATCGGAAATTGGTAAAACCTTTTCACCCTAATTTATTTCAATTATTTACACCAATTCATCGATTCTGCTACTAATTAACACTGCGATACGAGAGAGGCTATATTGACAAGATTCAAATCAGGGATTCTCAATAATGTCAGAAATATAACCAAAATATACATGCGACAAATCAAACCCTAAGATAATGATTTAAGGTATCAGTTGTCATCTGAAAAAGGATCTTATCTCTTTTGAGGAGTGAAGGCTATCAACTTTAAAATGTCAGATTAAGCTAACGTCAGTTTTGTCAGGTTTACCCTCACATATGAAAAGTGCTAAAATCCTATTACAATTTAGTGTAATTTAAGTAGGTTAATGTCCTCGTCACTCTTCATCATTTAAACATTAATTTTTAGTCCATTGTAAATAAATACGTTTTTAGGAGAAAAGGCATATCATATCAAGACAACAAAATCCTCATTTAAGAATATGAAATTAAAATGTTAACATAAAGATGCAATAAAGTCGATTTCTAGATAATTTCACTGTGTTAATGTTTATGTTTGTATAAGCTATTTAAGCTGCTTCACACTGTCCTGAATTTAAAAATGTCATAATGCTTTTACATCATCTAGCAATGACTCACAGTGCCCAAAAATCTGTTGACACCACAATTACATGATGACATCACATTGCTTTAACAACATCACGGCAGTAATGAAGAATGATGTGACTTACGGAATCTCACAGTCGTCTCTTTAGATATCAAATACATCAACACATGTTTATAAAAGTTAATTGTCCTAGCAACTTACATAAACTAGTGTTGATATATTTGCTATCATAGGACACCGCGGTGTGATAATTCTAAATACCCTTCCAAATTGCAATTTCTCAAAATCCGTATTATTGTGTTTGTACAAATAGGAAAACATACATCTCTCCCAATAATGACTACAATAGTATGTGAATAATTTACAACATTTAAAAAAAATGTTTAAAAAATAAATAATGATTGAAATAATGTATGTGTGGACTTAATGTATAAAAATAATTGACATTAAGTGGTAGAAGCCTGTCTTTTGGTAAATATATCTTCAAAGGGAAAAGTATGTCTGGGAGATGAATATTTAATATATATATTTCTCAAAATAAAGAGCTTCTCAAGTTAACAGATGGAATAATGTTTTTTGTAATGTGGCAAATGTATTGTCAACCGATTTCAATTGTTATATCTGATCTTAAGTTTGAAAGCCGACTGTGGTTGTACAAAGATGTTTTGGATTTTTTTTCTTAGTCTTCTAACAGAACAAAGTTTGCAAACATCAGGCTTTGGCATATTTAAGCCATATGGTTCTAAAGTATGTGAAGTGCTTATGAACAGTAACCGAGAAGGATGTTCTGACTTGATCTTTGATAAGGTAAAACTAGCATGTCAACTTGCCTACAACACAAGTGGTGTAAACCTTACCTTCAATCACTCAAGCGAGGTGAATTTGGAACTCTGCCATTTTGCCGTTAACATTTCAAAGCCTAATGGTAAGTAAACATCTCTGTTCTGACCATTTTGTAAATGATGTGACCCCGTACCTAAGTCCATCTGTGTCTTGGTATTTCCTTGTTAGACTCGAACATTCTTCTATCTTACACATCGTCAGTATCAATTTGTGTTAATTAAAACGATGAAACATTCATAGTTTACATGTATATCTAACAAAAGGTAATACCGTTTTTTAAGATCTTCGATAGCTTTCATGCGTAACAGAGGGTTGATGTACGAGAAAGACGAAAAAGAGGTAGAAAACTAGTAAGCTATATGAGCTCATTTAATCATGAACTATGTAAGAAAATAGTCAAATAAAGTGATCCCTTAATCCACAGAGGTCATGGTTGATGTACAGAGATCAAGTGCATGTCCTACTGTTCTCGTCCAACGGTTCCATCACGCCTGTCAACAGGGCAAGTTGTTCAAAGTGAAGAGATTCATGTCCCGGGGTGTAGTGGATGTCAACTGTAGAGGAGAGAAGGGAAGAACAGCTATCATGCTAGCAGTGTGGAAACAAAACGAGAAAATCCTTGATTTTCTAATACAGCGGAAATGTGATCTTTCAACTCATGATGATGACAAATACACTGTCTTACACTTCGCTTGTCTTGCTGGTAGCAAGAACATTGCAAACAAACTGTTAAATTCGAAAATTATTAATATTGAAAGCAGGGACACATTCGGTAGAACTGCTCTTTTGTTTGCTATACAAAAAGGTCATGTAGGTTTGGTGAAGTTGTTGAGGCAAAAAGGTGCTGATTTTAAAACAACTGATGACGATAACAATACCATACTACATGCTGCCTGTATAGGTGGTCATGTTAAGATGGTGAAATATATCCTGTCACTTAACATCAGTGATATAGAAAGTAAAGGACAGTTCGGGAGAACTTCTCTGATGTTAGCTGTAAAAGGGGGTTTTGTGTCCATGGTTAAATTGCTGAGACAAAGAGGTGCTGATTTTACAAAAACAGATTACAATAACAATACAATACTGCATATGGCCTGTTTAAGTGATTATGTTGAGATTGTGAAGTATATCCTGTCACTAAACACCAGTGAGATAGAATGTAGAGAAGAGTATGGGTACACTCCTTTGATGATAGCTGTAGAAGGGGGTGACATACCTATGGTAATGTTGTTGAGGATAAAAGGTGCTGATTTTAAAACAACTGATGGCGATAACAATACCATACTACATGTTGCCTGTATAGGTGGTCATATTAGAATGGTGAAGTATGTCCTATCACTTAACATCAACAGTATAGAATGTAGAGGTTTTTACGGGAGAACTCCTCTGATGTTTGCTGTTGCAAATGGTCACATTCCTGCTGTTAGATTGTTGAGGCACAAAGGGTCTGGTTTTAAAACAAGAGACGAGAGTAATAATACATTACTTCATTTTGCCTGTTTTAGCCGTGATGCTAAGATGGTGAGGTATATGTTGTCATTGAAGACATATGATATAGACTGTAGAGGTCAGTACGGGAGAACTCCACTGATGCTAGCTGCGGAGCATGGCCCCGTGTCTGTTTTTAGACTGTTCCAACAATACAATGCTAATCTAACTGAATCAGATGATTTTGGTTATAATTTACTTCACGTCGCTTGTCTCGGTGGTCAGTTAGATGTGGTAAAGTATATTGTCACTCTTGAGGAACTGAGGGGGTTTGAGCGGAAAAAAGAAAAGAATGGGAACACTCCGATCAGAGTGGCAGAGTTAAATGGTTTCTGTGACATTGTGTCATTTCTCAAATCATGGTTGTGAGACAATCAGAGGATGTATAGCAAAACGATACAATGTTAGAGATGTTATCCAAGTTGCTGAAGCATAAAGTGTGGGCAGAATTGACATTCATTGTTAATACAGTGGAAACTTGGTAAGTAAAATATCAAGGGCAATGTTTTACTTATCCGGTATTATACTCATCCAAACTGTTGAAAACCTGCAGGTGATAACCATATACATTGAATAATCGTTTATGAAACCGTATACACGTATTTGTATACAGCAGAATATAAGACAGTAGTTGGTTGTAATAACGCATGGTATATTACATAAAATTGTATAATTGTATTTCCATTTCAATAAACCATTTCTTCTTCTTCTTGCATACAATCGTTTAAACCAAATACAACTTATCACAGTTTCATAATGCCTGTCATGAGGGATTGTCTTTTTGCAAAACATTTCTTCATGTTTTCTGACATTGTTGATTTTGACATCCCTAGTTGGTCTACTAACTATCACTCCTCGGCTAAGTAAAACAATGAGCAAAGGAGAATCTGTTGTCAGTGTATTGTCTGATTGCAATTAGCGAGCTGCAAATATGATGTACATTCAACTGGTGACTGACACGTGGCGGCGCCCCTCACGTCTGATCATATTTACTCATGCCATTTTAGTTAACGGAACGGGATAATTACTGAAGGAATTTGCAAGGACCAAAGATAAGTGTTTACTTGCAAGGTTTGTTTAGTGAAGCGGTCTTTACTAAGGCAGTTTCCACTGTACTTTATAGTATTAAATATTCTTAAATTGATACGCGTTTGCAAGAGAAATATCTCAATATATGATACGATATTTTACACAATATTGCAATACGTATTTAGCAAATATATTGTCTTACTTATACTGAGATCCACTGAAAACGCAACAACTTTAAAATGTGCGTATTTTGAAAACAGGAAACTCAGCACTGAACATTTTGCTGAAACACGAAAATGTGAACGTGGTTGAATTGGAATATTGAGATGCATTGCTTGTTCATGCATACAGAGGGTATAACATGTGGCCATTTAGAAACTAGGGTCAGTACATTAGTACTGTCCCGTTGAAGACATAGCCAAAATTGGCACCTAAAATCGGAGAACACGCTATTGCATTAATTTAGGAAGGAGTGTCTAATATAGCCATTGCCCAAAGGTATGGATGCCATCAATTGGGCATCGTGAGACTGCCCCATGGTTTCTTGTAAACAGGGTAAACCAAAGATCGACCATAACCGGGATAGCAACGTTTGACAACTGTTCAGCAAGACTGACACATTGTGTGACTTTATCTACAGGACGGCACATTTTAGCTACCAATGTTGTTACTGCTGTGAGTGGGAGGCACGGAAACATCACTGTGGCCACTGTTCACAGACAACTACGCACAGCCGGACGTTTCGGTCTGTACCCCTTGTACCGACATGTCACTTTAATTAAAGTTTTTACAGCCTCTGTCTTAGTTGTTGTTGGTTGGCCTACAGCCATGCCAAAAAAAAGATTTGATTAACATATTGTCTCGCAAGGGCATTCAATCAATTCAATCATTTCAGTGCATCTCAGTTTAATTGTCGTGAAAACATTGAGTATTTTGTGATTGTTCATTTTCGCCATTTTTATCCCCCGTCGCACCTTTAGCGTGAAGAAGGGGATATAGTATTCGTCTGCGTACGTCCGTACGGTTTTGAATAACTCAAATACTATTCACTGGATTTTTTTCATATTTTGCATGTGGGTTCATCATAGAGAGAGTAATGTTCCTACAGAGGTTTGTGACCTTGACCTTCATTTCAAGGTCACAACGAGACTTTGTACTTTTCTTTTCAGCAGAATATCTCAAGAACAATTCCCTGGATTTTCTTCATATCTTACACATAGCTTCTCCAAGGAAAGACGACGGACTGATAAGATTTTGGTGGCCTAGACATTATTCTCAAGGTCACAGTGGAACTTTGAAGTTTTCGACATGTTAATGTACATATAAATCTTGTTAGCGGGATATCTCAAGAACCATTCGCATTCATCTTACACAAAGCACCTTATAGGGAAGACAAAAGGCTGATTAGATTTTGGTGACCTTGACAATATTTTCAAGGTCACAGTGGAACTTTGAATCTGTTGACATGTTAAGATTGTCAGCGGGATATCTCGAGAACCATTCCCCGGAATTTCATCATATCTTACACAAAGCACTTCCTAGGGAAGACAAAGGGCTGAATAGATTTTGGTGACTTGACATTATTTTTCAATTTTGAAGTATTATTTTGCGGAGGGGATCATGTCACCTTAGTGACAACTACTTGTTCTCGTTTGAATTTCACCTGTTCAATGTGGATATCACTATCAAAACTGTAGCAACATTTTAAAGCATATTCATGTATGACACAAACATATTCAAATATTGCTGCTACCGAGAACTTGTTATATGTTGACATAGATTAATCAAATGTGACTTCATGTTTGTTAGTTGCAGTGTTTTCTTACTATGTTTGATGTAAATGAAATGAAAAGAACACAACACAGTAATAACATACCTATGTATGTGATCAAATATCCATCAAGAACAGAGACGAAATGTTCTTCAAAGAATATGCGTTATTTCTGTTATATGTCAACTCTCAATTTCAGATACATGTTATGAACATACATATCAATTGACTAATATCATTATAACTATCTTACACATGAATTATTTATTTATTTGAAAATGAACCAACTCCTCAATTCAAGTTCTTATTCTATCATATTTACCCGGAGATATGAGCATTAAAATCTGCCTTTTTTGGATACTCTAAAATGTTAACCAAAAACGTGACATATTTTTCTAACCATAAAAAGTTATTATATGCATGAGATTAAGATAAATGTCATTGTAAATTATAATTATTTTAGAACTAAGCATTGTGCTTTCAATTGACATTACAAAAGTTGAAATATTAATGTGCAACGGTAATACATGTACAAAAGTTAAAATAAACATAGAGTCAAACATGTCAAACCTGTTAAGCTTTCTACTACATGAGCCCATTCAGTTTTTGCGAAAGGTCTCTGAAACAGGTATCAATGTCTGAAAAAGAATGTACACCAATTAAGAGGAATCCTTCCTACAGTTTCAAGGATCTCAATGTGACAAGAGATTGAAGTGTTTCTCGAGGAATATTTTACTGTTTAATTTTCTTATTTATCATATATAATAAGAATACGACATGTAATTCATATATATATATATATATATATATGGCCTAAGAGTAATTGAAGGGTCCAAATTATGGGCGCTCTATAATGATGTTTAAATGCTACTGAAATAAGAGAAACTGATCATACAAAGTGATCAAAATAGCAGAGATGATATTCTATAACATGACATATCATATCTGACATCAGACAATTTGGTTGCAGGACAGAAATGTACTTGAAACATCGTATTTAGTGAAGTTGGTTGCAGTCCCCTATAGGAATCTGCAACCAAATTTATTTACAGCAATTATTCATCATTATTCCTACCTTGGCAAACAAATATTTGGTTGCAGAGAAAAAAATAGTGTGTTGACAAGCACCAGGATAAGTTTGGTTGCAGAGGTTTTCAAATTTACTAAATTTGGCAAAAATACGATGATATTTTCTTAATCATTTCGGCAATTTCGCTCTCGTTAAGTGTATGACGTAATGAAACCAATGTATTTAACGCATCTTCCCATTGGCTCATTCCGTATCAACTATTTCTAAAAAAAATAAATAAATTCATGTTTATTAATTCTGGTTGCTTTTATTCACGTTTCTAGATAGAAGGTATTCATTGAAATAACTTAATGCTGTTTATTACCTATAAAACTAATTTAGCAATCAAAGATATCTATGACAAACAATCAGAATTGTGATAAGATTTGACAACAATTCAAATTCATCTCGCGGCCAGCTGGTTGTAAACAAAAACGTAAATTAATGCTTAAATTCGGACAAAAAGTGTCAAAAGTACCTACCAAGACATGCCTTATGGTAGGAACTGTTATATAAAACAAGGTTAGTGGGTAATTTCTATCTGTAGCATTAGATAGAAATGACAGCAACATGATAATATGACATGATCGAAAACCGGACTCGATAACTATCGCCAAGAAGTTTCCACTAACTGCAAGGTAAGTTCCAATCTAAATCAAGATGGCGGACAGTGAAGACACACACGAATCTCTCTCCGAAGAAATAGCCAAATGTACACTTCACAAAGAAGAAAATGGATGTTCTATTGAAAAGTCAACAATAGTAAGTGTGTGCTGTGCCCAAAGATCAACTTTGAAGACCAAACATCCCAGAAAGTCACCCTTGAAAAGTGCTTCAAATGAGCTGATTGAAATCAACGACAGTCATGATAGTGTCTGTGACACTAAGGCAAGTGATATTGTTCAATCACAAACTATTCCGCCATCGGTAAATGAATATGACTATTTCCTAAACCTTCCCCGTGAAATTTACATCGAAACGCTTTTGACTTTAACATGTAAAGCAGAAGAATCCATTAAATGGTACAGACAAATATTGTCATCTAGAGCCAGACAACTGCCGCACTGCCCCAATGGATTATTAATCACAAGGAAAAATTTTGATAAAAGCAATAGTATACTAAACTATGCTAAAGATTGTCATATCTTGCAATCATTGGTTGATGGTGATGACACAAACATTGACCTAGTTTACACTAAAATACACCAAAACCAAGGCCCACCAATCACACCCCAGGCAGAACCAACACCTCTGAAACTTGCTCTATTGTTGGCTATTGTAGCCAAGCTAACTGTACCTAAACATCAGTCCTCACTTCTAGAGGAAAGTGCTGATTGGCCCCGAGGAGTCTACTGCACGAGATGGATGAGTGTAAGACAATGGTTAGACACGCATGCCAATCAGCCCCAGAACAATGAAGAACATGACTGGTAGTAGTCATACAAGTCGCACCCACCACAACTCATACTCCATTCAGTGTTTAGTTATCGTTGTCTCAACCTGGTGTATCCTCCCACTTAATGTGCCTAAACCCCTCATTTAATCAATCATCCTGCTCATTAAATATGCTCAGATGGAATGTAAGAGGCATAATGTCTTCATCGCTATCTTTAGCCGAAGTACTCACCATAATTGGAATAGATCTTGCTTTCATAAGCGAACACAAATTGCTAGAACACTCATTGGACCTCCTCTCAACTTTACACCTTGATTACAAAGCTTTTAGTAAAGCTCAATCTTCATCAGATAGTGTTGTTGTGCTCTTCCTTGGAGATTTCAATGCTAGAATTAGCTCAGTCACTCCTGATGCAAGAAAAACTCTTTTGGCAAATTTTCTCACTAACAATAATCTGGTCTCCACAATTCAACATATGGATAGTAGCAAACTGTACACATTTGTTCCAGCAAAGTCACAAATAGACTATATATTTACCTCTTCTGAAAACTTGACATATATCAACAATGCACAGATTCAAGATGACTTCAATTGTGTCTCTGGCCATCTACCTATCACAGCAAACCTTGTTGCACATGAACAGCCAACTTGTAACCAACCTCCTACTGTGTCTTGGAAATGCTGTGACACCATCACCTTACAATCTTACAGCATATCAACACAACTTAATATTTCAAAACCAATCTTACTTACTGAAAGTGACATCGATGCCTACTATAAAGAATTACTGGAATAATTACTTCAACTTGAGCATCCATTCTGCCAGAATCTAAATATAACCCATATGCTAAGCCATACTGGACCAAATAACTATTGTGTACATCTACTTGAACATGGACATTCGGTTTGGGACCCCATGGCAATCTGTCAAACGTTTGCAACATTTTATCAAAATGTTCACACTCCACAAACAAAGAATCGCTCCCATCCTGATTTTTACTATCAGGTTAACACAAAATTAGATAACCTAATGTCTGACGAATCTCAGTTTAACATACCGGATTTCTCCATCCCAGTTACCACCCTTGAACTGTGCTCTCTTCTTCAAACTCTCAAAAGAAACAAAGCACCTGGCCACTGTATTCAAAATGAAAATCTCATACATAGGACCTGCTTATATGAATGATACAAACATCCTGCATTCCCAAAGACTGTAAGATTGGTGTCATAATACTTATACACAAAGGAAACAATTAACCCAAGAACCTGTCGAAAAACTATCGACAAACTTTTTGAAAAACTCATCAGAACACGTCCAGGTGTCCAATAAATAAACATACCACGCATCTAGAAACTTTCTAGTGCGTATCTAGAAACTTTCTAGTGCGTATCTAGAAAACTTCTAGAACGTTTCTAGAAATTTCGAGTTTTATTATTTACGAGATATTTCATATTCCGAAACTACATGATGACTTTGCCATAATTTGTAAATTTCAACAATGTCACTCAACTAGAATAGCAGGAAATTGATGTTTTGTTTCGTGGTATCCTAGTTATAACGCGCCCTGCTGAACTGCTCAGGTACAGTCGAATTACATGAGAACAGTCGCTGTTAAGCTTCAAACTGTACTGCTCGTGCAGTGATGTTTTGTAGCTGGCGAGTTAATCAATGAAGGATATTCAGCGACAATAAAAGGAAGTATGTGATTGTTTAGAAACATTATAATTGTAGACAATGTAAGTTGGTTTAAGTGAGCCCTCAGTGATATCGACTAGCGACTCAAACTGATCCTGTACAAATGTCAGTGAATAAATTGTGACAACTTTACGATCATTAACATTCTACATTCTACATGCTATATCTTGAGCCATTTTACAAAACATGTACTAGTTTCATTGCTATATCATCGTCCAAACATGTTAGTCAATAAACAATATATTATATAATATTTTAAAATATGTAATACCATAGCTCCTGCCTGCTTTTGATATCTTAATAAAACGAAAATCGTGATAGATGTTCTTTGATAAAACGGCCATCAGTATCTTCCAAAATACATTGCCTCGATGCAGCAATTATTATACAATTAGAAAAGGATTTAAACGTCATATTCATACTTTCTCATTGTTATAATTGCTTCTTTTAAGTCACATTTGTAACTTTTATTGAAGCGTTGACAAAAGCTCTCAGCTTGCTTGCCAATCCATTTTAATGAATAAAATATGTTTAAACCAATTTCAAAATTATTCTTTATAGTAACAGTGAATTATTTCATGATACTAACTTACAAATTATTGATTTAGTTTCCAATTGACTAAAGCAAACGATCCCAATACTTCGGAAAGCAAATTCAGTGAACATACTCCGTTACTGTTATGTGAATTTGTTTTTTGTTATTATGTATGTTATGTGTAATAACGTATAAATACAGTCCGCGTCACGGGGAGCGATATGTATATGACCATTCATATAGGGAAATAGCAATGTTTATCAATCACTTTCCATGTACCATCTGGACATATTTTTTCTAATCACTAATCACACTTCATCCTTGGAAACATGACACAAATATTTTTTTCATAAACCCCAGGGACAACAGTAAGACCCCGGTTTACTGTTTTACTACATTTAATCATCCGTAAAATCATGGTGACACCTGAATGAAATAAAACATTATGTGTCATTTATAACTTTCGGAAAGTTCGTCAACTATATAAAAAATGATATCAATATCAGGTATAAAAAGGGCATAATTACTAAATCTTGAGTACCAATGTTATTGGCGTTTAAAATGTAAAACACTGATTCACTGCGTTGTTTGTGGTTATGCTATCTTTTTAATAATTTGTATTGAACTATAGAAGTGTGTGTCTCTTGGGTTAGGGTTATCTGCTTAGCTGAATTCGAGAAATATATTAAGTTTGTCATATTTTGAATCCTTATTTGTAAGTATACTTTTCAAATGAACAATAAATGTGTCATTTGAGTGATGACAACAGTATACGTGTAAGTATAGGTAGCAGAGTATTTATAGTAAGGGGTCTCAACGAATATGAATGTATACTGATGGAAACGAAAAATTACTGTTAACTTACATGTAGGTCTGACATGTTCCGTTTGTTCGAGACTGCGTGGGGCCATTATAAACTGAAAATGTTGAAGTTTACTTTCACTGAAAAGGTACCGTGTATGTGACAATTGATTTCCATGAACTTCATGCATGGCAACGTCAATTTAACCTTCAAGGATTCAACGAATGTCAGTGTACCTTTACCTTCAGAATCATTCCTAGAGCATACCTTTCTGATAATGAGAAATGGCAGGCTTTTGGGTACATAAACAGCGGTCAATCAATATGCCAGACAGCCAGACAATTTAACAAGTCTAAAAGTGTGATTTCGCTACTGTGGAACTGGTACCGTCAGACAGGGAACGTAAAGATTAGACCCTGTCATGGTCCAAAACGTAAGACAACGCCCCGAAACTACCGCAAGCTGCTGCTGCTGTCCTCACGTAACCGATTTAAACCGGCAATCGAAAATAAACTCTCAGTTCAGGGCAGTAATGAGACTAAGAATTTCTGACCGTACTGTCAGAAACAGACTTAAAGCAGCAGGCTTAAAGTCACGTCGTCCTGTTGTTGGGGTAAGGCTGACTGCGGAACACAGACATCTCAGAAGATCATGGGCTACACAACATCGAGTTAGACAACTTCGACATTTGCGCAATACCATGTTCAGTGATGAGTCAAGATTCAATTCGCAGATGGTCGGATTTGTGTTTGGCGACACCTTGTTGAACGTCAACATCAGTGCACCATCACACAACACGATTCCTACGGGACGGATCTGTGATGGTATGTGTCGCCATAACCGACGACCATAGGACCAACCTTGGAAGGGTGACTGGTGTCCATTACCAAGACGAAGTGTTGCAACCTGTTGTTCTTCCTTTCCGCCGTAGAGTGTGTGTTAACTTTGAGTTTCAACATGACAAGGCTCGACCCTACACGGCTCACGTCAGCAGGGATTTTCTCATGCAAAACAACATCAGAGTGTTGTCATGGCCGTCCAAGAGCCCAGACATTAATCCCATTGAACACCTCTGGGACGTTCATGGACATCGGGTGAGGGATCGTGATGTTCTACCCCAGACACCTGATGATCAATAAAAATTTGGCGACCTGTACTAGATATAAAGCTCGAGCCAGGGGCACGGCAACTTGTCCGCAGTAGAGACCTGTTCTACACGCAGTAAGGTTTGGGTGCAATGCTACACTGAATTTCAGCGTAGTACCACCCATGGTTCGCTAGTTCCAGCCGATGCTCGCAGTGAAATACTCTTGAAAGCGGTGTTAAACCCCAACTCACTCACTCACTATATATAAAGTAAGCATATCACATGAAATGTTAAAATTGCCCTTGATGTCACTAAGTAGAGGAAGTGCGTTGATTAAATATGAGAATATTACATTTCATTGCGTTTGTCTGTTTTGGATGTGAGTCTCCCATAGACATCGATTGACGGGATGCTTACGCAAGTTTACTTAAGACAGTGAATGTTAGTCTTACCGTGAAACCAAATTATAACATGGTAAAGTTAAATAATATCATATTGTAATTGTACACAATTAGAGTCACAACTATACCCTTATACATGTATGTCTGTAGCATACACATTGTTCTAGTTCCGGCTAATTCCCGCATCATGTCAATCTAAAAGTGACCTTCGCCCATTAATAAACTTCTATTTGGTACACAGTTAAAGACACATACATATCATTATGTTAAAACCTTCACCAATTTTAATTAACAGTTAGATAGTTTTATGTATGTAGCTTAGATTTAATACTGAATGGTTCATGTGCAATAATTAAAATGACACTGATAAACGTTTGGTACATTGAACAAGTCAAATATTGGAATATAGGGATTGGTGTGTAAAACATGTCATCAGTCTTACCTAAGAGTTGGATGTTGGATGATATTTCTTATGTATGACTTGATACTTGAAAGGACATTGTTAACTCTTTACCATGTTAATTCAAACTAGAGATTTCTTGATAAATGACAAATTTCGAAATATGCCAGCCAGTTGTTCTGTTGTTGTTGGTTTTTTTTGTGTTTTTTGTTTGTGTTGTTTTCTTTTGTTGTATTGAGAAATATTACACTGCCAATATTTTACCAATAACCGTTTTACACATTATCTGTACATAGTCCTGAAAAAAACTGTTACATTGTATGACACATATAGGGAAACATAGTTTAATATATGTACAAATGTGCACATATTTCCCATCTATATGTTCAACATAAACAATTTTTTATGAGAAATCAAGGATATGCATTCCCTTTTCACAGGGATGCTTGAATGAAACTTAAGCTCTGTTTATACGGCAAGCGTTTGCATATGAGTAAAGCATTACACATACGTAAATTTGCTCATATAGGCAAACTTCGCCGTATGGACACATTTGCACATATGTATATTTTACTACCGTAAGCAAAATTTTCACTACCGTAAGCAAATTTGCACCTAGTCAGGGGCAGGTGCAAATTTTTACTACCGTGAGTAAATATGGTATTTTCACTTTTCTAGAAAAAAAGTTCGTCGTATACAGACATAGTGACTTCACACAGGTTGAGAATATATAGAAACTTTAGAAACTCTTAATATTGTTTTTCAAATTCTATATATATAGGATAATCTCATTCTTGCACGCAATGACCTTCGAAATCCATCTGACTATCCGATGTTCATTATATAATTAGGACGAAATAGTTGACAGATATAAATTTATGTCATTTATTTAGTTTACATCTAATAAATATTTGTTGGCATGTTTTAGGAATTCTCTATTCATATATTAAAATAGTTGGAAGCCCATTTGCATAGACAGAAATTAAACACATATGAACGCATAGCACATTTACTTTTACTCACGTGTGTATATTACTACCATAAGCAATATTGCATATGTGCAAAGTTCGCCGTATAAACAGGGCTTAAAGAGCCATCACGGATGTTGATGAAAATATCAAAATTTCTCCAAAAATCTATCTCCGTGAAATAAATACACTTAATTTTTCCCTAATTTTTCCAACTTAAAATAAGCCGAGAAATTGCATTAATTAGTAAAGGTGTTTTCCAGTCTAAATATAGATCCAGTCTATTATTTTCAAGCGCAAAGCATTATGGTCTAGCTCAAACACAGTAAACAAAGACACGAAAGAATAAAACAAAATATGAGCAATGAAAGAAATCGAAATATATAATTTTCTGATGGTTATTTATTTACCATTTAATTTAATTATGTATTTGCTACAGATATTGGAATAATTGTTTTACCCAACTAGGTATTTTGCTTGAATTTTATAATTAATGAGAGTAAAAATTTGTCATAATTTGCTGGTCTTATCTGAATAAAAAGAACATTAAACAGGAAATAATGTGTATATTCTCAGGACATTTAGAAACATAGTTTGTAAAGCAATCGTCACATTCAGTAATGTGTGACAAGGGTACTTTGCAAGAGCGACGCGTGAAGCACGTGCAGCACATGGGTTGTTATGGCGACTTGCGCTAGAGACGAGCCTTCACGCTTCGGAAGCGCTTGCTGTTTGTGTAGTACGTATTACGCAAAAAAGGGGACTCTGTTTATATACGTCAGATACCCGTAGCGCGCGCTAGTCGAAGTGATACTTCTCTTTGAAACCAAATTGAAATAATTGTTGTGATATGAAAATTATTTAACATATGCCATGTTGTAGATAAAAAAAATCTCTGGCGAATGACGTTATAAGTATATTTTCCAAAAATTCGAAACACTAACATCCGTGATGGCTCTTTAAGAGGTTGTCGCGTGATGTCCTGGCAAAAATATCAAGCAAAATTTAACATTTCCCAAATCCTGTATACTAATTTTTTTCAAGTTAGGAGATGTCAAGCATGTTGGGCTTGCGTTAGTGTGCTTTTACAGACAGACAGATGGTTTATTTCAGTCTCACCTCACATAAAATATATTCAGAAAAAGGTACATTATAAAAATGACTTCTAAGTCAGCAACAATATAAGGGTTATGAGAGACTAGAGTAATATACATAAAATATAAGTATAAAAATATAAAGCAATACATTCAAACTTTAAAATTTAAGCGATATGCACTCTGCTGATTAGATTAAACCATTAAGTCATTTAACCAGTATACATTCTCATAAACAGCCTGAACCAAGAACCTGAAAAAAATGTTTCAATGCTTGATTTAGACGAGGACGGTATTTACTTTACAAATTTACGAGTTCCTTATAAGAAATTGCATTGTTGGGTCACCTAACATGAAGAAAGAGTTCAATACATGGAGGTTTTGGAAATGAAAGTAGTTTTGACTCCATTGAAAAGACCTCCAGCAATGTGTCAGTAATAGAAAGACTCAAAAGAAAACTTAGTCGATTTATTTCAAGTTAAAATGGTGAATTCCATTAAATTGAAGAAATTGTCAGGAAGAGTGACGGGTTTGACAAATTAGTTTAAAGAGATTACTATTTTATTCTCTCGAATGTTCTGTAATATCACATTATCTAATGTTCCATATGGCTGCAGTAAATTCAGTATTATCTTTCTAGGTATTATAAACATTATTTTATTACTATATATGTTTATTATCCATGCGCCAATTCCTGTACCGAATGGCATTAGCCTGAAGTGAAATTATTAAATCAACATGCCAAATAAAGGACAAATTGTTTTCTTCCATTGACAAAGAACGACATTGTATTAGAACAATTGGGAAAAACAGTTTCTTTTTTACTATTATATGATTTTATTATTTTTTAAAACATGACAATGACAACAAGTCAATTAATGACCATATTACATATTAAATAGATGCTATATTGATATATGTATACATGAAATGTCAAACACAACAACAATTACGTAATTTTTACCCCAAAGTGTTGTAAATGGTTTGGGTAATAACTAGCCTGTTCCATATTTCCATTATTTGAAAGCTGTTAATTGTGAAGAATAGCTGGAGGCGGGCCTGTTATGACAAAGATGTAATAAACGCGGTAAGATGTAATACCAGCGGTCAATTGTAATAAAAACACTAAGGGCATATAAAAGGATTTCCAAATTTAATTTGTGTACCATGTCCGTTTTTCTCTTGCCATAAGCTGTGAAAACTAGCGTGAGGTTCTTTAATAATGTTCAGAAACAGAATACACATTTAGTTCGGTTGCATTGAAGCTTCAACTATTTGTTCATTATTTTCTCTTTCATAAAAATCCATTCAGATAGAAATATATTTTTAGATCCTCTGGATGATATCAAAGAAAGTAAATTAACGTGTCGTTATAACCACACTTATTTTTGAAGAATTTAATCAAATCCAATCATCTTTAAATGTCCAGAGGCATAAATGTTCTTGATAATTAGAGAGAAAGTCTTCAAAACAATCATATCACAACAATGAACTATGATTGGCTGGTGCCTCAGCGGTACAGAAAGCAAGTCCGCAGCCCTTCATTTACACTTTGAATATATTCTAAATATACTGAATAAAATGCATAAGTGTATGGAAAAGACAATTATTGTTATTTTTCACATCAAATGCATTGTTGTCATATTTCTATTCTTACAAATAATCTAGGAATGAACATGCTTAACAAAAATATGTGTTTAATGTCAGAAGATTTTAATTTCAAATGAATATTGTAATCTTTCTTCTGTCTTCTATGTATGACTTGCAGTCATATGCATACACAAATTTAATAAATTGTATTTATGATCTACATGTAATATATTTCTCAATGTACTTACTCCTTCAAAGGAGTATGGGAACACCTGATTATTTAAATATTTAGCAATCCACATAACAGACTCTAGCTGTTATCATGAGGATGTTTCGATCATTAAGGAAATAAGAACAATGGTTGATGTCAGCCATTTGGTTGCGTTTTGGCGAATGTCAAATAACTCTAGATCTGCTTTTGAGATCATTACCTCTTACATATACTGATTTTACTGATTTCAAAAAGCTTATGACTGTATTGATAGAGGTTTTTTGTGGGAGAAGGTTGCTGATATTGTTGTGAAAGGAAAACGGTTTTTAGCTCTTCAATCTCTGTATGATAAATGTAAAATGTATAGTGTACTTATGAACGGAATGTCAACATCATGTTTAATGTTAATCAAGGTCTAAAACAAGGTTGTTTGCTCTCTCCATTGTCGTTCAATATCTTTGTTAATGATTAACTAACATACGGTCACATGACATTGTTCAGCAGAGAGCATATCGCTTAAATTTCAAAGTATGAATTTATTGCTTTATATGTTTATACTTATATGTTATGCATATTACTCTAGTCTCTCATAACCCTTATATTGTGGCAGACTTTTAAGTCATTTTTATAATGTATCTTTTTTCTGAATATATTTTATTTGAAGTAAGACTGAAATAAACCATTTATCTGTCTGTTACTTAAAGATGAAAAAGCATACTAACGCAAGCCCTACATGCTTGACATCTCCTAACTTGAAACAAGAGTCATCAGAAGATGACATATCCCACCGGTTTCACAAAATTTGTAAAACGTATCTTTGACAGATACTTGTTTATGTACTACCGAACTTCAGTTAGTGGGTATTACAGATGCTGAATTTCAGGTATGTTAAGGGTTTTAGACTTCTGCTCCAGAAGCAGTCAAAATCAACAACCATTATCCCTCTCATGTTTCTATGGAAACAGAAAAAAAATAATTTTACAGAAAAAATCTGAAAATATCAAAAGGCACCACTTCAGTTAGTGGGTAATACACATGCAACGATTCAGGAAGATATGATGAACGGTTTTGGAGCTGTGCTCCGGAAACGAACCTGTCTCTGAACAAAATCCAAATTCAACAAGGTTCTATGGAAACGAATACAAATAAAATGTTCAGAAATCTGAAAATATCAAAAGGCACCACTTCAGTTAGTGGGTAATACACATGCAAAGTTTCAGGAAGATATGATGAACGGTTTTGGAGCTGTGCTCCGGAAACGAATCCATCTCTGACAAAGTCCAAATTCAACAAGTTTCTATGGAAACGAAAAAAAATAAAATTTAAACAAATCTGAAAATATCAAAAGTCACCACTGCAGTAAATGTGTAATACATATGTGAAGTTTCAGAAAGATATGATAAATGGTTTTCGAGTTCTGCTCCGGAAACGAAATGATTACGGACGGACAGACTGACAGACGGACGGGGCGTTGACTATATCCCACGGTATTACATACCGTATGGATAAAAATGAGTAGACAGGATTTGGGAAATGTTAAATTTTGCTTGATATTTTTGCCAGGGCGCCACGTGACAACAACCTCTTAGTTTCATTCAAGCATTCCTGTGAAAAGGGAAAACATATCCGTGATTTCTCATAATTTTTTTTGTTTATGTTGAACATATAGATGGGAAATATGTGCAAATTTGTACATATATTAAATTATGTTTCCCTATATGTGTCATACAATGATACAGTTATTTTCAGGACTACGTACATGTTTTACAGATTATTGGTATAAGCATTGTAATATTGTTCAATACAACAAAAGAAAACAACACGAAAAACAAACAAACAACACCAACAGAACAACTGGGTGGCATATTTCGAAATTTGTCATTTATCAAGAAATCTCTAGTTTGAATTAACATGGTTAAGAGTTAAAAATGTCCTTTCAAGTATCAAGTCATACATAAGAAATATCATCCAACTCTTAGGTAAGACTGATGACATGTTTTACACACCAATCCCTTTATTCCAATATTTGACTTGTTCAATGTACCAAATGTTTATCAGTGTCATTTTAATTATTGCACATGAACCATTCAGTATTAAATCTAAGCTACATACATAAACTATCTAACGGTTAATCAAAATTGGTGAAGGTTTTAACATAATGATATGTATGTGTCTTTAACAGTGTACCAAAATATAAGTTTATTTATGGGCGGAGGTCACTTTTAGATTGACATGATGCGGGAATTAGCCGGAACTAGAACAATGTGTATGCCACAAACATATAAGGGTATAGTCATGAATCTAATTGTGTACAGTTACAACATAATATAATTTAACTTTACATGTTATAATTTGGTTTCACGTTAAGATTAACATTCTCTGTCCTAAGTAAACTTGCGTAAGCATCCCGTCAATCGGTGTCTATGGGAGACTCACATCCAAAACAGACAAACGCAATGAAATGTAATATTCTCATATTTAATCAAAGCACTTCCTCTACTTAGTGCCATCAAGGGCCATTTCAACATTTCATGTGATACGCTTGCTTTATATCTAGTACAGGTCGCCAAATTTAAAATTTGTATTGATCATTACAGATGTTTTAGAGAATATATTGCTTTGTACATCTGTGTGATACATATACCATGACATTGCCATCAATAAATTTCCAAAAGGGGGAAATCGTGTTTCTGTTTGAATTAAATTCACAGAAAAAAAAGTAACTTATCACTTTATAAAAGCGTATTTGCAGAAATATGTGTTCAGTTGTAAAAGCTCATCTCCGAGGCATAATGAGAATGACCAAACAGCAAATTAATGCAGATATACTTGGTTGTGCGCGCAATGTACTAGGTTAAATATGTGTTACAAAATTAATAATATGCTAAAAAGAGTATAATGAATATAATGTCTTATCGTAAGATGTTAAAATATTTATAGTTTTTCAAGGTATATCTTTATCTCTGCAATTGTTTCCCACCCCAATGTGTAGAAAACACCTCGTTTCAGGCTTTCGGAAATGAATTAAATCGTCCAAGACAACCCTACGGTAAGAACAGTCACTTGTAAAGGTCACCTGAAAGACCAACGCCTTCTCATTTCCTCGTCAGTTAAAGGAATACTGTGCTCCTGAATAAAACACTGGAAACCGTAAATTCAATGTGTTAACAGCGAGTAGGAAAACGGAACTAGCGTTACCCCTACGCAGCTATGTTTCCGTTGCGCAGTGGCTTACTCACCATTACTTGCCGTACAAGCGCGAATATGAATGCATTTTAATCGAAACAAATACTTCTAACTGTCTGTTTTGTTTCACATGGTAATTGTCTCTTATCATGAAACAAAAAAGAAGGCAATCAGCAAACCAGCTAAAGGAATTACGTATCGCTCTTCAAGGAACGTGTATCTATATATCATTTTGTAAATAACAAAAGAACAATTGTGATGATTTTGCAAGTATTTCGCATGCGAATAGCAAGATACAATGATGACAAAGATTAGAATAACGAACCTGTTTTCACCATGAGCTTAATAATCCATATACTATAATAATCGTCCTATGTCAGCGATACGTTTTTCTTCAAATGCCTAATCTGATGATGATGATTACGGAGATTTAACGAGCGGTTTTCAGCGGAGCTGTTCTCCTACTCGATGCCAAATCTGCTTGTTGGAGGTTTTTCGCCAAAGAACACAGAATACAAAGCTCATCCTATCCCTAAATTCCATTGATGGAATATATGTTCCTACCTTTCAGTGAACGTTTCATTGGCTGACAAATATCTAGACTGACAGTCGCATTAATGTTATTTCATGATAGTTTGTGTGTCACAAAGACCAGACTTTTGACAATTAACATGACAATTGAAATGCCGCCGGTCACCGACATGCCATTTGTTATATAATTGAACCGGTCCAATAAACATGTTATCTGTAAAAATTGCACTACTCAGCGTATTTGACTTCAGCTTAATTGCGTAAACTAATATGCTGTCACAACACTTCTCTCCTTTGAATAAGCATCTATATGGTATGTTAAATTGAGAATTTACATCGTATTTACCCATTCATGTCGTTTTCATTTACGAGAGTGTGTATAAGGTTGCATCTGGTAACATAATTCATTCATTCGATCGTGTTCTATAAATGTGTATAATCATAATGTATATGTGTGCGTGTAAAATGGTGAATCTTAATGTTAATTTCACTGAGCTTGTTGAAAATCTTATACTTTCACAATATTTTTTTAATGGTTTGCATTACATTAAAATATTTTGATGGACACACTTGGAATTATAGTAACCTTTAATATCTGATACACAATGTTACTTTATTACACTTATTGATATACTTTGTCACTGATATCAAACGTATATATATAATAATAAACGAATGTTTCTTTACAAAAGGTTTCAATATAACATCCATATTGCAAGGAAATGCTTGAGCAAAGAACCACGAAAATCGTGTACTGCTAAAGTCCATCCACAATTTTATCGTTTAAATTAAAAGAGTTTCGGATTTTTCATGAATCAATCTTTGCTTCTTAATTATTTCTTATCATCTATTGCCTTGCTGTTATGTAACGTTCAACATCTTTAAAGTTTAACGCCTTCAATTGTGTCATGTAATCTGGTACCATATACATGCCTGATGGTTTAATATTTTATGATCGTTCAATGTATGCAACTTATTTGTTTGTTTGTTTGGTGTGTTTGCAGTTTTTAGGGAGAGGCATTTATGCAAGCATTGTTTTGCTTGTTTGCCGATTCCGTCACTTTTACAGTGTTTTAATACGTTTAAACTATATCAAGCGTTATAGCAACAAATAAAAAACTTTAAATCAAATGTAAATTTAAACCTTGATTTTTCGCCAAACACGGAGACATATTTTCAGGAAATCGATGTCACACTATTACCTCTCTTATGCATTCCATGAAACCATCCAGTAGCATTTTAATTGTATTATTAGTATTATTAAGCACCTTGATAAACTACGGCTTTCTCTGTGAAATATCGTAATAAATGTGTTGAAAAACAATCATGGACGAACATCACAATAATGAATTATATATACGCGTGTATATGTACTTGTAACCCTGTTTGTCAACCCATCTTTCCATGTAAGATCCTGAAATAAATGCCGTTTAAATAATATACGAGTACTTACATTTACATTTAATCCCGTATGTGAAGTTGTATTGTGGAAGAAGACTCCGTAATATTGTATCAACAACCTGTCAATTAATTGCGAGTTGAAAATGGTTATATTAATTTTGTCTCATGATGATGTTATATTATCAGTAATAATAATGTTAATGAATGTATAAAAACTTACTCTTCAAATACGTCATCTGAAGCGTGAACAACTCAGGAAGAGGTGTACATATTGGTGTGTGACGAGATGTTTTGGGTGTAAATTACTTTGTCGGCGACTTATCTTTTTCTCTTCACCGGCATTTTCTATTCGTCACATCTTTGCTGTTTTGTCAGACACATGATTTTATCTATTTCACATTTTATGATGCTAATACAACCCGTACCCAAACTGTTTTCTTATTGTACCAATTGTCTGTAAGAAAAGGATAATAAATGAATCTAAATCTGAAATGTCTCGTTTGTTTGAACAAACAATCGTTCAGTTACCTACCAGACTATTTATTATGCATAATACATGCAAAGCAAAATATAACCTTTATCCAGGCTTTTTTAGTACGAGTTCCGTTTTGATTACGAATCCCGATTGAGACGAGTTTACTTTGGATACGAAAAGCCGGCGATCGCTCGCCTGCACCTAGTTTGCGTCACGTGACCTCGTTACTCGCCTGTACACATTGCGTAACGGTCTCTACCGCAGTCTCAAGATCGCTTGGACCAGAGTTCCTTTAAGAACTTTCAAAATGGACTAGATTTTAAAGTGACATGGCTCCCATTAAAGAGAACTCTTTTGAAGTGCATGGTAAATACACCCATCATCGCAAGGATCTTTGAATCAAATCAACGGTGGTGTCCTCAACCAAGAATCTTAGTTTGAGCCTACTCTGGTTTCAGTCAACGTTAAGTGTCAATGTGCACACCCTTCTAACACTTAATAAAGTTTCAACAACGTTGTATGTCAATACCATAGAGATTGTCCTCGAGTTACATACTTGAATTGAGAAAGTCTAAGTCAAATATCGCCGCTAATGGCTGCAATACTGCCGAAGCGGCGTTAAACAATAACTCACTCACTCACTCACTAAGTCAAATAATCAGATACGAAAGCACTCCGTTGTCGATAGTTTGTTTGTCAGAATGATTTCAATTGCAAGGACTGCCACTGAAAACATGTTATTTTAGTCTTGAATTTGATTTTAAACCGCTTAAAGTGATGAAGTATTAACCACGCATATATCGAGTGTTTGTTGCAGTAGACAACATGTCAGATCAAGAATCCAGGTTTCTTTCAAGCTTCTTTCTAAACATGTTCTTTACTGAGAAGGAATTGGTTAGGCTTTGATCTCCCACGGAGACTTTCTTTAAGTGTCTCATTTGTTTGAAGTGGCTTTCAAGCTTTGTCAGTTTCTATCAGTTGAATTCAGTCTACAATCGATTTAATGATAAAGCTGTAGTGTTGATATATGCAATTTAGGGGGTGTATTTTCTGTAAGGACGAGTTCAATCAATCTTTATTTCATAACAACCACTCACCATGATACATGAAAATTACATTATACATTTAAGGCATGACATTTTGGCTGTGCTTTATATACATAATACATAGGGTTAACTCTTGAAAATGAATGAATGATAGATGCAATGAATTTTACTAGTTTCCTTATTACAGAAAAACGCTGTTTTGAAAGCGTTTCTAATAACAGTTGTAACTTATCATAACCTGGGTTAATGTAGAAAAACTTATTTAAATAACACTCTCTTTGTTTTTTTAAATATGGACAGATAAATAAATAGTGGTATTCGTCCCCAACAACTTGTAGATTGCATATTTTACAAAACGGCATTTGTATTCTACGTTTGACCATCGGCCAATCTCCACAGGTAGAAAATGGTTACTTGTACGGATTTTAAAAGAGGGGTTGACAATTTGCAAGGGAGATGAATATAACTTTCTTTCCCAAAATAAGGCTTTAGACAATTATAAGTTAAACCTTTATGGGAGTTGAATAAATTGATCAGACAATAATACTGTGGGAATAAGCCAATGTCGATCATACAGATGTGGATAATTAAACACGAATGATAAACCACATTCGTCTAATATATGTTTAGCGTTTGCAAGCCATGGTGATACATATCTATCAGTTTGTAACATTTCCAATAGAACATTATAAATAGTAACTGATATTTTATTTTGGTTAGCATTTGTGGCGAGGTTAAGCCAATATGAGATAATTCGCTTTTTAATATGTATAGGTGTAGGTAGGCGTCCAGTCTCTCCATATTGCATGTATGATGGTGTGCTCTTTCGTAGTTTCAAGACAGATTTTATAAATAGTCTGTGAACGATTTCTAAAGTGTCTATATTTGAATACCACCACCCTTCACATCCATATAGCAAAGTATGAAGGACCATGCAGTCATAACATTTAAATAGACAATCAGTAGGGATATGGAGGTTTCTGGCCTTTGAGAGGATTATACAAACACTTTTCATCGCTTGATCATGAAGTGTTACAGGAATGACAAAATGTCCCTTGTCAAACATTGTTTAACTCGTTGTTTAAGCGTCGATGAAATGGTTTATAACACTAATCAATCATTCGATGTTCACTAAATGGTATAATTTTATCAGTACTAAAAAGTAAAACTAATCTTTGGAGGAGAGTGACATACTACTTCGTTCTATCAGGTAACATGCAACTTTCTAGATTTCTCTCTCTATGTGACGTAAGGATGAGCATGTTGCTTTAACTTGGTGCATCTAGTTGCTGCCCGGGTGCATAATCCAAATGGAGAGAGAGAGTGAAAAACAAGTGACATCCAATGATCGAGAAAAAAACCCAAAGAGCAGCTTTGAGTAGCGGGATATTGGCGCTGTACAAATGTATGTATGTATGTATGTATGTATGTATGTATGTGTGTATGTATGTATGTATGTATGTATGTATGGTATGGTATGGTATGGTATGGTATGGTATGGTGTGTGTGTGTGTGTGTCTGTCTGTCTGTCTGTCTGTCTGTCTGTATGTATGTAAGTCAATCGTATCAAGATAATATTTATTATACAGTATTTTTTGGGTACTTTTGGAAACATTCAATAGTAATATTAATGTATTAAGTCACCTAGTTATCGATTCCAACCGTGCTATGGTGACATCTTTCATTATACTAATAACACTTTTAGCCATTTGTAATTCCAGCAAGTACTTTTTCGTTAGATGATGTAGCCATTTACAAAGAGTAATTAGGTTTGATATCACATTATTGAAAGTTGTTTATTACACTCATTCTATTTAGCTTATTACGAGGAATAAATAAAATATGTAGGTCATTATAATCAGTATCGCGACTGAAAGAACCTGGACTCTATATTTGATAAATGATATTCAGTAATCTATCAAGTTAGTACAAATGATGCATCACATACATATGTAGCGAAACAGTTTCCATTTGTCATCACAATTTTCCTGCAAAACCCTCATATAAAAATAGTTTATGTTAATTTTTCATTTGAGTTTGACTTCGGAGAAATTATGAAGTATTTACTATGTGATGGACAACATGAAGAAATTTGATCAAGGAATTAGGCGTCTTTCAAAACATCCCGTTACCTGAGAAGGAATTGGTTAGCCTTCGATCTCTCGTGAGGAAAGCATGAGGTGACTCATTTGCTGGACCTGGCTTTCAAACAATGTCAGCTTCTATTGCTTGAATTCAGCCTATAATCGATTTAGTCACAACGTTGTACTATTAGTAGAAATATGCTATTAAGAGGCGTATAGCTAGATTGATGCATCAGATATATTTAGTTTTAATGTCAATTATTACATGCACTTCAACTTTACATGTGTAAGTGGGTGATATACGTCCACAATTACGCAGGGTGAACAGAATAATACGCAGCTTTCGTTATTTATGGGACGAAAGTGTCTCTTTTCCGGTTTTCCAATCACTTTCAAATTGAAGAGTTAAAACTATGACAGATTTGAAGGTGTTTAAAAGTTTGAGTAACATTAAGCGAAGAATGCTATCAAAACGTAAAACTCCCTGAAATCTGCCTCTGAAAATCCAGCAGTAAATCTGGTTACTGATATGATGCAGTTTGAATTGGAACAGAGGGCACATTACAGGAGATCGGTTTTATTATCCACAGAGGATGTTCTGTAATCCTTCAAATAAGCATGAGTTGTTGTCAACTATTTTGTTTAGAGTGCCAAGAGTATGTTTAATTAGATATATGAGAATGCATGAATGTTCAAAAATGCTTGAGCACTTCCGCAAATTTATATTCATAATCAACTTAAACATTTCTTGCAAAAGGATTAAGAAGACAAATGCAAACAACGCGAACGATTTCATGAAAACTGTGGCTCCTGAGAAAAGTTTAAAACATTTCCTGTTTTATCTGTTTGTTCTCCACAGTTGCACGAGTTGAACATCACTAGTATTGCAATAATAGCTGCAATGTGTACTTTAGTAATTACATTTTTATGCTACTTACTTTCATTGAAATGTTTTCATTCAAAAAGAGAGGAAACCTATTTAACATATTTTCATTTACAATGATAAAAATGTCACCATTTCGAGATATCCAAATAGTGTGTTTTGCTCAATAACTATTAAACTAATAACGATCCTTTTTCACAAAGTACTTATAAGCTTTAATTTTACTGTATGGATACTGTAAGCTTAACACACCAACAGAGAAATAAGAACATGTTATATAACTGGCAATGAAATATGATAATATATGATAATGTAAGGTAATCTATATTTGCACAAAAGCAGTAAAAGGTAACATTTTCGCTCACCCGAACCACATTTTGCGATATAAATATATGAAGAAATATTACGTTTTATTCAGAAATATTCATCTGCATTAAGCAATTCTAGAAAAGACCATGTAGAAAATGTCTTTCTCGACGAAACTGCACTCTCTGTTCTAAAAAAATCGTTTAATTCCTGCAGAAAAGGACTGTGGCCTTTTAGCTCAAATATGGACAAGACTATCTCAACCTAAAATCCGTGCCATAAGTCATTACCGTATGAGGTTAAGGAATTCGCTAACAAGATTAGACAAATGCTGTGTACGACGTATTTCGTGAGCAACCACGATAGAACGGGTAAAATTAAAAGTCAAACACATTGTACTTTAAATTTAAAAGTAGAAATCATTGACGCAAATCTCTAAGTAAGATAAATGAATTAGGTTCTCAAAGTTGATATGTAGTTTCCTACTTCATTACGCAATAGTGTTTATAAATCTATATACATATAGTTAAGACACATCATAACCCTTCACAATCTAGGAATCGACCCCTTTAGTCTGTTGATATGATAGAAAAACTATCTGAGAACCCTTCACAATCTAGGAATCGACCCCTACAGTCTGTAGATGACTTATCATAACCCTCCACAATCTAGGAATCGACCCCTATATAGTCTGTAAATAAGATAGAAAAACTATATGAGAACCCTTCACAATCTAGGAATCGACCCCTATAGTCTGTAGATAAGATAGAAAAAAACTAATTAAAACAATTCACAATCGAAGAATTGGCCCCTGTAATCGGTAGAAGAGCCAGAAAAAACATTTGAAAACCTATCACATGTTACGTATTAATTTCATTTGTAGTATGGTACACAGGTAATGACAATTTACAACACTGCAAGGAAACAAATTCCCAGACTGTGATCATTCTTAGATTGTTCAGGTCTCACAATCTACAGAGTGTTTAAACAATCTAGGAATGGTAAACATTCCTAGATTGTTCGAACAATCTGCAGATTGTGATTATTCCCAGATTTCACGGAACATTTACATGTCATAAAACCATCAACGTTGAGACATTTACGTTCACATTGTAATGTAATGATTATGTATCTAATCAAAGAACGTAATTTACGATTCGCATTTTCAGTTGTATTTTGTTTTTTTTATTTGTGTGTTTATTCAATCTTTGGTAATGTCCAAGTTTGTAATAAACAGATTCATGAGAGTGAACGTTTACCGCCTGATATTAAACGACCATTGGAAAAGACACGATCAAATAGACAACCCTTTGTTATTTAATTTGAAAATTAAATAACTAAATAATTTTAACAGCTTTAAAATTTCCATAGGATTCTTGCTACCTAAATTCAACCAGTAAGATCAAAGATAATTGGTTTCCCTGTTTTGGAGAAGATTTAAATTGTGACAATCTACATAAAAGAAACATCCAAGCCTGTATTTTTGCAACTGTGCATTTTTAATTCTATGATTCTATGGTAGGACATTGAAACAATGAAATGATTTCTTTTGTAACTTAAATAAAATTACCTTCAATGTATTGTTTTATTGTTATATTAGTTTGTGTCGTTATCACCTAGTTGAGCATTAAACATTGCCATTGTACTTCAAGTCTTCGATAGAGAGTACCATTCATTGTAATGAATAACAAAAGAACCTTAATGTTGAATGAATTGCAGAAGTATAATTGAGGATTATGTATTAATTACTCATATCTGGCAATCATGGAGTGGTTCACTTTGCCAAAATACCAGTCGTAGGTTGGCAAATGATACACATTCACTATAACCTCTTGCCAGATACGAGATGGTGGACCATTCCATCATTGTACCATATTTAAAACTCTACGTTGAGTGTTTAGGTATAGCAACATCGGTCAGATCACTTGAACTACCTTTGAGCGACAAACGGCCGCTCGATGGGAAATAAACTCGCATGGCTTAACCGAACCATGTACATTCGTATCGGGGGATTTATTTAGTCACTGGTAACACTTATTTGACTTTTTGTGAGAACACTTTATTTCATTAACGAGAACGTGCTGCAGCGAGTAAATACTTAATACTGAGTTGTGAAGTTAATCACTTACTCCTTTGAAAATATATCTTAATTCAAATGCCAATCAGTAAAATGGTTTGCCGAAAGTTAGTATCGAAACCGACATTTTAAACTTTTTGCACAGCAAAACCGGCGATCATAACATTGTACCACTGTGGACGACTTTCTTGTTACACTCAGAGTTTCGAATCTAGAAGGGCCGAAGTATTTTAGAGGTTTTGTTTGTAAGCTTGATAAAAAATGCCAAGCGGTTTTATGAGAATTGAAACCTTTACCCATGGGATAAAAACTCGGGGCTGACGCTGCATATATAGCTCGGAATGTGGGTTATAAATTTCTTTTAAACCCTCAGGCATGTTGTATCATACATATGCATGAAGATCCCTGTATGTGATTAAATATCTGAAATCTAGTCTGTTTTCTGTTTAAATGAGTTGACACACTATTTTACCACTCTTTTCACTCTTACCATCGTATGTTAACCCACATATTTTCTTACATTTGTAGTATTTAAACACAATTCTAAAACAACCAATTTTTCGCTTAATCTATCCTTACAAATATTTATTTATCATTCTGAACCAGTTCATTTAGTTCATGAATGTATAAACTTATTATTATATCTTTGTAGTTTTTTATGTAGCAGTCATTTCAGAAATTACCTATATTGCTGTTTCACTTGAAAACAAAGTTTGCAATCAACACATTAATCCAATAGAGAAAGTCAAATCTCTCGTCAAAACTTTAAATTGACATGTAAAGCTGATTCTGATTGATTGGAATGAAGGAATTTTGTACAACGTGATTGACAAACTGATCAAATTCTGAGTATATCGATTTCATGACAAAAATTAGCAGGATTAGCAATATAACATCCAAATTAAAACTCTTTCTAAATCGTCACGTGTGTTGGTAAAGATGAATATTATGAGAAAATGAACAGAACAGAACAGAACAGAATTTATTTCGTATATATGGCCATGAGACCAATATTACAGTGGTCGTGAACTTTGTGATAAATAAATATATATATATACAAGAGCGCTTAAACCTTTAAGGTGTTTCGTAACTTGAACATTTTTTCACAAAAAAGAGCTAATTTAAATAACAATTGATCATTTTGTGTATTTATAAGTGACATAAACTTAAACATTGATTGGAAGTTTTATTAAAATACAGGTAGATACCTTGTACGAAGATGGTGATAGGATGGACATACCAACAAAATATGGTATTCATCTTCTTCCCCAATTCCACAAAAACTGCATAAAGCGTCAATAAAATCTTTACCACTTCTATTTACTTTAAAATCACTTGAACATCTAAATTTTGATAAAGCCCTTCTTAAATTTGATGGCTGAATTGAAGTTAAATATTTTTCAGGTTGCAGGAGAGATTTAAAAATACAATACCTTGTTAAAGTAGATGATGTAGAAATAGAAGTTAACCAATTTTGGGTAAACATTTCCCTTAATCTCAATTCAAAAGTTTTAATAAAAATCTTATAATCCCCAATTTCCTGCATTATCCATGTAGAACCAAATCCAAAACTAAATAAGATATATCTAACAAAATAAACCCAGTTATTATACCCTAATTCATCATATTTACAAAGCATTAAATAACAATGTCTGGGGTGTTTGCCTGTTGGCATTCTTAACAATCTGATCCAAAATTTAATAACCTTAACAATGCCATGTTCATACATTCTCATTCTTCCCAGGTCACCCAGTACAGCATTATTGGAAGATCTGTATGCTATTCTCAACACATATTTACAATATTTTGTATGTACAACTTCAATATTTCTTCTTATTTCAGTACACCATATTTCAGCACCATATAATAAAATAGGTAAAATTTTACAATCAAATATTTTCATAAAGACACTAACATTCAAGTTGGGAAATTTATACAACATCTTTTTAATAGGAACAAGTGCTTTGTTTGCCTGATTTGCTAAAGTTATACATGCTTGAGAGAAAATATTTCTACATGAAAAAACTATACCCAGGTATTTATAATATGACACTACCTCTATATTTTTACCATTAATAAACCATTTCTCATGTTGTGAAAGTGAACCCCCATTTTTGAATACAATTATTTTACTTTTATCAATGTTAACAGTTAATCCCCACTTTTTACAGTAATTTTCTAAACAAAGAATTTTCTTTTGCAAATCAGCAACTGAATCAGAAAATATAGCAACATCATCTGCAAATAAAAGTAAGATAACATCATCAATATCACAGTCTATAAATATTCCTTTTTGATTTTCAGTTGTCATAGCATTTACTAATTCATCAATATAGATAAGAAACAATAATGGAGACAGCAACCTTGCCTAACTCCACATGTTGTATCAAACAAATCTGTAAATTGTTTGGATTTAAGTTTAACTGAAGCTTTAACATTTGTGTACATACTCTTGAGCAGTTTAAAAACATTACCATGCATACATTTCTTTAAGCTTACATAAAGTAATTTGGTTCTGTCAACCATATCAAAAGCCTTTTTAAAATCTACAAAAAAACAATAAAATTTTCCACCTCTTTTTCTTAAATACTTATGTGCTAATGAGTGTAAAACAAATATATTATCTATTGTAGAGTGTCCTTCTCTAAATCCAGATTGCACTTCAGAGATACAGTTTTGTAGTTCCATCCATATTGTGAGTCTTGTATTAATAATAGTTGAAAATACCTTGCCCATCACATTTAACAGAGTTATTCCCCTATAGTTATTTGGGTCTGATCTTCTTCCTTTCTTGAAGATAGTTGTTATCAGTCCATGATTCCAGGCATGTGGAAAATATCCAGTCTCTAATATAGTGTTAAACAGTAAACACAAATATGGTAAAATATAATCCAGTGATGCTTTAAATGTTTCTGGTTTTTCAATTTTTTGATTGCTTTGTTAATGTCATCTTCTGTAATTTTATCTCCAATCAAATCATCACATAATGCACAGTCATCACAATCTGAAAAGTTATGTTCCTGAATATAGTTTTGTACATGATCATCAAATGTAGAGTCAGTTTCAATGTCTGGATTTAGTAAGTCTTTGAAGTATTGGAACCATTCATCTGGATGCACAGTTTCAGCAGATTGTTGGTGATTATGAGAGAATTTCTTTATCAACCTCCAACATTGTTTACAGTCTCTGTTAATTGCAGCTTCAGAAATATCAGTCATAACTTTATTTTCATATTCTTTCTTCTTCTACTGACACGTGTTTTTGAAATGTTTTTTCAGTGCTATATATTCTGCATAATGTTCCCTATTATTTGATTTCCTGAAAATATTCAGCATATGATATTTTTTCAGCTTTCCATTTTGGCAAGTTTTATCAAATCATGCAGGTTGTTGTCTGTGTTGTTTATTATTATTGTGGTTATTGGTAAGAAAACATGCATCTGTTAGTGATTCTGTTAATGTAGAGGTTAAAAGTTGGATTCCTTCATCTATGTTATGTTCTACAACAGCTTTAAATGCTTCAAATGTCAGGTGATTTTGCTTTCTAAGGCAGTCAACAAAAGCATCACATTTTGCATGTTCCCATGTCACACGAGTAAGATCATGCAGGTTAGAGTGTGCAGCACGTGCTTCTTGGGTATTGTGTCTTGTCATGTCATTATCACTTGGCACACTTATGGTTGTTGCGATGGGCATATGATCTGACAGCGTTTCACCGGTAACAATGAAAGATTTCACTCTATTGAAAATACTTGATGACACTACACAGTAGTCGATTACACTGCAACCCTGTGGTCCGATAAATGTAAATTCCCCATCTTCGTCGCAGATACTTCTTCCATTTGTCACATGCATATCAAATTGACAACATAGATTAATAAATGTGAATCCGTCTCTGTTAACAATCAGATCTTTAGATGTTCGTTTTGTATTGAAATCGTCTTTATCATAGCAAGTGTCATCCAGAGGTAGGAAGGTAGTTTCATCATTTAGAATAAAATCTTGCATTTGACCGATACGTGCATTAAAGTCTCCAATTAAAATAATCCTGCTATCCCTGAACGCATTTTGTAACTCATACAATTTACGTTCAAGCCCATCCAGTCCACTGTTAATTTCGGAATCGCTAGGTTTTGGGTCTATATACACAAATCCTAATATGATTTGGATACCAAATAGGCTGGGCACGTAGAAAAACATACAATCTTCCCATTCTTCATGTACTCGTTTAAAATAATTGCTAATAGTCTCATGAATATAAACAGCTATTCCGCCGCTATATCTACCTTTCATGTGTGCCTTTCTCCGAATACACTGGAATGTTGTAAAGCCTGTGAACATGTTGTTAAAATCCGAATCGTTTTTTGCCCATGTCTCTAAAAGACCAAATATTTTATGAGTACATACGATCTTCTTAAGTTCGTCAAAGTAGCTTATAGCCTTTGAATATAGTCCGTTAATGTTCCAGCATAGGATGGAGATATCAGGTGTGTGGTTGATTGTGTTTGAAGGTTGGTCCGTTGTTGACGTTGTTGTATCATCAGTTCGATGGTCTCGGCCGTATCCTTATTTCGTGTGTTCATCTGCAGTTGTTTCCCGGTTACTTCCCCTTGTAGGGTGGGTGTGACGTTGTCCTACTCGAATCAGTTTATCGTTCTCGCTATCATACTTGTACACACGATCAGCAACAATCAGTTTATCGTAGGAGATGTAACAATTTTGTTCACCCTTTTTCTTGTAATCTTCAATGAACTTGCTCAGCTGCTTCATGGTATCTCTTATTCGTCTTGTGTAGTCGTCACTTACACGATACTGTTTATTGTTTTTCAGTTTCAATTTAGCCTTGCCTTTTACATGTTCCTTATCCTTAAATGACTGGAACTGTGCAATGATTGGCCTAGGGCTTGTTTTAGTGTTGAGCCTGTGGACCCTTTCAAGTCCAATATCACGTGCATTTTCAATTTCCAGCGAAGCTTCCATGAATCCCCTCACTTTATCTTCACTTCGCTCCCAGCTTTCACCTTTCCCGTCTTCCACACCGAATATTATCAAATTTGATCTCCTTGACTGTGCCTCTAATCTATCCACTGACAGTTTCAATTGTTCATTTTCCCTCCATAGTTTATCATTTTCTTCCCACAAATTTTCCTGTTCAGCTCTAATATCATTGACGACGTTCTTAAGATTGTCAAATTTATCTGTTAGTTCAGTTAATGACTGTTTGTTTGATTCAACTGTAGATTGTATTTGAATGAGAATATCTTTGACGCCTTTCTCCGAATCATATTCACCGTGTGGGTCCGTGTCTACATGCAGTCCTCTACCCCGGGGGAGAGACGAGTCTGTCGGCTGCTAGGTGGTCCCGGGTTAGGCTCCACACTCCCGCTCACCAGTAGTAGTAAACACACAATCACCGTCACTTGAAATTGGCGTTTTATCAAACCTCCACACAGTCGTATAGTATGCAAAACTAAAAATGTTGGCTTTATGAACAAACTACAAATCAGCTACTGTAGTAAATCACAGCAACACTCAGCATGTATGTGTGGATAAACATTTCTGGCATGAATTCTGACACACATAAATAGTTCCATTAGTTCTTGCAATGAAAATGAAGGCCAATCTTTACCTTAAAGGCGCTGTAGCATGTGAATCCTACTGTAATAATGTAAGAATATTACAAAAAAGGTAAATAATTGTTACCATTGGCTAAATACTACTCCTGACTTTATTAAAAATGTTCTAAAACGAATGTACATGGTTTGGTTAAGCCATGTGAGACTATTTCCAATTTTAAGGTATTCACATTAAAACGGCTGCTCGAAGGCAAATCAAATGATGTAGCGGTACCTTAAGAATCTGACTCTTTAACGCCCAGAGTAGAGTTTTAAATATGGTACTATGTTGGGATGATCAACCATCTTGCTGTCTGAACTCTCATAAAAGTATGACACCTACAACTCTACCTCTCACAGTGAAGACTTCGACAAAATTGTCGCTTTATAGTTCTCACCCTTTTCCTCCAGTACGGCCTTTTTTTTATGGATGTGGCTCATCGTGTCATGTAATGAGGTGTTTTACTGTCTAACGTGACCATATATTAAATCAACTTTAATAATGGCAAATTTGAAAAAAATGTAATATGCGGAAAAACATATTACAGTGCCTTTCAACCCAATATTTTCAGGTTGACATTTTCATTTCAATTTTTCATGAAGTCTTTTTTCCTTAAATGGCTAAATCAAATGTCACCTACCTTTACAGTCGGACAACCCTCGCTATGTAGTTTATAATATACTATTTTGGGCCCACCCGGCCCAGGCATTAAATGTACGGTACAGCCCATGGGAAATTCAAAATTTAACACTTCAAGCAAAGAGGTAAGCAGGAAACAGGAAAGCTGGAATTGATAATTGCTTTAGTTTTTTCAGGAACCAATGACGAGTTGCATAGTGTATATGCCACATGTATATCCGGTCATGGGAAGGGTCAAATGTGACACCAAAATGTTTGACATTTTTAACACAAGTCAATTTTTCAAAATTAACCAAAATACCTATTTAAAACCTGCACAATATAACCATACGCAAAGAAAAGGAGAAAATTGATTTTTGAATGCTAGTAGTTGTTGTTGATTTCTGTAGTTCTTAAACAGATTTCGTGACCCCATGCTCATCTGAAAACATCTAATCTGTAGATACTCTTATTTGAGATTGAAAGTTTTGACATAATGCAACAGATGCACAGGTTAAGCCACGATAGTGTAATTTAGTTGTGAATCTTAAATATTGTTTACAGGAGTAATTAAATCAGACTTCTTATTGAGATAAACAAAAATATGCAAGCACAAGAATTGAAGAATAAATTCATCAAGATATGAATTACTATCAAAGTTATTTGAAAAAAGAAATTGAGGATACAAAATTACTTGCAAATGTAAAAGTTTCGGTAGACCTTATGCATTGAAATTGAAGACAATAGTGAACAGTAATTGCTTGTTTTGACAATCTTTTAGTGAACCCTTTTATGTAATAGGGCAGCAATACATCATGAACTCTATTTTTATTCACGAATTTCGTTCCGAACTATTTATTAAATATAATAGATAAAGAGTTCGTTCAAAATTTAAGATGTTGCGGCATCTGAACAAATTATCATACGCTAACCTTATTAAGGCATTTGGGTTTTTATAAAAGTTCAGATAAACGAAATATGACCTTTACTGTTAATTAGATTTCATATCATCATATAGGCTGAGTTATCGTAGCATTGCGACAAAATGTTCTTTCCCATCAATAAGTACAAATACAATATGCACAGTAAGTCTATAAAACAATCCGTTCAATGCTGCATTGCACACTACTCAATATGCATATTAAGCGTTTTGAAAGAAGGTTACAAAACTCTGCAGCTGAGGAACATAACAATTTAGAGGGATGTGTCACGTTTCTTATTTTATGTTTCGTTCGTTCATATTAACTTTAAGAAGACGAGCAGATCCCCATTATGACAACTTAAGCTACGTGTGTACTTGCAATCTTAATACTCCACAGAGAAATAATCGATATTGATGTCAGATGAGTTAATCTATTGACACGATGGTTCAAACAACCCTTTCATGTGTTCAATATGAACATATAATACCCATATAACAGAGCTAGATTATCTCTTGCATTTTTGGATACCAGAATTGAAAAGTCCATTTAAACATAGGAGATAAAAGATAAATCGACATGTATCCTATATTATCAAAGTACCGTATTTCCTCTAATAGACGCTCCTGGCGATTATTTTTTCAGACCTCCTTCGACCCCGGCTTCTATTCGAGATCGGCGTCTATTAATTAGTTGGCATATACATCACCCGACTACCAAAGATATGGAACTGCAATCATGGCAAACTTTCTTGAATATGAATTTGTTCTGGTGAATATTAATTCCTTATTGAACGGGAACAACGTTTTCTTTAAGAGACATACCTTAACATATACCAGCATTTATTTAAAAAGTCTATTCGAGACCCGACGTCTATTTCTTTCAAACGTTAAAACCCCCGGCGTCTATTCGAGACCCGGCGTTAACAGACGTATATGTACGATATGCAGCAGTGATAACTATTTCAAATGTTAACATCACAAGAGTTGAAGTGTGTTATAACAGAAAATAAACACACAGTAAATGCATGTGCACTAATATACACAAAGGAACCTGTTAGTAGTAGAACAACCAAAATGTATTGAACTTATCTTTACACTATACAGTAGAATATGTGTATATAATCATTTATACCCCACTTCCGGTCTCGTTGCTATATTTTCTTTTGTGACAAGTGTAGGTGTATTAGCCGATATACCTACACTTTTTTCTGATATATATCTACACTTTTTCTTATATACACATGTACATGTACCTACACTTTTCAAATATACCTACACTTTTTAGCAACTCAATGGGGTCAATTTTCCAAATTTCTCAAACAAAGTGATGATACTTTATACAATGTCAGATTATATATGAACATATAAAACACCTGGGATCGAACCCGTGTCTGTTTGCTTTCTGGCGGAAACTTTGTACATTTGTTCATGACCAAATGAATATAAAATTGTTATTTAGTTGTGGGTGCAAAATGTCTTAACATACTGAAAGTTGCTTCTGTTTTCTTTCTAAACTTTGGCCACGTTGACATTAGCCTTGCAGTTTATATCGTTACATTTCAGAAAGATGCACGTGCGTCTGCGTTGACAATGCCGTCATTGGGCCATATCAATTATATTTTGAGCCCCGAACATGGGTAAACATACAACTCAGCACGGACTGAGCGTACCGTATCTTGAAACATCATAAAAACCTAAAATATCAAATGGCCCGTTATCAATGATATTAGATATATATATATATATATATATATAATGTATACTGACACAACGCCGTACTTGTCCTATAAATCTAACAAAACCTTGTCAACAACGTTAAAACTGTGCTATTGATTAGAGTGTACTTAATCCGAATTCTATTGACTTTCAATATTGCTTCTGATCAATTCAGTAAAATGACTTTAATAAAGTAGTATCAGATACCACGTAGAGGTCATGTGACTTAATACATATGGGTTTGGTACGATTAACTCTTATCACCCAATATAACTGCGTTGTTATGAACAACACAAACGTCTATATATATAAGGACATTCAAGTCATTTCCTTTGCGGTGCGTCGCATACAGAGCGGCACAGTAAGGTTTTGTAAATTCATCTGATTACCATGTAAATTTGTTAACTTTAGATTAAATGAATACGCGCTAATATGTATTACAAATAAACGACTACATTGCACATGATGTTAACTTCTGTGGGAAGTATTTTTCTGTACCGAATATTCCAAGGGCTCTAAATGTCGTGTGTTACACCCTGATTATTGAAAATATGTTTCCGTATTGTCTTTGCAGCAGGCACATATACTAAAGCGAATACATCTGGACAACGCTATGGATTTCACGATGTTTCTGTTCCTTCTGCTGACAGTACCCGCCTCTCTGGCTACCAATGGTATGGACATGCACTTTATGGGTGGATCTATAATGTTCAAGTTCATTGACACGTCAAAAGCACCCTACAAGGTACAGTGCTATGTATATGACTTCCCACTGCTTCATGTTGCTGGAGCAAACTCATAATTAGTTAAAGGAGAATATTTGTAAAAATTTATATTCTGTTATAGTAAAATATACTTTAAAAAACATATTCCCCCGAAAATAATATGGAAAGCCGTGTTTAATTACTAATTACGCGATATAGCAACCGCGCCTACTGTTGCCTGTGCGCGTATGCATATTTGCCGGTAGCCTTCGGCAGGTTTAAGCTGTGACGTCAGAGATGCTCTACGGCCCGCTTTGGGTCCTTTGCGCAGTGAAAGGGAAGGCATTACGTAGAGTAGATGAAGAATCGGTTGAATACGTAGAATTCGGGTAGTTTCGGACTTGATATGTTGTGCAGTAATTCATCAAAGTCTGGACAGAAGTTTACATATTTTTAATTTTCAAGTGAAAAGACGGATGCAGCGCGGCGAAAGGTTTGGATAGTGTCAAAGAGGAAAGAAGGACCGAAAACCGTCGGAATCTGTCTCACTATGTTCAGAGCATTTAGATCCGTTATATTAAAACAGTTTTATAAATAAGTGATAGTTAGTTAGTACTCGTAATTAACAGTCCTTTACAAGGATATAACTTATACCGGTAATGCCTTCTTATGGGATGTGTCATCCTCGGTTACCCAGAGTTTTATATATGCTCCTGCGGAGAGTAACGGAGCATATATAAAACCCTGGGTACCACCGAGGATGGGGATGTGTAGGCCTTAACACTTAGTACACAGTTGTATAATTATTTGTCATTGGCTAATAACTGTATTAGATTAATCTAAATTTAATATGGCCAACGTGGCAGCTCAAATGGCATTGTCAGACACACAAACAATATTTCCTGGTTATAAATCATTTGAAAACTATAGTGATATTCAACGCTAAAATAATATCTGTCGCCTATATTACACCCCACCACCCCCACTAACTAAATTCTAAATCTTGCCCCAGCTTTTGAACCCTTCCTACGTCTATGTTGGATCCTGTTTTTTTTTATATATTTACTAAAAATGCATTTCCACTGATTGTATATGTTCATTGTTCACAATATCATAACAAATGATTATTGCAAAAATAATAAGTTTCAGTGTTCAATCCTTGTGGGTGCTTGGTTTGTGTACTTGTGATAGGAGAACACGTAAGTGCCTAGCAACTCAAGTTCAAATAATTACTGTCTGCAAGGCAGAGCTAGGAGAAAGCACACGTAGAAAGTGGCTCAAAGTCATAGCCTCCCCCCCACCCCCCCCCCCCCCCCCCCCCCCCCCCCCCCCCCTTCCAACTCGGTTAATAGTAAGCCCTGTTTGCATTTGAGTAAATCATTACACATATGAAAATTTGCTCATATGGGCAAAATTCGTCGTATGGACGCATTTGCACAAATGTATATTTTACTACCGTAAGCAAATTTTCACTTAGTCAGCGACGGTTGCATATGGTATTTAACTATTCTAGTAACAGTTCGCCGTTTACAGAAATAGTGATTTCACATCGGTTGAGAAAATATATTAGAGAACTTTAGAAATTCTTAATATTGTTTTTCAAATTCTCTTTATAGGATAATCTCCTTCTTGCACGCGATGAACTTCGAAATCTATCTGACTTTTCGATTTTCATTATAATTAGGGCGACAAAGACAAACCCATGTTGACAGATTTAAATTAATGTCATTTATTTAGTTTACATCTAATACATATTAATTGAGATATTTTAGAAATTCTCTATTCATATATTAAAAGAGTTGGAATCCCATTTTCTTAGGCAGAAATTAAACACGCATGAACGCATAGTAAATTTACTTTTACTAACATGCGTATATTACTACCATAAGCAATATTGCATATGTGCACTGCAAAGTTCGCCGTATAAACAGGGCTTTACACTACGTTATTATACAGGCTTCTAATATTGCGAGTTCGTTATTATCGTGTTAGTCCGATTTTCGTGACTACCAAATCTCTCACATAGCTATGTGTAGATCTTTCTGTCTATCTTACTTGATTAAGATTGAACAGTGGTTTGTACGTTAGATCTAAATAATAATAATATTTAATATCAATACGTTTTTAAAGCAAACATGATTTGAATAATCGAGAATCAAGATGGTTAATTTTGTCCTGTGCAACTGGTTACTTCAGCGATACAGTATATATACGAATAAAGCAGTATAATTTGTAGTAACAAATTTTAATTAACTACATATAAGTTGTTGACACCCATGTTATCTACATGTAGACAATAACTATTTAATGTACGGCATAATTCACTTATTGTGAAATTGTAACGTTAGAGTTTGTCAGTCCCTACGTACGAATCTGTATTTCCAACTCTCTCACTGTTTACTTCTGAAAGCTCATCCTCACTTGATTCCTTGTGTTCAACTCAATGTTGATTCACAATAGGTTCATACTGATAAGGACGGATGTTATTTATGTCAGATGGTTAAAAATCAACGCTGCCATCGCTATCCGAGAAAGCCATAACAACACTACGAACGTAGAAAATACACTGGCTCAGCGCGCGGGAGAGCATCTTTGACATCATATCACGTGACTGCTGCCAGCCTGATTAACTCTCGGGGATTTCCGGAAAACGACTCGCACCGAAAACGTTTTTTCAACGTTTCTACATAAAATGTCGCATTTTAATAATTTTTTTGACACACTTTGTCTTTAACAATACTGTTAAACATGTTAAAACAAAGTTTTTCTCTAATATTCTCCTTTAAATCATTTACACATGAAATACGTCTTTAGATGCTCAAGACAATCCTAGCATCGTTATCTACCTGTCTTCGAGTATCATCATTCTTTTATTTGCATATTTTATTTATGGTGTTGTCTGACAAAGTCTGTGTATCGTTTTCTCTTTTTACTGTATTGATTCTATCTTTTGCTTTGGCATTCATATGACTAAAATGCGTTTTCAAAGTGTTTTGGTCTTTGGTTTTGATTAATATGACTTTATATCAAAAGACTCACACAACAAACCCCGACATTATCTTTTCTTCCTTTGAGAAAAGTGAAATGTTCCGTGTTTCATTAGGTAAATTGACGTATTGAAATACTGTATATGTTCATATATAGGACCACATTATGAGGTCTTCGAATTCGCGGTTATTTATATATATGTAATCTTCTCTTCCTCTTGAACGTGTTTAAGTTACATAATAGGTAGTAGGGCCGATGTGTCGGACATTATTTTCAAAGGAAACCCTACCTGATTTAGTAAATGCAGAATTCAATGTTGTAAGTTATAAAGTGTCTTATTGTATCAGGAGTACTGTATATTGCCGAGAATTTACATGTTAGTGCTAGTCGACTCAATAAAGTGTGGATATAAACTGAAAGTAGTGATTTCTGATCGAAAAGCGAAAATGCAGGGTGGCTGGCGCGCTTCATGTAGTCAAACGGTGTTTTAGAAACTTATCGATAATAGTCAAAAAGACAATTTTGGGTCGGTAATGTTTAACAGTTAATGATTACTTTGGATGTAAATTGGATGTGTAGTTTCTGCATAGGTAAAAGGCTGTTTTAATCGGTTTTCATTTGAAGTGGGATGACTATGCACTTTTGGGTAAACGTATTTGAGTTGACATTAGCATATATGGACTTTTGGTACGTTTTAAAGCAAATACAAAAATTATAAAAAATATAAAATAACTTATAACGGGACTGTTAGATTGTATAATTTCGCCTGTCGTTTAGAACTCTGATTAACTCCTGCAGAAGGGACATGGTTGCGAAAATATTTGTTTACGTACATGTGAGTACGTGATATAATCCGAGTAAAACACAACTAAGATCATGTACGTAGCCAATTCAGAAGGTATGGTCATGGTTATATTTGTCAGAAAATGCACTTAACAAAATCACAAGGTCAACCGTTGAGCCATGAGTACATCCTTGTGTATGTGACATGGGAAACATATGTTAATTATCAAAGGTCAATGCTGACGAATTAGAGAAATGTTTAGGGTGAACTTGGTTGATCCGAACTATCAACATGCGCGGCTCTTAAGTATATTCATAATTTGTGTGAAGTTGCAAAATGATTGAACGAAAACTGTGGAGGAGTTGAGGCCAGAAGACAGGTAATGTCAAAATGAAATTAGATAACCGAGCGCTATAACTATATTAACTATGAAATAAACCATACGATTCGCCAGGAAAACAAATCAGGCGTGTAACCGATGTATAGCCGGCGGCGTAAGTTTGTTGGAGATAACTGCATTTCCATTTTGCATTGCATCTGAAAGATATTTCCAATTCACCTTTTATAATTGTATCCCCAATATATAAAGCCCAACAGATATTAATTATCTTAGTGACAGTAGTGTGTAATTAGTGAACTACTTAGATCCGCTTATTTCAAAGAAGTCAGGGAGCTTATAAATAGCGAAGCAGTATAAACTGTTTATTACCATCCTATCTAACTCGATAATCGTTATGATAGTCATCTGAGTTTTGAAAATTGTGTTAAGTTGCAATCATAATACACTACGTCTTCAAACCTAAAACCTTTTCTTATTCTCAGCAAAACTGTTTCCACCTATCTAAACTACATGTAGTGTCCCAAAGAAAGTACCCACCCAGAAATTTTATACCAATTTTTTTCTGGATGTAAATGTTGTCCAAGAACGTATTGGATTATATTCCATACGTGCAAACCCATCTTTTTTTAAAAACGCATGACAAAACAAGTGAAAAAAATCGCCCCAACGCTGCAAAACACCCAAAATGATGTTTCCTGCTGTAGCACAAAATGCACGTGCATATCGACGGTATAAATTAGCTCACGCAACACAGTATGAACACAGTATGACCACAGCAGAAAGAAAACCACAAAAAGTATGTCGCGTTTAAGATGGAAAGAGAGAGAGCTGTCGGTATGGCGCAACAAGGCGCCAACAGCACCATCATTGCCAGGACCTTCGGCTACACCAGAAAAACGATCACCAGACTGATGCAACGACTCGGGCAAACAGGCAATACGTCAGACAGGCCAAGAAGTGGTCGTCCACCCGTGACAACACCCGGTGAAGACCGTCACATCCGCACGATACATCGACAGCACTCGGACGCGTCATCAGTCGATAGCCCTTGTACCGACGACTACGAATCCATGGCATCCGAGCACGTGGGATCTGCGGCAATCTGATGACGAAGCTTGTGAATATTCATGGCAATTTGAATGCTGAAAGGAACATAGATGAGGTTGAGACCAGTTGTGCTTCCTTTCGTTCAGCAACAGCTGCAGGGAAATGTTTTTCAACATGACAACGCAAGACCGCACACGGCAAGACTGACAAATGCCTTCCTAGCTAACTCCAATATCGATGTTTGCCATGGCCAGCATGTTCACCCGACATGAATCCCAACGAGCACCTGGATCGACAAATCAGGAGACGACCCGCACCCCCTGTCACGATCCAGCAACTTGAACAAGCTCTGATTCGAGAATGGCAACAAATCCCTACAGAGGTCATACGCCGCCTTACTTCTTCAATGCGTCGACGTGTGTTTGCCTGTATTAACGTCCATGGTCATCATACCCGTTATTAAATAAACATTTCTTATCATTTTGCAAAAGAATTGCGTTGTTGATTTGTGCTGAAATTCAGTTTTTGATACCACCTGTCTTTTATTGACAGTCATACGGTAATTTTGACTTCGTACCAAAAGAAATGGTCTGCATATGCTGAGGAATTGAAAAGATTTGCACATATATCTGCATTGGTTGTTATTTTATGTTTAAAAAAATACACTGGGTACTCTCTTTTGGACATTAGTTTATATTTCATTGTATTCATATTTGTTTATTTTTCAGTTAAGAATAACTACTTTGACTGGGTGGCTTCTTGGTAAGGGACCATGTGGACCATCTTGTAACGCCAATCACATTGGTAACAGTACAACAAAATCACGACAAGATATGTTGGCTCTGAATGGCATTACTTACTTCGGCAACTGGACAAAAGAAATTGGTTACACTGACAGAGGAGACAGGTCATACACTACGATCACACCAGCAGTGGTCGGCAGAATAGAAGGACATGTGTCAGCAGTCAATGTTCCAATGAAGTGGGAGCAAGAAATTGCAGAAGTTACCATGGACATTGATCCTACAGTCAGGTACACAGACATCAGGTTGGTATTGTTTAACTTAGGTGTACTTCGTAGGTCTAATGTATATATAGATAACAATAACGCAATGTCATGATAAACATGTGAACATTAATTATAGATTTATGTCCAGATTACCGGCCAACCTCTTTAAGAGGGTGTTCTATCGGGGTATTTTTTTGTTTATAGTTATGTTATTAACACATGATTATTACGGAAGAAAGTTAAGACATATTGCTAAATACTGATACTGAACTTTATATTTGATAATTTCAGAAAGACTGTTCACATGTTCATTTGTAATAACAACAACGAGAAGTCAAGTCATTCATGGACGCTATACTAGGAGTGCGAACATATTCGCTAACGCTAAACAGAACGTTTTATTGTTCAATCTAAAGATACGTTATTTGTTATTTCGTAGAAATTCTATCAATATATATGTTTAAGTATTTGAACGGTGTACACTTACAACACATATTGCGTTGTCCTCATTTCACGTAGTAGACACAATCAAAATGGCGGATACTTTCGATAGAACTCGTTTTTTAAAAAACACAGAAAGTATTTTCAGGATATGAGTCTGCATGTAAAGGTTTTCATCAGGATGTATCTCAAAATTCATTCACTGGACTCCTTTCACATTATACACAAACGTTCTCCTGAATAGACTCATGGGTGAGTTGATTTGGGTGACCATTACATTATTCTTGTAGACACGCCGAAACGTTTTGACATTTCCGGCATGGAACCTGGCATGTTTTCATAATTGGAACTTACATGTTATACTTGTCAGCGCAATTTTTTAATACAGTGTTTCTATATTTTCTCTTTTTTTCACGAACAGCTGCTCTTGAGGAAATGTAGGGCCAAGTTGATTTCATTCTCGATAATCCAGCGCTATTGTTCCGATAAATCTACACACAAGCGCTGGAAAACAGTAAGGGTATTTATCCCTAACCTAGTTACCTCCCTTCGCAATGACTCAGCGAAACGCTTGCTTTCTAACAACCAATGAGATCACTTGAAATCAAGGGTGAAATAACAAGCACTCTCGTGTCAGGATCTTGGCTTGGTAGCACAGGGATTTTAATCATTTACCTCCACCCGTTTTGATGGACTAAATACACCCTTCTTCTCGTACAGACTTCTTAAAACTTTCTTTTGAGTTTCTGTCAGGTTTTCTACGCTGAATTTGTTACAAACTTTATCGTAATCGAGTGAGTCGGCCCTCCGCCATGTTTGTTTCTATAAACAACGGTAGTGATGCGTTTTGATTGGTCGAGTTGTTTACGCAGATAGTGTCTGCGTTTCGTTTCTGATTGGATAACATGGACCCAAGAGGAGGTAACTAGGTTAGGGATAAATACCCTTACTGTTTTCCAGCGCTTGTGTGTAGATTTATCGGAACAATAGCGCTGGATTATCGAGGATGAGTTGATTTTGGTTACTTTAAACATATGTACAAGGTCACAGCGAAACACTTATTATTCGACTCCTGCATGTTCAGCTTGTCAGCACAGCATCGCCATAATTTTGGTTCACTGTTTTTTTTTTAGAAATATTAAAATGTCTAAACTTTGATCTCTACTTTGTGTATTTTTACTTTTGAATTGATAATTCGAATTTGGACATCATGTCACCTGATGACACCATTTTATGTTTGTCTTTTGAGATGATGTACAAAACGCACGTGCAAACGAATTGTCGCCATACAAAGTAATTGATAGTTCAATGAACGGGTTATAAATTCGACAAACATCAAGTTTTTAGAAGCCAACTATACTTAATTTGAAGAATTACTAAAATGATCTGTTCATGTTTCTGAAAAACACAAATTTTAAGAAATCGTCGTTTTCGAATCTCCATGATTAGACAATAAAGGAGAGTAAAACAGGACGACTGTCATGTAACGCCAACAAATTCAAGTCCAAGAAGGTTAAGTATTTCGACTACATTTTTAATTTATTTCATTTCTGTGTTTTATGAATTTAATTCTTTGTCAATAACATGACAATGTCCCCCGCCGGTTACGTATACGTTGAATTTAGTATCACACATCATTTGGTCAAAATAAGCTACTTCATATATTGCATTACTGGTAAAAAGTGCAATGATGATCAGTTACTTTGAAGACTTTGGGAACTTGGGTTCATAAGATATTGCGTTTACAAGAGTTCGAAAAGTGGTCAAAGTATCCTAGTCACCTTGAAAATAAGGTCAAGGTCACGAAATTTGAAAACATTGGGTCCATCCGGTCATGATATATCGTGTTAACAAGAGTTCGAAAAGTGGTCAAAGTGTTGTGTTGACCTTGAAAATAGGGTCAAGGTCACAAGGACTGCGACATCCCCCAATGTAGACTGACACCAAATTTGAAGGCTTTGGATGCAATGCTTCATGAGATATCACGTTAACAAGAAATGTGACGTACGGACGTACGTACGCCTCTGAATGAAGGTCCCCTGTTCCGCGTTGCGGCGGGGGACATAAAGCAACCCTACATCAACCCAAGTGTATTTGAACAGACACATCCGTATCTTATTTTGATATCACCATTACCTGTTACTAAGGGTATTTATGTTCTCATACAGTGCTAAAAACATTAGTTTAAACATACTTTGTGATCATTTTCTACACGTGAAAGCTTGCGATGAATGTGGTGTCGAGTGTGGTTTATGGTTTGTTTGCCTTATTGTGAAACGTTGCATTGTATGATTGGACTTACATGATGAAATGATAGAAGATATTATTCTACCTCATGTCGATCTCTGATTGGTCCACGTGACCATTAACAAAATTAATATCAATCAACACTGTCATACGAGTTGATAAACCTTCCCGAGGGTGATAAATGTTTTATATCCCGCAACATGAATAAAGCATGCAATCACATCAGACATTCCATGTCACCTGGCACAAGTTAAAGGTCATAGTTTGTCGATGGATCAGCTGTTTTCTGTCCAAATTGTTCTTGTTTTTTTAAATGATATTTTGAGACATGCAGTAAGATAAATACGTTATAACATTCGTTTTTTTTCGGGTTACATCATCCAACGAGCCGTACGCGGGTCTGATAAATTACGAATTCACTCTCCACTGAATGTCATAACTTATAAAAATAGCGGAACATTTCAAACTTATCTTTAATATATAGAGGATATTTGACATTTCTCGTCGAATACCATGTATACCTCATCGAGTGAAGTAGAAATGTATATTTTCACGAGTGGCGCAGCCATGAGTGTAAATGTATTATTCTTACTTCACGAGATGAGATACATATGATGGCGTTCGACGAGAAATGTCAAATGTTCTATTTATTAGATTTAACAAATCATGTATTGTTGATAAATAACGTTCATTTTACGAATGGCGCATCCGAGATCGCCTTACTTTTCCACGGCCATTTTATGACGTCATCATATTATGATTGAAAGTGTTATTTCACTGAGTAGAATAACATGTTGTCAGACAATGGTTGTGTATTGTTAGACAATATTGCCGTTTTAAACGTATGCCTGATAGATTGAATAAGCATGTGTTTATGTGGTCTGAGAGATGTGCGAGTAGAAGTGTGAAAAATTGGAGTTTCCGAGTGAAAGCGAAGTTGGAAGAATGGGAAGTGAGTGTTGAAAATGACGTCAGTGTTAAGCGCGTATGTGAACGTGTGCAAGCTGTATGTATGCAGAAATATACGAGTGATTGGTATGAATTGTTGCATAAGCCAAGCGGTAGAACGGGACGGAACAAATTAAGAACGTATCGAATGTTTAAGAATGAGTATGGGTGTGAAAGTTATGTGAGTACCAATATGCCCCGTTCTTATCGCTCTGCCCTTTCCAAATTCAGATCTGGCACCGCCCCTTTGCATTTGGAAACCGGCAGATTTACAAATAAAGATGTGAGTGACAGAGTATGTTTCGAATGTAGTGAGAGTGTTGAGGATGAAAGACATGTGCTTTTACATTGCCCTGTGTATGACGAGTTGCGTGAAAGGTTGTATGAAAATGTCTGTTTTAGCTATCCCAACTTTAAAGAGCTCTGTGATGATGATAAATTTGTTTTACTTTTTAAACACAATGTATTTTTTACCGCCAAAACCTGCTTTTATATTTTACAAAAAAGGAAGCATATATTGTATGGTTAATATTATATTTTATATATGTATACATCCTTTATTTATAACATTAGCTTTATATTTTTATATTTATATTTTATATTCTTTTTAGCAAGATAGTCTCTCATAACCCTTACAGGGTGGCTCACTTTTATGTCATTTATAATGTATAGTTATGTATGTATTTTATGTGAGGTGAGACTCTAATAAAACATCTGTCTGTCTGTCTGTCTGTTATTTCACTCAGTGAAAATACAGATTTTATTTTCACGGTGAAATGACGTATTTCATCACAGAAAATATAATAAATATGTATATGAGGATACCTTATGTCTAACACAGAGTTCATTTCTGTGAATGTGAACGAATCTTACTTCATGATCACTGGATCGTAACAAGTTGTTTTCACCTGTAGGCAGATTGGGAGAGGAGTCAGACTGTAGACACCTAAATATGATTAGTATGCTTATATCTTCCATTCAAATGTTGCCCTGAAAACATAATAATGAGAACTATGTATTTCTGTTAAGTTAAAAAAAAAACTCTCCCTATGCATTATTACGTTTTATACATTGCTTATGTATGTATTCTAAGATTATTTTACGTCACAATCTTATTGCAACCCTTGCTTCAGGTTACACTTTTGCTAAATACAGATCGATTGATGACATATGTCTAAAGGGTTGATATGCTTCTCACAGCTTCCACGGTTCATACTGGCGCTGGTTCAACTATACCTCCAACGTTGACTACTATCCTCTGATGTACCGAATGCAGGCAAAGGTCAAGCCGTCACCAACAGAAGATACAAACAAACCGAACAATTCCCCGATCGTCATGTATCAGCCAGTATACAGGTACTCAAATCATTAAATGATCTTTATTCCCAGACGCGTGTTTTAACTCCAACGTTCAAATATCTTTTCAATTTCTCGCATATTTCTGACATTGTTTCTTTTCCCGGATCATAATCGAAAACATATATGTCAATTTCGATCCAAGATGGCCGCCAAATCCAAAATGGCGGACACTGTTTAAACGTATCTGCGTTTACATGTTTCTGCATATTTAAATGATCCATTCATGATATTGTATTGTTATTCATGCTAGCTTGGATCCCAATAAATACAAGGATTGATACTGTATTGATAAATCGATTGATGGCGATGGTACAAATGATAAATAGAGGACAAAAACACAATGGCAGCCAATTTTTTCTAAGGTGTTTTTGTACGTTTCTACATCAAATTTGATTGTCAATCTTGCGCTTTTAAACTAGAAATACCACGACTAACAATTTATTGGTAATCCCATTGTTGACAGTAGCAAACATAATCCAAGATGGCGGCCAATTTGTCACTGAAGGGCATCCTTCGATAATCCAGAATTGAATTGTTTTCCTTAATCTTATTACGATTCATTTAGGTAGGTATTCTTAGTTTATGGTCTTCAAATAGATCTGGTCCAAGGGTTTAAATAATTTTCCTTCCAAGATGACGGCCAAATTCAAAATGGCGGCCACTGTACGTCCACCTTATCTCTTTTGCATAATTAAATGATTCAATAACGCATTGTATTGTTATTCTGAAGATAATGGTCTGTCCTATATTTTGCAAGTAATTATTGACTTTTTGCTAGGGAATTTCTTCTTACTATTTGTCAAGGTTGGTATTTATAGTGCCAAAAAATTCCCTTCATAACATAGAACACAATCAATTAAAGGTATTCAATGAATTCAATGAAAGAAACTGCAAAATACCCATTTCATTGACAGTCATAGACATGATGTTCGCCTATTTGGACTTCCCAGCCAAGCTGTAGAACTAGTTCTATCAGACATAACATAATGCACTAGGTTTGAGTCGAATAATGTAAACGGTGGTTCTTACAACAGACGAACAATACATGTATATTTAAAAACAACATTAATTGATTGCACTGTATAAGACTATAAGTGATCTAGTGTGTTGCATTTCTTTTGTTCGACTGTTACCTCTCTGGAAACACTGAACAAATGCATCATCTCGGGTTTCTCAGTTTTCAGCGTGTCTAGTACATTGTTACTGATATCACGACTCTCACTCCAAGATACCATCACTTCACTCCTATTCAGACCTCCATTCACTGCCAGTGAAATACACGATACACACTCTTTATCTACAATCAATGCAGGGTAAACACTTATATAAGCTATTTTCAGAAACCCCTTATGCCCTTCGCCTACCAGATCTCTTAAGCAAGTATCTGATGTAATGAGTAACCCCTCTATAAGCATCGCCAGTGCTCCCACAGGAACTTAATTGTCTGTCTTTCATGAGGGTAAACAGATATTGCAATTGTTTGCATTCGTTCATCCATGGTACCTTTTTTTAAAAAGACAGTATCCCAAGAGTTGAAAAAGCTTCTACAACGTCAGGAAAATTGTGCCTGCTTCAATGTTGTCATTTCATTTGTCTCAAAATAAGGTTAGATCACAACCGATATAGATATGAATCGTTAGAGACAATCTTTTACGATCCAAGGATCTTGGTAGCAGTATTTGCCGGTATGAATTTGTGATTGTTTCAGTAGCAAATGCTAGTCAGAGAGCAATGAGGATGGTTTGACTGAACAAGGGTACAGACTAAAGAACACAGAGAGAAGCATGATGCTCTGGTTTCATTGAGTAATGACATTGATTGCATGCAGCAGAAGCCTGCTATCAAATTATTCATGGCTGCGTATGTCCCTTCTAGGAGATATCACTATCAACATTTTCAACGTACCTAAACTAGAGCTAACAAATGTTTACCATTGTACCCCAGCAATTGCTACATTTTGATCAGTAAGGAAGGCAAACCCGTGGTATCTTGATGATTGCATACACATAAGTTCCTGTGAGAGCGTTGATGTTAAATGTTATTAACTTATAAATCAAGTTCCATTATAATCATCAGATATAGTTTTTCAACACACAAGGAGATCAGTATAGCAGGCAGGACAGACCTATTGAAATGTGGTTGTAGTAATGTAAACAAAGGCAAGTTTAGTACTTTTCACCCAAAGTGCACAATCATTTCACCATTTCTGCCTGACTAATCACTGTCACTTTATACGTCGCACAATTTTCTTCAAATGCAGATAACCGTTTTTAAATGGATACGACTTATCGGGTCGTGTAATGAAATGTTTTTTCCCTCTAATGTAACAATTTATATATTTTATGTGAGAAAATATGATATTCCAAAAAAAAATGCTACAGCGCTATTGAGAGATTTAGAAAGGTTAAACATATGAATATTCTGTAATATTTGAATTGTTACGATTGACTTACTCACTTCGTGACTGTTATAAGAGTATCGATTTATTACAACTATAAATTCAATGTGCATCCATTCTACATTAACGCCATTTAGGCAACCTATTCCGTTTCAAAACAATTGTAAACTGACCTGATTTTCAGAATCTTGCTAAATAAAGCAACAACTATCGAACTGTTCTCAAGAGATATGGATGGCGACTTGGTGATCTGTGACTATGCGGAGCCTTATCAATCTGGTGGTGTGGACGTCTTGAATAACACAGTTGTAAATCCGGTACGATTACCTACTCTATCATTATTTATAAATATGCACTTTCGTTCGTCTTATAAAAACTTCACTAGTTGCATACACATGTTATCGCATTACCATGAGTTTAGCATTCTATATATCAAAGAGTATTGATTATAAGTATCCTTTAAATACCAGTCACACAGCTGTATATTAGTGTTGCGTGAGGCTCTATGTATTCCCAAACTAGAGAAGAATTTAAAGACGTTAACCGTCAAAATCACGAAGTTTTAACTTTTGTTGAAAAAGCAAAATTCAGCCGAAAACCACACTAGCCCTAATCGACAGGGAATATTTTCGACAGGTTTTGTAAAATTATCTTGATTTGTTTTCGAGCTATTGATGTTTAAAATTTTAAACGGCAGATAACTCACGAAAAAAGTCGCAAATCCAAAATCAGCCCACGAGTCTGAGCTGCAGGCTGTCATGCCTGAACGTTTCATGAATATTTGTTCAGCCGTTACTTCTGTCCGCGGACAACAAAATTGGTACAAATAATAATAGGGAAACCTCGGATAAGAAAAATAGGTCTTCATGAATAAATGAGACTTAAAAACTCATTTTGCTCCTCGTTTCAGAACGAAAACCCCATCCTCGATAATCCAGCGCTTTCGTTCCGATAAATCTACACACAAGCGCTGGAAAACTTTAAGGGTATTTATCTCGAACCTAGTTACCTCCCTTCGCAATGACTCAGCGAAACGCTTGCTTTCTAACAACCAATGAGATCACTTGATATCGCGAAGGTTGAGTAAGGGGCGTAACTCTCGTGTCAGGATCTTGGCTTTCGAAGATGATTAGGAACGCCTGGTAGCACAGGGATTTACCTCCACCAGTTTTGATGGACATGAAGACATCATTCTTCTCGTACAGACTTCTTAAAACTTTCTTTTGGGTTTCTGTCAGGTTTTCTACGCTGAATTTGTTACAAACTTTATCGTAACCGAGTGAGTCGGCCGCTGCCATGTTTGTTTCGCTAAACAACGGTAGTGATAAAAGATGCGTTTTGATTGGTCGAGTTGTTTACGCAGATAGTGTCTGCGTTTCGTTTCTGATTGGATTACATGAACCCAAGAGGAGGTAACTAGGTTCAAGATAAATACGCTTAAAATTTTCCAGGGCTTGTGTGAAGATTTATCGGAACGAAAGCGCTTAATTATCGAGGTTGCGAAAACCCTAGAAATGTGTTAATCCTCTGACAAATAATTAATATAATTTATTACGGTTTATTGTTTAATGCTTGGTGAGCTACAGAGAATAAGTTCACGAACATATATGAAATTTAGAAATAAATATTATGTCATAAAGCATAAAAATAATATATTAGACTCGACTCGACTCTGATATTTGACTCGATTATGGATGATATTAAAATATATTTCAAGGTCGTGGCTGCTGAACACAACATTTGGTGTCCACCCCTATTCAATCAATAATCTGACCCGTGTCACTACATAGTATATTAACAACATACTCAAATCTCAAAACATATTACTAATCATTTTGACCAATTACTTACTATACGAGCTAGTTTAGTTGAACCGGTTCTTACTCTAAGAACCAGGACAATAACTGCATAAATCATGATCAATGTATTGCATCTTAAAAAGTATATTCTATTGCTATTTTCTGATGATGAAGTTCGTGTCAGTTTGTTTAAAAGAATGCATCATTGAAGTAAATGACTCCAGTGTATTTCAGAACATGTTTCTACCTTGTAATCAAACATGTCATGGGACATGAAATAAACTCAAATCAAACATATGATAATGTATGAACATGTATAATGCATTTATATGAAAAGTGAATGACAATCAGATGTTTTGGACAGATATCTGTTAGCCAGAACAGTTCGGTCACCCTCTAACTATTCAAAGCACTATGTGCAAGATGGCCATGTATGAGAGTTGGTGATTGTAAGCAGAATAATTCCACAATAAAAGGCAACATAGGTAACGTATCTGTTGACATTTTCGCGTAGCTGTTCCACTAATAGAAAGTTATCTGAAAATACATTATTATGAGACTTTGCGTGTTTCAAATGTTTATTATATATTGTTTAATATTTATTTCTGGTAACGATGACATAAACATTAACTCTACATACCCTCGAATTTGATTTCATTATACAATGATGAATTTTGGTAATGTCTCTGTCGGTCATATTTTGAGACACCTATGTCTGAGCTAGTTTTGAATTACTCTGATATACTAAAGTAATGGATTCATACTAAATGTATTCTTATGCTACCGGGAAATCATTATAATTTTAGTTTTAGCTCGTCTTGCCTGAAAGGCCCAATGGGCTTATGGCATGGCATGGTGTCCGGCGTCCATCCGTCCGTCCATCTGTCCGTCTGTTAACTTTTCCCTGTTTCCTCTTCTTCTCCTTAACCACATGGTCTAGGGAGTTGACATCTTGGCAAATGGGGATTCTAAATTGTAAATTTGGTGACATGTGACCCCAAATCTGGACACAGGGCTCACAACCTTAAACAACTATTTTCATTTTCTCCATTACCAAACGGTCTAGAGAGCTGGTGAGTACAGACTTCTTGACCAATGGGGATTCTAAACTGTACATTTGGTGACCCCGTGACTCTGGTCACGGCCATAAAACCTATTTTCATCTTCTTCTCTGGTACCAAAAGGTCTTAATAACTGAATTTGTTTGTACAGACTCCTTGGCCAATGGGGATTCTGAGTTGTAGATTTGGTAAGCCTGTGACCCCAAATAAAAACCTTTTTCATCTTCTGCCATATACATAGTAAAGTACATTTTTAATTTCCAAGAAAACATTTTAAAAAATATCCCAAAGAGACATGATATCCTTTAAATGCACTTTTGTTTATCAAATCAATACCAACAATGTACCGGTAACCAATATGAACTAGACACATTATTTAAACCATCATATTGCTAATTACGACTTTAAGTAGAGCCTTTTCATGTGATCATGACATCTAGTCGAGACGCAAAGGTTATTTTTTGGAATAATCACGGTGAAAGAAACTATATTTGATGTGTCCCTTGCCAATAATACTCAAACCATAGAATTTTCTGTTGACACAAAAAGCCCCCGACCCGACGATGTTCGGGGCGCCTTCCCTATTATGTATGCTGATGCCAAAGCATACCGATGTCAGTGCACTTTTCGCGATCTAGTAATATCAATTAAAACAATAAATACGAAATTGAAGGTTATAGGCTAAATAGGCTAGGATTTAGGTCGTTCTTTAAGCATGGTGTTCTGGAAACATGAACAAATAATTTTAATTTTTTTTTAGATAAATGATTACTTAAATGATAAGAAATACATGTCATTTAGATAGTGAACAAACCTAATATGGTTATATTTGGGATAACACGTACTACCTTCAATAGTACAAATTATTGTATTTTTTCGAGTAAGGCAGCTATCGCCAGCAGTGACAGTACCAACAGCTTACCACACTACCACCAGGTCTCGATTGTTAGATCTCGATTTTTGTCGAGCCCTGGTGGTCCAACAATCGAAGTACTATTAAAGGTAGTGTTATCCAAAATATATATATTATGATTCGTATATTATATTTGAAAGTACGGTTCGTTTGAATTCACCCAAATACAACGACGTTAATGACGTAACACGACTTTGGCATATGAAACATAACCATACAATGCCATGGACGTTCCTTGGGTGTCATCACCATACCAATTTAAATCAAATAAGAAACGCAGGAAATTTGGAATCTCTATATGACACGAACGAAGACTTAGCAACTAAAAATGTCCAAGTTGATGATGAAAAAAAAAGATAATTATTTTTTGGGAATCATAAGAGCTGAATTGTGAGTAATGTATTTGCAGAACTGCAGTATTGTCATCGATGCACAGGAATCTACAGGGTTTCGTAACGGAGGATGGGGAATTGTAGCAGTCAAAGTTATAGATACTCCAACTCAATCCAAGCTGTACCATATTCCATCGCATCCAGTCACCATAGTCCTCAGTACCGTCATTGTACAGGTATGAATTTGAACAACTGGCATATAACAACGGAAATATGCATAACAAGAGATGGTAATTTCCCCATGTTGATCCCGTGTTCAGGCTTTTCTGTTATAAAGTCAAAGTTTAATTGCACTTGTCCACAGCTTGTGACTTGTTCAACTTATGACCTGTCGTGACAACTTAAATGTCCAATGTCATCTTTATTAAATTATTTACATGTATACAACACATATTGTAGAGGTGCCTTTTATTTTAGATATATTTTTGTTTAGTTGTGTATCCTTGGAAACATTGTGGACTTTGACCCTGGAGTCCGTATCAAGACCAGAACTCACCACACATGTATAGTAGACGAAGCTTTGAAAACTGAAGGATTGTTTATTTACAAGATGATTGACAATAGACCAAAGATGAAAGAAGAGTTTTTATGACTGAGCATTTGACATAATGATATGTGTTTATGTGAGACATGGATCCCAAATGCAATATGTTATCTTCTCATTTTCTCAGTTCATGATCCAGACTGTGAAGGCCATCGACTCTCCGGAATTCGTCAACCCGACAGAGGATAGTGGACACGAGTTCATTGTATACGTTGGGTCAACGTTGACAATCCCGCTCTATGCTAAACCTATGTCCGCCAAGTACGTATGTTAAGAACGCGAAGATTTTCTGGATAACAACTTCTTTAATGTGAAAATAAACGACGTTTCGGAGTACATACTCACTCCTTCATCAGGTGGAATGTAAGGAAATAACAATATATGGTACATTTATATAGCAAACAAAACAATAGTGAGGAAACTCAATCAGGGCGACTAACATGCATGAGAATGGTATACAACGGGGATTTGCAATACAAACATGAGGGGGAGTAAGTAGATAAGTAGGCCATTGTTTATCTACTTACTCCCTATTATTGTTGCCATATAATAAAACAAGTATGGACTCTTGTAGAGGTCAATATCGGTTTTCATTGACCTAGGTAAAACAATATTGACCTCTACAGAGTCCATAATTGTATAATCGCTTATAATATACTGTCAGTTGAAAGTGACCCAGTTACATAGCCTAGTATTTGGTGCAACAGATCGCGCAAGAATTATGACACGAGGGACAATGCAATTGACGTACTAGGGATTTTAGATTATCTCACGTGTGTTTCAAAACATGCTTTGTCTAGTAGTCGTCCATATTGAAAGACCGTGGCATTGGTCTATTTTTGGAAACGAAATGATGTCATAGGGCCTCAAATATCACTATGACATCATTTCGTTTCCAAAAATAGACCATTGCCAAAGTCATTCAATATGGACGCCTCACTATTAAACGATGCTTCGAATAGACTTGAGATTATCTAAAATCCCTGGTACGTCAATTACAGTCCCCCTCATGTTATAAATCTTGTGCGATCTGATGCACCAATACGCTAATATTTAAGGCTTTGAAAAACCATATCTTTGTTATTATCCGATAGATTTGTATGTTCAATGGCCTGTAATGTATTGGCTTTGACGTGGTGTATACTATTTAATGATATCATGATGACAGCATTCTGAATAAAATTTAAAAGGGACATGGGGTGTTGACCCCGTTACGTTCCTTTACTTTTTTTAAATAGTATATTAGGCTGGATCGTCGACTTCATATTGTTTGTAATCGCTAGTTTCGACAATACAAGCCACTGTGGCGATAGCCATAATCCTTAAAACCAAATATCTTCAAATTTGATGATATCCTTCATTTATGAAGTACGCAGACCTTGGCTTTCTTTTTAAGGTTACCATAACACTTTGATCAAACTCTAGTTAATGCCATATCTCACGGTGCATGGTACCTTATAATACATATTACTATTAAATGTCCATCGAACCTAAAAAAACAACAAACTATACATTCTCATAAAAGGACAACGAGTTGATAGAAATTGTAGACAGTTCTCTTTGATTTATAATTTGATTTTACTTTTATTTTACAGTGATATCAATGCGTTCTATCTGAAATCAATCCCATACCAAGTTTTCACTGTCGATCCCCCAAAGGAAGATAATTTTCGGATAGGGGAGAAAGTAAAATACACCATTATGAATTGGCGTCCTGGGAAATCTGACGTTGGAGAATATGTAATCAGCGCACTTGTAACAGATACAAAAGGGTAAGTTACTCTCTGTCAATATGTGTCACTTTTATAAGCGTTTGATTAACAAAACATAGGATTATAATATAAATTTTTTATCGCTTGGCGACCTGATGTTATCATTTTGTAATTGAAATTCAATTAAAACTAGCCTCGATTACGAAGCTTACACTTTGAATGATTCTCAATGTCCTAATCATTCTTTCAGGTCCTATGGATTTGAAAGAAACTACAATATCATTGTAAAAGGTAAATAATAATGACGTGGCGATGCTAAACTGCAGTCCTCATAATACCGAAGATATGATATGTTAACTTCTTTGAAAGTAATTTTATAAAATGTTATGATTCATGATATGTTAATACTAAAAACGTTATATATTATATGTTTACTATTTCTCTAATTTGTTCACTTACATATTTACATATTTGTGGCTTCAGATGTTGAACGTCTACCACAAACGGATATTCCACGTGTAAGCATATTTTTTTCCTTTACGAATAAACACGTTCATGAAATATTGAGGTATAATTTGAACGTCGACCTTACCTTAACACATACAATTTTTACTAATTTGATTATTTTTGCAGAGTGGACCCTATTTTCCGCTGTTTCCAGACAATACCGGAGTAGTATGTACGATTGGTTCAACATGTTCGTTTCCGATCTACACCAACACTACAACACAAGGGTATGTACATGCATCTCTTGACGTTTGTAATAGTAGCGTTATGTTCTCAAAGGCAGGAATCCACATTTTCAAAGTATACAATGTGTCAATTTGCCGTAGCAAATAATCTCTTTCTTTGAATTTGAAGTGAATTTAAGTGTTGGTATTTCAACGCAATTCATCTACACCTATTCCCTTTGTTGCAACATGTTAGCATACTCCTTGTGTATGAAGCAGTAAAATAAACTTGTGTCCGGTCCTCGAAATGTATCTCATGTCAATAAAACTGGTTTCAGCTGATCACAAGGGCAGCTCTCTGTAGTAACGTCTCGTTTACTTGTTTCATTCATTGATAATTACAAAATGATTTCGTTACACTAATTTCCGCGTTTCTGATTGGACGAGAGCTCTCAAAACCTGCTGCCATTTCTCGATGAATGCAGATAAAATGTGCAACCATACCTCTTGCATTCGTACCTTGTGACGTCACAATCCATTCGACCAAACGGTCGGGTCTGTCGGTTCTTACAACTGAGCGTAACGTTTTGATGCAAAATATGAAATATATATGTCATTTCGTCTTCGCACCTACACCGATAACTGGAATATACTTTTCTTTTCCGAATGAGACAATTAACTTCACCGGGAACACTTAATTTTGATAGATACAAGTCCCCGAGCTTGTTAACTCACAGCACTTCACTTACAGTAGCCATGTTTGAACGTCGCGTGATATGCTAATGAGGGTTAATCTAAAAATCCGGAATGTAGAGTAAACGAACTCTGATTGTATGCATGTGAATGTTGGGGGAAACGAAATTAAATCTTCTGCCGTTTTAGATGAAGGATTCCTCAATTTTGATTCAGCCATGTATCATTGCGTGTAACAAGCCGCTGTTTCTCGTGATAAATTACAAATATATTAGATTTGTGTAAATATTTAAAGAACAACCTGTTGATTTTGTAGCGATGTTATACAAAATTTGTTGCTGTTATACTTCGATAGAGGCACAAAACATGTAAAACAATCCTTAATAACAGACAGAAAGGACACCGCTTATGTTAAAGGGGCAGTAGCACGTTTTTAGCAAATTTTATTTTTTTTCAAATTTCTCATTTATAATAATACTTTATGTCATTTATATGAACTTTAGAGGGTAAAACATCTTGTTACACAAACCAATTATCCGTTGTGGTAATACCGGTGTTGCGTATAACGAAATCATTGCATGGTTGCCATTTTAATGTGAATACATTTTATCATTTCGAATTACGAAAACGATTTCCAATAATTTTACCTAACCACGTACACTCATTTTCAACTTGATTGAGAAAAGGGTGTTTTACTATTGGTGACATTATTTTTCAAATACATTTCATCGACTTATTTGAGCTCAAAAGCTCAAAAGCTACTGCCTCTTTAAGCCATATATGTAATACAACCAGTTAATATGCATTGATTATCGTATCTGCTGCAGTGGTTTCATCTCTGATGTAAGGTATACAACATCCACCTTTCATACAACGATCGTAGACAGACCAGAACCGACTACTAAAGATGGAATCGCGATGTTTCTATCAGAAATAACCGTCCATCCGTCCACGAGTGGACTCCAGGGGATTTGTTTTGAAGCCACGGACAATAACGGGTACAAGATTTCCTCTTGGATTTTCAATAACGCTGATCCAACTACAGATGAGATTTTAATGTGGTGAATTGATGTCATGGTGGTATTGACATTTTCGTTGTGATTTCCATTAACTTTCATATAAATGAGGTGGGAAGACTTAATTCGTGATACCTAACCCTTTGTGTATCGGTTATAGATTGATATGAGGTGTTAACTCATCTGGCCTGAAAGGCCCGATGGGCTTATAGCGTCCATCTCTCCGTGCGTAAACTTGTCTACTTCTTCCGAGGAACCAGTGACACTAGAGAGCTGCAATATTATGGTCAGACACCTTGGCCGATGTATATTACATGTTTTAGATTTGATGACAAAATAAGGGTCACGACCTTAAAACCTATTTTTATCTTCTTCTCCAACAAGATAACTTCTGAACTGGTTTTCGAACTCGACCAATAGTATCATCAGAACTACCTGCACGCTAAATTCAGTAAGTGTAACAGTTTCCGAGAAATGTTGTCCATATTGAAGGATCATAACGCTTGTTCGTACTAAATTCCACTAAATGGACCACTCATGATAAGAAGAACTTGATTGACAACTGTACCAGACATGGTCCGAACCAAACCTATTTTCATATTCTACTCAAATATGAAAAGCCTTAGAAACCGGAAATGTTGTGTACATACTCTTTGGCCAATAATGATTTCAAATGGTATTTTTGGTTACCATATGGCCGCAAATAAGGGTCACAGACAGAGACCTAAAATCCTTTTTCTAAATAATAGTACGAACAAAGCTGGAATGTTGTGTTACTTGTGTACATACTCCTTAGCAGATTGGGATTATAAATTGTAGATTCATGATCATGTGGACCAAAATAAAACCCATGCAACCTTAATACATATTTAATATATTTCTCCAGTAGGACATTTACTAAAACTATCCCTTTGACAAATTTCGTTTGGAAATTTACATTTTGATTCTTATAAAGTGTATTTATACCCCCATTCTCTTCCCACAGAGGTTACTCCCTTCTGATTTCCGATCCTTAACTCTTTTCTAGATGGGCAAAGATAGAGTGTCCTGATTGGTCGCAATTGAAAGTTTTTCCCCAACCCGGCATTTTTCATAGAGTTACATATTACATAACCGTTGCAAGAATAATTGTCATAATGAAAATGTGTGTAAAATGGTTATCAAATATATACCAGAAGATGGGAAATCACTTCAGCTACATACACATGATTTCCATGTTAGTTTTCGTTGAGTGTCAAGAAAATTGTCTTCATATAAGCAAAGTTCTACATAATACATTTAAAGTTAACATGGCGGCCAATGGGATATTGATACTACCTGTAGACTGTAGTTTCGCGATCTGCGTAGGTTTTCGCTCAGGTGAAGGAAGTACCCCCCTCCAGGCCCAGGAAGGGACAGTCCTCTTAGGATAGTCGCGTGTTTGGCTGTTTTGTCTCTTCGATCCGTGTGGCTGGTGGAGATAGGTCTCCCGGGCTGTACCTTGTCCTCACCTCACTGTGGAGGACTCATAGGTTAGCTTACAGACCCAGAAGGGGATAGTCCTCGTAGAAGGATGGTCTCGCGTTTCATTCGATGCTCCATGCAATTAACTTCGGATCGAATCGTTTGTTTTGTTCTATTTGACCTTCCCCTCCCCATGGGGTCGGGGGCAGTGTGTTAATCAGAGGTTGAGTGGCTGGGTTGTCTCTTCGGTCTGATTAGCGACAGAGATGGTGTCTCCCGGGCTGTACTTTGTCCTCACCACAGGGTGGAGGACTCGTAGGTTAGCTTACACTCAGGGCTTGTCGCTGGACTCGTCTCACTCATATATCTACTGACCCGCCTCCGTGCAGTGGGATTCTAGTCAACAGATAGGTATGTGAATAATAGTACGTTTTTGATTAAACGTAATTATTTATACTTACCTGTTGACTAGACCTACGCACTAGTCCTGCTCCTGTTGATGTCGCAACTGATGTAATTGTTCACCTTGAAATGGCGTCTGTCACATTTCATCTGTTTTGCAGACAACGCTCGGCCATCAAATGCTTGCGAGTTGATGTCACAATTCCAGGTACGCTTGCACTGACTAGATTTCTTCAGATATGAGAATATTCAATTGATCATCTTGCAGTCCAAAGGTTTCTTAGCTTTACATTGTTTACCATTATCTCTGATAATATGTTCTGAATAAAGGCAAAAAGTAGCAAAAGAAAACTATTTGATCCACCACCAATCACCATTGAACTCAATAATGTTTTTTACATATTTCTATTTTTTCAGACCCATGCCTATCAAATCCCTGCTTGTATGGAAACTGTAGTAGTCAAACGAATTCCTACGTTTGCAGTTGTCATCAGAAGTACACTGGTCGGAACTGCGAAAACGGTATTTATGCAACGTCTAATTTCCTAAATGTTGTAAAACTGTGTAGAATGAGGCAAATTTATTGATTTATACATAGAACATGTCTTATATTTCGATGAACAGTTGTGCATGTTTATCCTAATTTATCTAGGAAGAATTTTAAATTTATAATTTCATTAAAAAAAGAAAAACAACAACGTAGAAGTTGTACTAAGATCGATGACCCACGCCATTGTATCGAATAAAGCATATTGATAAAAACATTGATAACATACTCAAAGAAGGATTTTCTAGATCTTGATAGTGCACAGATTATTGATGCTAGTACATGTAGTGGGGAGGGGAACCATAATGTTAAAGTCCACCATCTTGCTGTTTTGGTATTACGTGAAATGTTTTCACTAATTGTAAATGTTTTAATTAATAACACATATGTATTGGTAAATATATCCACAAAGTAACAAATAAAGTACAGATAAACTAATCAACAATGTCATGTTGTGACCTGTAGCATCCAAAAATGGCTTCACCTACTGTTTTATTTTTGAATTAATGTGCGCTAGCCTTTATCACATTTTCAAATAAAAGTTCATAGAAGATAAATGACGATGTAAAAGCTCAGTTATGGTATGTCCTGACAACATCTCAAACGATTATAGTGATCAAATTTGGCTTCTTGCCATATTTGTGTTGAACCAATGTTATAATGCTTATCAACACCAAAGTAGTATATATGTACCAATTTGCTTTACAGAGGTCGATTTCTGTGCACTTAAACCCTGTCAGAATAATGGAAAATGCTTACGAAGTGAGCGCACACTTTATACATGTGACTGTGCTGGCACTGGATACATTGGCTTCAACTGTGAAATAGGTAAACTGGTGGTTCTTATATATCCTTTATATATGCTAGTATTAAAACCGTTCACTTTGAATACGATTCATTTATAAACATTATTTTAACGCTTAGTAAATGATCAGGCCGGAAGACCAACAACAAGGGGCAACATGCAGTAGTCAGTGTTCATTTGCCGAGACGTTTCCGTTTACTTATTCTCTCTCTGTTCTTCCATCATACCTATATTGTATATGGAAAATTGCTGGACTAGTATGAAAATCCAGATTGATTTAATCAAATTATTTGTGCAATTAGCGACGGTCAAACGGTCTGTTCCCGTAACTGTCGAAATGACCAGACTTCTTTATTTACGCTATGCGCACATATATCCATATATGAATAAATATATGGACCTTATCAGTGTTTCAAAGTTTAACCATTAGTGGATTGTCGAGAATAGTGAAATACCCTCAATAGGCCTATGTAACAGAAAAAGCTGAGTGAGGTAACGTCTGTGGGAAGAGAATGCCGTTCACTGAGAAAGTTTGGCGTTTTAATAAGTGAGTCTGATAGCTACATCATTGATGACCTACACGTATATGGTATATATGTTAAACATAAAGTTTCAGAAGCGGTATGAATTAATATTTCAGATGTAGTTGACTGTATATTGGGAGTTTGTGAACCACACGGAGTATGCCACGATCTAAATGGGAAGTTTGAGTGTGACTGTCTCAGTGGCTACACCGGTGAAAACTGCACAACAGGTATCTGTATTATTGTATGTCTACAACATAAGCACCAGGGTATCCTTTTTCTGCACAATCCTACCATTTAGACTATTTGCAACGTCTTCTTTCAACATGTGGTTTAAACATATTTTTATTCATGAAAAAGATACAATTCTTGAATGGATAGGCCAACAAGCTCCTAGGAGCTTATTCAAAGACCGCAATGCAATTCCATCCGGATAAATAAATACAGATTATTATGAAACTGACATGTCATATTGTACATACGTGAGCATCACATATAGTGGCAATGCATGATACTGGTTAGCAGTCACTAGAAAAGTACTTATGAAATATCAAAACGATCAGATTTCATTATATAATGATGAATAGAAATCAATAAGTTATGCAGATCATATCCTCGAATCCGCCTATAATTTTATTTGTTTGTAAGTGATGTACATCCCCGTAGTACTGAATTGATACTGAACCCTTAAGTATAGAAGAATGATTCTTGTCTTAATTCAGTGTATTTACTACATGTGAAGAAAAAGTGTATTGCATTTTCGATCGGGTGACCACATGAGCACGAAGGCCTATCGTTGATATGTCTGTTGAACTTACTAGCATTCAAATCGCTGCAGCGGAGCCGGAGGCGAGCGTGGATAATTTGACAAACTCTCGAGCCAAAATTTAGGTCGAATATATCAGATTTACTTTTAGGTTTGCGAATTAAGTGTTTAGTTCTGATAAGGTATCAGTATTTTGCAGTTCAGGGCTTAGCGTATTCCACAGTTGTATTGTATGTGGTAAAAATGATCTGGCATATGTCGCTGTTCTACATTTAACGTTTAACATGTCGATGTACCCTCATTATCAAGGGAAACAACATCCAGTCATGTTACGTTTCCACACCACACTTTTTCTCTCTCGTTGACTGTAAAATAATATATTCATATTTCAGTGGACAACAAATGCATACATAAGACATGCAATAATGGTGGACTATGCATTGTGGAGGTAGGCGTTGGAGTTTGTAAATGTCCACTAGGATTTGCAGGGCCAGATTGTAATGGTATGTACATTAAATTCGTTCTTTTTTGCTTCAGTATATTTTCATTAATGAAGACAATATTATACTTGCATATTAATATAACATTATAATTGAATGACAAGTTATACAATTGTTTTGCAAATATATATTACATGCTGGAATCTTTCCTTCATAGATGTTCACGTGACTCCACAAGTAAACAATGACACAAAAGATGTAAGTATAGTTTTGAAAGATATAACATATATTACACATATGAAGTGTCAAATATCGCTTAATCGAGATTAATCACATGCATCCTTCGTTTGTTCTATTTTCCCATTCAGAATCCCTTCGTCGTTCCCAGTCTACCGAATGGTGCTAAAATTGAATGCTTTGTCCACCAATCGTGCATAATACCAGTATACTCAAAGAAACCAAAAACCGGGTAAGTGAAACATTCATAAAACGTTTATCATTTGGTGTAAATAAGTTATCAATTATGACTATTCATGACCTGGAAAAGTGTTGAAAATTATCTTTCAAACTTAACTATATGTTAATAAAAAGAGCGAGCGACCGAGTTATTGTTTTAACGCCGCTTCGACAGTATCGCAGCCATTAACAGTTTAATGAAAAGAAATGCTGAAAACTGGTGATGACCATAACCCATTGCTTTCTTTACATATGTTCTACAGATAGACAAGTTGTGCCTTCTTTGTTATTCTAAAATTGATATATGTTATCAGTCTGATAAGTTTTTAATCATGAGTGGAAGCTTTCCAAATTTAGACTTTGATATTAAAGTACTTTCGGTATGCAAATCATGTTGTTCGCATACTAAGAAGATTGACAAAGTCTCGGCTGTCTTGTTTTAACGAAATGAATGTTAAAAGATAATATTGATGGTGTAGAGCACCCGGCGGCGTCAATATCGGTCTTCACTCCTCGGACCTGACTGCTTCTATCACAGGCATGGAAGTTGCCCTCGGCTCTGACATCGTGAAAACTTTGGTCTATATACTCCCAACCAACTCTGGAGTTCATGCTGTTTGTATAAATACAGGAAGGTATAAATATATTGACAGTGGAATGTATGGCTTAAATACACTTTAAAAACCCACTAAAATATGGTCAGTCTACTTTGAAATCCAACTAATCGATTTTCAATAATGAACTTTGGTTTAGATCTTTCTAGCCTATCATTCCCCTCTAAACTAACTTCTAATTGACTTAAGGAGAGATGGGGCGATGCAATAAATATTTGAGAATCCGTTTATGTTTATAAGATTGAAAGTTTATAATGTTTTTTATCCAAAAATGTACGGGGCACCGAACGATTCAAAGAGTTATTGGCATTAATGATAATACTCCCGTCAGCTAATTACCCTATTTTTGACTGATTCGATGCGCTCACTTTCAACGAATAAACTCATATTTCAATCACATATGGGGATGCATAGCAAGTCTATATTTAGAATTAATGACACTGGAAAGAGAAACAAAATTAACTGAAGCACTTTTTAAATTAAAAACGGCATTTTCTCATCGTTTTTCGCATATTGAACATGATTTTTCACCGACACACATATTTTAGATATTGCTAAAAATGAAATATAATGTGCACAGTTAAAAGAACAAACGAATTCAGAGATATAAACATAGGGGTCACCTGAGGTGATTTAAATTCGTCACTAACTTGAGATACTTGATTTAATTCGAATAGCACATATAGTAACATTTTTACCGCGAATATAAGTGACTGTAACGTTATGCGGTATATCTTAAAATGACCATTACAAAGGCGCTTCCCGTTTGTGTACAGATATGCCTATGTTTCACACGACGTAATCCATGTATTTTGAGATTTATGCACAATTATAAATTGTTGTCGCGAAATGTTATCGTAAGCGAGTTCGATTTCTGGACCCCATCTCTCCTTAAGAAGTCCTTTGACAATAATGCTTTGGTATTATTTGTTAACAGTCTTCTTCTTCAAATTAGTATCTCATATATTTTGTAGTGGTAAAGAATTGTTAAAGGGAATAGTTGTTCTCTTGAAACTTGATCATCATAATCAGATGCATATACGTCTGAGGATTTTGTGTTATCTTAGTATCAGACAGTACACTAATAGAAGAATGCTTGTTATTTTTATAACATTCGTTTCAGGTCGGGGGCATCTTAATTTACATACTTAAATTTGTTTCTAATTTTGTTATGCTTTTGTAGTATGGACCCAGACACACTGTGCTACAAAGTGGATGCAAAAGTCTATGAAAGTAAGAAACCTTCGTGCACTGTTGTTCTTTCAATACTATGTAAACCTATCCTCATAGAACTTCAAGTGCTCCACACCTTGCTTAATGAAATACAATGACAGAATAGAAACTGATATAGAGTAATAAACAAGAAACGTCTACTGTCTATTTTCACAATTATAGGTATATGTATCGCAAAAATTCTACACATAATTCCACATGTTTCTTCAACTTCTCTTATTTATCGTTTCAGGTCATCGTCAACTTAAGACCGTGGTAATTATACTGTCAATAAATGCAACTGGTTTTCGAAACACAGCAGTCCGTTATCTTTTTCCCTACATCCAAACAGTCTAATCTAAATTATTGTCATTTACATAAAGAAAGCTGGTAAAACACGGGATTTGATATATATATATATATATATATATATATAATATATTATATAATATAATATATGTCAAGAGGTGTAATTTTGTTGAGGCCTGAATTAAGGTTAGATTGGATAATGTGTCATGTTGAATCATACATGTTAGTAAACTTCTTCAGATATAATCATTTTTGATGGGTAAATGAACATGAACGATACAACCCTCATCAGTTTCCCTATTTTGTATTTTTCGTCTTCCAGATTCCAAAGTTTGTGATGCCAACACCATCTGACAAGAGCACAATTAACTGCATACAAGATACGCCTTGTCATACTATCATTTCAACAGAAATTGACCCAATTGCAAGGAAATGGTACGACGCCTTAGTGACCGGGAGTTTGCATACTGTAGTACACACACGCCTAATAAATTAAGCTTATGAAAACAGAAATATAACAATGGGAAAATCATGAATTGCACACATGGACAACATAGGTCAACAGCGAACACCGATTTCTCCTACCTGTTTAGAGTTACTCTTCAGAAAGAATGATTACATTGTCTTTACTATGACGATAATCATAAATGGCTTTATGACGTCACTATCCGTCTTGTTTATAAAATTATCAAAAGATAAGTAGATGAGACATGTTAAAAATAAATGAGTGAGTCATATTTCAGCAATAGTACAGCCTTCAGCGACATGAAATGTTAAGAATAAGTGAGAAATATGGTAGTTCAATGAGTTTGGTAATGATATTCAGGTCATTCATTGACAAGCATTTCTTCAGTAAAAGGCGCCAACTCTGTCGCTGGTGATATGCTACGAATTTACATGATTTCCCTATCATTTCATTCCATTCCACTCTATATTTCTATTTCAGCACCGTGTATTCTGGAAGTACATCAGCCATTGTATTCAAGGCTTTGGTGTCCGGGCGAATGTGTGAAACGGACGTTTTGTTCAATCCGCCATCAACAGGTGACAATGAAGTGTGTTTACAAGCAGGGTATGTATATATCTGAATTAATGTACCGAAAATGTTTTTGCGATTACAAAATGTTGTTGATAAGTTGTTGATAAGTTCACGAATGATTTATTATTAGTATGTATTATTTACTATATATATATAGAAAAGAGTAAAAATCAGATGGTTTTGACTGGATCAATCTTCTTTAATACAATACGATGAGCTCATTTTGACCAGCATATCGGTCTTTTCAAGTATGGTTGACATGTGGAAGATTGCGTATTTATGTATGAACAAATACAATAGCATGTTGTAATGCTCAACGTCTTAACACGTCAGTGTATTGACACCAAAATCAGGGGTCACAACCTTAAAAATCTATTTTCATATTCTTCTCCATTGCTAAAAGGTCTAGAGAGCTAAAAGTTGCGTGCCGACTCCTTGACGAAGTGGATTCTAAATTGTAGATTTTGTGACCCCATGACCCCAAATATCGATCACAAGGTCACAACCTAAAAATCCTATTGTAGTGAGCTTTTAACAGAACTCTTGTGAGTTTATGTGCTCTTCACTTCAGTCAATATTGACACTAAGGGATGTTATCCCAGAGATGTGAGCTGTAAGATGTGCTTTTGAGAAATGGTTGTTAAGAAGTTGAGACTTGAAAACTACGAATTGAGGTTGTAACACAAATATTTTTGTATTTCATGTTTCATATAAGTAATTATTTTTATTTTTATTTAAAGACTACAGAGCCAATGGATCTATTTTTCAGCGTATGTGTCTGTCTTTATTTAAGATCATTGACTATACTTCCCGGGGTATCATTTCAAGGGGAAAGGCGATGTTTTACTTTGAAGACAAGTGCAAAAGGTGTGTCAGTTTTACCAATATTGTACAAATTAAAGGTAAAGGTTACACAAAAATGAAACTACTTTTGTATCAATAAAATGCCTTTATTTATATTAAGTACATGTATATTAAAAAGGTACGAATCGCCTTTTTCCGAAAATGTTATATCTTAATTGGGAATTAAACAAATTAAAATTCCCCGTTTCAAAACGTTCCATTTCCAACGAAAACAACCCATGACATATCTTATGACGTCATCGATGACCGTAACAACAGAGACTCGTTAGCAACAAATCATCATCGGATACTAGCTCGAGTAGTATTTTTTTTATCCAAATGCGCTATCAGCAGTCTCAACAACAATGTTCATAGTTTAGCCCATCATCGACAAAATCGCAGATTCAATAAAATAATGTAATATAATATAATTTCCTAATCAAAAAAGAAATACACAATTGAATATGCCGTGATATTTCCTTACCACTCCCTAATATCCGGGAATCGTAGCAAATGTGTTCAGCCCTGTCCGGTCTTGCCGTGACAAGTCTAGCTGATGGAAAGAGAGAGCACTCTCATGTCAACATGTCCGTGTCATCATTGTTGTCAATCTCCTCACAGTGCAGTTACGCCTCTCCTCTATGCCTTATCAATACTGCATTCGGAGCCATGACCTCGAACAAGCTCAAGTTGACCCAACGTTATCAATGACGCTTTCACATTATTTAACAGAATATCATATCTATACTTATCCATTTACGAAACCATATCATTTTCAAATTTTAATTATCGATGTTGTATATGCAAATGATAAATTAAGAGTTTTGAACAAGTCGCGTTTCATATGGCCGCGCAATGATTTTGCGTGTTTACTTCCATCTACTCCCTGTGTCGTTACGGTAAAATATAGTTCCGGATTATTAACAGCCGGTGCGTGTTTTTATTGGCTACACATATTTTTCCAAAAAGGTTTTGAGGACTCATATTCTAAGCTTCTTACTTAAACCCCTAGGACATTTTTTGACATGTTCAGATTCAAGGTGATAGGTCAAGGTCACGAGTTCTGAAATAATAAAACAGAATCCTTGTTAACACGATGATTTGAACAGTTGTTGCGCTATCAGGCTCTTATTTGCTATATATCAACTATGGGGAAAGGCCAAATTTGAAAAGGTTTTCGATAAAATCTGTCAAAGGTCAAGGTCACAGCGAGGTTATGACTTTGCGATTATACTTTATTTTTACTATGAACCATTACATGATTTTTTACTCATCATAGATTGTGTGACCTTGAAGGTCAAAGGTCAAGGTCACGAGAAATAGGTTAAGCCTATGTTAATAGCGTTTAAAACAAACTAGTGGTGATTCAACTTGTAAGTAAAAAAAGTGATGGGCAAATATGTTATTGTCGCCGTCGAGAAGGCGAAACAGGGAAAAGGCAAGACCCTGAGTTTCGGGGATGCTCTGCTTTTGCTGTGTTCCGCAAACGCTACTCTAGTTTTGGCTAATTTTATGAATGTAAACCAGTTTTTTTTATAAACTTAATATCGGGATCCTCTAGATAAAGTGACAAGAGCATTTTCATTTCATTTCATTTCATGATTTACTTGTCAAGGGGATATGTCATGGACCGTTCATTGGATTAATATCTTAATCTAAATTCTCTTAATATCTTACACAGAGCTTCTCCTAGGAGAGATAAAAGGCTGGTGAGATTTTGCTGACCTTGACTGTATTCTCATGATCTAAGCAGAGCGAAACTTTGATATTTTGTTTAGTATATGAACTTGCATGTTAAGCTTGTCAGGGGGTATCTCAGGAACCGTTCACTGAACTTTTCCTATATCTTATACCAACCTTCTACTTGGGTAGATGCAGTACTATGAATTGGGTGGCATTGCCATAGTTCTAAAAGTCGAAATAACACTTCATTCAGCATGATAACTTGTATCTAAAGAATGTCAGCACGACCTGGAAATTGTTGTATCAAGTTAAAATCAAGTTTAAGTATACATTTGAGTTTCAAAACCACACTGAAACAAATGAAGAAATGCAAATTGTTAACATGTTAATTGTGGCGGGGAATCATTGAAATGGTAATGTGTTTGTTCAGACAGCTGCAATCCAAACCCTTGCATTAATGGCGGAGCGTGCATGCTTCAGCCAGGAGAGACACCGCCTTACCAATGTATCTGTCCTGATACTGTTACTGGAGATGTGTGTCAATATCGTGAGTATTCAGCCGTTACCTTAGATTGTCTGAAATACGAATTCGTAATTTACATAACAAGGCAGCATGTATAGACGCTCTTTGTTTTAATAATCGGTGTTTTTCGCGGAGTTTCATTTTTGATGAACAATCGTAGTTAAAATCAGTAGTTAATCATGTATAATACGGTGTTAAATAATATCTATAGCATCCGAAGGTTGTATAGACGTGTGTCTTTGTTTTCAGAAAAGCACTGTGAGAAGAGTCCTTGTCAAAACGGAGGCTTCTGCAAGTCACATGGCGATGGTTATGAGTGCAAATGCCAAGTCGGTTATGAAGGACTCACGTGTGACCCAAGTGTGTACATATTCAATTGCTTTATTATAAAGTAACTAAATGACATTTGAAAAATTGTATTTAGTATTCATGATGATGTATTCATCAGTGGATCCAAAATATTATTAATCTAAATAAATGAGAGGACACACTGCTAAATTTGATCTTTAAGTGACATGGAATATTTTCAAAACATTTTATAAGACTGTGATATGTCACCAGTACTGATGTCAGTTCAAATCATCTCACAAAACACACGAGTACTTGTTTTTTTTATATGAAAATTGAGTGAGGGTCTTATACATTTACAGAAGTCTAAAATACATCATCCTTTTTCATGTGTAAAACTTAAAATGCCCTGTCACTTAAAATGAATTAATGAGCATGTGAGTTATGTGTGGTAAATCGCTCTTTTGACCACCTTGTGTATGTTGAAAACGGGATAGCGGTGAACAATATGTAGAGGATATATGTAGTGTCACTGTAGCTTGATAGACAGTTTATTTCACTGATAAATCCCAGTATTTCATTGCTCCTCATATGATAATTATATATACTCTAAGGGGCAAAAGAAACGATACCAACAAACAGTAAAGATATCTTAATCCACGAGGGATAAATACGACCGAGACATCGCTACATCGTGCTCGTAAAGTCAACTAAATTTTATTTGTAAGTTTTGAAAAATTATCTGCTTATGTTTCTGTAAAACATGACTTTGAGAAAATCGCCGTTTTGAAATCTACTTAACCATATAGGATAGTGAAACATTGTTATCCGGCAGATATACTTTGTGTTTGCTCTGTTGAAAATTGTATATCGTTCCCTTTGCCCCTGAGTCTATTTTATTTGGTATATTGTGGGTATTTTCAGATATTTGCTTTAACTGTGTCATTACCGCTATATAATATATCACTATTGTGTTATAGTATCCGATGTCATCCGCCAGCGACATGCCTGCCTGCGCATGTTGAGCGATCTTAAGTGTAGTGACGTTTAGTATATCAAGGAAATAATAGTTCAACTTTGAAAAATATATCTTCAGCTTCATATTACAATTCATCAAGAAAAAGGTTAATTAAGATAACCTTTCTAAAGGCAGAACTTCAATGACATAATAATTATATTTCATATCTGATTACAAGGCATGCATCGGATTACGATTTATTTTTTTTCTTGTCTGAATTATATCAATATCTTATCTTGTTGGATATGTGTAATGATAAAGATAGTTTGTGCATGATCCATCTAAGTTTTGAATAACGTCGCTTAAAACCCAAGCACCTTTAATATTAATCATGTATTGATTTTTGTTTGTTGCAGTTGCACCAACAACTGAGGTAAGTGTGTGTCTGCATACATTTTCTTCGAGCATGTGCTAGCATGTGCTAGACATTTGAATTTTGAATATTAAAAAAATCGGTATCACTACTACACCTTTAACACATAGTAGGGATACCTAAACTCAAATTCGGATTGAACGTATAACAATTTACACCACACCCAAACACAAAGAATGGGCCACACGTGCATAATACAGGTGCCTCATACACGTGCATTGGTGTAATTTTGAATTATGACGCCTTTCCAAAAGATCTATAAATCTCTTACATCTGCCGACCTCACATTTGTCAGTATATATAACGACAGTTACCAAACTCAGCAAGACTAAAACGTTTATGTGTGTGAGGCTAAGTATAGATAACGTTTTTCGCATTTTTCATTTAAAGTTTGAAGCATTCATAACTTACTTGTTTAGTCAATACCTGTACTAAGAGGTCCTCTCAAAACACCAATTGTTATGATATACTTTGATTGACTCCTTAAAAGTACTTTATAAGGCCATATTGGTTTATGACATAGGCCGTCGTTGGGCGTCCGTGTGTTGAGCGTCAGGCATCATTCACTGCATCCCCCAAGATAAAATATTGATAAGGGGTATCTAGCGCTTAGGGAACAAAGTTTGTACATATGGGTCTGACCTCGATCCCCTCATGTTGGTTCCATGCACTGACACTTAAACGTTTTGGTGATGTTTGGTTTAAATCCATGGCAATGAATTTTGCTTTATATGGAGGACTATGTATTATATTCTACAACATCGAACTAGACAAAGCTAAATAGTCACACAGTTCATGGCTATATTTTCACTCCTTACAACGAACGAAATGCACTATAATGTTGAAATCTGGTGTGGCATATCAGCAGTTACTGCATACCTTAGGCCTCATAGACTGACGAAAGCAGTATAAACTTTGGCTCAGTGAGTGTTCAACCTTGGAGAACAAATTATGTAATTCCTGGTGATCTACAGATTCAATGACTATACTGTTTAAGAATATAATTATGTTGTTATGTTAAAAGGCTCAATTCACGGATCCTACATTGAAGAATGGGGCGACAGTTGTATGCGACGCTGGAGATACCTGTGACATTCCAGTGTTCATGACTGGGAAAAGGTTTGTAATGTTATACCATATACTATGTAATAAAGTGGAGCTTACCGGATTTGTCTGTTTGTATCCACAATCTCAGTAAAGCCGATTGACCTTTGTACTGCAAATCCTCATTGTTTAGGTAATTGTACTTATCCACCACTTCAATAAAACCTACTGGCTAGTGTTTGTTTTATCGATGAAGTATAAACTCTATCTTATATTTGTAATGCAAATCCTCAATGTATAACCCATTTCAGGCTTTTTAATCCCAAATTTGAAATTTAATCCTGTATTTGAATCTCATTTTTTCTAACATTTGTTAAATATTCTGCATTAATGTATCCCACCTTGTACCCCACATTCCACCTGATGAAGGAGTAAGCATGTACTCCGAAGCGTCGGGTGTCTTCACAATAAGGAAATCTTTATCCAGAAGTGATTTATAATCACCACTTTCGAATGATGGCGTTCATAGTATACTAGCAGCAAGTTCAACGTGAGCCAAGTTGATGTTAGAAACACAAGAATATAATTATCCTCTCAAATCCCCTTATTAATTTTAAAGTAAATACAGATATGATAAATATATGTTATGCAGCGCCTTCCTGGTTGGAGGCCCTAAAGATGAGGACGTTGCTGTTGATGATTGGAAATACGTTGACAATGCAGGAACAAACCACAATGAAGATATACTTAGAGTCACTCCATTGACAGTTGGAACAATGAAGGTTTGCATTAAGGCAAATTCCAGTACCTCAACGATGTAAGTGAAAATATTATTGTTCTCTTTTGTGTGTTAGTCATTGCAAATAGGGCATCTAAAACCTCGCATTATTTTTATTTGAATATGCTGAACATTCTAGACTATTGAGTTGTCACTAATCAATGTTTATGCAATTCCCATAATCTTGTATTAGTTTGAAAGCAAACATTTTCCTAAATGACAGAGGGCGTTAAAATAACACCTAAATTGGAAGCGATAAAAAAACATCATTAAAACATGACCAGATTGTTAGAAAAGAACTGATGCATGCATAGTTATAAAAGTGTTACACAAATCGTTCCGTCTCGTGAGTGAAGGAATGAATAATGACATAATGACAGGTATCAAGTTGGTATATGCTTCACAATAACGGTAATTTCATACCTTATTTTTCATGTTCTAATATTGAATATCTTTGCCTAACTTGATAACGTGCTTTTGAAGTTTATTTTGAATATATGGTGTGAAGGTGTATTAGTAGCATATCTAATTCCCCTATTCCACTAGTAGCCGAATTGTCACGAATCATCACGAACGATAAAATTTTCCCATTCGTGAACATTCGTAGACAATTCGTAATTAATTCTTGGAATTCGTAAATGATTCGGCAACATTCCTCCAATTCGTGGCATTCGTGAACAAATTTTGATTTATTAAAAATTGTTCACGAATCAACTACAGTGTACGAATTTTTAATTTGTAGTTGCTTCGTAAACTATTCGTCACTAATTCATGTAGTTCGTAACAAGTTCGTAAACAATTCTTGGAAATTCGTGGTTGATAATTTTGATGGTCTTACTCCGAATTACTTTTGAATCATCTACGAATCATTTACGAATGTCCCGAATTAAGAACGAAAATTCGTGTATTCGCAACTGTTTCTTAATTGTTTGGCACAATTCGTACATAATTCGTGAACAATTCGTAAATAATTCGTAGCTGTTTCGTAGGGATTCAGCATGAAAATCTACGAATTTTAGTACAAGTGAAGTTGCTGTTCACGAATTTTGCCGAATGTTTACGAATTTATACAAACACCTATTCGTGGCTATTCGTGATAATGCGGATAGTAGTCAAATAGGGGCATTAAAGAGGTAGAATACAAACAATCCAAAAAGATATACATAAATATATAAATAAAATGCTAAATTTGGTATTATTATCCCTAGTCATAAAAAGACAACCCTCATGTTTCTATTACTTGGCCTCCACATGTGGAACCAGGTGTTGCAAGCATTACCTCAACAAAAAGTCCTCTCAAATGTTAAATCTTTCCTAGTATTAGTCAGCCTATGTATGTTTCTTAATTTTCCAGTATTGTTCTGAAATAAAGAAGAACAAATATTTGTCAATACGATATGTTGGAATTTTACATTGGTATTAAAAGTTAAATGTTACCAGATGGATAGCTCAGTTAAAACAACCAAAAGAGCAAATAATAAAATGACAGGTAAGGGTGCTTAGAACAGTTAAAAGAGCCAAACAGGGAGCACGGGCACTTTGGACATACCACACAGTAACTTCATTTTGCAATCGATTTCACTTTTTCATTTCAGGAGCCAAGCTATTTGTTATCACATCAAAGCAAGCAAAGGTGAGCTATATTAAACTAACATTTGTCCGAAAATATCGTGTTTTACTGTGTTCTTTATTATTATATTTCGCTTGCAATTGTACAGCTAGATTTGCTTCTATCTAGAATATGAATAAAGAAGACTTATCACAGTTATCATTACTAACGCCAAAACTATAGCAACTCATACAAATGTTTAGGCAGATTTGACTGGCTGCACAATTCATAAACAAAGTCACGTCTTCGTATGATTACACGGACTGAAGGCTGACTTTCATTTTAGATTGAATACATAAGTTAAACAGCGACTCTAAAAATATATTGATGATGATAAATTCGTGATAGAATATAATGGGTTGTAAGAGCATTATAAATTTTAAATTTCTGAGTCTGAGAATGGACAGAGTATCCTTGTACACCCTTGTAAATCTGCCATGTTATTGTTATCACTCTCCTATCAAATTCCAGGCCACACTGCAGTAGTAACTGTAAGTACTTTCTTACTAATCCAAATAATGTTACAACATTCTTCTGCTTTTAGTAAATGCGAACTTGTAAGGACCACGAAAGTTTCGTTGACGATGGTTTGTCGGCAACGATTTCTATTTCTATAAAAATCAATGAGATCAAGTCATTGATAGATATATGTCATTAGCTGGGAAATTATTGTCGACATCATACTTTTTCGAGCATTTTACTTCCTGTGCAAAATCATTGACATGTGTTACAATGAACCAATATTTTCTTAGTCACATGTTACACCGATTTTCTTTTAATATAGGCTAATAATACAAAATAAGGCAACATTGTAGGAGATCAAATATTAAACAATATATTTCTTGCAGGATGATTTTAAATCTCCAACTCTTCCTGAGGGAACTACTATCCCCTGTGCAGCAACCAAACAATGTCACGTGATGATGTTCTCGAGGCCTAATGGACATAATTGGTAGTAATCATTAATCAGTTTACAGATGGTGTTATTGATATTCTGTATCAGACAACTCCTTTCGATGAAAAAGTGTTAAATGATAGATTCATATTTTGAATTGGTTCGCGGCTTATATATTTTACCAGTGCAATGTATGTAAATAGACATAGCGAGACAAACAAATACATGTTTTCTGTTTGTCTGTGTGTCCGCTATCTCCTGATGGATGTTTGATAAACCATAACCTACTAGCTCAATATTAATTAAGATTTTCGTTTATCAACAGCCAGCAGGTAAAGAATCATACAACTGTTGGTTTGGACCTGCACATCTTCCCCAGCAAGTTGGTTGGGGGATCCTGTGTCACTGATGTCCTATTTTCCTCAGATGCATCATCCGGTTTACGTAGTCTCTGTTTAGGATTGGGGTAAATTGAAATAACTGCAACATCCTAACGAAAATTTTAAAGTATTAAAATATGTGTATATACATTGTTTATCAAGGAGTCATTGGAATTACTTATTACCGCTTCCTTCAAAATCATTTGAAAACATATGACTGTTCTTATACAGCAGCAATTAATGAAAGCAAAAACCCAGTTTGAAAGTACTTGATGTCGTTTTCGTTAATATCATTTAGGAAAACTCTTATTACACTGACGCTTGAAGTAATCGTTAACCATATGATAACTGACAATGTATAACATTGCTGGATCTATTTTATTTGTAGGTCTTCAACTCAACGATGTTATAAAGTTGACCCAAATACATCAGGTAAAAGTGTTGTGCCTATTTTATAGACCGGTAATTATCGATCTAATGATTTAACAATTTTAAATTAAAGTAGATTTACCTAGACTTAATTATTAAAGGGGCAGTAGCACGTTGTTTTTTCAAATAAGTCAGTGAAAAATTTGAAAAATAATTTCATCATAATAAATACCATTCTCTCTTTGGAAAATCAAGTTAAAAATGAGTGTACATGGCTCAGTATAGCCATGAGAATAATGTTTCGACATTTGAAAGAATAAAATGTGTTCACAATTAAATGGCCGCCATGCAATATTTGCTTTATTCGCAACACCATTATTTCTACTACGGATCATTGGTTTGTGTAATAAGATGTTTTACTCTCTGAAGAAAATTTAGATGACTCAAAATATCATTATAAATAGGAAATTTGAAAAAAATAAATTTTGAAAAAAATGTGCTACAGCCGTTTTAAATATAGACTTGAATTTTAACTAAAACTACTCTACTGGTAACATGAAACTTTTAACAATGTGAAATGAGTTTTCCTTTCGACGTTTTATAACTAGATCGATGTTAATATTGCAGAGCCTTGCAAAAACCAGAATTGTGGAGATGGTGCTTGTATTGTAGAAGGCGACAACTTTGCGTGTGTCTGTGATGATAAACACAGAGGAACTACATGTGAAATTGGTAAGGTGTTTTTGCAATCAATTCAATAGAATAATAGCAATTAGGGCATGTATATAGCGTACAGATTCACGACGAATGCATGCTCAAGGCGCTCCCTTCAGTATTAACCTGGTTTAACCTGAGCTACCGCCTCATCTTACACCAGGTACTCACTTACTGCTGAGTGAACAGAGGTACCATTGAACGAAGTCACTTACCCAGAGTGACTCAATAAATCTTTCAACTTATGTCTCAGTGTGGACACGGAATCTACTTTCAAACTCTCAGTTAATTCAGCATGAAGTGGGTATAAACGTTATTGAAAAGCGTTGTTATAAGAATAAGAAAATTCCAATTATTGTACACGACAGCAAAATATTTTTTAACATTAATTATTATTTGAATCTATTATTATCCTTTAGATTTGCAATTATTGAAACCACACATAACAATGTCGTTTTTCATCTTCAGACATCGATGTCCCTGTTGTCGGATAGACCTGGCTTGAACATTGGTGTATCAACAAATAAAGCAGAATTCTTCGAATAAATTAATGCATGCAAAAATACGTTTCTTTTCAATGAAGTCATTTTACTAGGTTCTACCGTAATCGACTACGTGAAGTATCATGAGGTATACAATATAGATATATAAAAAATTAGCAGTATGTAAACGTGAAAAAAACAATATTGACACGGTTAAATTAATAAACATCAGAATGATTGAGAAGGAGGCACCTCCCCCCAAAACTTACAAACTGGATATAAGATTAAACACCATTTGATATATGTGGTCAAAGTGTCATCAATGAATACCAATCTATCAGATATGCTCCAGACAGAAATGTTACCGAGCATAGAGGCTGTTGTTCTATTCTCTCTACAATCGAAATAAAAAGTAAAGAAAGCACTACCTGGTCCCTGTTACACGATTCGTAAAACTGTAACAAATTCCACACTACAAACACATTATATATAACTTTTACGTGGCATCTCAAATACATAAGCGTTTTCATAGTTCAAAATCGACAGTGTCAAGAGCATTATTTTAAAACACATATCATTTTACAATTTCCTAGATATATTGAGCAATTGATGGTAATTGAGTTTTCAATTCAACTTTACCCATGTAACGAGATGAGATAAATCTGGTGTTTGATTAAATTGATTAAGTATTTTACATATTATATAATTATAACAATAATGTGTTGTATAATGAAATAGACTGGATAATAAATGAAATCATTACACTCGACAGTTTTCTATATCTCTTAAACGAAATAGTGTACAAGTGTATAGTGTTTAGGTTCATAATAGTTTCGTAAACGTCATATTCTTATTATATAACTTAAGATTAATTATCATTTTATTGCTACAATGTGATTATAATAATGCGAAGCATTTGCTATCTTTGTCCGAATCATAAGCCAAATAGAACAAGTAGTTGTCACTAAGGTGACATGATCCCCCGCCGCAAATTTATACTTCAAAATTTAAAAATAATGTCAAGATCAGCAAAATCGACTGTCAAACATGTCGAAAACGTCAAAGCTCCACTGTGACCTTGAGAAAAATGTCAAGGTTACCAAAATCTAATCAGCCCGTTGTCTTTCCTAGGAGGTGCAATATTTAAGATATGATGGAATTCCGGTGAATGGTTCTTGAGATTATTGCTGACAACCTTTACATGTACATTAACATGTCGAAAAAATTCAAAGTTCCGCTGTGACCTTGAAAATAATATCAAGGTCACCAAAATCTAATCAGCCCGTCGTCTTCCCTAGAAGGTGCTTTGTGTAAGAATTTATGGAATTCCGGTGAATGGTTCTTGATATATCCCGCACACAAGCTTGACATGTACATTAACATGTCGAAAAAATTCAAAGTTCCGCTGTGACCTTGACAATAATGTCAAGGTCACCAAAATCTAATCAGCTCGTCGTTTTTCCTTGGAGAAACTATGTGTAAAATATTATGAGAATCCAGCGAATGGTTATTGAGATATCCCGCTGACAAGGATAAAATGACAAAATCTTGTTGTGACCTTGAAATGAAGGTCAAGGTCACAAACCTCTGTAGGAACATTACTCTTCCTATGATGAACCCATATGCAAAATATGAAACGAATCCAGTGAATTGAATTTGAGTTATTCCATTTCGTAGGGACGTACGTACGGACGCAGCCGAATACTATATCCCCCGCTTCGCGCTAAACGCGCGGCGGGGGATAATAAGTGTAATAAACGCATTTCGATAATGTGATATCACACCAATTTCTATCAGTAAATGCTTACACCATTAGGCGAAATAGTAATTCTTGGAATTACAAATAGCTAAAACTTAATTGGAGATTTGTCAAACGTTGTATATTCAAGTTTTAATATTGTAATTACAACTTAATATGTAATAACAATTTGTAAAGGTGTAAGTACAAATTTTCAATGTTGTTTCAATGTTCACAGGGGTCATGATCTAAACTATTTTCATCTTCTCCTCAGTTACAAAAAGCTCTAGATAGAAAGTAAACATTAAACAAACTAAGATTGCCAAGGCAATACTTAGGTCTTCAAGACTTCTGCTTGGCCTTGAATCCGTGTTGGACTATCCGTTATTCATCAGTTTTTCTGCTTTAAAATGAGCTTTCAAGCATGTCTCTATCTTTAGCAGTTTTTTTACAAAAAAATCACCAAAGACAATGACCCTCTTAAATTGTAACAATCGCTTATTAATGGACCCCTACATGATCTTTCTCACGATTAAGACAAAATGGTTAATATTTTCATAATAAGGTGTAACATAGAAAATGTTGTGCTTCAATTTCCACTTAAGTAAATGTAATCATCATTAAGATTGCATACATAGGTAATGCGTTATATTCTTCTGAATATTCAATGCTAAAATGTGGACCCCTAGACAACGTTTGCGATGTTCAGAGCTGAACTATCAACTTTTTGATGAAAGGATTCAACAGAAACGTTTTTGTTCTTTGAATTGTGTATCCGAAGATGTAAATACAATTTCAATATCTTAATTAGTTAAGCAGTTATGATTCTTTGAACTTTGCTGAAAATGGCGATTTCTGAAAAATGTCAATCTTCTATGACTTGTCAGATGTACAGCATGACAGATACATGATTAAAGGTTAATGTACTTGATAAATGGCATCTCTTCTTCCAAATGAGGTATTAAACATAAGTGTATCTTTGTTGGTTTAAGATAAAACAATCTATAAAGAAAGAACCACTCGAAAATATTCAAAATCACAAAATTTTACTTTTTTGGGAATATGTCCAAATTGTGCCGAAACTATCAACTTTTATATGATAATGATATGTTCTGGAATTGTTTAGGTGGTTATGATAAAGAGAATGTCATGGACAGCATTGTCGTAACTTTATTCCAGACAGAGTTATGTCACTTTGAAAAAGGCGCCGAAAAATAAACATTTAAAAAAGGACCATTTTCAAGGGCAGATAATTTAAGTTCTAGGACGAAATTCAAAATTCGGGCTTGAGCATTCTGAGGAGCAGTTAATCAGCTTTAAAATGAGCTATCACACATAGCTGTATGTATTGCCGTGAATTAGAAGAAGATTTTCAAAGACGCGTACCCTCAAAACCGCGAAAGTTCACAAAATTTTCAGTTTTTCGAAATAGCAAAAAAGTTTGTGCAAATATATTGATTAGTTCCCGAGCTATCAAGGTTTAAAGTTTCAACTTCAAGGGGAGATTACTCGCGAAAGAAGTCGAAAATCCAAAATCGGGCTTCGTAGTGCAATGCTTCAGGTCATAGACTATCACCACTGAAAATTTCATGAAAATCGTTCAAGCGATTAAGCAGAAATCCTTAGCACAAAAAAGGTCAAATAATAATTAACAAAACAAAAAAAACACGATAATAACAATAGGTCTTCCAGACGTAGTCTTGAAGACCTAATGACATTCCAATGTCTACCTTACAAAACCAACGGCATCCCAAAGTCTCGTCGACTATGATTCTACTGTTTACAGAATGGTTTGAGAGGCTCCATGATCATTTATTGTCAAAGAAAGTTGAGTGTAATGAATTGATCAAGTATTCCATTGTTATTTCATAACACATACGATATCGTTTTAGAACTCGTTTAAGCAAACCTATGATGGAGACACGTCAGCAGGACAACGAGGCTTTACACATGCAAAACATCTAAATCGACTAATGTGCTAATTTCTTAGTATTTTTTCGGGGTATATTTCGGTTCCCGGAGAATAGCTTTAACCGTCACTGGTATGACTTAAAACTTATATACAAATATAGTTTTAGAGAAATACAAAAACCTAAAGATTTCCAGGGGGCGTGTATCTCTTGGAAACAGCGTTTAAAAGACATATACTTAGACATAGATATAGACCCTACCCTATTACTTTATAAAAGGAAAGGGATGTAACAACGAAACCACCCCATGCTCATTCAAACTCATATTTCGCATCTAAAACAATTTTGTTGGCACAGCCAATGACTACGATACGAAAGTCGAATGATTTTCCCTACAGAATGAGCTATAAATTGTCACAATCCGATCAGGTATGCGATCAAGACAGTCCGTAAATACTACCTCATGAATTCTAAACCAATTTTCCCGCGAAAATCATCGAAAACTGAACTTTTAAAATCGTTTATAAATTCCAGCGATGTTGACAGCACCTATGAATCGGCAATTTCGAAACGCTGAATAAAACTACAGCAATAAAACAAACATATTACAACACCTACATATCACGTTATTAGTTCAGTTAAGAGGCCATCGACCATGAACTAACTATCCCGAACATGGGGTTGTTCTACATTAGTTAAAACGATATTTTGAGAGTAAAGAGTACAATTTTAGAAAATAAGTTATTGTACACAAATATGTTTAAAACGTTCCACAATTTTTAGAATACTGAATCAATATATATATTTATGAATATGAGGTAACATGTGTTCATTTAGTTATCTCTCAAACCACATATTTTACAGATTTTAACTCATCCAATTTGTCTTGAGGTTTATTAAACACAGCATTGTGTTAGCAGCCATATGTTCGTGATGATAGTCTCTCACAAGGTCGTCTCCAAAATATTTACAGGAAATGTAATCTGTAAAGGACCACTGATCAAATCTGATTATCAAGTTGATCATCATGACATACTGCATAGTAATGACTAGGGATAAACCAATATTCAGGCATGCGTATCGTAAATATATATTGCCATTGACAATGGTATAATGGTGTATGTACTCCCAAACTCAATAAATTGAGATTTGGTTTTTAAAAGTCTACTGTAAGGCACATACTTTGTAACTTTCTACTCTGATTTTAGAACGCAACATCATATACACATCAACATCATTATATATCAAAGGTAACACCATAAAGTTACGTTGATATCACTGTGATATTTTGCCTAACATGATCACCTATACGAGTACAGCAGAAATACATGCATGATAATACATTATTATATGTTATTATGTATTACACTGTCATTTTGCATCTTATATGCCGAGGATATCGATCTGAGTGTTATTAAGTTTAAGTTCTATTTTGGTTCTACGTTATCACTATACTCAATGGAATTGTATCCTTGGCGTGTTCTCCTAGTCTTAGTAACACCTATAATAATTCGTCACAATATTCAGTTTAGAGTTTTACTAAGTTCATTGTATTGAAGGAGTGCGAGTGATACACAATTATTCCATTGTCATGTCCCAAAATCTCTAAACTGCATAAAAGACCACGAAAGTATATTTAAAAGGTTCGGGAGAAAGTTAAATAGAGACCTGATCAGTATCGATTAGCATTTACTTGTTGCAAATCAACATGTCCAGCTCACATTGAAATGGTTCATTCTATTCCGGAAATATCTTACTAATGAAGTATGACTCCAGTTCCAGTAAATCACACTATAGGGCCAGGGTTTCTAAATAATCAGAACCCAAACGGTAACAAGACAAAATGACTAGCATTACTTATCAGCTTCAAATACAAAAGATCCTCGAAACATCAATATCAGTATTACCCCTTACCAGATTGCTTTCAAAAGGATCACTTTAGATCATCAGATATCAATAATGTGATTAGTGCAATATCATGTACCCTGTTTTCAGGCACTGTTGCGAATTGAATTAAAAGTCATGCTTCCATTCTTCAAAATCTTAGGAGCTGAATTCGACAATACTGATAGTTTACCATGACGTCGATCGACTGTGAGAAAAACGGGAACCATAAAATGACCTGGCACTGAACTATTAGACGATTTTGTTTCAATGTTAACATTGACATCGATATTGAAAGCACAATTTCGAGTGATAAGATTGTACTTATTTGTAGTTACAGTTGAAATGGATTTTTCGGTTATTGTGAATACTTTATTCTTTTTCAATAATGTTTACTTACATTGTATAATTTTAACAGAGCAAAGACTCTTTTATATAAGTTTCAAGCTCTTATTACAGGAAAAGGGCATACCTTTAAATTATTTCTTTTGACACAATACAATATTGCGCTTTTTGAATCAATTATTGATTAGCTGGTAACAAATTGACCAGCATGACTATAACCAACAATACCCTACATGCATTAGTTGTATAATAATATGCCTTCAGTTTACTGGGTGTCTCACACATCCTACATCAATTATGGAACCGGGGCCCTATTAGGATGGTCGTCTCAAAATATTATGATTCTTTCGATGATAAAAATCATTGTCATACCATTATTTGATGAACAGGGAGGGATAGGCCTCAATGTTTTGCAATGCATTGAAAACGTCTGCAACTGACAGCAACCATTTGACACGGAAGAAAAAGAATAGGAGAAGCTTGACCTTCCTAGTGGAAATACTCTAAATAATTGCAAATTTGCACTTCTGTTTGAATTGTACGTCTGTGACTGACAGGTACATGTAGACCTAAAGGACAACATAAGGATGTTATGCATGGAAGATTCAAAACTACTGACGATTTCCTCAAGGTCGATTTGATCACCGAAAATGAAAGAATTAAAATAAGCTGTTTTGATTTTGGAAAGTACAAGTACATGCTGATCAGAAATAATGAAGAACGTTCAAATTTTCTTGTGATTCAATAAGGATAAACATTGCACATCAAGTGCTTTAAATGCGTATCAGAACTAAAACATAATTGTCACGTCAGCTACATGTAGACTACATTCAATCCAATACGTTTAATCTGTCCAATTTTACATCAACAGATACAGTAGAAATACATGCCATTTAGAAAGTGAAAAAATGAAACAATGTTTGGATCACACTATCTGCAAAAGTAAATTCATTGTACTTTTATCGGGTAAATTATCCTTGTCTGACTCGAACCATGCTCTGAGCTTTCGCATTCAGCCACCGAGACTTCGAATTTGGGTTCGAATCCTGCAAGACTCCTGACTCGAAAAAAAGTAAAATATTTTTACTTTTGCAGTGTCATCCCAAATATACATTGTCAAGCACATACAGTCATATTTAAATGACTCCACTTTTCCCACCAGTTTGTGTTATATTAGATCTGTTTCACTTCATAAAGAAAATTACACGGTACTCATTTTTAACCTGAATTGATCACTTCCGTGCCAACCTCTACAGATGCTGTTTGACTACATATGGAAATCTTTGGAAACATTGCATCGTTAAACTTCATTAATGATTTAAATAGTTAATATCTTCCTGATTCCTGAAACCCAAAGTTGCCAGAATAATTTGACAGAGAACAAAACCCGAAACCTTTTTATTCCACTACAGAAATGACTTGGTTTCCGGATCACTGGAACTAACAAGATACGTCATGGAAACCAACATTTCCAGTTGGTATCCAGACGGTTTCTTATGGTTTCAACTTGGTTTCCGTGAAAACTGAAACTCGATTTTGCCCCAGATCCGTATGGGATCCATCACCGTTCTTTACACACACCTCCATGTAGGATCCAGTTGGTTTCCGTGATCTGAGTTTATTGTAGGTTTCAACCTGGTTTCCGTTTCAGGTTTACTGTAGGTTTCAACTTGGTTTCCGTGTTTGATAGTTTCAACTTGGTTTCCATGAAAACTGAAACTCAGTTTTGCCCCAGATCCGGATGGTATCCATCACCGTTCTTTACACACACCTCCAACTAGGACCCAGTTGGTTTCCGTGATATTAATTCATTGTTGCCTTTTTTCATATGTAGGTTTATTGTAAGTTTCCACTTGGTTTCAGTAATTTGTTAGTTAACTGTAGGTTTCCACTTGGTTTCAGTGTGTTTAAGTTTATTGTAGGTTTCAACCTGGTGTCCGTGTAGTGTATTGTTAGTTTCAACTTGGTTTCCGTGTAGTTTCTTAGTTTCAACTAGGTTTCCATATAGTTTATTCTTAGTTTCAACCTGGTTTCCGTGTAGTGTATTGTTAGTTTAAACCTGGTTTCCATGTACGGAAACCTAGCTAACTTGGTTTCAACTAAGTTTCCGTGTAGTTTATTCTTAGTTTCAACTAGGTTTCCGTGTAGTTTCTTAGTTTTGGAGAACTGAAACCAGGTTGAAACTAACAATAAACTACACGGAAACCTAGTTGAAGCTAAGAAACTACATGGAAACCAAGTTTAAACTAACAATACACTACTTCTTTCAACTTGGTTTCCATTGAGTTTATTGTTAGTTTCAACCTGGTTTCCGTGTAGTTTATTGTTAGTTTCCTACTTCCCAAAATACATTATTAATAACCCATAAGACATAACAGAATACATCAAATACATTCATCAATAGTTTATTTGTAGATAAATAGGTAAAATAAATAAAACACTATCTTTCAAAATGCTTAAATATAAATAAATTATGCCAAGAACATAAAAAATGTGTACAGCTGGTAATTAATGCAGCCTTTAAGGAAGATTGAGAACAGTTTATAACTCAATACATTGGAGAAAACAAGCAAATATAAAACTATTATATTTCTGTTTCTTGTTTTTCTTGAAAAAAGTGTTCTTATCAAAGTTGATTTCGAAGTGCCTGATATATAAATAGTCCTAAAAGAGATCAGACAATCATTCTGAAAATTTACACATTCTGTTTTATATGCCTAATGTCTTTGGCCAAATAGTTTATGTGACTTGAGCTTAAAGATTCAATTAAAGTATAATTAACAAAGTAATATAATTGTCCAAATAATCCCTTAAAGGATGACAAAGTAATTTAAGAAATAGAGGGATTGGCTCTGTAGCTCTTCAGCAATTTGCATTGTTTGATGTAAAATACTAAATAAATAGTTTTTCATAAGAAGTTCCATAAGATTGATGAAAAAATAACAAATTAACAAAATTGAGAAGTGTCAGTGCAAAATCTCCAAGATGACTACACACTAAATATGAAGAACATTAATAAAATCACAATTATTTTCAAATTTGCTAACCCAGTATCTCCACTTATCAAAAAGCAAAGCAAAATATTGCTGTTCAACTACTGTAATAGTGAACCATTTCACCCTTCCTATTGGCTTGTTTTTCGTGTTATTTCTGAATGAATATTAAATTCCCATTTAGTTATTACAGTTTCACAATTTTGATACCATATTGAGCATGATGCATGGTATGAATTAGTTTTCATCACTTAAAGCATTATATTAGCCTTGATTCTTTTGTTCTTCTTGACATTCACTCTGTGGCCTTTCCACTCAGTTTTCTTCTTAGGTCGCCTCTCTTGTTGGTCCAGACCCGCCAATCCTCTGAAAGGAGCAATACAATCATGTGAAGTAAACAAATTTGAATCTTCATGCTCTATCCATCTATCTTCCCTGATGAATATCAGGGGTTTTGCCAAATGTCAATACAAAGAACCCAGTTATGACCGATTGCAAGATTTTTATAAAATTAATTTGCGAGTCATTTCAGAAGTTGTCAAGTTGAGAATTTATGGATGCTTATTACAATGAGATTCAACATTTAACACCTAACATTGCTATCAATCAAATTGCATGATTTTATTTATTTCTAACTTGTTATTCTAATATGTTACATAATTTTCTTCTAGAACAATATCAACATTTCAATTAATAAATTCTTATATGAAGTCAGTTGCAAAAACTATTGCAAGGATAATTCTAAATTTCTTAAAAGATGTACTCTTAATGCATGAAAAAACGCTTTCACTGTATATAGTTTTGTTAACTATATATATCCAAAATCATTTGATACAGAAAAAGGATTAAGTCAATCTTTTGTTTGCAACGTGTAAATCATTATTCTTACCTTCACATGTTCCCACTGACCAGCCCTAATCTGCAAACAATCTCCTCGTCTCTCTTACCAACATCTTCATTCCTTCTTCATCCTCTCCCTTGCTGCATAACAAGTAAAAACCAACATGCAATTACATTGTTATGTTTACAGTTATAATCATGTGCAATTGTTCTGCAGGTTAAATATATCATGTTGTCCAAATATCTTTTCACTATTTCAGAAAACAATATACTGGACATATCCACCGGTCAGAAATAATAGTTGGAATAAATTATGCAATACATTTTTATTAAAAACTTTAAATGCAATTTAAGTGGATTTCTTACAACATGATTTGCGAGGGTCAATGGCTCAATGGTATCAATGAAATGTTCCACTTATAATATTTATGATTTACTTTAGATGAAATTACTTTAAGTTATTGTAAGGAAATACACAATAATTTAACCCAACATAACAATTCAAATTATAGCATTTTATCAGATATGCAAATTTCTAATCTTGATATTTCGAACCATACTTCATGTAGTCACATGGAGGTTTATTAGAAAACACTATGTACATATGTGAAACCAACATGGCACCAGCGAGCTTATTGTGAATATCATAATAACCATATATAACATAATAGACCCTTTTATATGTTTTGTAAGTTGTGACCTAAGAATAATAGAAAACATTATATTAAATAGGCGTAATATTAAAAGTTTATGTTTGATCAGGAAGTAATGAAATGATAATATATGGGTTCCATGATATTATATTTTCTAGCCCTAACTTACAAGTTTTATATTTACAAATTATAATGACCCTCATTTTAGTCACAAATAGTGTTCTGTTTAACATTTTTAAGGATTTCTTATATTCAACCAGAAGTAAAAAAAACTATCATTTAGTTTACTGATCATTCAATGTGCACAACACATACCTGTTGCAGGTCAAAACCAGGGAGTTATCAGTCGCCTTCTTCAGTTGTTCTACTGCTCCTCTAACAGAACGCTATAAATAGAAAGCACATATCACACATTCACTATGTTTCTAATAGAAAATCTATTTTGATAACATAATCTTAATATAACATTTAGTCATCTGTTTTCAAGCATCATGCGTTTTCCATCAGTCATTTTGATTCTCACTTGACATTACTTAACAATATATTATATCACCTGGCATGATATCATTTTCAGCTGGCTACAGATAATAATAGAAACTTGGAAATTTGATAAAAGTATGGCTAATGCATATTTATGTTAATAATTGAAGCAAATTTAGTAATGCCAGAAATAATAAAAGCTTATCATTTAGCAAAACATTTTGGGCAAGTAAAGTTAGGCCTAGTACTTGTGGTATTTAGGAGAATTTCAAGGGTAACATGACTAAAAAATGTTATAGTTATCTCCCTTGTCACCTTTCGAAAATTTCTATCGTCATTGTGTCTACTGAAATCATTTCCATTCAATAACACATATTTTGTTGGCCAACTAACATAAATATATTATAGAAGATGCAAGAGAATACAACTGTAGGCCTACCTTGCATGGTTGTGGCATGGTAATTTGGTTAATTTTGAATGGCGATTTGATTATTTGGTGTTTTTAGATTCGGTCCATGAGGCCCGAATCCTTTATATAAGTGCCGACCGCTTGGAAGGTACTGTTATTATTGTGTGGATTTAGGATTTGATATATGTTATTTGTTTGGATGTTGTTGGCCCTTAGTTTTATGTTAAGTATTTGGCGGAAGGATGTGATGAATTGTTTCTGCCTGCGGGCAGTGTGGGCATGATGCGGGGGTGTTAGTAAAGTTAAGTTTGTGGATATGGTTATTTAATTTTGTGTGCCCCGTTTGGAGCTTAATTATTGCCCTGTCAGACAGATGCATTATGCTTGTTTTTTTTAAATACCATACCGTGTTGAAGTAAAAACAGTCTAAACGTTTCGCTTTCAAAACAACTTCTCAACAAAATGGCGGCGGGAAAGGCATTGTGGGTACAGGAGGGGCACTGTGGGTACCGACATAAATACCTAATCTTTTTGATAGACAAACTACAGTCTCTTTATTGAGACTAGTTTCTTTGTGATTTCAAATAAAATTATGACAAGGACCGCTTTCAGTTACAACGGCATTGCTTTTATAAAATCTAATGACTTCGCGTGTCCGGGGATTACCGAGTGATTGCTTCCGGTTTCGCCTGTCAACACAAGATGGCGGTAAGAGTGGTAAGTGGTATTGTTTATACAGTTGTTTAATTTTAACAATAAGGGTCTGCATGTTACCACAACGGTCTCAAGTGGAAGCCGATAGACAAATGACTTGACACTGATTACTCGTAGATTGGGTGAACTCAGTGTCATGACAGATTAACTAACTCCAACAATAACTGCTTTGATTTCGAAACATTTCTCACTCCACACATTGTCAAGTACAGTACAAGTGGTTCATTCGACATCGTTTAATTGTGGTTATTGAGAATTATATCATGTAAAGTATACGATTCAAGTACTTCAAATGATTCCCTTAAAATGTGTAACTAGTACGTACTAAATCCCACCGGCACCAGTGACTGCCAGTGTTAATATATCTAAACTTTCCTGAACAAATATTATTTTTTATTGACATGAAAGTAAATTAAAATAATAAAAAAACTAATTCCCTCTAATTTTGGCAAGATATATATTTGCAAACTAAGCAACATTAGTCATACATTTATTTACTCTTTTCATAAAATAATCCATAGGACATGCTTCTGTAATCATTAGATAACAGTGAAAATTGTAAAATCATTAGCTAAAGAAATAACCTGATTCATAAATATACTTTTTTAAAATTATATTTCCTTTTGATCTGGATGCAACATTTTCAAAGACACAAATGTGGTATAATAAAATGAATCAGATTTAATCTTTTTTTAAATATATAGATTGTGGCAAGATTACCAGAATGAGATAAAGCTATCATATCTACATTGCGAAAATGCATTTGATTTATGTAGAAGATAGCTGTATTATAGTTTGAGTTTTAGCCCTGTTAAAGTGGGTAGCTTGTTTGTAGTTTTCTTGAATATATGTATTCTCTTGTTAACATGAAAAGTAAATTCAAAACATTAATCCTTCTTTTATCAAATCCACGGATAAGGATTTCCGGTGTAACTATTAAACTTAAAATGTTATTTCTATTTCACAATTACCAATTGTCTTCGTACAACTTATTGTAATTATAATTTGTATTAATGTTGTGTACCTTATTTGCAGAGTGAACAGTGCAGCCACTGTGACCAGTATTATCTCAAGGAAAGCATCCTACAACCACAAGAGGAGATTTGGTTACTGTGGTAAGTTTACTTATAATAATATATATATATGCCATGTACTTATGATAAACCTCCCTTGCTTATATTTATATATATTGAATTTCCAAAAGTGTATAAAAAGTGTATTGATTGATCTATATAGCACTTAGCAATAGTCAGCTGCAGAAAGATGCTGGGATGATCTCAATAGCTTGCAATATCTGTCAATATGTGTGTGTGAACATTTGTTAAGTGAAAGAAAACATTTTATGTGAATATATTTTGTATGGATTTGGCATGATATTTGATTATCAATATTATAATTGACAATAAGACATTCTATAATTAAATACTTTTAATATATTCAATAATTTTAATGTGTCAGATTATATTAAGCTCATTTGTTTGAGAGTGTATAAGCTTAAGTGGATGTTCGTAATATAGTTGGCTGCTTCTGAAGGATTGGAAAGAAAATTTCCAATGTAGTATAGTTATTACTGTTAGGTATATTAAATTTGATTGTAATATATTAAGGCATGATATTGTAACCAGAATATGTGTCTTGCAGGTATCAGATCTAGTGTTCTGTCAACACTGTGACAAGTACGTGAGTCGTTGGACAAGAATCAGACAAGAGGAATGCTGTACACTGGGAATACAGTGTTTTCTTTCCTTTATGAATCTAATATTTCTTCAAATTATAATTATCATTCCATGTTATTATTGTTGGAAAGTGCCCATTTGTGTGGAAGATGAATAAAGAAAAATGTAAAGAATTAAAATGTGTTTTTTCTTTATTTCCAATCAGTTTGAATATCCGCGTGAAATTCAACCATATCTGTTATACTCCCCAATTCTAAGTTAATTGAATGTAAAAATATAAACGTTATATTCGAATTCCTGACATGAATATCACTGGTATTAATATGACTTGGTTTCTTGTTGGTTTCCATTTATGGATATGTGAATACATGAATCTATAATGATTCAAGTAGAAAACCATGTTACTCAGTTTCAGTGAACGGATACCAAGTGGATACCAGATATTCAACTTTATATTCGCATTGAAACTAAACCCTCTCTAACATCTAATAACTTAGGTCAAAATAAGAAATGGAGTATGGAAAATCAAAGAATCCAAAATGTATTCTAGTTGGAAACCAAGTTACTTAGTTTCAGTGAATTGATACCAAGTGGATACTCAAATTACCCAGTTTCATGTTGGTTTCCAGGTTTCAGGAAACCAAGTCATTTCTAACGTTATAGTTTCATGTTGGTATCTATTCAATGAAACCATAAACTATAAATTCCAGAACTGGAAACCAAATGGATACCATCGTTCATATTTTCTTGTTGGTTTCCGTTTATGGAAATCGACAAATCAATGAATCCAAAATGGATTCTAGTTGGAAACCAAGTTACTTAGTTTCAGTGAACGGAAACCAAGTGGATACTCGAATTACCAAGTTTCATGTTGATTTCCAGGTTTCTGGAAACCAAGTCATTTCTGTAGTGTTCCTTCTTGGTTTAAGTAGTATAATGAGGTTCACACTCTTAATATGACTTAATATTTGCTTCAGTTTTTTCTAAATCTGAATTTTAATCTGTTTCATTGAAACGAAACAAGTAATATTAACGGAGCAATAAAGTGTATTCTGATAAAGCTATGAAATTTAGTTTTGCCAGCTGGGCAAAGTTCAGAAATTTTAGTTGACATGCCTGAGCTGCCTTGATTGATGAAGAAAGGTCTGAAGAGTATCAACTCCGACTTGCTGATCAAATTAAGGAATAGATGAAAACTCAGTAAGTAGAAAAGGTAGTTTAAAGTTCCTAAAGGTTTCACTAACTTCAGATTACCTAATGTTAAACTAATTGCACCATGGCGCCAATTTGTCAGTTTGGAACAATCTTACGGCTTATTCTGTCTTATTTATGTGCAGATATTTGTTCATGAGGAGGAGGCGTTGTTTTATTTGGTGAGTGAAATAACACTTTCAATCATTTTACTCAGTGAAATAACACTTTCAATCATTTTACTCAGTGAAATAACACTTTCAGTCATATGACAAAATCGCGATTTGGATTTTCAATTCATTAAACAAACGTTGAATACTACACTTTGCTTTGTGTTTGAAGGTATATTCGTAATAATTTGAAAGTTTGACATGCGACGAAACAAATCAAATATCCGCTCTATATTGGCAAATGAATCCATAGTTAAAATATATTTTTTACTTCATTATCCTTGAGCAAATGTTTGTGAGTCATGAGTGATAACGTTATTATTCAAAGTTAAAGGTCTAAACATTATTTTACATCTATTTACAAAACAGGATATGTGTGACAAAATAATGATGCCAAAATGATGAAATGGTAATTCTGTATTATAAATAGACAAGGATTACAACCAATGCAGCAAAAGTATGCAGTTTTTAGACAGAACCACAATACCCTGAAAGGGAAACACAGCTTAAAGCCAAAACGTTATCTTGTTTATATGTGAAAGAAGTTTTGGAATGTTTTCCTCATATGTCAGTGGAGGAAATTTTTGTCCTTCCCTTTTCGCTAATTCTATTGCTTTCCAATATACATTCAATGTTACTTGACGACATTCTTGAGGGATCAAAGTGCACTCTATTGCTTGTCACGTGCATGGCCCAAAACGTGTAGGCGCGACTGTCACAACCAGTATCAGGTACCATACAATTATCTAGATTTCGCTATCTATGTGACGACAGACCCTCTTTTTAGGTACAACTAGTCGCAGGTACAGCATGATGCAGTATCCTTGGACAACATAATGTGACTATGTGTCCTAATCCTGTGAATGGGTACCTCGTAAGGATGAGCATGCTGCTTTAACTTGGTGCATCTAGTTGCTGCCCAGGCGCATACTCCAAATTGAGAGAGATTGAACAACGAGTGTCTTGACAAGTGAAAAAAGAGCAACTTTGAGTAGCAGGATATTGGCGCTGTACACATTTTTCTATGCGTGTATGTAGTTATGTATAAATATATATTAGTCTGTTGTGTATAGGCAATAGTGAAAAAGGAACGGGTAGTTTTGGAATCATTCAGTAGCAATAATAATGCATTAGGTCACTCATAAAGCCATTAGTGAAGAGCTTCAGCTCCTAAATCAACCATTGAACGTTAACCAAAGATAATAACCTAATAATTGATTTCAACCGTGTCCCCAAATCCAATGACTTCAATTACTTCTGAATTACTCAGGGTGAACATAATAATAATAAATATCTTTTGCTACCTCTGAGATGACATCGTCTCTTCCTCAGTTTTGTAATGTTCTGCACTTTTTATTGACTTAACCACCTGGATGTCATATCCTATCTACGTTTGAGGGAGTTTATGTTTAATTCGTACTATGGTGGTATCTGTCATTATACTTATTACACTTTTAGCCATTTGTAATTCCAAGAATGAATTTTTCGATGATGTAGCCGTTTACAAAGAGTAATTAGTTTTTCACATTATTGGAAGTTGTTTATTATACTAATTCTATTTAGCTTATTACGAGGAATGGATAGAATATATAGGTCATTTTAATCCGTATCCTGGCTGAAAGAAATTGGGCCTGGTAAATGATATTTGGTAATCTATTAAGTTAGTACAAATAATGTATCACATCTCTTAAGGCACAGGGCTCCATTGACAATCTAACTTGTCAACGTGTTGACAAAAACGGGAACATTGATTAATATATGGTCTATTTCTGTTACTTGACAATTAATGCATGACATCAAAGATAAAAAATCTTAAACAAAATAGCTGGGGGAATAAAATAAACCTTAACTGAGGACAAAGCATTATTTGCTTGATTTTGGCCGGATGTAGACCATGAATGTCTATTTGTAAACAATAAACCGGAATAATTATAATATGAAGAAATGGTTAACTTATGATCACCAAAGTATCATGAGTATCGTGAGTATTATGAGTATTGTCTCAATTTAGCACCATTTCTAAAGACTAAAACTTCTGTTTTCTGAAAATTAAGAGATTAACTCCATTTCATACAAAACGTATATAATACATTGATCTTTCTCTGATCTGCAGACTAATGACAGAATCTCCAAACAAACATAAATCATCTGCATAAAGTAACAAATACGATTCCATGAACTCTTAATCACCCTGTCGCCAATAGTAGACATTTCAGTATAAACACAGCAAATAATACAGGACTTACAATGCAGCCTTGCCCAACTCCACTCATAGAATCAAAGTTATCTGAAACCTTTAAATTATTTAACTTAACACTAGCCATTGTCTTTGAGTACATATGATATTATGATATTGAACAAAGAGCCATGGATTATATTAGAAAACAGAACAAACTATAGACTATCTCTATTTCACCAATCCAATGCTTTACGAAAATCAACAGACAATAAAATCTACATCCTTCTTTGAACAATTATTTCTGTATGGCAAAACATATTATCCAGGGTACAGTGTCCCTTAAAGAAGTCCCCTTGATACTGTTGGTACAAATCTAACATGTTGACAACCTCTTTCAAACGCCTGTTAAAATGGAAGTAGTGATCTTACTACAAATACTCATGAGAGAGATACCACGATAAGTATTTAATTGGTGAATACTTGCCTTTTTCTGTAACGGAAATATTAATTCTAAGCGACCACTGATAAAAAATGCCATTAAATAATATGCATGAATATGAGCAAAAGCGAAAGCAGCCTCTTCATCAATATGAACATCTTGAATATTAAAACATCTTTAAAATACTCATTCAATACTCAACCCATTCTGAGCAGTCAATACATGGTTCAGATTTACATGAAGGGCTACTAAAATGTCTCATATGAGACCAAAATGGTTTATCTCTTTTATCACTGGAAACGTCTGATAATACTGTATTGGTTATAGAAATTGTATATCCCCCCTTCTTATGGCGACGAAGTTCACGGAACTTATTTCTCGTTTTGTGAAAGTCCTGAAGATAAGACAAATCTACAGACAGGCGAAATCTATCCAATACTTCATATTTATTCTGTTTCAATTGCAGTCTTGGTTAAATCCTTGATTATTAGAATTATCCACAGGAGGATGCGTTTTCTTGAATAATATCAGTTAACAATTTCGCACCTAGACAAGAATTCTCCGCAGTTTTGTCTCGAAACTCATCACGAGGCAATGAGGCAGTGTTCCCTGGATGCACCACTTATATTCAAATTTTTACCTATCACTATTGAATCTGTTAATTTAAAAGGAGCCCCCCAATCTAATATCATAAACACGAAGAACCTTATCCAAAATGTTACTGGTAAATGCAATTTCAGCGTTTCCACAAACAAGTTAAGAGTAAATCACGTTTATTGAATAAATCCAGATTTGTGTGAGGTACCAAATGGTCTTAAATGAAATGAAAATGTCAAACTGAAGACATTGGGTTAAAGGTTGAAGATTGACCTTCATTTTCTAAAAGAGAAACTGTTAAACTGAGGTAAGAAATAACGAAACTGTTAACGTGTGTCAGAATAAATTTTGAGAATAAGTGTTTCATCTCACAGGCATTAAGGTGCATTAGCTGAATGTAACCATGCTCTATCAAAGTAAATGGTTTGTAGTTTGTCGATAAAAGCATTTTAATCAATTGCTGTTTATCATCCAAAACTGAGTTCCACAGGAGATATCACTTGTGTGAGAGATATTGTTTCGATAGTAGTTGTTGCACAATGTAATCTACTAAACTCGTTCCGTTGTTGCTTACACAAGTGAACGATCCATGAGTATCATGGGGTTTTCTTCCATTGACAATATGGATCCCCCAAAGTTTACATAGTTCCAATAGCAACAGTCCAAAGTGATTTGTTTCGTCGTCCTGTGATTCTCTTTTCCTCGAAAACAAGTCTAAATTGTAAATATCACCAAGATTAAAACGATCGACATCATCGTATTCATCTAGAATAAAGTCATCATTCTGGCCAACACGAGCATTAAAGTCACCTAACAACACGATCTCCGGCTTGTCAATTTCACACGAAATACACGTGAGTTTCGAGTCAAGGCCATCAATGTCATTCTGCTCCGGTGAACTATATAATGGTGATCTGTGAGGCAAAATGTAAACAAAACCTAAAACAACTGACAAAACATCATAATGCTGTGCCTCCTTCAGCGACAACACTTCATCCTGTAATCAACACTTCATCCTGTAATCGACATTCCAATTATATGACATTATATATATGATGATATATCGATGTTAAGACATCACCGAAATGGATTTTGGATGGCAGTACTGTGTTCACAGATTTAAAATGTGCACGATTGCATCATAAACAGAATCTAACCTTGGCATCTTTTATATCAAATATATCAACATTAGTTGATAATAGTAAAATTATCCTCGCCAAGCTTCGTATATATGTAAATTTTATCAACTTGTTGTAATATATTTGATATCAGAAGACACGTTGATGAGATTCTTTGAAAACAATTACTATGGATGTATTTTTAAGGACTATTATATTTTTCATAATGCAATCTATATAATCTGAATTTGATCAGTTTGTCAATTACTCTGCAGAAACATTTTGTTGATCAAATGAGATTGCCAACTTTCGTTTCAAATGCAGTAACTCCACATGTTATTTCTGCAATGAACTAAAAATTCAAATTAACATAATCAAGTTTATAACTTCATCGAATAAATGTTCAGTGGTTACAGGTTTGATAAGTAAATGACAGATTGGACGAAAAGGGGATTTCTTTTAACTTTCATCATACCAAATTTATGTTCTCTTTAATCCACACATGTAAACACATTTTGGGCTTACAAACCAATTTAAAAACAATTTAAAGAGAAATAGGCATTAAAATAATACTACCAACAGCAAATATTTACTTACTATATGTCTACTCAATTGTTTAAAAATCAGAATCCTTTCAAATGCTTGTTAATGACTTACAGGGATGTAAAACAAGTAAACATTTTGAAAAATTATGATAATTTTAGGAGAAACAAATTTAAATTAATAAATTTGATTTATCAGCTTCCACTAACATAAATATTAAAGATGTGATATGATGTCCTCAGTTGAATACACAAATCAATTCAGAATTAACAGATACTTTAACTCATAAACATAAAACAACAATGTCAAGTTTCGATCAATTTTGGCAGCATATTATCAAATTATTATTGAATATAATATCAAACGTAGCGAATAGTGACAGAATAACTTTAAGATAGAAGTAATTCATAATAGTTTTTAAGTTACTCACAAAATTACAAATTGTCGCAAAATGTTACCTAAGGGAGTTCAGTTTCAGTGTAGGACCTCTGCTTGTTGCCAATCAAGAGTTGAAATGTAATTGTGTATGCTAACTTATTTTCCAATTCTAGTATTTTATATACTATCCGTAATGATATCAGCACTTATTTCATTACAATATCAACACAGGACAACAATTTTGAGCGGATCCGCAAGAATCAGCTGTGGGAAAGATCCACGACTTTTTGTCCTGTGCTTAAGACTCTTAAAATAATATGATACTTGTTAATCATATATCTCTGAATCAGTATCCGTTTCTTTCTGTAATTCGTAATTTTGTTTACCGTACATATATTGAAACGATCTTCGAATATAAACATATCGAAATATTGCTAAAACTTTAAATGAAAAGTTTGAACATGCGAAAAGGCGCACGATGACCGTTCCCCATAACAAGTTTCTTTGAGCTATGGCTTACGTTTTCTAACGATTTCGTTTCAAAATCCCCTTTGTTGAGTGGGTTATAATAAAACTGTAATAATAGAGTATTGGAGCATAGCATTAGGATTTGAGTTAGGAAATGAATCATTTCATTATTATGCCGTCCTACCATTGAATCCTAAACGAAAAACACGCAACGTTTCAAATACTAACTGACCATGATTACTTGAATGCTTTGATGCTTATGTTGTGCATATATTAAATGATATTGTTGTCTTTTAGTTACTGTCTAATAGCATATTTAAAACTGTTGGCGTCACTTAGTGCATCTTTAAATCATACAAAATTAGGCTTATATTACACTGAGGTACATTACGAAATTTGATAGCTCGTGAAATTTCAAATTAAATCACCATAAGGTTGACTATTTGATTCAGACACCATCAGGCGTAGCTGGTAAATGTTCACCCTCCAATCTGTTTTATCACAACGTTCAAAAGGTCTTGACATTTTCTTCAAAGTTAAGATTATGGACATTGGTAAAGATAAATTGATTAAACACTAAAGTAAAAAAAAAAAAATACAACCAAACTTGCACATCGTCAATTAATTTCTATGGTAAGATAATATCTTATCATTTCATCAGCAAAGTGAACGTAAATGTCTCAGCGTTGATGGTTTGATGACGTGCATTTACTCATTTGCATTTATTTCCAAACATTGACTATACAGATGTTATCTTTGGGACATAGATATTTAAATCTTAAATTGTTGGTTAGTTATCAATATCATCATCATTCACTGGATTCTGTTTTAAAAATACACACAGTGTTTACTAAGGAAGATGCAGGGTTGGTTCGATTTTAATGACCTAAAAATTATTCACAAGGTCACAGAAACGTTTTCATCATTTCATGATAAGCTTGATTAATCAAGAACAATTAACTGGACTTCATTTCATTTCTTACACCACGGGAAAGATGCATTTCCCAGTCGATTTTGTGATCTTAAGATTAATTTTTATTTTTGAAGTGATAATTTTAGGCATTGGAATATATCATGTAAGTGATCGATAATTGCTTGCTTTCAAGATCATTGATAATTGTATAAATTAGTCAACTATAAAGTCTTGAAATCCTTAAACTTTGTAATCCTGTTTCAAGATTATCAGACGCAATCGGCCGAAACTGTCATAAATAATTTTTCTTATAAGGTTTTGTTATCTACTATTGATGTGATCAATTCAAAGACTGGCGGCTTACTAGACGTTACTGGTACACGCTTTATCAGATTGATGAAATTGTTTTATTGATTTTGGAAAAAGGTTTTGCTGGAACAGAAATAATTTATTACCCCAAAGCAAGTTTAACGGCTGCAAAAAAAGTGTGGATGTGTCTAAACTTGATTAAAAGAATGAAGTAAGCAACTGCAAATGAACTTTCAGAGCCCCCATGTCAATTCATTGATCTTACTTAGAGACTGACGTCAACGACGCAAATGCAAAATGCAAAGTCAGATTTAAAGTGCAATGTCTCCGACATTGATAGCTGATGGTCACTAAATACGCCTTTTACACTTAATTAATCCCGTTTAATCCTATTTCTTTAACCCCAAAGGGTAAAACTTTAATGGCACAGACTTTCGATCTCTCATAGGTTTAAGACAGTCAGAGTCCATCGTTAGTTAAGCTAATAGGCCACATGTCTCTTCTACATGAATGAAAATGATACTTTGAGAGTAAAGAGTACAATATTTGGAAGAAAGGCATAATGAATGAAAGGCATAATTTGCATAGTACCGAAATTGACGAATTATATGACGTTATCTCAACAATTTATTTAAATATATCCAATGTAGATTTTAAAGATGTTTTATTGAATAAGGGTGCAACAATATACCGATACACCGGTGCATCGCGATTCATAGGCGTTAGATATGATACACGATACGATTCACCTGTGAAACGATACAATACGATACAAAATTATGTACAGTGAAATTTAATGTTTATCTTGTTAAATACAGCAAATGATTTCGCATTATTAGTATTATGAGTATTATAGTATTTCAACATGAACAAAATTATGAATAAAAAAAATAAATTGTCTGATGAAACATAAAACTGAATGATCCAAACCTTCTGAACTTCGAGGGCCATAAAACTTTGTGTATCGCGATAGGTATCGAATCGTTGCATGTGTATCGAGATATGCATCGTATCGTGACCTACCTGCATGGTTGTACCCCTATTTTTGAAAAAGCAAAACATGATTATTCCTTTTCCAATCCCAATTTCTTGTCATTGCATATAAGATGAATATACAAGAAAAAGAGAGGTTTCACATATAATCGCCCAATTTACTTGCAGATGGACATGTCCAGCTCACAGTAAAATGGTCCATTCTATCCAGGAACTATCCTGTTTATGATGTCTGACCATAACATTGAAGTTTAAGCTTATCTGACTAGGAACACAGTTTCTCTACTCAGAACCCAAACGATAAGAATACGTTAAAAGGACTAACACTACTTTAGTTTACAATGCAAAAGATCCCAAAAACATCAAGATGGGTACCATCCTCTACCAGATTGCTTTCAAAAAGATTGCTTTAGAACATCAGAAATCAATAATGTGAAAAGTGTATTATCCTGTGCTCAGTTTCCTGAGACTGTGGAGACTTATAATGAGAGCATCTTTGGAGATGAATTCGATGATACTGATGGTTTACTCATTCCTGAAATCACAACATCTATTTCGTCACTTTCAACTGAAAGCAACATAATAATACTGACAAATCATTTTTAAAAATACAATTTATTGAAAACTCTTTTGAAACATAAATTCATTCAAAATAAACATGTAAAGAATTTCAACCGGCTTTAAGTGTCCATAATTGTAAAACATTCCATTTTACTTTTTTTTTTAAAGTTTCATCAACTCTGGAAACACATTAAATGTGTAATGCTAACACAATATCAGTCATTTAACACAGAAAACTAACAGTTCAAATACAAACATGTAAAGTGTATCAGCTCAAAATGAACAGGCATAACTCTCCATGATTGTATAAAATAATTTTTTCTTGAGGAAATTTTCATGAACTCTATACACACATTTATTGTGTAATGCTAACATTTAACATAGAACACTAACACAGTTTAACTTCAAACGATAGTTGTGAAATACTCAAGAAAATCATTGCAAACACCGTTTGCTTTTGTTACGAGAATACTTATTGATTTTCGACAACTCACTCACTCACTCGACAATCATGGAACATAATGTGATAACTGATCTGTTAATAATTGATCAGTTAAGCATCAAAGAGTGAACCTGTAAAGAGAACATGGCAAACGACAACAATTACTGATGTTAAATACTTTGTACTTCAGTATTGTAAACAGAAGAGTCATCTATCTTGCTCAAGTGAATACTGTATCCATTCAACGGACTTCTCATTCAATGTTAAGAGAATCGTCCTCAACATTGGAAACTTCCTTGAGAGACTGATAGAACTGGTGATAGAGTGGAGGAATGTAAGGTAGTAGAGACATGACATCAGCATGTTTTGCCTTGTCAATTTTCCGAGCAGCCAAATGTTTTTGTTTGAACTGAAATCCACAGACATCCTTCTGTATCGCGGTCCACACATCAGAGTTGAAGGACGAGCTTGTCTGAATGATCCCGAAGTTCTCCCCAGATGTCATCTGAAACCGGACAATTTCTTTGACCCTGACTGGTAATACATCTGTGGTCTTTGTTCTCACAGTGAACTTATCCCTCAGGTCACGCAGTTTGTAGAAGTCCTTGGAAGACATCTCTTGTACTTCAAGTTTGGGGAATGACTGCCGGATCACATCTTTCCAGTGTTCAGGCTCGTACACGTACTGAAAGCGATGTCGGACATGGTTTTCTATCACGGCAAAGTCTCTGTCTGAGGGCAACATGCTGTGCCACTGGAGAAACGTCCGTCCATTCCACAACTTTCCACACTTGGAAATAACGATCTTTCCAAAACCGAAAGGCGTCCTTTCCACACTGTGGAATGATCACATTTCCACAGCCCACCTTTCCAAACTGTGGATTTCCATTGAAGCGTGAATAAAATCACATTATCTGTTTTCATCTCCTTACTTCCAAAACTAAATTAATAATTACTCTTCAAAACTCCTTTTCAACCTATTTATCTTAATTTATTTTAATGCAATTACATTTAAGTGAGAAAGTATATATGAATCATTTAATGTAGTATTTAATTTGTTCTTATCATTATTTGAAGCGTTCATAAAATCGTGGTTCAGTTTTCTGAAGCAACGGGAACATTTTGGAATAGTTTTATTACCAGTACAATAAATAATGATATTTTCCTATAATATCCTGAACATGTGATAGATGAGATCATTGTAATTTACATGACTAAGTTATCAACATTAAGATAACCAGAAATATTATTTGAATAGGAAATTAAAAGGAAATGAAATTAAGACCATCCTTACATACAACCTATGGTAAATCTGTTTTCTCAACCAAACGAAGACATATCCACAGATTTTGCAAACAAATATTAACAAAGCGCGAGTGGCATTTCTGTATGACATTGAGTGAGTGAAACTTAGTTTCAATAGCAAATTAATCAGGAAATACGAGTCATACATTGCAATGGATGTAGTTTTGTTTTTTTGTTAAGGGTTATAAGTATTACTAGTTATGTTGGAATGTATACGGCACAATTAAAAACTACTATTATTTGAAAAGATCATTAAAAGAAGCATGTTTAAAATCACAGTTCGTGTGTTTTGCCTTTTGTATAGTTGGGATAACATTATCAGCAATATTATTATTTTCATAGTGGTCCTGCAAATACACTTTACTTCATCAAATAATTTATAAAACGTGTCAATTCTAAAAAGGGTCTGTGCGTTGACACTTACATTTCTATTTTTTATATGCTGGTCACACATTAATAATTTTTCGATTGCCATTATGTAATACATACGAGGTATTCGAAACTATGCAAATGTATACAATTTTACGTTATGAATCTAATTAGATTGTTCCCACTTTTAACCACCCATTCATATTTTATTCACCTAATCACAGAATATTTCTTTTTAAATGAAAATTGAGTTACTAATCCTTCATGTATGTATAACTCATTAAGCACACGATGATTACAGATTTGTATTATACAGTTCAATCACTGAGGCAAAATGTACATTAAATGATTACACAGGGAAAGGACACGCATATACAATTACTTTTGTCCATACATCATAGTTTAATTGATCTTGTACATTATCGAATATTGCACCAAGTTACAAACACATACCAATGGGAGACATCTCACAAGAGAAAATATTGCATTTTGTTAAACTATAACATTTGAATATCATGAATATCCTTATTGTAAATTATGTAAATAATATGTGTCAAATACCTACATAAAGTTACAATTGCTCATCAAATCAATGATGTAAACAGTTTTGTCATGTCATTTTGTTATGAGAATCATCTGAAAGGTGCTGCCGAAAATAGAAACTTGTTACACAACGCCAACAGTTTGTTGTGCTGTGGCTAATTTGCCTGACTTGCTACAGTTCTTCAGTTAGGAAGATATAACTGTATAACGTTTTACAATTATAGACAACTTGCATAGTCTAATCTCTGTACCTCTCGCCCTCCCTCTCTCTCTCCGTCCATCTCTCTCTCTCTCTCTCTCTCTCTCTCTCTCTCTCTCTCTCTCTCTCTCTCTCTCTCTCTCTCTCTCTCTCTCTCTCTCTCTCTCTCCGTCTCTCTGTCCGTCTCTCTCTCTCTCTCTCTCTCTCTCTCTCTCTCTCTCTCTCTCTCTCTCTCTCTCTCTCTCTCTCTCTCTCTCTCTCTCTCTCTCTCTCTCCCCACTCCCTGTATCTCTGTGAAGATATAACTGTATAACGTTCTACAGTTATAGACAACTTGCATAGTCTAATCAATTTGCCTCTCGCGCTCCCTCTCTCTCCGTCCGTCTCTCTCTCCCTCTCTCTGTCTCTCTCTCTCCGTCTCTGTCTCCGTCTCTCTCTCCCTCTCTCTTCGTCCATCTCTCTCTCCCTCTCTCTCTCCGTCTCTCTCTCTCTCCGTCTCTCCCTATCTCCTTGTCTCTCCCTCTCTCCGTCTCTCTGTCTCCGTTCTCTTTCCCTCTCGCCCTCCCTCTTTCTCTCCGTCCGTCTCTCTCTCCCTCTTTGTCCGTCCATCTCTCTCCCTCTGTCCGTCTCTCTCTCCCCCTCTCTCTCTCTCTGTCTCTCTCTCCGTCTTTCTCTCCGTCTCTCCCTCTCTCCCTCTCTTCCTGTCTCTCCGTCTCTTTCGCTCTCTTTCATGTTGAATGTTCAATACTAACAAAAGTTGCAGCCTTTGCATATATGAACAGATCATTATCATCTGCAAACCTTATATTGGAACCCTCAAAAATGCAATGAATTGGTAAGTACCTGCAGGTATAACAATACATTTTTGCTCAAAAACAGCCCACAACAAACAGCCAAAAAACCCAGCACTTCTAGTTTCTACTTGCAATTCTGAATTACATAGTGTGTGCACGCGTGTATGTTTATGTATGTCGAAAGATAAGCCGACGGAAATATTGTGTATGTTAATTATCATGTTGTGAAGTTTACGCATTTTAATGAAAAATAGTTTTTCGTGAGTCTTATGGCATTTCACAGTGTTGTACAGTGTTATTTCGATAAATACATCATCTCGGTCAAATGACAAAATTCGTTATATGAGCATTTATGCAATGTAGCAAAATCACGCATGTATTTTATTTTCACAGATATCTTGCAATATTTTACGTCATACCATCGTATGTCGTTAAATTTATATTTTATAAACATGTATTTATGTGTACGAAATGAGCCATAATAATCTCTCTCAATACATTCCACAACAACGCAATCAAATGATTGTATATTTGAGTCGTTAAGTACTGATTGTGTATTTAGCCGTAATACCTGCTGAGATACACATGTGCAGTTGTTACACTGAGTTGCATAACTACTAGCTACGACAATCTTTGCGCTCAACTTCAGCTTGTGCAATTCGGAATATATAAAACTAATCAGTAATGGTACCCGCTATGGTCTATGGTTATACTACAGCCTGCATTTAATTACCGACCCATTCTGTAACAAATGTTGCAATTTTTGTTTAATAAGACAAGTTTTGAAATTAAGTTTTGGTTTTGATATTTAAAACAAAATTTCAGAAGTAAATAACAAAATTTTGGAATAAGTGTGTATTTGTGGGATTGTGTCCGTGCATACAAAATCTTAAGTTAATGTTATTAATCTACTGCAACATTGTTAATGATTACCAAACAATATATGTTTATTTTCACAATTTCCATGTTAAATTCCTCGTAGAGCTTACGGTTTAACAACAGATGACTGTAGCTACATGCGAACACATCAGTTGAAAGTAAAATTACAATTACGTTTTGAGTTTGATTTCAATCATTTGTTAAGATATCAGTAAATCGTTATTTAATGCCAGATTTAAATTATATTCAAAATAACAATTTTATTACATTGATGATGAATTGTGATGTTTTAAATGCAACAATAGCTGTCAATTTGTGAGAAGTACGTTCTTAAGACAGAGTCTTTCATGTCTCACATGCTTTCTTGCGAATCAATTAATCAATTGGAACGGCGACAACCACTGACGCGGTGGGTAGATACCCAATCACAGTGCGTGCTAATAAACATAGATGTGTATTCTGTTAATTAACAAATATGTCTCGCATTTATGTACATAAATGTCTAAATAGCAGGTTGATACCCTCATCAACATAATACAAGCTATTCTATAATATAAGAAATTCATTCAATAAATTTTAACATTCCGTTTTTCGCTGACCTTAAAAAATGTCAAAATGACCATTCAGTGTCAATAAATCATCCCATATTTAATTACTGACAAAACAAATAATAACGAACACTTGGTTTCAATTCATAGTTCTCAATTAAAACAAAATGGACAGACAGGCAACTAGCAATATAATTACAATTATCATAAGACATCAGTTCAGTTTCAAAGAGTACGCCTTTTTGTGAGTTTTGGTAATGGTTGAATACCAGAGTGCGCCCAGACTGCAGTCGACTGCAATCAGTACCGGTAAATATATATATATATATATATATATATATATATATATATATATATATATATATATATATATATATATATATATATATATATATATATATATATATAGAAAATAGTAAACATCAGATGGTTTTGACTGGATCAATCTTCTTTAATACGAAACGATGAGCTCATTTCGACCAGTATATCGGTCTTTTCAAGTATGTAAGTATAGTATCAAGTATACATACTTGAAAAGACCGATATACTGGTCGAAATGAGCTCATCGTTTCGTATTAAAGAAGATTGATCCAGTCAAAACCATCTGATGTTTACTATTTTCTATATATAACCTTACTTCACGTGAGAAGCAACTCATCTTATTTATATATATATATATATATATATATATATATATACAAACGGATATGAATAAACATGCAACATATGCTAACCCGTCAGATTTGACCTATGTGACGCTCAATTACCAATAACGTGATTATAATGTGATTAACATTTATATTATTTTAATAAATTTGCTTCCGCACTTCATTACAGTACAGCAAGAATGATTGAACATAGTTTTATCTTTGATTATTGAGTCACAGAATTACGAGTTTTCACCGATAATAAGGAAACAGCGTTAAATGTGTGATAACTATTTTGTAAAACAGTAACATAAAATTCATAAAGTTAAGATAAAGTGCCGTAAAATAATGGATAGACTTCTCAAATATGTATCCAAATGAGACACACGCGCCCAAAACACTCATAAAGCACAATAAACATAACAATTTTACAAATATGATAGTGTTACTACAGTTAGTAAGAACATATTAAGTTTGTCAATTACCATTCTCGTGTATTGCACAGACTGTTTTATGACCCGCAATTGCTATCTTTAGATAGGCTCAACAGCGTGTATTCGCGACTTCGCACACATGTATATTCGGTTGTGTACTTGTGAAACCGACTGAACATGTGACAGATATTTGGAATTTGTATTTGTATTAGAAAATGATAAAATGTATAAATGCATGCTTTGTTTATGAAGCATATTACATTAAAACTGAATGCGTGTGCTATGTAGTACGTTCGCAGCAAACGGCCTACTAATAGTTTTAATTAATATATATATCATACTGATGCAAATGAACACAGCTAGCAAGTTCGTATGAAATGTCAAATGCACAACATTAGTTTTAAGATACATTTTCAATAACGTGTACGCATCCTTAAATATGTCCCGTTAACACGCATTAGTTAGGTGATAGGAGAAATATGTATTGTCAAGTGGATTGTCTTATATCTGGTTGAATCAAAATGTTGGTGACAGGCAAATATTTTTGTTTATGTTTAAAGGATATGTTTATACAAATTGGTCCGACACAAATAATTCATCAATTTATTTAAGACAGACAGACAGACAGACAGAGTCATTACATCATTTCAAATCGGGTTTTGGGCCAGACTAGTATTTAAGTTTTCTTAGTGATAAGTCACTCTTACGAAATCTATGTAAATTTAGAATTACATTACACTCCTTAAACATACAATATCTCAGAAAGGACTGTTACACATTGGATGATCTATGATGTTCTAATTATTCTTCTGGTCAAATAGAAGACGAATTTTACAAATGGTTAGTTTGTGACGCTTTTGCAATCCACAAACAATGTATAATCTACATATTTATAATATATCTTAAAATACCTTGCCATGTTTATAAAAGATTTGATGAAAACTCACGTCATCTCAAGCTGTCATGTTAAAGCTGGGCCCTATATATAGAAAAAAACCTGTCTGTCAGTGATTCTTTTGCAAATAACTATTGCATATGTTTTAACGATGCATCAATATAACATGCAATAATTATGTTCGTCCGTCTGTCCCAATATACATTTTATAAATGATATTACAAATATACTAATAGTACCGATGAGACGTTTTCACAAGGTTTGAAAACAATCTGTTTACGTGTCACTCAAAAAACTGCAATACACGCAGAAGTTCCAAAGATAAAATAGATAGAGGTGTCTGTAGAAGAGATCGCAATACAGTAATAACGGACATCTTCAAATAATATTGTATAAATAAACAACATTATCCCAGAGAGCTAGAAAACGCAAGATTTAAAATAATTGTCATTATTTATGTAAGGTAATACATACAGAGCGATTTTCTAATTACGAAATATTCAATGTATAACGCATAATTCCTCCCCTGGTTTATGACCCGCAATTAAGCTAGGGTTGTTGGGGCGAGGAATGGCGTGTATTCGCGACTAGCTGTGGGTGTGTATTCGGATGTATATTCGTCAACTCTGATGAGAGGGTTATCTTCAAATACTAATACACATACACATACACAAAGAAGTGACATAACTAGAGGGAAATGTAATATCTAGATATCTAGCGTAGGTATTCGAGTCTGCAATAATGAACATGTTTATATAAATCGTTAATATAATTCTATGAATTTATTTGAGCAGAACTAATACGAAAAATCACCCCATCCAAACTGTGCTAAACAGAAACATGGGTCTGTGGTGAAATGATGTGTCCTTATTTTATGTTTTAATTAGATTTTATGAGTTGTAGTAATACATGTTAATACATGTTCTATAAATACCTTATAGTATCATTGCTTACACAACTGTGACCTTTTATCTAGGTCTATACTGTCTAATTGTTTAATTTTATAATGTAATTATTTGTAGTTAAGAAAATAGTAATATCCTTTCAACTCTATAACATGTTAAAGTCATTGCAATTTTACAATATTACATTAAAATGTTGTTTCGACAGATAATGAGACGTTTATCGTTTATAGGCTAGTATACAGCATTAAATTGAAGCAAATGCACATACTGGTACCTCTTTGTCATCATAACTGTTAGATTTAAATACCGATATGAAAGTGTATAAAGCGATTGTTGATAGATAGCTCAATGTGGCTGCAGTACAAGATAACCGAGTCAAGTGTTACAGTCCACCAGGAAGACTTGTTTAAGAGCGAATACACATGTTACATAACACCGACCGGAACGCAGCGTTTAACAGGTATAGCCAGGGATTATATAATCCATAGCTGACCACCGTCAGCGAAGTTTATCAAAAATGAGATTGACAAAAAGAGTCATTCCATAATAAAATACAGATGTATATATAATGTAACAAACTGACAGCATTATTGTCATGATAATCACTCATAGTTTGCTTAAGCTTGCGACATAACAATCAAAAATTTAATTTGTATTATGGCAGAAACTCTTCCGCATACAATCTTAAAAATGAAGAACAGGTGAACCAACACGTATTAGTATTTTCATTCAATACACTTAAACAACATGTGTTGTTTTTTTATCATTAATCATTCATATTCCAAAGTATACACTTTCATAAGAGTAAGTCGTGTGATAGTTGTAAGGGAGTGTATCGGCCTATGATAAACTGTTTAACTCATAAATATAAATTAGAATTTATTCTGTTCATTAAATATAAGACTGTAAAAATAATAAATCATATCAAAATAACCGGATGAAAGATCGTGGAAACAGGCAGACAGATCTTTACCCATACACGTAACTGTTTTATAACAACAATGTTTGTTGGAATGAATGTCTTCATGCTCTGTTTGTTCTGAAAGTGGATTTTTTATGCAGCATATGTTATGCGTGTCTAATAGTGTTCGAATATTTAAAGCAACACCTCATATTTTACTGGTAAACTCGATACTGTTTTAATGCTTGTTTTCGTTTTGCAATGAAATACCTCCAAACCAACTTGCCATGCTCAAACAGACTCAAACAGAGCAAGTTTTTAATAAAAGTTTTGTAATAAAGAACAAGTGGAAAGGTATTGACATTAAAAGTTTTGTTGGCATTTCTTGTAGATTCTCTGTGTTTGCTTTAAAGTTAAATTTTTCATAAAAAAATAGTGCCGAGATATTTGTACTCTAGGACAACTTTAATGCTGGAATTGTCAATGAGAACGGGTTTACAGTTGTTTTTCTTCACTCTATAATCTATAATCATTGCCTTTGTTTTCGGGGTATTAAGAACTAAAACGTTAACAAGAACGTTATATGGCCTTATGGAAAGGGGAGTACATAATTCATTAAAATCATAATCAATAATTCTTTTAAATGATAAAGTCAGCAATTGAAATGTTTTAATTTTAAATATTAATATAACATACTTCTCTCTCTCTCTCTCTCTCTCTCTCTCTCTCTCTCTCTCTCTCACTCTCTCTCTCTCTCTCTCTCTCTCTCTCTCTCTCTCTCTCTCTCTCTCTATATATATATATATCTCTTTCTCTCTCTCTCTATATCTCTCTCTCTCTCTCTCCTCTCTCTCTCTCTCTCACACAACGTTTATTGCAGAGGGCATGACAGAGGGATAACATAGGAAAACGTAAATGTCAGACAGCATATGAAGCATATGACGTATGACTGCAAGTTTCTCATTGCTGTGAAAGTCAGCAATTGAAATGTTTTAATTTTAAATATTAATATAACATACTTCTCTCTCTCTCTCTCTCTCTCTCTCTCTCTCTCTCTCTCTCTCTCTCTCTCTCTCTCTCTCTCTCTATATATATATATATATCTCTTTCTCTCTCTCTCTATCTCTCTCTCTCTCTCTCTCTCTCTCTCTCTCTCACACAACGTTTATGCAGAGGGCATGACAGAGGGATAACATAGGAAAACGTAAATGTCAGACAGCATATGAAGCATATGACGTATGACTGCAAGTTTCTCATTGCTGTGAATGTCGATCTGAACAGTTGAGAACAACTTTGACATAACAAATATATGCTAATGTACAAGATCGTTTCTCTCTTCTTCGTCACCCCAACTTCTAGAATGCCAATCAAAGAAATGTACACACTCTTTGAAATATTTCTTCTTTGAAATGTACATATGGTTAATTCGATCGTTTATACATAACTTTGAGTAAAAACGAAATGGCTAATGGTGAGGAAACCGATATTACCCCGCATATAAATAACAAGGCTAATTAACAGGTTTAGCGAACATTCTAATGTCATTGATAATGTAAATGTAAAACTCAGTCCCATGATAAACACTTAGACATGTTTTTAAAATCTACCAGTGATTGATCTTAATTGATATCGAAACTGCAAGTTAAGAAGCAGTAGTGGAGCAGTAAACAGACTGTGAGATGGGTTAATCATCAATATGACAGAACATACTTTGCCCTAGTTCTTACTGTAACTCACAGTTGTTAAGTTATGTATATTTGTGATTCCGGTCGAATGAATAAGATGAGCTTTCGGGATAGGTCTATCAAATTTATGATAATTTAGATCACTACTGCTTGGATAAAGCATACACTGACTAATTTGATCAAAACGGCCATTATTCACATCAGAAAGAACATCCAAATAGGGTAATTTGCTCTCATGAAACAAAACCTCCAATTTATCTCGATATCTTGTGTGTATTCATTTAATGTTCCCAATGTTGTTGAAAAGCGCTCTAGGTGAGCATTCACAGTTTTCTGGATATAAATTAGATGATATGAATGAACATGCCAATCTCTCATTCATTTTCTCTTTCGTTCCATCGTTAGTCAATCATTATATACGAAGGACCTACTTTTTAACTGATTAATTACTGGTTAGCTAATGATATCAACGAGTGGAATAAACATTTTGTCAGCCTCCTCTCTTCTTTCAGTGATTAGTTTCATTTAAAAGATGAGCACATAGTGATAACATTATACATAGTTATCTTTTCTTATGATGGCATCATGCCGGGATGGTTATTGGTTTTATCTTTGAACACATCCGTGATTCTTTGGTCATATGCAAACCTTTTCTTTTAAAGCTGCATGATCAGTTTTTGCATGATATTTTATTTGGTTCTAAAATATACATATAACAATAGGTGCTGGTGTAAGTTATATCTTCTTAATCGACTTTCATTCGTACCCCCAAATGCTTAGTATAATAAATATATAAATGAAAACTAAAAACCAAAAACAGTTTAATACATGTGTAGTAGCCGACAATTATGGCTCTATTTCACGAATTAACTCGTTATAAGACCTATTAAAGGCTATAGAAGCAAACTGTCTTCCTATCAACTTTATGAAAGTTTCCAAAATTACGTTTGACTTCATGGCTGCAGCGTGCCAAGGTTCATTGTCCGGTTTTCGATCATAACCACGACTTTAAATGGTTGTATGTTCGTTATAATCAACTGACTGACCGTAAACTGGCTATTTTCGGTTAAAGTTGATATCAAATAACAATTAAATAACACAAATTATACCACTGGATATATATGTGACTTCACCAACATGATTATGTCCCTTTAACATGAAATATTATCGAATTAGAGACCCAGTTTCAGTATATGAGCGTTAGTGACATTGAAATACATAATATATTCTTGCTCGAACTACATAAAAACTAAGTAAACAAACTGCATTAATGACAGGAAGAAATAAATAGTTCAATGTATCAATGTTCACATTGTTTTGGTATCATGAAGGTTATCCATGTTGTAATTAATCCTATATTAACAGGTCACAAGGTGCATAATCAGGGATGTCTGCGGCATAGGGTAGTTGGACAGCATAAATTAAAAATGCTAATTAAGAAGAATTTCCAGAACAGCTAACCTCCAGTACATTTTACATTAAGTGTTTCCACCTAAAGTAGGATTTGTAAAAAAGTTCTAGAAAGCCTGTTTCTGGAGTTCGTTCGTAGACTGATTACATTCCAATTAAAGTCATACTTACGGATTAAATGATTTTTTTTTTAAATCATTCAACCAAAATGGGTTTTTTTTATTAAAAATAAAATACATTTTATCTAATTATTGTCAAAACCTTGTAGATCTTTATGTTTTAAAACTTAAATATAACATTTACTTTTCAACAAGATCATTTTGGTTATCAAAATATATGAACAAATATTTTCATTAGTTTTATCCTTTTAACAAAGTCAACATATTATGCTGTCTCATTTATTTTAAATTCACTTTCTTGTTAGAATACATCTAAAATCAAAGTTTGAATTTAGTTTACAAATAATGTTTAATTAAGTCAAAATAATGAAAACAAAAATATATTTATCAACTTATTCTTTTAATGTCAAAATAGTAATCAAAGTCTAAAAATTTCCTAAATCAAAATGATATTTAATATGCTACCTAAATCAAAGACAATCTAGTCATAAACGATATTTCTATAGATATTGTTGACAGGTAGCGCTTGACAAGGGGACATAACTCCATAATCTCATTAGCGTGATGGCTGTGGAAAGACCGCCTTTTGGCCTACATTTCCAAAAGGGGTTTGGAAAGGTCGTTCTTTCCGTCTTTGGAAAGACGTGGAAAGATGCCTCTTTCCACGGGTGGAAAGATTGGAAAGATGCCTCTTTCCACGCCAAAAGAACGCCTTTCCACAAGTGGAAAGAACGGTTGTTACTCCAGTGTGCCCACTGAGAGGGAAGTGATGTCCAATCCTGTCGAATCGGCCACTTGCTAAGAAGTAAAGCCACAGAAACTGGATGGTCCAGTTCTTGTTCTTTCCTGCACAGTTGTCACGATCTTCAATATACTTTTTAACTCAGCTGCCGATTTCTTCTGATCCCCGACTTGCAATCGATTCATCCCAGAGGAACCAATATCCTTTCTCGTCTCGGCAATCATGTACATTCAGATTGTATATCCATATTTTCCTTTTATAGAAGTAGATAACTTCGGTGTCGGCAAAGCTTGTTGTAAATCAAATGTGATAACGTGGTAGGGTTCATAAGAAGATCTGGAAATCTCTGTCTGCAGTTTGATGTTTTCCTGGCCAGCAGCTGCCTTTCGTTGGTGTAGTTCTTGCTGATGTAATATCTCTGCAACCTGGATGTCATCATTCTCTAGTTTTGCTTGCTGTAGGTCAATCTGAAACTTGTCACACACTTAACAGGTATCACTCTTTGGTGACTTAAAGCTAATGTTTAACTCCTCAGTAAATATGCGACGATACGTGTCTGTTGAGACTGGTTCATAGCCATGCTCAACACAAAACACATTCTTGTAACAAGAGGCAATTGAGTAATCGAAACTCATATACGACTTGTCTGCATTTTTCTTTCGACTATAGTAGGCAGATATCGAATGTGATCTCTTACTGCATCAACACGTAACATTGTGTATGCATGAGGTCGAGTTGAGTGTTTACCACGATCTAATCACGAGGTGATGAATACCCCTATTTGATCAAATTAACCAAGTTGTTTACTCATCCAGTGTCTTTCTGTAGGCCATGAATGGACAAGAAGGCAGTTTTGCACACCTGTATCCTGCCGTCGTTACTCTGCAAAGAGTACACGACCGAAACCTTCCGTTTAATTTGCGCGTTGTCAGAGTATCGTCTCTTCACTGTGGATACTTCAAGACATCCAAATAAATAAGACTTCTGTTTGTCACAATCAGATAATTTCCAAAACCCCTCAAAAATACTTTCACTCTTTCATCACCCAGCTCTTCCATACACTTTCTAGGGAAGAGCAAGCATGACCAATATAAGCTTCTTTAACTTTCTTCCCACTAGAAGAAACGTAAGAGTCACCTCTGTTCTTTTGTTCCTTGTTCATATCCCTTTTTGACTTGTTTCTCTGACGTTTACGTGGTTTCTTTGCCTTCTCAGTCTCTCAAGTTTACTGCAATTAGGGATAGAGTCTTATTTCAAAATCAGGATAAGTTTCATTCATCATATTAATTTCTTCTCGTGAACAGTCCTCACCAATTGATAATAACATTGACATTGGAGATGCATACAGTGCCGGACAAAAGTCATGGGAGTAAAATTGCAGTATTCCCGCAATCGTGTCGGAGCACAGTTGGGTCGTGATTGCGTTATTCCTGCGACAGGATCGCGACAGTCTCCCGCCAAATTAGCGTCTCTGTCGCACGATAATTGCGAGATGATTGCGTTAATGTAGGCGGAGCTATTCCGATGCGTCCAGGTCGCAAATTAAGCCACTAAGAGCTGATTGGTCTACTACTGTAGTGGGCGGTCGTAAAGATGAAATGTGCCTTTACTGTCAAATGATTGCTGAAGTTGTCGTTGCTTCCCGTCGAATAAATACCATAGTGTTATGTTGTGGAATTTACCGGCGGTAACAATTCTTATTTTATACAGTCTGTATGAGATAATGTTATGTAATAGTGACAAAGTGACACAAATTGAACATATGTGTATACTTTATTTTAAATACGACATAAAATAACTAAAATGTCTTTAAAAACCAGCCATTAAAAGGTATCATATGTATATATATATATATATATATATATATATATATATATATATATATAAGAAAAAACGAAAACGGTAAGAAGCAGAATGTCTAAGCGATATATATTTAAACTGTATAATGGTAGCAGACTGACGTCTATAAACATACTTCTTACAGTTATTTAAAAAAAACATTTTTTTGCAACATCAACTATAGAAAATAGATAATTAGATATGTTCGTAAAAGTGTACGTTTGGGGATCTAAATAATTAAAACGAAGATCTGAATAAAACTCCATTCTGACAGGTACTAAAGGTTTATCAGTTTAATGGTATTACTCACATTACAACAACCACTATTGACTTTAATGTTTCTTTTTTTTGTGGACAAAATTTCTTTGTTACACTGGTAGATGACGCTCCTGTCATATCACACAGTTTATTCTTCTGATACATTGTCTATTTTCTTATCAGACATTTAGGGGTACGATATATAATTCTTTGTTTATTTACTTGTAATAATTATAGTTTTACTTGTATATACTTCATATAATATATATAATTGACTATAATATAGAATATAATACACAGTGTTTTGCCTGGTTGCACGGAACTGCAAGACACTTGTATATTCCGTATTGCCCAAAGGCACCGGTACCCCTATGCTCATTGCATCACCGTGTCTACCAACTCCCATTCAAATGGCAACTTAATCACATCAATGGATACCGCCGTGTCAGACACGCGTACCGGCACACTTGTTGATCTCGTGATCTACTTCGAATATCACGTCTCTCATAACCCCATAGTGGATGGCTCGATGTTCTACCTGTTTCGTTTTATCAATAAATGTACATATTTAAAAAAATGCAATCGAGGTGAGATTTGAATAAAATATCTGTCTGTAAACGTTCGTGACCATTAGGAAAACAATTTAGTTACTGACTGATTTTAAATTCAATTCCTCATCATTATTGTGTACACTCAGTCATATCGAAGTTTGTTAAGAAATTTAAATAAACAATGCAAAAATTATATAACGCCTACCCACATTTTTTAATGCTTGTTGACTAGTTTATTTGTTTCTGTAGTGTATGTAACTTTTTCTGTTCTGTAATCGTCACTCATTTGTTCTAGTATGTGGGTGTAGGGAGATTTCTTCCTTGTTTACCGATCCCGTCATAATAAATACCTTGAAACCAATAGTTATGTTAATTACATGAGATCAATTGCAAACCTTTGAAGTTTGTGGGAAGGGTAGGATTTGTCTTATCATGCATTACGTAGCGCAATATATACAAATATAATGAAATACACATATGACTTTAACTGTAGAGATTAACTTTTAAAAACGGCAGCTCGTTGATAATTAATTTCTCTTATGCTATTTTCCTTTTGTGATAACCATCTGCTTCTTGTTTTGTAGCTAGATAACGGTATAACGGTTGGTGAGTAAACATTAAGTCCCCCCCCCCCCAACACGACATATTATGCCAGAGCATATAGTCGTTGGCTCCGTCTGCGTGTCCGGCCGTCTGTCCGTGTTCACATCTATTCCGGAGCTAGTACTTGAAAACTCCTTCATCAATATATACACAATATACACCTAATATACACCAGCCCCCCCCCCCCCCCCCCCCCCCCCCCCCCCCCCCCCCCCATCTTTCTCTCTGTGTGTATTACGAGGGAGACACCGTTCACTCAAAAACGTTATGTAATATAAAGACACCAGGTGGTAAATTCACTCAGGCGTAGATTAACCGTTACGCCCGCGTCCCCCTTGTCGTAAACCGTCGCATTTGGTGTCGGCCATAACCTCGCATTATCATAATTAAACCAGAGACGTATATCCATCTAATTCCTTGTCTAGTTTATTGATTAAACAATTGATATCGGCTCTTAACGGTACATCCATTGCGTTTTTTTGGGGTCACATATGCTAAACGTTCTAGATTGTGTTATGTTATCGATAAGTACTGACTGTTGCCATTTTGATCTTAGTCTACTTAGTATATTGACGATATGAAGCTAAAAGTAGTGATTTCTAATCGAAAACCAGACAATGTACCGCGTGTGGCGCGCGCCAATGACGTTACTATTGAATCTTATTTAAACAGACAAACTGATAAATTAGGGTTGATCATGTTTAATAGGTCATATAACTACTGTGCATGTAAATGGGACGTTTAGTTTTGGTTTCTGCATATGCATAATGATGTTACTCTATTTTAATTGGAAACAAGTAATTATGATATATTTGGTTATTCGGGATAAATATGCAAGCCGAGTAAATTTATTTGCACTGTAAACAGCACATATGGTATGTTGGATCGTATTAAAGCTTAATACAAATTTATGAAACACAATGGATGCAGTATTAAAATCATTACCATAAAAACGACCTTGTGCTGAAAACATTTCGACATGTTTCAAATAAACAACCCGTAGAAATATTGTCTTGATATTTTCCCAAATATATGACGATACACAAGTCGAATGAAACATTTCAAATCTATAGACTGAATGTAACCGAAAACGAAAGAATTTGCATTTGGAATTTGAAGGCGGTAGGTTCACTAGACCAGTGACTTTTTTCGGGATTTGAACTTACTTTCTCAGCGTAAGGCACCAACAGCACTGACTGTACCAACAGTTCACCAATCGTTAACCGTGACCTCGATCAACGTATCGCTTGATGACAAAAAATATCAACACTACATGTAAATAGAAGAGCATCACTAGCAGTTTGAACGCATGACGATGCGTTTGTTTCACACACTATTGGAAAATCAAATTTTATATATTACTTGTGACAGAGAGTTAGACAGTTAGTTTATTAAAGTGTCACGCATATAACTCATTGTACAATATATAGCACAAAGTATTAGCAAATGCCAAGCCAAATTGACTTTTGAGACACATGTTACGTTTTAAAACATACTATCCACAAACTCATGTCATATCGAGCGAGACAATAAACCCGGCGAGACGCAACGAAGACGAATAAGCAAACTGTTTAAAACAAGGGACGGGTTGTGTATTGAAAGTGGGTTGTGTATTGAAAGCGTGTATTCAGTCGCTAGTAATAAATGATATACCGGATTACGTAACATACATGTAGGCAGTCGCGCGTTTATCACAAGATGTGAGCCAATTTTATAATTTGTATCTACGAGTGAGACACTAATAAAATATTCTGTCTGTCTGTCTGTCTGTCTGTCTGTCTGCCCACTGGTCACCCACTGATCAAGCGTAATTACAAAATTCCAAATATTCACGATTTGCTAACACTCATGTACATTGTAGGTGTTATGTACATTGATAGTGTCAGCGACGGTACGCTTTTATATTATGGTTTTATTCACTTAATTGGAGGCAAATTTACTTATACATGGAAGTTCACAAATTATGTGCATATGCGCTGTTCATAAACTAGGGTAATTATCTGAACGGTTCAAGTATTGGACCGTGGTATTCTGAGTCTATTTGGATTGCTTAAGACGCGCGATAATAAAATACTTTGTGTTTTTATTGTCATTTTCTTTAAAGTCGTACCGACAATATACTTCCTTTACTTTGATCTTCGAATGTAGATATAATTCCATCAGCCAATTATTTAATCTACATAATTAGATACTTCACTACACAGTTATTGGCATTTCAACTTTTGTTACAGATCATTCAGCATGTACATGTATCTCGGTTTTTTTCTGTCACAGAGCAACAATCCCTTAATCTACCTAAACTCCCATTCTTCTAGCCCAAATTCTTCACTAGTGATTTCTTTTTAACTCATATATACGCAGTGCTCTGTTAGCGGAAATATAGGTACGCTCTCATACTAAAGTAATACTATTGAATCGGTTATGTTAATGATGTCTGAATGGGTTAAAAAATCAAGGATATAACATGTCCGGCTATAAATGTAAATGGAAAACGCCGTTTTAGTGTATGGTGACATGTTAATATAAATATTCGTTTCCATTTATGTTTATTAAAATGGTCATATCAACTGTGTATTAAATTTTTTAAAAACAATCTATTTAAAATCTCAATATAAAATCACACTGAACTAATGTTGTGTACATTTAAGATCAAATGTCATAGGGATTGTGTGAATATAAATTCATAGTTTATCCATAAAATTATACATACAAAATTCCACTTATAGAAGTGTAAATATATTCACTAAACAAACTAAGAAACCGAAGCAACAATAGTCCACAAACATACAGTATCTACTATCTAGATAAACTTATTTACATTCGTCACACATCTATCGAAATGCAATAAACATCATACATGTAAATATTTATAATGTACAGTAATAGTTGTCTACATGTATCTTATAGACATGCATACATGTATTTGGGAATACATATTTGAACCTTGAATGTATATATGCGTGTCTTTTACAGATTAACCTGTCAAATTTACCTCAAACTAAAATCCAATATCTTGAAAATGTTTTGTTTGAAAGTACATTTATTATCATTGAAAGATTACTACATGTATGTTAACGATTTTGATTTATGCATTTGCCTGTATAATTAATTACACACTTCATAAACGGGAGCGAAATTAGATAAGCCAACAGTTTAATCAAATCCACTAACATACAGAAAGAAACATCCCCGAAAGAAGACCTAATTTTACCGGAGTTCAAAACCGGCATTCAGGGGAATACCCGACCCACAACTTCCCCATACCACACAAACACCTACACAAAATATGTATCCGTTATCATATCCAAGCAGTTTACTTTTACAAGAACAATGATAAACACTACACAATATGTACACACTGTGTCACTGAATATAATTCTAAATACAATATCATGTGGACGACAATATTCAAACTTTATATAAAGTGAATTTCCCGAGTACAATTGCATGTGTTTACAGGAATGCTATTCTCTCCAATCGCGTTTACCTCACAATAACAGTGAATAAGAAATTTAGTTTATTACAAACTGTCTCACTTTGTTACATAATCGGACAGGCGTACATTTGTACATGTACATGTAGGACTTTTGAGACCCACAAATAAATAACAATAAATTCGTTATTAAGATAAATATCACTATATCTTTAGTTTATTGAGTCAACCATCCATCCATGACCATCTTACGCACATGTAAATTTATAGCCGCAATAGCATTGATCGCAGTAATCACGAGCGCGTACATGTAAGCCCCGCCCTCCCGGTAGCCACTGAACCGCTCAGTCGACCAGTACTGCAACTCTCCCACTCTTTTACTGCGATAGTAGCGCAGAAATCACGGGCCAGTCCTGCGAGCCGACTGCATTCCCGTTGCGATAATAGTGCAGTAATTTCACTTTCAGACTGCAAGACAGGGGAAGTGACTTTTGTCCGGCACTGTACGATATTGAAATGGCTCGCTGATGAGAACTTCACACCTGCTACATCAAGATGCAATAACCCTTGCGGAAGTACAGGACACAATTGAAATGCCTTCACATTTGTAAACTCACATACTAAGAAAATCAAGATCTGGACAGAGACGCACATACTCAATTTCAGACCCCGGAACATGACGACAGTCACTGATGTTAGTACTTTCAAATTCTTCATACAAGAAAGAAACTCTAATGACTGGTGCACAAAGTGGGTTTGGACAGTGGCTGGCACAAAATATCACTTAAAAAATGTGGGCGAAAACAAATACTCAGCATATGGTACCGCAAAGTATCTAAAACATCTTGAATGCTTCATAATTTTGCGTTGCTGTTCAAATTTGAATTGGAAAAAATCAACTGAAAAGTCATCTATCTTGCTCCAGAGAAAACTGTTTCCATGTACAATGTTATGAAGTTTTTGGCAGACATTTGTGACAGATGTTGTTTATTCCTCCATACAAATTCCAAGATTTTGACAATTATTTCTTCTGGAAGAGTTATCAGTGTTTTCTGTGAAATGAGAGAAACATATTTGTCAAACCATGTTCATTTTCATACAAATAGTCTCTATCATATCCTTCATTTAAATTTCCCTTGAGTTTATGAAGCATGATAACCAACAACATACCCTACCTTCACTTCACGAAAAATGTGATAACCCAATCATGGTAATGTTTCAAAGGGTTTGAGATGTATAAAACGAACGTTACATTGGAATTTAATCATGATTTGGATAACTTTTATTTTTTATTGACAAACCCTTGAACATGTTTACTGTTTTCATGATATGGAAAATTGGGGTTGTCATGATATATGAAATGGCTGTTTCGGAAAGAACGTGATCACCCACATAAAACAGAAAATGTCAAAATTATTAATAAAATCAAAACTTACCGAATCAGAAGTGCTGCATTCACACTCTGTGTCTGTTTCTGCAAATGTTGGGTCCGCGGTGCTGTCATCATCTTCCCCATTTGAGGACAGCTGGTCCAAAACTTCAGCTTCAGTGAACATGTGCTCCGCCATATTTTGTGGGTTATCACAGTCTTTGTGAAATTGGTCTCTTGGGATCAGGGTTATGATATTTAGGCAGATGATGCAAAAGTCAATTTGGCAGAAATAAGGGAGGTAATCTGATTTCAGATGATGCTCTATGGTCTTGCAACCCACTAGGGACCAAAATCTCCAAAAATTACAAAATGTGGGTTATCACTATCTTCCCCTGAGGTCTTCATATATGTTATTTGAGTTCTGGGATCTCTAAAACTAAAAACAATCTTGCCGCGTCTCATAACTACATTTGATTCAATATGTTTTAATCTACAATATGTTGAATTTTATATTTCATTTGTTATATTTGACACTCGTTGATAAAAGTAAAAATATCCTCGGCAGGCCTCGGATATTTGTAACTTGTGTCAACTCGTGTTGATATATTTGATATCAGAAGACACTCGGGTGAGGTTCTCTATATACCAAATGCAACATTTACCAAATGGGACGCCATAACAATGTGAATGACGTCACTTCACTGTGATATTTTGCTTGATGCCATCATATGAAAAACATGATCACCTATATGAGTACAGCAGAAATTCATGCATGATAATACATTACTATATTTTATTATGTTTTACACTGTCATTTTGTACCTCATATGCCGAGGATATCGATCTGAGTGTAATTAAGTTCTGTTCTTTTTAGCTTCTACGTTATCACTATACTCAATGAAATTGTATCCTTGGCGTGTTCTCCTAGTCTTAGTAACACCTATTATAATACGTCACAATATTCAGTTTAGAGTTTTACTAAGTACATTGTATTGAAGGAGTGCGAGTGATACACCATTATTCCATTGTCATGTCCCAAAATCTCTAAACAGTACTGTATAAAATACCAAGAAATTATATTTGAATAGTCAATTTCGGGAGAAAGTCTAAGACAGATAAGCATTTACTTGTTGCAAGTCAACCTGTCCATCTCACATGGCCATTCTATACTGATGTCCAAAAGAAAGTTGACAATCTGAAAAATATGTTTTATTGAAAACAGGGTATTTTATACATGAAACATGAACACAATTACATATTAATATCATCCAAGATACTAAAACAATCGACAAAACGCACTTTGATCAATACAATTTGGGCAAAAACGGTAATAATTAAAAACACGCTTTTAAGCCGAGAACCACGAAATGCACGTGCACTAAAGCATATAAAGTAACTGATGAGACACGTTCAGAATACAGTTGTACAAAACACACAAAAGAATGCCGAGATTATCTACCGTGCAGAGAGAACTAGCAATTGGAATGTCTCAACAAGGAGCAAGTATCGCTGCTATTGCTGCGACCTTTAATTGCAGCGGATTTACTGTCTACAAACTAATGGAACGTTTCAGGCAAACAGGTACGACTGTTGACAGACCTCGCAGCGGAAGACCCTGAGTGACCACGCCAATCGAAGACAGGCGTATCCGCATTATCCATCTTCGGAACCGCTTCGTCACAGCGCCATCTACGGCAGCAACGGCACTGGGGCACCGCATAAGCAGATAGACAGTGTACAGACGTCTACGGGCCCATGGTATCCGAGCCCATAGACCCTACCGTGGAATTATGTTGAGGCCGCATCATCGACGTAACAGACTGACGTGGGCACGACGTGTTCGACGGTGGCAGGTACGAACTGGCAACGGGTTATGTTTTCGGATGAAAGCAGGTTTTTCTTGATGCATCCTGATTGCAGAGCACGTGTGTACAGGCGTGAAGGGGAGCGATTAGGACCAAATTGCATCCAATACTTTCAGCAGTTTGGCGGTGGCAGTCTGATGGTATGGTAGGCATTTGTGGCGACACGAAAACGAGGCTGGTGGTTATTCAAGGAAATCTGAATGCACAGAGGTACATCGACACAGTGTTAAGACCTGTTGCGGTACCATTCCTACAGCAGCAGCAACGTGGTACCATTTTCCAGCATGATAATGCAAGACCACACACAGCAGCAGTCACACGAAATTTCCTGATCAACAACAACATTCAGACTCTACCATGGCCAGCCTGTTCACCGGATATGAATCCAATCGAACATTTATGGGACCAGCTGGGGAGACAAATCAGACAACGCCAGGTAGCACCAGTTAACCTTCAGGAACTGCAACACTGTCTCCTTCAAGAATGGCAAAACATCCCCCCTAACGTCATTCGATGCGTCGTCTTGCCCAGGCATGCATTGACGCCCAAGGAGGACATACCAGATATTAAATCTAAGCGGAGGAACCACCATCATGTCTGTGAAAGATAAATTGCGATTGTTCTGTTGTACCAACTTTTGAAAACACTACGATTTTGGACCCCATGTGACTTTGCCGCATTATGCTATCATATGTGTTTCGCTGTATTGTAATGAAATAAACTATGTTTGAGGGAAAATGATTTTTCGTGCGAAATAAACTGTTCTTTTTACCCTGTATGTCTTAGTTTTTCTTCAGGGTGATTTTGAAGACGTTGTCAACTTTCTTATGGACAGCAGTGTATCTCGGATATAACCTACTAATGAACTTCAGTTCCAGCTAATCAAACGAGGGACAGGGTTTCTCTATAATCAGAAACCCAAAGGTAACACGACTTTCAAATGACAAGCATTTCTTATCAGCTTCCGATACAAAAGATCCCCGAAACATCAATATCAGTATCACCCCTTACCAGATTGCTTTCAAAAGGACCACTTTAGATCTTCAGATATCAATAATTGTAAAAGTGCACTATCATGTACCCAGTTTCCAGGCACTGTTGCGAGTTGAATTAAAAATCATGTCTGTATTTGTCATTATCTTAGGAGGTGAATTCAACAATACCGATGGTTTACAATGGCGTCTATCGACTGCGAGAAAATAGGGAACCGTAACAAGAATCATTAGAAGATGACATATCCCACCGGTCCCACATAACTTGTAAAACATATCTTTGACAGATAACTGTTTATCTACTACTTCAGTTAGTTGGTAATACACATGCTGAGATACAGATATGATGAAGAGTTTTGGAAAATACTATACAATTATAGAGTGTTTTCTCGGGTCCATAAAAAACAGGTATTGACCGAATTCACCAGCCTATAATTGTTTTATTATGTATTTAGTACAGAAACGAACGAAAAACAATGAAATATGTACAGTCAAAAATGTAAAAAGGCTTGAACAGCTTTGGCTAGGGTCAAATGACGTCATGATAACAATAGCATGACGTCATACAACAATCGGTTGACGTCATGCAACAATCCTTTGACGTCACTCAAGTCAATACGGCTTTTGGTCGGCCTCGGACTGGAGTCAATATGCTTTTCTGTCAAAGGTCACGTGATTGCCTCTCGACCAATGAAATCGCTGGGAAAATATGCTCACATAATAATCTAAATAATTACAGATTGGCACTTCTGTTTGAATTGTACGTCTATGACTGACAGGTAGACAGACCTAAAGGACAACATAAGGATGTTCTTCTTGAAAAATTCAAAACTACTGACTATTTCCTCAAGGCAAGTCGATTTGATCACCGAAAATGAAAGAATTAAAATAAGCTGTTTTGATTTTGGCAAGAACCATTCTATTCCCAAAGAGGTTACCTTCAGATTTCCGATCCTAACCTGTTGTTTTACGCTTTAAATCGGGGACAGAAAGGGAGTGTCCTGATTGGTTGCAATTGAATGTAGTTGTGCAATCAGCGACGCTGTTTTAAAAGTGACATTTGCCAATGACACGTCATAATGATAAAATAAACGTAAGATAAAGGTTTTCTCGTTTAATGTGTTTTCCTCGAAATATATACTATTTGATTTTGTGAAAACTACTGATCATAAACTCTCTTATAAATAAAAAAGACCAAATCAGAGTCTAAGAGTCTAATTGTCTAAGAGTGTCCTTTTCCACTCGTACATGTAAGTACCAACGTGTAATATTTATTTCTTTAATTTATAGTACATGCACCTGTAAAACAGAAGATTTTGTTTTGTTTGGGAGAAAAACTTCGTCCGAACGACCGGTGACATCTCAGTTGGCTTCCCATGATTGTTTGAGGATTTTTATAAACATTTTCAAGTTAAATTGTCTATGTAATATACTAATATATCTAAATCGCAGGATAGTCACTCTTAACAAATTTGATACACATATCGTTATATCTATTACAAATCGACATTGTATTTAGCTTTCAAAACGTTGATTATAATTAAATTATAGAGTCACGTCCCTTTAATTCAAGTGTCACACGAATTTGAGCCCTGTGCAAAATCATGCCGTCACAGAGCGCCGTGTTGTCCAATGTGGCCTATATTTTAATGACTTTTGTCCAAAGTATTCGTTACTGAATATGCAAAGTATTACATATTGATTAAAGAAAGATTTATAAAGTTCATAACTTTAACCCCCGAAAGCAGTAAAAGTTGCACCTTTGTGAGGACTCATCTTAGGTAATGAACAGCTTCATTTAATGTTTATTTATCCAGTGTTTATCTATTGAATGGCATTAATGTATTCAATTGCAACACATAGAATATTTAGCATTGACTCTTTTTGTTTACATGTGATGAGCTAAATGCAATTTCGATATTTGAGCTCAGCGCCAAATAACAACATCTATTGCTCGATACCATGCGGTTTATTCGCAACCATAACGCGAAGGAAGATACAAAACTAGGAATGGGAAATACCCCTTCCGTTACAGAAACAAACGAACACGGATTACGTGTGATGGCGTGACTGCCTGTCTCTTCGCCTTCCTTTGTAAATAAAAGTCAATTTTTAAGAACAGTTAGAATTAAATGATCACTAGCATTGTGGCCAAAAATAATGAGTGTCCTTTACTGGAGAAAATGACTATGTCATGTCCCATTCACCACGTCGTTGCCAAGCTGGGGGAACGCGAGAGCGTTGAGATCTCCTCAACGGAGTGGGTGGGTCTTCAAAGGTTTCAACATTTGTTGATGCATTAGGGTCGGCCGTGAACTGCCTAGGGTTGTTCATAATGGCAGGTTCATAGGAATCATTGGATTGGTGTACAGGCTGCGGACGAGAGGAACTCGTGATATTGTCACGCTCAGTGAGGCCTCGGATTTGGTCATTTGAAGTAGATCCTAAAAGAGTCCGTCTGACGCGGTAACAGTCAGATGGTTGTACTTCGTACACTTTTGAGCGAAACTGGGATTGAGTGAACTTGCGGATCTGTACTCCATTGTCCGTTATGGCAGTGACCATGTACTTGCTTCGTGCACATGTCTTATCCCGATCAGCTTTCAGGTACACCAAGTCCCCAACAGTGACATCGCATGGGTCATAGTGGAGGCTGCCATGAGCTTTCGACTTGCTACTCGTAAAATGATTTCTTTGACGTGCGACTACTTGTTGGAGAATAAGCTGTCGATCGCACACGGGGAGATTCTCTCCAGTTATCTGGTCTCTCTGCATGAGTACTTCCCTCGCAGAAAGTCCACCCTTGCGGATCCTGGAATTCAAGTTAGCAGTTGCGAGATTCAGGGTAACCATTGACAGGGGGCCTCCCTCTGGACTAAGATGGAGACACTCGAGGCCCAGTTCTTCAATAGCCTTCTCGGCTACTGGATTCTTGTTACAGTTCTTTGGGGAACCAAGTTCCAAATGAATGCCATGTTGTTCCAAGAGTTTATCCTTGGCGAGCAAGACAAACCCTGGTGCTGGGTCCACTCTGATGGTACATCCATTGGATCCTAGATGTTTGATATCTGCTGAAAGCAGTAAGATTGCATTTCTCAGGTCATCATGTCTTTCAGTTGGTATGATGCATGATTTAGTGAAGGATGAAACAGTTTCACGGAGGACAAAGATGAGCTGCCCATAACGTTTCATAACATCTGCGGCAAAAGTTGAACATATCACATCTGGCACAGTCTTTGTTGATTGAGGGTACAATTGCGACGGAATACGCTTTAATGACATGCAATGATGACAGGCTTCAGTAGTCAGAGTTGCAGCATTCTCAATGTCCAAGGCATAGAAGTATCTGCAAAATATCTGCTTGAGTTGGTAGCAGGAAGGGTGGTTGAAACGGATGTGAAGGGCAGTTAATAACCCGTCAATAACTGACCTTGGCACAACGATGCGATCACGTGTAGGCTGAAAGGGTTTGCTGTCACATACAACCAAAAAGTCCGTCATTTGCTATTGTGGCTACTCTCAGGTATCGCTTGACATCAGGAATATCTGTAAGCTTTTTTCCGGGGCGTGTCCCCTGAGAGAGATGTGAATGTGCGCGTTGGAGGTCAGGACATTCATGTTGAGAGGCTTGTCATGCAGCTCGGCTTGTGAATGGCATTTTAGCACCCTGCTCCATCACTTCCTTGACACTAAGGGAGAACACAACAGATTCGGTCGCTCCCTCAACAAACTTGCACACCTGGCAGCTCTGGTCTGTGCATTCGCTTGGGTGACGGCTCATGTAGTCTGAGGGAATATTTGTAGCTCCTGCAATGTGTGCTATGTTCACCTGGTATCTGCAGACCATGGACAGGAACGTTGTGACTCTAGCACTAGCGGAGAAACAACCATGGAGGAGTTTGTTGTAGGCCTGGACGCACGGCCTGCTGTCTGTCAGGATCTGAGCTTGGGAAGAGGCAGCCGTTATGTATGGGGCAAAGTGCTTAACAGAGGCGCCGATAGCAAGGGCTTCTAATTCACATGGAAGCCACTGCATTTGGTGCTTTTTGAGTTTAGAGTTGTAGAAGCCAGCAAGATGTGTCTTGCCATCCCAAAGCACATAGAGGGTGGATGAGATTCCTTGTGCCTTGATAGAGGCATCAGTGACATTACAGAGTTTATCTGTTCGCAGAGGTATCACAATAGCTTTACATGAAGACAAGGCTTCCTGAGCTTTGTGGAATGCTGAGATGAGGTCTTCTGACCAGGTAATCTTCTCATTGGATGGGCGTCCAGCAGTAACAATGTCCAAAGGTGACATCAACACTGCATAGCCATGCATTACACGGCTAAGGGCTTTGAATGCTCTGATGAATGAGCGCAGTCCCTGAACAGTAGTTGAAGATTGTACAGTGGACAGGGCTGAAAGTTTATGGGGGCTCGCTGTCAAAGAGCCGTTACTCCAAACCCAGCCCAATATTGTGGTTGACAACGGGCAAATGACTGTTTTGGGAGCGCTGAGGCGAAGGTTATTGCGTCGCAAAGCTGTTAGCACGAGACGCCAGTTGTTGAGGGCGTCTTCTGCGGTGTCACCTCCACAAAATAAGTCGTCAGCTAACTTGACTACGCGCCCTTCTTGGACAAGATGTCCTAGTACTCGTGACATCAGTTCCTCAAGATGTGACTCTGAACCAGGCATACCCATAGCACAACGTGTGTACACACGTATACCTTTGAATGGTGTGACGACACCACAATACTTCATAGAACCGTGCGACAACGGTATTTGATAGAAGGATTTCAACAGATCAGTTTTGATAAGAAAACGCCACTTGCCTATTTCACGAATGACATTGTCAACATTCGGCACGAGTGCGGGTTGTGGTTTACAGTACTGTCCAACCTCTCCGAAGGAAGTAACCAACCTACTTCCGCCACTTGGTTTCAGGACAAGAAAGGACATGTTTAGGTACTCAACTGTGACGTTCACTTGTTCCGGTTTGGCGAAAACCACCTCTTTCTCCAGGTCGTCAAACTGTTGCTGTAATTCGTTCAGAGCCTCGCGGTAGACGTCCCTTTCGTTGGGGAGGCAGAGCTGGACCCATGTTCACAACGGCTTGTATATTTCCACTGGTGCCATTGTATTTGGACACAGATGGATGAAACACCTCATGAAATTCTTCATGGAGCTTAGTGAATTTACGACACACATCAGATTTAAGGATGTTGTTCGGGTCCAGTGATATGTCCTTATGAGCTGATATCTCGTGGGTCGTACTGGGTTTGGTCACATGAACATTGTTGGTATCAACATCAACAGAGTTGGCGACGTGTCTCACCTGACAAAAATGTTCATGAGTTTTCAAGGTGATCTCACTTGATGTTGTATTTGTGATCCTAATCTTGTTACCGACAGAGGTGATAACTTGACATTGGGGCCAAGCCTTCTCGTGTGTTGCGTCATGATTACAGGGGGAATCGAGTCGTGGTTCTAGGGCCCAATCTAGAGCAGGAAGTGTGTCTTTCGGGATTTCCACATCGATGAACTGGTTTGGCAAGATGGTGGTCCTGTTTGGGGCTCGTATGAGAAAGGCCTGAGTAAGTCTCGCGGTAGCGTGTCCCACATCTTGCTTGCTGTAATAGATCGCTTTGGTGTCCTTTACGACTATTTGGTTTTTGGCAGGTCGCGTAGCAATATCATTCACCTTGTGGAAAGGAATTCCTGCTAGTATGTCGACATCTAGCTGTTTGACAACAAGGGCATCAAGTTGGAAGGAATCATCATCCCTTGTCACAGTGCAGTGAACTTCCCCGATGACTTCTAATGGAGTAACTCCGTCAGCTTGTCTCGCTCTCTGCGTAGCACCTTTGATAGGGAGATTAATTGCTCTGGCAAACGCGGCACGGACCATGTTCGTTGTATCACCTGTATCCAACGTCAGACGAACCGGGTGGTTTTCATAGAAAACATTGAGAAATGGTGATTGTTCCACACTTACACGTTTGACACTCGGCTCATCAAAGAGCAAGCTGTGGCCCTCCTCTTGGTCTTCGGCCTGGTGCAATTCAAGCTGCTCTTCATCCTCCTCCTCGCCAATAAATCTTGAACTGCCGGACATTATGCGTTTGTCCATTATGCGTTTGTCGTAGTCTGGGAGATACCTGCAACTTCTCAGGTAGTGAGTATTGTAAGCTGGGCGTCCTGCAGTCTTGCACAATATGCAGAATTTACTCACACTAGAGGTACTTTTCCTTGATGTATTGCTTCGGCCAAGATGAACCTGTTTGTTTGGCGGGTAGTTAGTGGTGTAAGCCCTGAAAGCTTTAGTGTCTTCAATACTACGAAGTTCATCAAGCAAAGATGATAATGCCTGTGATATTTTGGGTTTGAGTGAAGCTAAGGTTTTGTTACGGAGTTCAGATCCATACTTCTGTTTCACTAGTTGAGGGAGACCCGGGTGTATCAACTGTAACCAAAGTATAACTATCATGTTTTCCATAGTTGGAGAGAGGTCCTCATCAACAGCTGGTGCGACGCCATGATGTTCGATGCCACAGCCAGTAGTGAGGAGGTTATCTTCAATGAAAGCAACTAGCCTTTGGTACAGGTCCTCGGGACGTTCATCGGTTTGTAGTTTAATGTCTACAATATCTAGGAAATGAGATCCGGTGGATTGGAATCCATAGTGCTGTCTAATTTTCTGCCATATGTCACTCACAGATGTAGAATTCTTGATGACTGAGTTTCTAGAAATGACACAACAATAATTCGCAATCTGGCCTAGCATCAAGTCTAGATGTGTATTTTTCTGGACTGCTGTCCTCCTACGGCGTTGTGGGACATCTTCATCATCATCAACTAAGCCACGGTTAGGATTGACAGCTGTCTTCTTCTCCCATGTAAAATCTTCGGCGAGAAACGCAGCAAAATTATCATCCAGGGACAGAATATACACTAGATTTTGTCGCCAGTTCTCGAAAGAGTTAATTGTCTCATTTTTAGTGAGTTGCCACTGTTTTGGAGCACGATTCTGGGCCATGTTTACAGTTCAGGAGAGTATAACGAAGTTACCTGCACTAACGAAATTAGGTACACATCGACTGATATTGTCAATAGCTCACATTCCTTCGTAGAAAACAAAGTTGTTGACCGTCTGGTTAAGTTCGAGGGTAAAAGATATAACTAGAGTCCTGTTTGTCGGATTCGATTGACGTGAGTAAGAACGCCGCTGCCACCACGCCAAATAACAACATCTATTGCTCGATACCATGCGGTTTATTCGCAACCATAACGCGAAGGAAGATACAAAACTAGGAATGGGAAATACCCCTTCCGTTACAGAAACAAACGAACACGGATTACGTGTGATGGCGCAGTTGATTTCAAATATACTTGTATAAGTTATACAATGATTATTGAACACATTATTTCATAAAAACTAAATATACAAGATGATCTCATAACATTTACCTAATATTATAACTGATGGCTGGTATTATATAGGTGTTTCCATGAACAAGTTAAGCACCGACTGGCATAATTGATTCTGCACCAATCCTTATTACTTGAAGAATAGTTCTCTAAATAGCAGTTAACAAGATCTTGGCAGGTTTCGAACCCCAGAATGCTTTATGTGTTGTCCGCTCTCAAAACTATGAGACGTAGCTTTCCCTTTGTACTTATTATGTGACAGCTGCATGCATGGCAGTTGAAAACCAAACATTTTCTTCAAAAGCCAGAACAAAACCATCCAGTAAATTCATTCTATGAATCTCAAAGTCTCTCATAAACAATGATGGATATATAAAATGCAAATGAAATTTGACAATTAAGTAACTGATTAATTCCTTCAAAAGGCAGAATTAGGTCATCAAATGGATATAGTTTATGAATATCAAAGGTCTTCAAGATACCCAATGCAGACAATTTGAAAAATTTACATAACGTATGCAAATTAGGTAATAACTGATACATTTATTCATACCCTAACTTATTCATATAATGTCTTCACTATATGGATTTCAAAGGTGTATTGTAAATATTGATAAAAAATAAATATGTGCAAAATATTTAAAATGATTTACATAAAATATGCAAATTTGGTCAGTTGTTTAAACAAATCAATCTTTGCCATTAGTCTACTAACAAAAACAAATACTCTATATCATTAAAACATATTTATTAGTAAGATATCAAAAGTCTCTTACACATACTGTTGGAAATGCTCCAGCATTCTCAAGCGGACAGACACAGGATGACAGATGGGCAGATGCAGATGCAGATTTTGTAGATGGGGGTTTGATAAACTACATCATATTGAAAACAACAATCAGGGAGAAGTCGGCTTTTATTACTTTCTAAAATATAGTCAACATGATAAAGACAATCACCCATTACCTAAATAAATCATCTTATTCATCTAAGAATTGGAAATTTGACTTGATTGAGTGGGTCTGAATGGACCCTAATATCACATTCTCAACAAAGAACCATATGATGAGCTAAAAAGTAATATTATAATAATACTGACACATTGTTAGACTGTTTATTTTTAGCTGCATTTGTTTTTTTAAGTGTATTATTATATAATTTGTAATAATAATATATAGATCATATTAGTTCAATGAGTTCAAAACATCTTGATAATGTCTCACTGATTAAAAATGTATCTTGGGAACTGAGCCTGTTAGGAACTGACATGACTAAAGGCCATTATATAGTTTATTTGTTTGTCTCAATGAAAGTCTCTAAGGCACATGGTTTTCTGATCTTTTTGCTTCTCCAGTTCTCTCATTGAAAACTGTTCACTCAAGAGTACTTGGTCTGATGTACATACGTCTCATAGAATTTCTGAAACAAAACAAGAATAGTTTAACATCAACATTGTAAGGCTGAATAGTTTCAGATTCAGCTGGGCATAATTGTTTTTATCACAATAGCATATAAACACATATCAAAAGAAATTGAAGTTCAAACTCTGATGTCCATTAATTACTTGCTCATTGGTCTACAGAAGGAGATGAACATATATATGTGTTGGGCCATGACCCCTGTGACCTAGAATCCCCATTGGCCAAGGAGTCTTCACATAAAAGTTCAGCTGTCCGTCACTGGTTCTGGAGAAGTCGAACAAGTGAAAGGTTAATGGACGGATAAATGGACAGATGGACAGTAAAAGTTACTTAAACTTGCAGATAACAATAATCTATGTAAATAAACCACTGAGCTACACAAAAGATAACGGATTGGTTATCACAGTAATGACTTTATCATATCTTCATACATGATATAGAAGAATAGCTGTCTTTTCTTGTCAAAAATCATTTATTTCTCATTGAGTGAGGTAGAAAAGTAGATAATTCATGAGTGGCTCAGCGCGAGCCACGAGTGAAAAATTTACTTTTCTACCTCACGAGATGAGATAAACATGATATTTGTTAAGGAAAAAAATATTCTATTTATAATATCATTATTTCTATGTTTTATGTTGAAGAAGAGTGATATCAATAGTAAACATACAACTTTTGCAAGCTGACACTCTGACGTCATACCACTGTACCGATGACGTCACACATAATCCAGAGTATATGCTCCGATAAATCTACTCTATATAGAGTAGATTTATCGGAGCGTAAACTCTGGATTATCGAGAATGCTCCGAAGAGTGGTGATAAAGGTTGTCACCACTGTAGCCTGATAGAGGGTGTATTTCATTGATAGAACTGAGTATTTCATTTCAGATTATAAAATAAAACTGTATAGAATTGGAAATAGAAATTGCATTTAATTTATTTCGATCGAAACTTTTGCCATCTTTGAAGTAATTAAGAACTTGCACCAAATATGTAGCGAGGTCTAGCCGAAATCTGGGAGCGACAGGTAGTACCACAACTTCTTCCCACTGTACACTAAGCTGGCATATTTGTTTACAACTGGTCAGTAAACTGGTCAGTTGTATTGTCCTTTATGTTTTAAGTTTCTGTCCCATGGGGGTGAGGAACTTTCAATTATGTCTTCTGTCCTATATCAATTAAACTTATTTTCATGGTAAGCCTACACCGGTAAATCATAATAATGATGTTTTACAGATACTGCGACTTTAAAAGGAAGGAAGATACATTGGGAGGATAAGGACATCCCCTATGGTGGCGTACCATATATAATTCTAGGTACTGAAAACCTAGAATGCCAAATGGGCCCAAACAGACGAATGTTATCTGTCGTTATCGTTATCTCCCTTGACCATTTCCGTCTTATCCTATTGAGCATTTTCTTTGGTTACCGACCGTCACGCCGGCTAAGGGCGCGTAATTTTAGTACAGATTTCTCTCATAGAGTTTCCCAGGGGTGATATAGTGGAGAGTAATGGAGCATATATACAACCCTGGGTAACCGAGGATGCATGCGTCCTTGATTTTGGGTTTCTAACCATTCCTTTAGATCGACCTTGACTCTCGGTGGAAGAGAGATAGTGCTTCAAAGCGGTTGAGGGATTTGTTTCCTAATACACAAGATTTCAAAATCTACATGGAACTTCCAGCGGAAAACGAGCATCGTTCACACCTGATGGGCCAAGTAGGTCATCCTATTTAACACTAACAAACACAGGAGCTATCGCCTCTTTGTTGATCCTTATCTTACATTGAAAACAATGGAGTATCGTTCATTCAAATGAGATTAAAAGACATTTGTAAAAAGAGTATTTTGATAGTAAATTGTCAATATTTTCTTAACACAGTTGACCGAGTACTCACAACACATTAATGCCAGACTCGTTATGAAGATCCACGAGCTTGTAGACGGTTGAATACGCAATATTCAGGAAATGAAGAGATATATAATTGAATACTCTAGGAAAGAACTTGTGTCCCCTTCTGTGGTCATCTCTGAGGATAATCGTCGTTTCTACCAAACAGATAGGGATATCCGCAACCACATGCACAGCGCCATTACTAGCACGGTATATTATTAACTCCAAGGTGAAACTATGACTTTTTATTTGTCAGCATTGGCCTTGGAAATGTTATGTTTTCCATGTCACATACTGAGATCATAACCATTCATCTTGTAACCTTCACCCATGATGAAGGAAGAATTTTCTTAAAATCTTAACCTTCAATTACTTTAATATATGGTCTCTGGTGATACACCTTCGGTATTTCACATGTTATTTTTGTCAGTAGTCTATATTTTTCAGACCATTTCCTAATTATGTTTGTTTCAACACCTCTGACAGCTTTGTACATTACGATAGCGATTTTGATCTTAGCAAGCTTTTCGAATAATAGAATACTCTTTATGACTTGGTCTTGATATTACATATGTAACAATGCTATTCATGGTTTGTTACATGACTGAAGCACTCTTACAATTTCCTTACAGATATTCCAGCAATGATCAGGAAAACCTAAGGCAGACAATTCAAAAGTGGAGAATTGGAAATCCAGATGACTGCTTTTTCTTCCGGCCAGCGTAAGATTGTTTGCTTTTACATTATCACGTGTGCTTTCACTCTTTATATGAATATGTTTGTTTTGAGGCTACATGGAAACAAGTTCATTCATTATAATATATCAACCTTCTTCGAGTGTCCGATTTGGATTGTCTCTGGCATTAGTGAAGAAGAAGGGTAAGATGACTAGGTTGGATTGATTACAGTGCATCACATATTTCTAGTTTATTTAATTTTCGAAGATCACCTTTTCTTCAATATCGTCTGTTGATCCTTTGACAACCAATTTTTAAAAAGAAGTTGTGTCAAGTTATGTTTTTCAAATTTGTTATGCAATTTTGAAGACTGATACTTTTCAGGGCTAGGAATTGTGCATTACTTTGAAAACAATTTATTTTGGTTTTCTACTTCAAACACTACCAAACCTGATGAGCCACAGAGCCCATGGCTCTATTAATTTCGTTTTGAATTATATTTAGTATGGTTAGGTCTGTTGGTATCTTTTAAGGTCTCCAGACGATGATGAAAACCCACAAAGCCTGCTATTTATTCATCAAACTGCATGGCAGAAGAGACTTCTTCGCCGTTATGGGAATGAAATGTGTTTAATGGATGCCATTTACAATACAACGTCTTACGATTTGCCTATTTTCTTCATTTGTGTGAACACAAATGTCGGTTTCACTATATTGGAATCGTTTCTCGTTGGCAAAGAAAATAAGAAAACATTGCTGAGACGTTGGAAATGTTATTTAAATGGAATCCGGATTGGTCCCCTTCACACCTCCTTTGTGATTTCGACCATAGAGAAATCAATGCAATAGAAACTACTTTCCAGGGTAAGGCTACCATCAGTTAAGTAAAGTGTAGTTATTACATACGTAATATGAATGTTTATGAGATGACTTTGACTTTCGCTTACGAATAAATCACAACATTTAAAGATTTCTCAGAATATTCGAAACTCCGTATATTTAATGTTAATTCTATCATGAGTATAGTCAACCAATCATGCTTTAGTTAGCAGTCTAGATATACTTCAATCCCACTTGTTTTTCAGCCTGCATGGTCTTCATTTGTGATTTTCACCCTGAGCATGGCCTGGGAAAGTTGGTTGTCAAAAATTAGACACGGGGTGGCTGAAAAGAAGGTAGAGATATTGGCAATGTAAGTCAGCGGGATATTTTGTTTAGAATATAGTCATAAGTGAAAAGGATTTAGCCAAGTATATGATTCATTTACTGTCATGTTGAGGTATTAACAGCTGTATGTACTCAGCATAAGGTGGTTGTGTAAGTATAAGCAACACTATTGAAGCTTACATACAATCTTGTACTTTTTGTATATTCATGTATCTTTTTAAGGCTAATGTCAGTGGCAAGGTCAACAACCAATGAAGACTATGAAGAGGCAGTTGCTGTCCTTCGGAATGCTGAAGTTGTTCAGTCTTCGCCCAACTTGACAAAGGTGGATTGAATGCACTTGGTTGAAGGAACATAAGGTAGGATGTCTTAGCTGAATTCATTGAGAGAACCTGATACCAACTTAACATGAATAATATTCAAGTCACAATGAAGTATAACGTTATATATATCATTTTTCGTATATTGTTTTCCAGCACTTCTTACTCACATTCCATAATAGATTATCTTTGAGGCAGTTTTATGTTCCTAACATCGAGTTTTTCCACAATGTTTAAAAGTTAAAGTTTTTTTTCCCCATCGTTGGGTAAAACCCTTCCGTATTGAACTGGCCAACTATCGAATGACGACCACAATTGGCCTGAAAACACCGAGAGCTGAAAGAAAATTATCTTAAAAGGCATGCAATAGGAAAGACTTTTAACAGGGATGATAGACGTTCTTGTAAAAGCATTTCTACCAGACGCAATTCGAAAGTATATGACCAATCGTAATAATTACGTCAGAGCATTGTAGATTTGGTGACCATGTGGTCACAACCTAAACAAACCATTGTAGCAAACGTTAAACACAGTACTCATGAGATTGTATGTACTCTTCACTTCAGTCAGTATAAAGACTAAAGCAGGTAATACCAAATATATGAGTTAATATGTGCTTTGAGAAATGGTTGTTGAGAAAGAGAAGTTGAGACATGAAAACTAAGAATTGAGGGAATAAGAAAACTTGTGATATTTATGTTGTAAAAACATATTTGTATCATATTGTATATAAGTAATTATGAATATTTTATTATTATTTAAAGCGTGTTGAGCTAAAGAGCCATAGGCTCTATTTTGTTATTTCAGGTATACGCGTTACAATGTGGAAAGTCTGGAGTGCTACAGAGCATATGCAGAAAACATTCCAATGTTCTTTGGAAACCGACCTAAAAGGTTTGTAACTCATTGCATGGCACGAATGGCACCAGCCAGTGATGAAATAGGAGAGAGTGATTTTAAGGTCATATCGCCAAACTCTGGGGTGACATACTACTAGAACTTGTCAGATGTGATGCCATCGTGTACATGTCCGGACTGGCAACGCACGCACTGGCCATGCAAACATATGCTGGCAGTATTTCTTGCCTTTCCGGCACATGGATGTGATTTTTTAAATCCATGCTATACGTCCAGTCAATATTTCAATTTAGATGTTGAAGAGTTTCCAAGTGAGATTCATGTTGAAGTAACATCGAGTCGTATCCAGGATAAAGTCCCTGCGACGGAAGACGTCCGACGGACGTGCTTGGACAAACTGAAACTCATTACATCTGGAATATATGGAGCCACCGACAGCAGTTTGGGTTCAATACTGCAAGAGATTAACGTTCTTGAAGACTTGGTCACACACAAAAATCAAGATAAAGTCCAAGGCTTACCTATAAAACCAAAGCGGAAGGCTAAACATACCATGAAAAGCGACTACAAAAAGAGACTGCACGAAGATCACAGACAGGAAGTGCAGATTGACGGGTTATTTAACATGACATGACTCCCGGAAAGCACTCACCACCAATGGAAGGACAAATAGGTATGGTGTTGTAAGAAATAGGAATATGTGGGAAAACGACCATAGAATTCATTTTGTGACTTTAGCATTGATCTTTAAAGTTTGCTCAATTCTTCACCAAAATAACTTAAAAATTCAATATATCGAATGTTTAGATATCCAACTAGGTAATTCCGGAGGTGACAATTACAAAATTATTGCATAGACCACAAGCGCCTGTAACAATGTATATGTAGGTCATAGACACGATACATACTTATAGTAACAAGGCAAATAACAGTTTCATCGTGAGATTTTGGAAAATTTTCAAAACTCGATTTCTGTCGAAATAAAAATGAAACGGGTAAGGTTTTTGTACTTGATACATTGCTTACTCACTATTCGTACGAATGCAAGTCACTTTGGCACTTTAACATGTCTTTAATCGGTAAATGTATTTATATTTATTTATTTATTTATATTTATAGAGTTTTTGTAGCGAGGCGGCCATCGATCGTCTCATCGTCGCGGAAGTTTACACATTTGACCCGGGGGCTCCGGGCTTGAAGGCTGCGAGCGCTCTGATTGGCTGAGCGCACAGACAACAACAGAGGCACATCGTAGCTGTCACTATGGCGGTTTTAAATGAAAAGCAGCTTCATTGCCTTCAAGATGATCGAAGAAGGTCATAATTTAGTTGTCATTGGTCAAGCAGGAAAATCCGTTTTAATTAGGGAGACACAGTCACGACTCGTTCAGAAAGGACTAAGGTCTGTAGTGGCGAGTACAGGAATGGCTTCGACGCAATTTCCACGAGGGACAACTTTGCATTCTTGGGCTGGCTTACACGACGCTCATTGTCCAATCAGGAATTGCTACGACAGTTGCCAGAAAAGAACGCCACTGTGATTCGAAATACCGATGTGCTGATCGCCGACGAAACAAGCATGACCAGTGCCAAGATTTTTGACCAGGTGAAAAATGTTTATATAATTATAACGTGTTACCTATTTTCGTGGTATTAAGACATCCTCTACAATGAATGTGTGCGCTCATAATAACAAACACCATGAACATAATAAAATGATTACATATTTTCCCAACATTTACTGCAAAAAACACCACTTATTTTAGTATCTTGTTGATTTTGGTAGGCATTATTAAAAACGTTGAAATGTTAGTAATAATTTGAGTGTCACCTATTTTCATGGTATTTATCGGAGGGAGAAGACACCTATTTTCATGGTATTTATCGGAGGGAGAATTACAACACAACACATTCAGCATTATTATATTTTAATGATTTCCAATCACATAATACCAGGGTAAAAGTATGGTAAAAGTAAACTTTGCCGTCAGAATAATATTTGAAACTATATTTTATTAAACTATATAGTATCCTAGGTTGAATTCAAACAACTAATATTTCACATATAGGCCTATTACATTTTCAAATTTAGTTGGAGAAAATAAACTTATCATGTTGTTTAAAATTATGAGAACAACATTTTATTTCTTTGTTTAATTTTCGAGAACTGGACCCAAATATAAGATGTATCCACAATAATTTATAAAGGACTTTTAGACATATCATGACCAAGTTTTATGTAACAGTATATTGCTCTTGGACTTTAATTAAACAATAGTGCTGGATCCAGATATTGAGGTTAACATTGGTGTTCACTTTTGAACGCCCACCACCACGATGCATAAGACATAGACAATGGGTAACATGAACAAAAAAAATCTTAAATGAATAACTTTATAAAAATTGATTTTATTTTGTGGAAAGAATTCTTTTTTGTTTATTTGATACAGAATAAAATTGGTTAAGTATGGTAGGCAAAAAAGAATTAACACAAATTGACCCAATTGTAGAACATTCACGTCTGCTATTATTTTTTTCGAAATTCCCCATTTACGACAAATTAGTTTGACTTTGCACTCAGCCAATCAGAGCGCTCGCAGCCTTCAAGCCCGGAGCCCCCGGGTCAAATGTGTAAACTTCCGCGACGATGAGACGATCGATGGCCGCCTCGCTACAAAAACTCTATAAATTTACCGATTATGGCATGTTCAAGTGCCAAAGTGACTTGCAATCGTACGAAGAGTGAGTAAGCAATGTATCAAGTACAAAAACTTTACCTGTTTCATTTTTATTTCGACAGAAATCGAGTTTTGAAAATTTTCCAAAATCTCACGATAAAACTGTGATTTGCCTTGTTACTACAAGTATGTATCGTGTCTATGACCTACATATAAATTGTTACAGGCGCTTGTGGCATAGACATGTTTTTAAACAATTTTTTATTCGTTTCATACCCAGGATATGTATGCATTTATTGTTTTATTTGTTATTTATTATTTGTTTTAAAACTTCAGGTGAACAGCTTGACGAAGTGGCGAAGGAAAAAGTAATATCGACACAAACTGAGTGACGATAAGGGTATACCTAAAATATTATTCCCTGATAATTATACCCCCGCTACGAAGTAAGTGGGGGTATATAGCGGTCATTCCGTCCGTCCGTCCGTCCTTCCGTCCGGTCAATTTTCTAAAAAACCGTCGAAGGTACATCAACCAAACTTTGTACAGTTGTTAACTATGTTCTTCCGATCGCGCACAGACAATTTTAAATTTTCTGAGATTGAAATTGTGAGTACTCATGACATACTCTTTATTGAGTTCGAAAACCAGTTCCGAAATATTATTTTAACGGAGTTATGGCCCTTGAATCCGAAATTTAACTTAGTACCAAAAGAACTGTGATGCTCCAATGGGGACAAGTTTTCTCGGAAACTATTACATCTAGGTGAATGAAATTTTACATGTAGGTAGTCCAGATGATGCTCTTCATCGAGTTCACAGTCCAGTTCCGAAATATTATTTTTTACGGAGATATGAAGCCCTTGAATCTGTAATTGAACTTGGTACAAATTACCGATGTCTAATTGGAAAAATTAAGTTACCTGAAAAATATTACATCTAGGTGAATGAAATTTTGTAATAACAAAGCCAGTTCCTAAAATTATGTTGGACATTATTATGATGCTTGAAGCTGTTTTTTTTAAATATAGTAACCTTCACATCTATAATTCTCAATGGACGGATAGCGGATGGCGGGGGTATGTAAGCCATGCTCCCTTTTTTCTTGTTCAAAATGCAGGAAATGTAGTAGTAGTGTAGTTGGAGTTGCTCCCTGTGTCTCTGTCCCTGCGTCCGTTCGAAATTGTTTCTGGAGCATAACTCAAAACATGTGTGACTTGTAAATTTCATTATGTTTTAAAATTAAATACTACAATAAGAAGGTGGGTTACAGATGACAGTATGTGAGATTATAGTCGTACGCAGTTGTACTAGTAGGCATGATGATGTTGATTCATGCTTCTATGTAAACATATACTATAACAAGAAACTATTGACATGATACCCAAATAATTTTCTTTCAGATATCATGACTGACACTGTGACTCATTTGAAAGAAGAGACCACGTGGAAATCAACAAACCAGAAAGACATTGGTAAAACAAATAGTAGTATTATATAATTATAATGACATATAACATGCCTTCGGGGTAGATTTGGTTTAAGGTGGTAGTAATGATAGTATAAGAATAACATTGTGGAGAAAAGGTATGAATGAGAAAGATTCCAACATGTCATTTGAACTTTGCGAAGCTAACATTGTTTCTGTTATTGACCTTGTGTGTAACAATTATCAGATATAGATGTGCCTTGTAGTATTTTCTACTTTGCATAACATAACATCCTGTTTCTCTTATAGAACTTGATAAGATATGGATGCCCGTGAGAAAAGATAGAACTCAGGGAAAGGTTGGACCAGTCACCATTTCTTCCAAGTCAATACAGTCCCTTAATTAAAGGGGCAGTAGCACGTTTTTGCAAAATTTATTTTTTCAAATTTCCCATTTATAATGATAGTTTATGTCATTTAAATTAACTTTAGAGGGTAAAACATCTTATTACACAAACCAATTATCTGTAGTGGTAAATGCTATGTTGCGTATAAAGCAAAAATTGCATGGCGGCCATTTTATTGTGAACACAATTTATTATTTAGTATTACAAAAACGATTCCCATGGCTTTACCGAAACATGTACACTCATTTTAAACTTTATTTTACGAAAAGAGAAGGATGTTTTACTATTGATGAAATTATTTTTCAAATAAATTTCATCAACTTATTTGAGCGAAAAAACGTGCTACTGCCCCTTTAAAAGTCAACTGACAGACGAGGTAAGCTATTGATTGTTAAATATCATGACAATGACAAAACAATTATTCAGCTTGGTAAATCAAAGCCAGTAATAAAACTATTGACCAAAAGATAAGATGCTTGCCATTAAAAACTTCAGTGCTCTATTATAGTTTTATATCTGATTGTAAAAAGAAATACATACACTTTTCACTTTTTCCACTTAAAACATATTATCTAACTATTATGTGGACCCATATTTCACCTTCTCATGAATATCCATTTCTGGTTGGCGCATTACTGTTTCATCCTTGTTAACGCGTTACATTTTATCACTCACCCATTTTCAATTTTCACCCATTTTCAATTTTCTTAACGAAAAGCCATCTGAAGATATACATTTTCGGAGTTATCAAATTACATGTAAATTTCAGGGGTGGAAATTTCAAATAATTTACTGTTTTTACTTGCCCTGCCCCAATTATAATATGTAAAATAAAATAACTATAAAATCAATTTTAGTCTGAGTCATTGTATTTACTTACATAGACAACAATAAGATCATGATTAACTGGTTACCTTTAATTAGAGAGAAATTCACATTCAGCATCTTGACATGACTGGGGGAGGGGTTGCAGGTTGAACTGTCACTCAATTTGTTTCTGCTTTGCTGGTGTTGGCCTAACCAGCAGTGCAGTGCTTACAGTCTCACTCTGGGAGGATGGCGTCTGCAAGTCCCTTTGCAATGCCAACAGATGACGTTACCTGTCAGCAGACTTGATCCATTGAAGTACAGAAGGACGTGGTCTGAAATCTGCAAGGTTTGCAGGCCCATGTGTCATGATTGTCAGTGTTGCCTGAAGATGTTCCTGCGACAACACTGACCTCTGGTGGGTTTTCACAATGTTCATGCTTGAGAACATACGTTCGCACACAGCAGTAGCAGGACTCAACACAAAGAGAAGTTCAACAAGTTTGAGGATATGCACATACTTAGCTGGCTTTGAAATTGGGCAAAGGAGACGAGCATACACATCGAACAGTGATGCTGAAGCAGCACGGTTTGATACCTGTGCTCTGATATATATTGCCTTTCAAATTAGTGAACTCTTGTAGAATTTGAGCTTTTCCCACTTCTCCAAAAAATGCAGAGTAGTGTTCGGTTATGTCATTTATTTCGTCCTTACCAAAGACAGACAATGCCTCTCTGTCTTTAGGCCAAGCATGGAAGTTGAAGACGTTGAAGGACTTCAGAGGAACCTCTTCTCAAGATAGGTGACGACTCCATCAACAAGAGACAGGAGAAATCCAGTGGCTCTTTGGGACACCCTGTCAGCTTGACCCCGTCAAAGCTTGAATCTTCAATAGAGACTGAGTGAAGAAAATGTTGCATGTTGTCTTTGTTTTCAGGTTCCATCTTGCAATCTATTAGTCTCAAGATGAGACCTTCAAGCTCCTGTGAGACCTCAACGACCGCAGGTCTTCTCGTTGGAAGACGTGTGACACATCTGTCAGAATTGGCAGTACATCCATCAGAACAAACATTGTTTTCAGAAACGAAAACGATTTGAGTTTCTTTATCCAACCTTTAGCTTTTGCACTTTGTTCACTTCTGCCAGTCGCAACAGCATCAATGTGGATCAAAATTGAATGGTAACTTGTTCTAATAGCATTTACAGCACGTATCTTGGATGCAAGCACTTGTTTGACATCACTCAGATGTACCAACTCCGTGTTAAAGATGTCTGCAACAGCCTTAACTTCACGACGCATCTTGGGACTATAATGATAACATTTGAAAACTTGCTTTAACGTGTCCTCAAAACTTGAAAGGTTTGACAGGTGTTTCACTGCATCCAAAACACATAGTTCCAACTTGTGGGCAACGCAGTGTATTGGAATGACATGGTTAGCATCCGTCTTGATTTTCGCAGCAACTCCCCCTTTTGACCCCATCATAACTGAAGCACCGTCAAAATTAACACAAACTAATTTTGGTCCACTCTCTTCTGGATTTGTCAATTTGTCAAAGTTGATGCCACAAAGAACTGGTGGCAGATTTTATCCCAGCCAAAACTCCATCAGCATGGCAATGTTCCAGCTGCACTGTGCCAGCATGGAAAGACACGGGTACTAAAAACAGTTTCTTGTTCCATTGTTCCATGCCGTGTCGGTACTGCCATCACTCAAAATTGACAAGAAATTGCACTTCTCAACTCCTTGAATAAATGTCATGCGTAAACAGTCAGAACTTGCCTTGATGAATTCTCCACATGCTTTTCGATTTCTATGTTTTGTCCCAATGTCCAGACCTGAACACTCTAAAAGATCCAAATTTGCTTCATTATCAAGTAGAGGCTTCCCCCTAAGCGCAACTTGAAAAGCAGAAATGAATAGGGTATCAAGTCTTTTCAAAGTTTGCTCATTTAGTTGTGTAAATGCTTTCAGGATGACACTTGCACATTGTTTTTGAGAATCAGATGTAGGCCTATCGGCGTCAAGGTCACGTGAATCAGACCTGAAATATGCTTCACATTCTAAATGCGAGTCCGACACCTGATGAAAATTCATTCCGCCAGCTTTCAATAAATGTTCTCTCCCGTTTTTCCCCATCATACTTTTTGATCTTTGAAGAAATGTCATTGTTTATGTTAGGCTTACTTGACTCCGAGAATGTTCTTTTACAAGACGAATCAGATTCATTTTTACCACCAAAGAAACTGTTTATGCTACTTTGATAGGGCGCCGCCCTGTTTACCACACCACGAGTGACTCAATTAAGGGACCCCCCTAGGCGTTAATGGTTCAATGCATCGACATGCGCCGCGATCGATAAAAAAACTGTTGCAGTACTGGTACTTTTAATAATAAGCGTGGTTCACGCAATAAATATTACTTACATAATCAGCTATTGTTAACTTACTAACAAATTCCATAATCTATTTATTATCGCCATGTCTCGAACACGCGAGTAACGGGCAAGTAACATTAAGCATTTTAGTTGCCCGACCTAGTTTATTCACTTTCCCCGGGAGTCGGGCAATGGCAAATTTCCACCCCTGAATTTAATAATATAATATGAGAGAGCTTCGAAAATATGGGGTGGAAATAACTTTTAAATTGTCACTGTACTCAGTTGGTGGTAAAAAATAATTAAAATATTTGGCTTTCACAGTTTCTTCAAATTCTACAAAGTTTCTGTTAAGACACATATACAATTATTTTTTGTGTGATGTTTATATGTTTGCATACAGGTTTTCTCATATAAAAAAGATTGAATTAGAATCACAATAAATGTTTTTTTCTACTTTTAAAAATCTCATAAAATATAGATTAATTATTTGTTAATATTGAAATATTTTTGTGCTCTATTTATAGCCACCTGCATGGGCCACAAGTCAAACTAAATTGTAAAAGACTTCCAATATATTAACACATACCTTAGAGTTCTGAAATTCTGTCCAAAAAAATTTCATAAATGTACAAATGTAGTTCCTAAAATAAACTATTATTTGATTTCCAAAAGATTTTATCACTGTCTGGATACTTCCGCCAAAGGGATAGGGGTGACAGGTTGTATGTAGCAGTTTTTAATACTTATCTATTATTTCCTTATTGCTTAATTCATTTAGGTAATTCCATGATTTATCATTAAAATAACAGTATTACACACTCATTGCCTGTAATGCTGAATTAAAGAAAGTAACTGACGACTTTGAAACACTTAGTTTTGAGTTTGGAAAAATCTACCTATCATCCCTCAAACAAATGGATCGGTCCTGTCAAGATGCCATCCTCAGTTATTTACGTCTGTTGGGAGATTTAAGAAGGAACTTTACATTTCTAAATATGTTGCCTATTGTTGGTTATCATACTGTCTTTCTTGAAACTTAAAAATACTTTGTAACAATTCAACTGCTAATACTATGTTTTATTACCAATTCTAAAAATAGATTTTTTGGAAAGTCCGTGAAATCTTCAGCAGTAAGTTTGCTTTAAATCTAGATGTCGATGTCTTCACTGGTCTGTTGTAAGCTGCAGGTTTTTATTAGTTGCACTCAACTAAAAGGATGTTAAAACTTTCACTGTTGTCATTAATTGTTTCAGGTTTAAAGAAACTTTAAATTGCTTTGACTGTCGGCTGTTTGATCATTGCTGCTATTCCACCCCGCACCCTTCCTCTCCCTGTAAGGAGCTGTAATAACAGCCAATCAGTGAGCTTGACAGGTTTTTTGGTGTAACCTCTCGAAGATTCGTAAACAAACTTACATTAATTTCTAACTCAAACACTTATCTTGCTGACATGGTTAAAATGGTTCAAGTTTGTTTTTGATATACTTTATTAACAATACAAGCAACAATGCACGGTCTGACAAGCCACTGGACACCGGTACACCAGTGTATGCAATTTGACTTGCCCGGCTTATTTAATCACTGGACTCGGGCGTCGGGCAATGGGTTATTTCCACCCAGGGCCCTGATGACAAAGGCTGATTATTCCTTGCTGCCGGAAATTTTTCCTTTTTTAAAAAAATAAAAGGATCAATATATTTTCTTTACGTGTTGTGTTCCTTTCAACCAAAATACATGGTTTATCCTTATAAACAAAGTTGTCTTACTTAAAGTGTTTTTAGAGAAAGTCCTAAATTGACAAGTTTTGCGGCGTCTTTGAGGTTTCGTTGTATTTGATATGAAATATAAAAAAGAAGACCTGGACCCATATTTTTGAAGCTCTGTTAGCGCTAAGATAGCCGTAAGTGCCATACATTAACATTGACTTAAGACTAACTTAGCGCTAAGAGAGCTTAACAAATATGGGCCCAGGACATGACCTAATTTCAGGGACTTACACAATGTGCTGGGACAAGGAATTTCTAAAACTTGCATATGCATCATATGTCATATCTACTTCACATACAGCATGTCGAATACACAAACGGATACTCGTTTGACTTGACTTTTGTCATCCTACAAAACAACAGCAACACAGTTGTATGAAAGGGATGTGACTAAGAGACTGCGAAACTTTTTCAAAAAAGGAAAAATAATTCTCATAACAACTTTCATGTATGTACTACTTGGTGAACAAAAAAGCACATCTCTTCCACACAACTCGGATTTAATCTTGACAGACTAGATTTAATCACATTCTCTTGGTGTGAAGGATAGTTATTTGCCTCCTTCAGTGCTATGTTGGGAATATCTTCTATATCCATTGTAATTTTATAACCTGTAGTTGGATTGTAGTTTTATAGTTTTCTAATCATCAATGTTATTCACCCAAAATACCACTGCTACCCATCCAAACACTCATTTTGGGGGTAGGGTAATGAAATGTAGTCTCCATCCAACAAACATCATATTCGTGTTGGTTCTTGAGAAGAAGTCGTTTAAAGATTTTAGGGTTGACCCTCTGCCATGTCCATGTTTGAGAGAGGGGAGAGGCAACATTAAATGAACAAATGTTAGTCCCAGGGACCAAAAGCTCTTCCTCACCCTGGCATTTTCCGTAGACTTACAGGTTAATAAACCGTTGCAAGAATAATTATCATAATGAAAATCTATGTAAAATGGTTATAAAATATTGATATAAAAGATTGGAAATCACTTCAGCTACATACACATAATGTTAGGTTCCGTTGAGTGTCAAGAAAATTGTCTTCATATTAGCAAAACATATACAGCTCCGTGCCATAAGTTATCGGACGGTGAGGTTATTTCCATAGACTTGCATGTTAATTTAGTCTAGGATAAATAATTTTCATAGATAGGATTTTTGTCTGATTATATTCACAATTATCAAGGTTGTGAGGAATCATCTTGGCTACAACCTCATAATTTATGTTTAATTTTCCATTTCCATTATAGGTAACAGTTATTCGATCAACACATATAAGTAATTGTGAAAAAATTAACATGGCGATCTATTGGAAACATTTTTATTTAATGTACATATGCAGGTAAATCGGATATGTCTATGTGAAATTGAAGTCAGAAAATAAAAGTTATATTATGTACTTCAAGCTGAAATGAATTCAAATAAAGCCAAGAAATTTGACATTGATAAAATGATAACTTATTTTATGAAAGTTATATATGCTAGACTAAATTAACATGCAAGTCTATGAAAACACATCACCGTCCGTTAACTTATGGCACGGCACTGTATATCATACGTCAATACTTTAACATGGCGGCCAATGGGACATTGGTACATGAACTTGTATATACGTTCTTCAGTCGGATGTTATTTGATGAATGATCAACATAAATATGAACGAAATTACCGATGCACTGCTAACATATGTTCACAGATGTTTGTTAAATTTTACAACAATCTGAATTAAACTTAAATTATGAAAAATATTCTAAGTCTATGGGAAAAGCTGGCGTTGGGAATTAATTTTGACCCCAGACTGTGACAAAGACGTATCAGAAATCGTTGGGATTTTACAGCCGCTTCAAATAAGTTTACAACAAATAACACAACATGCATTAATATACACAGTAAGGTTTCACAAAGAATGTATTTTTATTAAAAGAACGTGATTAACATTAACATACTTTTCAATACAAATCTGCATAGAGCTCCTTGTTAAATTGTTAATAAAAACTATTAAAACAAATGAAATTAAGTTTGTTTCATCCCGAAAATTTATTCTATTAAGAAAATTAATTAATACAATCATGCCGTTGTCTCGTTTTGGATGTAATACCGTAGCCCGCGGTTGCGAAAGAAGCGGCTGTCAATCATCCGCCTACTCATGAATATTCATTCCTGGTTGGCGCATTACTGACTTCATCCTTGTTAACGCGTTACATTTTAACACTAACCTCGTCTCAACCGGGTTAAGCGGAAATAAATGTTGCTATGACTTTTTCGATTTTTCGAACAGGAGAGTTCCACACGTAAACTACGATAAAAGTAGTTTAGTATTAAAACTACGTGTGGTTTTGTGAAATGGACATTTGCAACTCGTAAACGTAAAACTTAGTTGCACGTAAATATTACACTTAGACGTAGATTAACATAGTATATGTGACACACTTCTACAAACTGTTCGTAACTACAATCTCTTTAAGAACGTTACTGACTATCTTGAAACGGCAACGTTTCCATGCAAATCTTAATGGCGTAAAATAGTTATTAACTATGTTAATGAAACTGAATCTGTACGATGGCATACCCAAGTTTGTTTGCGGCTGGATATGTCTAGATACCGCCTTACCCACAAAACATTTGCTGTACATAGATTATATAATTTGATGTATATTTATCCGAAATACAGAGATATTTTAACATTTTGTGTACAAGTAAGCTCAAGAGCAAAATTCTCAAAATATTGTGGACTGTGTGAAAGACACTGTAATGACTATGACTGCCATATTATTTTACATTGTGAACACTTTATGTACGACAGGAATCAATTCTTTTCAAAACTTATAGACCTCTTTGATGTAAATGCATATGTACAAATAAAACTACTAACTGAAGATGAAATGTTGGATATCTTGGTGAAATGGACATTCGCAACTCGTAGACATAAAACTTAGATGCACGTAAATATTTCACTTAGACGTACATTTACGATTTATTTTGTGAAACGGGGTCCTGGACTCTTTTTTGATAAATGATATTTGGTAATATATTAAGTTAGTACAAATAATGCATCACATACATATGTAGCGATGCAGTTTCCATTTGTCATCACAATTTTCCTGCAAAACCCTCATCTGAAAATTGTTAATGTTAATTTTTCATTTGCGTTTGACTTTGAAGTATTTACCATATGATGGCCAACATGACCAATCAATAAATTAAGTGTCTTTCAAAACATGTCATTAACTGAGAAGTAATGGGTTAGCCTTTGATCTTTCATGAGGAAGTCTTTAAGTGACTAATTTGCTGGACGTGGATTTCAAGCAATGTTACCATCTCCTAATTGAATCCAGTCTATAACAGATTTAGCCATAACCTTATACTATATTTATTGTTTATTGTTTGTAAAACATTGTCCTGTTTTAAATATCGACTTATTTGAGTTGAATTATTTTCTCACTGCATTTACCGTGAAGGTATAACGGGGAGTTGTTAGGAATATGACAATCAAGACCGCTCTCACCTTTCAATGTCACGTTTTAATTGTTTTATGCTGATTAATAAATAGACTATATCACTGTTTTTGCCGAATATAATTTCTCTCGTTGGAGTGAGAAAGTTACAGAAGTGCCACAGTGAGAATTGTTTTTATCTCCTTATTAGGAGATACTATCACCTTATTAGGAGATACTAACCCCTAATTAGGACTTAGTTATCTCCGAATTAGGACATAAGTAACTCCTAATTACGACTTAGTTATCACCTACTAAGGAGATACTAAGTCCTAATCATGCACAGGAAGATTTCTTGAATACTATCAGTTAACAATTTCGCACCAAGACAAGGATTTTCTGCAGCTTTGTCATGAAACTCATCACTAGGCAATGAGGCAGTGTTCACTTGATGCACCAGTTATATTCAAATATTCCCTTTCACTATTGACACTGCTAAATGAAAAGAAGACCCCAATCTAATATCATAACTACCAAAATGTTACTGGTAAATGCAATTTCAGCGTTCACATAAACATGTTGAGAGTAAATCATGTTTATTGAATAAATCCAGATGTGTGTGAATAAGGAATCGTCTTTAGGCACCAAATGGTCTGAAATGAAATGAAAATGTCAAACTGAAGACATTAGGCGTGAAGATTGACCTTCATTTTCCAATAGAGAAACTATTAACTGAGGTAAGAAATAACGAAATTGTTAACGTGTGTCAGAATAAATTTTGAGGAATAATTGTTTCATCTCATAGGCATTTAAGTGCATTAGCTGAATGTAACCATGCTCTATCACAGTAACTGTTTTGTAGTTTGTCGATAAAAAACATAAAATCATTTTCCTGTTCATCATCCAAAACTATGTACCACAGGAGATATCACTTGTGTGAGAGTTGTTGTTTTGACAGTAGGTGTTGCACAATGTTGTGCCTCCTTCATCGACAACACTTCATCCATATATTCATACTTCAATTATATGACATTATAGACATGATGATATCACGATGTTATGAAATCACCGAAATGGATTTTAGATGGCAGTACTGTGTTCACAGATGTAAAATGTGCATGATTGCATTTTAAACAGAATCTAACCTTCGCGTCTTTTATATCAAATATATCAACATTAGTTGATAATAGTAATATTATCCTCGCCATGCTTCGGATATTTGTAAATTTTATCAACGTTTTGTGATATATTTGATATCAGAAGACACTTAGCTGAGATTCTTTGAAAACAATTACTTTGGATGTATTTTTAAGGACTTTAAATGCTATTATATTTTTCATACTGCAATCTATATAATCTGAATTTGATCAGTTTGTCAATTACTCTGCACAAACATTTTGTTGATCAAATGAGATATCCAACTTTCGTTTCAAATGCAATAACTCCACAGGTTATTTCTGCAATGAACTACAAATTCAAAGTAACATAATCAAGTTTATAACTTCATCGAATAAATGTTCAGTGGTTACAGGTTTGATAAGTTAATGATAGCTTGGACGAAAAGGGAATTTATTTTAACTTTGAACATACCAAATTTTTGTTCTCTTTAATCCACAGATGTAAACACATTTTGGGGTTAAAAAACTAATTTAAAAACAATTTAAAGAGAAATAGGCATTAACATAATACTACCAACAGCAAATCTTTACTTAATATGTCTACTCAATAGTTTAAAAATCAGAATCCTTTCAAATGCTTGTTAATGACATACAGGGATGTAAAACAAGTAGACATTTTGAAAGGTTATCATAATTTTAGGAGATCCAAATTTAAATTAATAAATTTGTATTATCAGTTTCCCCTTACATAAATATTAAAGATGTGATATGATGTGCACAGTTGAATACACAAATCAATTCAGATACTTTAACTCATAACATAAAACAACAATGTCACGTTTTGACTTATTATTGAATATAATATCAAACGTAGCGAATAGTGAAAGAATAACTTTTAGTTGATAGATAGAAGTAATTCATATAGTTTTTAAGTTACTCACAAAATTAAAAATTGTCGCAAAATGTTACCTAAGCGAGTTCAATTTCAGTGTAGGACCTCTGCTTATTGCAAAGAGTTGAAATGTAATTGTTTATCATAACATAGTTTCCATTTCTAGTATTTTATATATTATCCGTAATGATATCAGCACTTACTTTCATTACAATATCACCACAGGACAACAATTTGGAGCGGATCCGCAAGAATCAGCTGCAGGAAAAATCCGGGAGGCGGATTCCACGACTTTTTGTCATGTGCTCAAGACCCTTCATAAAATATGATACTTGTTTATCATAGATCTCTGATTCCGTTCCTTTCTGTAATCCATAATTCTGTTTACCCGTACATATATTGAAACGATCTCCGAATATGAACATATCGTAATATTGCTTAAACTTTAAATGAAAACGTTGAACATGCCAAAAGGCGCACGTTGACCGTTTCCCATAACAAGTTTCTCTGAGCTATAGCTTACGTTTTCTAAGTTCTGCTCCGGAAATGATAACGTATCAAAATCCTCTTTGTTGAGTGGGTTATCATAAAACTGTGATACTAGCATATTGGAGCATAGCATTAGGATGTGAGTTAGGAAATGAATCATTTCATTATTATGCCGTCCTACCATTGAATTCTAAAACAAAAACACACATCGTTTCAAATACTAACTGACCATACATACTTGAATGCTTTGATGCTTATGTTGTGCATATATTAAATGATAGTGCTGTCTTTTAGTTACTGTTTAATAGCATATTTAAAACTGTTGGCGTCACTTAGTGCATCTTTAAATAATACACAATTAGGCTTATATAACACTGAGACACTCGAAATTTGATAGCTCGTGAAAGTTCAAATTAAATCACCATAAGGTTGACTATTTGATTCAGACTACCTCAGGCGTTGAATATCATGGAGTAGCTGGTAAATGTTTACCCTCCAATCTGTTTTATCACAACGTTCAAAAGGTCTTGACATCTTCTTTAAAGTTAAGATTATTGACATTGGTAAATATACATTGAATAGACATTAAATTAAAAGAACAAAATACAACCAAACATGCACCTCGTCAATTACTTTCTATGGTAAGATAATATCTAATCATTACATCAGCAAAGTGAACGTAAATGTCTCCGCGTTGATGGTTTGATGACATGCATTTACTCCATTTTATTTTCCAACATTGACTATACAGAGGTTATCTTGGGGACATAGATATTTAAATCTTAAATTGTTGGTTAGTTATCAATATCATCATCATTCACTGGATTCTGTTTAAAAATACACACAGTGTTTACTAAGGAAGATGCAGAGTTGATTCGATTTTAATTACCTTAAAATTATTCACAAGGTCACAGAAACGTGTTCATCATTTCATGATTAACTTAATTAACCAAGAACAATTAACTGGACTTCATTTAATTTCTTACAGCACGGGAAAGATGCAGGTCCAAGTCGATTTTGTGATCTTAAGAACTTTTTTTTTTTTTTGAAGTGATACTTTTCAGCATTGGAATGTATCATCTGGGTGACAATTGCTTGCTTTCATGATCATTGAAAATTGTATAAATTGATCAACACATATACAAAAAATGCAGAGTTGTATAAATATAACGTTTAAAAGATGATTATTTTAAATTCAGAACTATAAAGTCTTGAAATCATTTAACTTTGTAATCCTGTTTCAAGATTTTGAGACGCAATCGGCCGAAACTGTCATAAATATTTTTTCTTATAAGATTTTGTTATCAACTTTGTTATTAATGTGATCAATTCAAAGACTGCTTACTAGACGTTACTGGTACACGCTTAATCAGATTGATGAAATTGTTTTATTGATTTTGGAAATAGGTTTTGCTGGAAAAGAAATAATTTATTACCCCAAAGCAAGTTTTACGGCTGCTACTACGCAAAAAAAATTGTGCGTGTGTCTAAACTTGATTAAAAGAATGAAGTAATGAACTGCATATGAACTTTCAGAGCCCCCATGCCAATTCATTGATCTTACTTAGAGAGTGACGTCAACGACGCAAATGCAAAATGCAAAGTCAGATTTAAAGTGCAATGACTCCTACATTGATAGCTGATGCTCACTTAATACGCCTATTACACTTAATTAATCCAGTTTAATCCTATTTCTTTAACCCCATAGGGTAATACTTTAATGGCACAGACTTTCGATCGCTCATAGGTTTTAAGACAGTCAGGGTCCATTGTTAGTTAAAGGTGCATCCATTATGTTTCATAAAATTGTATTTGGCTTGAATAGGTTCCAACACACCATATGTGCTGTTTACAATACAAACAAATTCACTCAGCTTGCATATATTCATCCCCAATCGCCAAATGTATCAAAATTATTAGTTTCCAATTAATATCGAGTAACATCATTATTCATGTGCAGAAACCGAAAGTGCACTCCTATTTACATGCACAGTAGTTATGTGACCTATTGAACATTATCAACCCAAATTAGTTATTTTGTTTGGTTTAAATAAGATTCCAAAATTACGTTTGACTCGGTGTCGCGCGCCACACGCGGTGCATTGTCCGGTTTTCGATCAGATATCGATATTTTTACCTTCATATCGTCAATATACTAAGTCGAGTATCATCAAAGTGGTAGTTTTCGGTAACAGTTGGTACTTCTCGATAAAATAAGACCATTGATAACGTTTGGCATATTTGACCCCCAACAACACAATGGATGTACCTTTAAGCTAATAGGCCACATGTCTCTTCTACATGAATAAAAATGATATTTATTTGAGAGTACAATATTTGGAAGAAAGGCATAATGAATGAAAGGCATAATTTGCATAGTACAGAAATTGTCAAATTATATGACGTGATCTAAACATTTTATTCAAATATATCCAATGTAGATTTTAACGATGTATTATTGAAACCGCAAAAGATGGTTATTCCTTTTCCAATCCCAATTTCTTGTCATTGCATATAAGATGAATATACACGAAAAAGAGTTTTCACATTTAATCGGCCAATTTACTAGAAAATGGACATGTCCAGCTCACATTGAAATGGTCCATTCTATCCAGGAAATATCCTGCTTATGATGTCAGACCATAGCATTGCAGTTTAAGCTTATCTGACTAGGAACATAGTTTCTCTACTCAGAACACAAACGATAAGAATACGTTTAAAGGACTACCACTACTTTAGTTTACAATGCAAAAGATCCCCAAACACCAAGATGGGTACCATGTACCATCCTCTACCAGATTGCTTTAAAAAAAGATTGCTTTAGATCATCAGATATCAATAATGCGAAAAGTGCCTTATCCTGTGACCAGTTTCCTGAGACTGGAGCCATGTGTGCATTCATCAGCATCTTAGGGGATGAATTCGATGATACTAAGTGGAGCGCTTAGTTGCAGCCTGAAAGTACAATTCCTTCAGGGTAATAATATGTGTAGCACTTAGAGCATGCTAAGTATATGGATTTAGCGCAATATAAATATGCATTTATTATTATTATTATTATTATGCTGATAGTTTACGATTCCATTGTTTATGAGGAAAGAGAAGTCTCAATTTAATATAATTTAAAGAAAACGTAGCTAAAACTGACATAGTTCTTAGTTTTTGTTTCAATGTTGACATTGTCAGCTATAATACTAGCTAAAAAATGGTATGCCTAACTTGCGACTAAGTCATTATAGAATTTCATTTTAAGACCAAACTAAAATGTTTATATATAGTTGAAATTTAACAGCGAACGTTTGATAATACTTTGCACTTTGAATTTGTTTGTCACTTAGCGATAGACATTTAATGTATATAATCATTGATACACGTATATATAAGTGTTTTAAATCTCCGAACATGCCGAGTTAGCAAAGGCCTAGTATCGTCTTGAGATTTATTCTTTATGTCATCATTCTAATTGACAAGATGAACGCTTGTTTTAAGCATTCAAAGGAGTGTTGCTTTGTTCCGCTGGCAAAATGTCCTCTATTTAACGGTTTAATACTAAATGTTCCAAATTTAACAGCTATTGCTTGTGAACGGGGATTTAATACTGTTAAACGGTCATGCTAACTGATTATCTGCAACCTCATACCTTAACATGTTGTTAACGTCATTGAGGAAATCTGAGCAGGGAAAATCACCTTTACAGAGAATATAATTAGAAAACAGTGAATATCTAAAAAAATCTCTAATGTGTTTCATACAGTCTGATTAAAATCGACGGTTTTCCGTGGAATAAAAAATGCAAAAATAGTACATCTACCGGGATACGAACTCGTTCGTGGGTTTCCACGCCAAACCGTCTGAAAGCACCCCGTACACTAGCGTGTTCGGGCGCAATTCAGCTAGCCAATCAAAAGATGCCCAACAAATGCTTTCGGTGCGAGAAACTAGGGGCAGATAACTCCAAACAGCTATCCTTTTGTCTGTTACGAATGCTTTCAAAACCGCAACCGTTTAAATACTATGATGTGATTGGTCAGCTATTTGACTGGGTTTTGGCTGCGCTAAACTGGTTCTGAACACACGCCTATACGGGGTGTTCTCAGACCTTGTGGCGAGGAATCTACAGAACCTGTTCGTATCCCGGCAGATGCAAAATTTTGCAAATTTTATTCCTCGGAACAAGGTCAATTTTAATCAGACTGTGTTTCATAGTATGCATTTTTTTCTCAATTTCCGAGTAAACCAACGTTTTGCATTAAATGCTTACTATTTCATCAGGTGAATTAACAGACACTGACAATATATTCCGCTTCAAAATGTTCTTCAAGGACTCAAAGTCTCTGACTGAAAGCATATTATTCGATTTGGGTGATTATCATATTTAATCTGAGCATTTATGAAATTTTACTATGACGGTTGTATTGTGGAACGTAAACGAAAATGAATTTGGATAAGACACGGTATTTGAGATGGTATCTTGACAGACATATCACGGTCACCTGGACCAACAATGTTCAATAGTTATATATCAACCAATTCACCAAAGTATTAAGACTCTTCTCGACAAATAGTTGTGAATGCATTTTATTAATTTGTTACAAAGTGACCTATGAATGATACCAACAATAGACCATTATACACTACACAATAATAGGCGTTCAATTCACTCATTGTTTAATAGGTGTAACACTAAAGGTTTCCAATTTACGGGATGTTTACTCGCCGATGCCAATTAGCCTAATCCCATTGTCATTAATTGTACCACTAATCCTAGAGCTGATAAGCTGTTTAGTCTAAGTAAACTCTGATAGGTTAATTAGCAGTGTTGCAAGTGTTGTGAAGCATTTGTTGTCCGTTGCTAATCGTTACGATGTACTCGTATGCATGCATGTACCTTTACAACTTCCAAACGCAAGGCATGACTCTTTCCAGTCTGCATTACTGGCTGATTTAACCCTCGCTTTGTTGTGTCAAGATAGTGAATCGCTACACCAGAAATGCATAGCAGGCCTGGATTTCTAAACACATATTTTTAAAGGAAATACTGCAAGGCCTAAATCAGCCAGTAATGGAGACTGGCAAGAGTTATGCCTTGCATTGGGAAGTTGGTACCTTTATACAATGTAAGGAACGCCAGTTCAGAAAGTAAGAGAGGGTTCAACTGGGAGCGAAACAGCAGACATGTAACGGCAGCAAAAGGGGTCTGGTGAGGCCTAGAATTCAGCCAGGACAGACGTCCATGGGAGACGCAATCATGGATGTCCAGGATGTGGTGTATCTAGTGGACTCGATATTGTCGCGGATGTGAATGCAGTGACTATGTTTGTACATATTGTATAATCATGTTTAAAGTGTTGTCCTGAATTAAACCATTGAACAACGAGACGCCGCCTGTCTTTGTTGGATCTACGCAGTATAGATAAGTGTGCTACATACGTTCTGCTTCAATTAAAGAAATGCGTTCCTACTAGAGTCAGCGTCTGAATAATTAGCAGCTCCGACTAAGTCGGAGCTGCTATCAGTTTTTGCGCAGTTTCCGTCGCCGCCGCCGCCGCAGGCGCATTTTGTATTCGCTATAACTTTTTTCCTAGAAGGTTTTGAGAACTCATATACATAACTTCTTACTTATGCCCCTGGGGAATTTTTTTGACATGTTCATATTCAAGGTCAAAGGTCAAGGTCACGAGTTCTGAAAGCGCTAAATTAACTATCGTTAAATGATTGTTATACACAATGAAAAGTGATCACTGATTGTGTGACCTTGAATTTTAAAGGTCAAGGTCACGAGATAGGGTCAAGGTCACCAGTTCTGAAATCACTAAATAACTTTTTTCAATGAAGGTATCAACACCTCATATATATAGCTTCTTTCTTGTACACCTGGGAAAATATTTTGACACGCTCACATTCAAGGTCAAAGGTCAAGGTCATGAGTTCTGAAATCACTACAAAAATCCTTGTAAACACGATAACTTCAACAACTTCTGTGCTATCAGGCCCTAACTTGGTATATATCAACTATGGAGAATGACCAATATTTGAAAACGTTTTTGCTAAAATCTGTCAAAGGTCAAGGTCACAGCAAGGTCACAACTTAAGCGTGCTATTGTGAATATGCCTTATGTTAACAATGAACACTTTGAGTCATTGCATGATTGTTATACACAATGAAAAGTAATCATTGATGGTGTGACCTTGAAGGTCAAAGTTCAAGGTCATGAGATATTGGTTATGACCATGTTAATCTTTTGATCCAATTTTTAAATCAGAAATAGGTTTTAAGAACAAAGTTGTGAAAAGTGACCCCAGTGATGATTCAACTTGTTAGAATAACAAATTTTGTCCAAAAAAATACCCATTTTATTTATGGTGAGGAGAAAGCGAAGCTGAACAGGGCAAGGCGAGACCCAAAGTTTCGGAGCTGCTCTGCTTTTGCGGTGTCCCGCAAACGCTCTTCTAGTTATATTTAATTATAATTATAATTAACCATGTTTAAATGCAAAACTAAGGGTAGGCTGCAACTGACAGCAACCGCATGAGAAGGAGGGAAAAGAAAAGGAGAAGTTTGACCTTCCCAGAGGGAAAGCTCTAGTCAATTGGAAATTGGCAAATCTGTACATCTGTGACTGACTGACTCAAAGGAACACACAATGATGTTATGATTCAGGGGTTCTAGACCACTGACATTAGGTCAATTTGAACCCGAAAAATCAATTTTGAATGAACGAGTTGAAATATGCTTTTTGAATTAGATCAGTGAATTATTTTGGAAATGATAAAGATCGTTTCGAAATCAATGTAAATCCATAATGCAATGCAAAATGTGTTATCTTCAGTAGATGTCATCATCAGTTTCGAAAATGTTTTAAAGGCATCACAAGTACTTTAAAGGAATGTATATAAGACTATCTATCAATTACAGTACCTATGTGTTATGTGAGTTCTCTAAAACTAAAAACAACCTTGCCTCGTCACATAACTACATTTGATTCAATATGTTTTAATCTATAATCTGTTGAACGTTATATTTTATATGTTATATTTGATGAGTGAAATGGCATGCTATTTTACTTAGTGAAATAACACTTTAATAATATGACCACATGGTTTGAGGCGATCTGGATTTTCAATTCATAAAACAATATTCACATACTACCACATATGTTAGAAAGTATATATAATAATTTGAAAATTTGACATTTTCTTCTGATATAACAACACAAATCCATTATAATAATTCCATTGTTAACATGTAAGTTATACTTTATCATATCGCCCAATCCCTAGGATAGATGAAATGCATTTTCTCAAGAATGACAGATGATTACCTCTACGTATATTGTATATCGGAATCAATTGAGCATAAAATCGAGACAATATACAGTTGCAATTGGTAATTAAGACGATTTTAATTCACCCATTTCAACACTATCGCAATTTGTTCGGTGAATCCTTTTGAAAATGCTCACTGAGGCGTGACTGTGATAAGCGAGAGGCGGGGCGGCTAGATAGCTACTCCGCCGTTAATTAATTAATGATGATTATCACTGCCGCTAAATGAATTTATGAGGTGTATTACATCGCCAAAAAGACATGTTTATGTAATAATTGTGTAATTGTCATCTGCGGAATTACCTAGTTGGATATCTAAACATTCGATATATGGGAAATTTAAGTTGGTTTATTGAAGGTATCTTTGTGAAATTAACAATCAAAATGTTGCGAAATTAAGTTGAATTGTGACTATCGCTGAAAATCAAATTCCTCCACATACGTCACAGAAGTCATCCCTTCACGGGTCACACCCCGCAGACTTTCATTCTGGTCGCTGGGGCTAAATCAGGCGTTTTTTTAAAAAGCCGTATGTAAGTAATTTATGGACCGATTTCAGAAATTTAAAATCGAGAAATTGTCAAATTGACATCCCATTTTAATGAATCCGATTTGGACCATATGTCATTTCATCTATCCTTTAACTAACCTTCAGCAATTGCTTGTGTTATGAATGACATATTCAGAATTGTGAGGTCTAATTATTGACTAATTACAAAGCAGGATATGTGTGACAACATAATGAGACCAAAGTGATAAAATTGCATGAGATTCTCACATTCTGTATTGTATGTAAAAACAGGATTACATCAGTTATGTACAGCAATGCTCTTTGAAATGACAATACCTCAAATGGGATATATAGTTTAAAGCCAGAACTGTGTCGTGTTTATGTTCGAAATATGTTCGTGAATTGCATCCCTAAATGTAAGTATAGGAAATTATTTATCTTTTTTTATTCCACACTTTAAGTCACAGTAACTATCAGAGTTTGAAAGCCACGTCAATACGCATTCAATGTTACTTCCTTGAGAAATCAAAGTCTGCTCAATTGAAATTTCCTTAAATGTCAGGTATTCTTTCACATACAGCTTTTTATCACACTAAGTCTGAAATAGAAATGGTCCCATGTAGCCTTTTCATTTTGTGTAAAGGAATTATCGATAATGATTCTCAATCATTTTTAATCATTCGGTCATAAAACTTTGAACTCCATCTTGTATTATTCTTTTTGTTAAGTTTTAATATGTTATTTGTGCAGCGAGTTACGTCTTTCATTGGGGCTGTATCTAAACGTTTCACTAATCAGCAATCTTCTTTGTTGGACACAGCTGCTCCAAGAATACTTTAATAGCACGCTGGTGCGTGTGCAGACCATTGTATGTCTGGTTAGTTTTTTTAATTCTTAAATACAGTAAATTAGACAAATCGTGGTTTAACCACGCCATGTGTCGGTTAGATTTGGTGATTGTATTGATTTAGTGTAAAAATGTATTAAGGAGCCCAGAAAGGTCTCATTTAATACACCGGAGGCCTTATCTAGGAAAATTAGTCTTTCTAAAGAAGTCTGATTCTACTTCGAGTAACCCCTGAAACCACTTCGGCAATTCTAAACCACAGGACAAAAAGTAGTGGAATCCATTTGTTCCGGATTCTCTCAAATATTGGCGGGTTCTGAAGATTCCGGAAGAATCCAGAATTATCCGGCAAGCTGATTGCACCACTTTTTGTCGTGTGAAATATTTAGTTTGAGGGATCAAATTAGTAAATCGAATTTATGAAACGTCAATGGTATTGTGGTGTGGATATTTGTTTTAATCCTAAATGCAGTAAGAATAACAAATCGTGACTACCATGTGTCAGCTTGAATTCGTGATTATAATGATTTAGTGTTGAAAAGGTAGTAAGGCGCCCAAAAAGGTCTCAATTCACATTGGTAGGCGTATTCTTGGCAAATAGGTATGCCACAAGAAGTCTGATTATGCTTCGAGTTACCCATTAATCCACTGTTAAAGGTTTTCAGCTTTAATGTTTTGTCTCTAGGAATCAGATCTAATAATGCACTTACGATAATAGTGTTGATGAATATTATCATATTTCAGGAGAAAGACAGTTTTAAGATATATCAATATTAATTTCTCCAACCAATAACCTATTCTAAAATATAGACTTGTCAAATAAGTAATAAACTAAGTTTAAAACCATTGTTAATTTTAAAAGTTTAGACTCTGTCATGTAATTTAAGTTAAACTGTTGCTTTAAATGCGTTAGATCATGGTTTTAGTGATACTTGTTTGCTTTAAAGAAAAGTGAATAAATTGTTCTACAAGTGTACAGAAAATATATAGTCGTATAAATAAAATAAAATATATTTTTTTGAAATTGGGAGCTATAAAGTCTTGAAATCGTTTAACTTTCTAATCCTGTTTCAAGATTGCAAGAAGTGTAGGGGTAAAGCTGTACCGAATAATGTTTCTTATAACTTTTATTTATCAACTTTAACATTAATGTGAACATTCTGAAGACAGATGGCTTAAAGCACTTTACTTGTCCTCTTTTGATCTGATTGCTTAAATTGTTTTATTAATTTGGGAAATTAGTTTTACTTTTAAGAAATGTATCATTTCCCCAAGACTAGTTTAATGTCTTCTACTACATTGTGCAAATTTATAAACTTAATTAAAGGAATTAAGTAACGCACGCCATATCAACTTAAAGCCTTCAAGCTAATTCATTTATCTTACTAAGTGAGTGACGTCCACGACATTGTCGATTTCAGCTAAATGTAAAGTCTGATTTAAAGTGCAATGAGCCAGGAACCTTTATCCGACCTATCGCTGATGCTCACGAAATACGTATATTACAATAATTGAATCCTCTTAGCTAATACCATAACGACATTGGGTGAAATTTAAACGGAGTTCTGACCTCTCATAGTGTTACTATCGCTGTCAATTGTTTAATTCAGTTAAGAGTCTATAGACTTTCCCCTGTGTTCAAGATCGGTAGTGCTAGTTAGAACGTGTAAGATCTTGAACTTGTTCTACATAGGTTAAAACAATATTTTGAGAGAAATGAGAACAATTTAAGGGAGAAAAGCATTGTACAGAAATGTTGAAAAACAATTCTAGAATTTCTAGAATCCGTCAATGAATATATGTATATTTATGAAAAGAAAGTAATATGTGTTCATATACTTATTTCCAAAACCACACATATTACATATTCTATCTCCTCCAATGTGTTTTGATGTTTATTGAACGAAACATTGTGTGAGCAGCCATATGAAGGGAGTGATAGTCTATCACAAGGTCGTCAACACAATATTTATAGGAAATGTAATCTGTAAAGGACCACTGATCACAACTGGTTATCAAGTTGATAATCATGACATTTGGCATGCCAATCATTATATTCAGGCATATGTATCGTAAACATACATTGACAATGACACGTGTTATTGTTGTCACTTCACTGTGATATTTTGCTTGAGGCCATCATATGAAAAACATGACCACCTATATGAGTACATCAGTAATAGATGCATGGTAATACATTATTATACTTATGGATATATGTTTGTATCTAATATGCCAAAGATCTCAGCCTGACTGTAATTAAGTTCTGTTCTTTTAGCTTCAACATGTACGTTATTACAACACTCTATCAATTGTATCCATGACGTGTTCTCGCAGTCTTAGTTAAACCTGTACCAGATGAAATGGTACATGATACACTATTATTCAATTGACATGTCCTAATTTCTCCTAATTGCATAAGAGACCAAGAAATTATCTTTAAACAGTCAGTTTGGGATAAAGTCAAAGAGAGATTTCAATTGTGCGGATCAGTATCGATAAGCATTTACTTGTTGCAAATCAACATGTCCAGCTCACATTGAAATGGTTAATTCTATCCCGGAAATATCCAACTAATGAAGTCGGAATCCATTTCCAACTAATCAAACGAGGGACAGGGTTTCTCTATAATCAGAACCCAAACGGTAACACGACTTTCAAGTGATAAACATTACTTATCAGCTTCCAATACAAAAGATCCTCGAAACATCAATATCAGTATCACCCCTTACTGATTTCTTTCAAAGGGATCACTTTAGATCATCAGATATCAATAATGCGAAAATTGCAATATCATGTACCAAGTTTCAAGACACTGTTGCGAGTTGAATTAAAAGTCAGCTGAATTCGACAATACTGATTGTTGACCGTGGCGTCTTTCGACTGTGAGAATAGGGAACCATAACAAGAGTCATCAGAAGATGACATATCCCACCGGTCCCACATAACTTGTAAAACATATCTTTGACAGATAACTGTATATCTACTACTTCAGTTAGTGGGTAATACACATGCTGATATACATATATGATGAAGAGTTTTGGAGTACTGCTCCTGAGCAGACCTATCTCTGAACAAAATCCAAATCAAACACTTTTATATAAAAACGGCATAAAAAAAAACATTTCAGGAAAGACACCACTACAGTTACTAGGTTATACACATGCAAAGTTTCAGGAAGATATGATGAAGAGTTTTGGAGATGTGCTCCGGAAGCGAACCTGTCTCTGAACAAAGTCCAAATGCAACACGTTTCTAACACGTTGGCTAAGGGCTAGCACCTTCTTCAGATTTATTCTCATTTTGCAATTTTAATTAACAATATTAAAGTTTGTTTTAAGCTTATATCATACATTGTTTAATGTCCTGATAAACAAATGATTGTACATATACTGTTCTGAGAGTTCTGCTTTGAGTTTTCAACAATAATATTCTAAATAACTTGAAAATACCATGGTACATGGTACATCTATATTGCTTCCTTAGTACACATACTAATTTCAACGAAAATAATTGTGAGAAGAAAATCCAGAATGCACGGATACACAAAATATCTATATACTGCTTCATGAAAAGTTTTGAATACATTTTCAACAAAGGTGTGTAAGTGGCGTTAACGAACTTAGTCACGTTGTAAATGTACAGTATTACATACCAATTAGGTATGAAGAAATTCATGCACTTTAAGTTTAACCAATACTCATTTAAGTTATACCATTTCACACCAATACAATATTGCACATTGCAAATGAACCATTGATTAACTTGTGTCAAATTGACCTGCATGGATGTAACCAACAATACCCTACATGCATTAACTGTATAATCATATGCCCTCAATTCACAATCTACATCTTTTAAAGAACCCGAGCCCTATTAGGATGGGCGTTTCAAAATATTATGATTCTTTCGATGATTAAAAGCATTGTCATACCATTATTTGATGAAAAGCTAAGGATTGCTTCAATTATTTGCAGTGCATTGAGACTGCCTGCAACTGACAGCAACCGTTTGACACGGAGGGAAAAGAATGTGAGAAGCTTAACCTTCCTAGAGGAAATACTCTAAATAATTGCAAATTGGCACTTCTGTTTGAATTGTACGTCTGTGACTGACAGGTAGACCTAAAGGATAATATAAGGATGTTCTGCTTGAAAGATTCAAAACTACTGACGATTTCCTCAAGGCAGGTCGATTTGATCACCGAAAATAAAAGAATTAAAATAAGCTGTTTTGATTTGGCAAGTACATGCTGGCTGATCAGTTATGATGAAGAACGTGAACATTTGTTTGTGATTCAATAAGGATAAACATTGCACATCAAGTGCTTTAAATGCGTAGCAGAACTACATGTAGACTACATTCAATCCAATGCGTTTAATCTGTCCAATTTTAAATAAATATATACAGTAGAAATACATGCCATTGAAGTGAAACAATGTAACAATCTTTGGATCACACTATCTGCAAAAGTAAATTCATTGTACTTTTATTGGGTAAATTATCCTTGTCTGACTCGAACCATAATCTGAGCTTTCTCATTCAGCCACCGAGACTTCGAATTTGGATTAGAATCCTGCAAGATTCCTGACTCGAAAAAAAGTAAAGGTCTGCACTTCCCTCTAAAACTAATTTTTGATTTATTGAAACATTTGTTGAGTTAATTACGCGCTTCATTGACAAAATGAGTTTCTCCCTCTGATTGTTATACATTGAACATTCAAAAAAGAAGTGATAGGTATTTTCAACATAACCACAGACGCATTTCGGATCACTTTTAATTCCAATTTTACACAAGTCAAAGTTTAATGAGCTGACTGCATATCGTAACTTTGTATGTAATATGTTCAGTTTTCTTTTACCACATGAAAAATAGCGAGGTTCACGGTCATATTTATCAATAATAGATGTTTTAAAAGTCGAATGAATGACTTTGAATGTTTAAGTCTAGAGAATGGAACTGACATGTTTTGAGAGTAGCGTAAATTATAATTAGTTTTAGACCCAACGTCCTGGGGTAGTAGTTCAGCAAGGTATTGATGGGCCATTTGCTTTTGAATGTTATACATTAAACTTAATCGTCTTATTTTCCTACGTTCTTGTAATGTTCTCCAGCCAGTTTTAAAGTATAGAAATTAGTGTGAAGTATACTTCGGCAAGCCAGTAATTATCCTTGCTGATTGTAGTTGAATTTGTTCTAACTTGTATATTTGTTCTTGTGTACAACCATCCCAAACTTCGGATGCGTATTCAAGATGAGGTCTTATGAACATCAAATAAATCTTATTGATAGTATCTCATAATACATAATAAAACATAATACATATTTCAAACTTCGCAAGGAGTTCACCATCTTTGCTACACTTTTAATAATGTTTTCTATATGATCCGCCCATTACCTGCCAGTGTTATTCCAAGGTGTTTATGCGCCTCCATTATTCATCAACTCCATCAAAATTAAGATGTAACTTTTCAAAATTAGTTTGAAGCGAGAATAGCACAGCTTCAGCTTCAAATTTAGTTTTGCCAGCCGGTCAAAGTTCAGAAACTTTAATTGACATGCCTGAGCTGCCTTGATTGATGAAGAAAGGTCTGTAAACTATCAACTCCGACCTGCTTATCACATTAAGAAATAGATTAAAACTCAATAAGTAGAAAAGGTAGTTTAAAGTTCCAAAAGGTTTCACTAACTTCAGATTACCTAATGTAAAACTGATTACACCATGGCGCCAGTTTGTCAGTTTGGAAAACTGTTAAGGCTTATCATTTAAGGACAGATATTTGTTCACGAGGACGAGGTTGTGATATTTATGTGAGTGAAATGACACTTTCACTCATTTTACTTAGTGAAATAACACTTTCAGTCATATGACAACATTGCGATCCGGATTCTCAATCCATTGAACAAACGTCACATACTACCCTTTGTTTTGTGTTTGAAAGTATATATGTAATAATTTGGAATTTCGACATACGAGGAAACAAATCAAATATCCCCTTTATATTAGCATTGTTAAGGTATGATTTCTACTTGACCATATCGCTCACTCCTAAACTTCATTAACCTTGAGCGCATGTTTGTGAAGTATGAGAGATAAAGTTAGCATTCAAAAGGTATAAACATTAATTTACATCTATTTACAAAACAGGATATGTGTGGCAAAAATATGAGGCCAAAATGATGAAATGGTAATTCTGTATTATAAATAAACAACGATTACAACAAATGCAGCAAAATTATGCAAAGTCTTTAGAACCACAATACCATGAATGGGGTATACAGCTTAAAGTTGTGTTTGCTTTTTTGGAAAGCTGCTGCTCATAAAAAAAACTGCCCATACTTTCAATAGGAATTTTTTATTTTTTAAATTTTTTTATTTTGAAAAGACAGGTTTCCGTACAAATTAAAACATTTAAATGTCACCACATTTTGAATAAACGTTGGTCAAATAACCTCAAAATAGTTTAATCTATTTAAAATGTTTCAATTTTCACAAAAGATGCAATCGTTGATGTACTTTACTATACATTTTGTCAGTGTTTTCATTCCATGAAAGTTGGGAATCTAAGACAGTACCCAAATATTTATAATATTTATAAATATTTTGCGAATTCAAGTCACAGTACCTATCAATGTTTGAAAGCCACTTCAATACACATTCAATGTTACTTGACGACGTCCTTGAGGGATCAAAGTCCACTCTGTTGCTTGTCAATTAACAGTCTCTTTTGAAGAGAGTTAAAATGTTTAATGTCACGTTTCCTATCACAAAAGACCCTGGAGACATACATTGAACATCATACATACGCTTAAGTTTTAATCACATAAAGTCTAAAATAGAAATGGTCACATCGAGAGTTTAAAATTGAGACAAGCATAAAAAGATTGTCGGCAATGATGCTAAATCCGTTTTTATCACTCGGCCATAAAACTTTAAATTCCATCTTGTAATATTCTTTTTGTTAAGTTTTAATACGCTATTTGTGCAGCCAGTTACATCTGGTATCTAGACGTTTCAGTTAATTCAACTCCTCTGTGTAGGACACAGCTGCTTTAAGAGTACTTCAAAAGTTAACTGAGACAATTATCTGCCTGGTTAGGTTTTTTTTATATTCTGAAATGCAGTAGGATAGACAAATCTTGACTTAGCCTCGCCATGTGTCGGTTCGATTTGGTGATTGTATTGATTTAGTGTAAAACAGTTATTAAGGAGCCAAAAAGGTCTCATTTGACACACAGTAGGCGTAATCTAGGCAAATTAGTCTTCCACAAGACGTCTGATTATGATTTGCGTGAAGTCAAAATATAAATAGTCCATGGGCAGCTTCAAATGGAGGCAAGTGTAAACAGATTGTCGTTGATTATGAGCAATCCACTTTTAACACTTAGCCATATAACATTAAATTCCATCTTGCAATATTCTATTTGTTACGATTGTAATACGTTATTCGAGTAGCAAATTATGCAGCACTTAATTCAACGGCAACCTGCAAGCACAGCTGCACAAAATACTTTAATAGCAGGCTGGTGCGTGTGTAAAGTTAACTGAGACAATTATCTGTCTGGTTAGGGTTTTTTGTAACCCGAAATACAGTAAGATAGACAAATCGTGACTTAACCTCACCATTTGTCTGTTCGATTTGATTATTGTATTGATTTAGTGTAAAAATATATATTAAGGAGCCCAAAAAGTCTCATTTGACACACATTTGGCAAATTAGTCTTCCACAAGACGTCTGATAATGCTTGGAGTTACTCCTGATACCACTATTGGAATTATTGATTTTGGAGTTGTCCGAGGAATCAAATTTGAAAAATGGGATTCGTGCACCATCAGTGATATGGTTGATGAATTTTATTATAAGGCAAACCCTGATTGTTCTACTAGAATAAAGTATAAAGATATGTCAATACTATTTTCTCCATCCAACAAAATGTTATAAAGTGTAGATTTGGTCAAATAATAAATAAACTTAAACTTAATAGAATGTGTTATAAGTTGTTTTTATTTTATTTTGGAAATAAAAATAGATGTGTCATACTCCAGCATTTATATAAGATGAACTTCCACTTTTCAAATGTTTAGTTTAAATGCCAATGAACAAACAAAATATGTATCTTATCCATAAACAGATTTCTACAAAACGTTTTCTCCAGAATACCCTAAAATAAGACCTCCAACATTCAGTTTGTTGTAAAATTGTGTGTTACTTCGAACAAGTCACTGTCCCGGGTTGCTTCATCTTATAAGTAAAGCACCCTGCATATATCCAAAAAACAGCTTGAAGGGTGTATTTATGATACTGACTAATGAAACACTTAGATAACCTTAAAAGTAGACTGACATGAGTACAAGTTACTGTGGACAAGTATCCGCCAGGTTAGATTAGTTTTAAATGCAAACTTAAGAGGACAAAACGTGATTTAACTTCACTGTGTGTCAGCTGGATTTCATAATTGTATTGATTTAGTGCGAGCGATGTAGTAAGACACCAATATGAGCTATTTTAAAATTAATAAGTGTAATCTACATTGGTGATGAATATGATTCTATGTCAAACCCTGATCTGTTAAGAGGAGTCACATCAGTTAAGTATGTGTGGTACCTCAACTTAATCGCTACTGCTGGCTGTTCACTGCATCTCCATCTTTCACCACATTAACACTACGTGTTACATAGAGGATACTAAACGACCTTCTATTTAATACTATAATATATCGCCACGAATCATGTTCAGATTTTAGAAACAAAATTAATCAGAAATCCTAACAAATCAGGGCCTTTTCATGTTTTTGTTTCATGATATTGCTTTTTAAAACATTGTCAATCATCAATGTTAATGGATGTGTTACTTTCCGCAAATACAGATAGTACATTAAGTATAGTACATAGGAAAAATATTATTGATCTTTCACTATTTTCAAAAAATACTTCAAATTCACACGATTAAAAATTGTGAAACGTTAGTGTGCGAATACACCAGGAAAGTAATATATCAACATATTGAAAGGTTTGTTCTGAGTGTAATAATTATGTCTTCACACATTACCAAATTGACGTTAACACCGAACTTTCACCACTGTAAATATAAAACAGTGGATCAACAATACACCTTGCCATATAAAGTTAGTATTCATTGGACAACTCAATACTAGCACAAGGCTGAGCTGAGTAAAACCTTGAACAAGGTCGTTTAATCTATGTAATCAACTCTAAGGTTAGCCTGTTAGTCATTTTATTGAATTCCCTGAAAAATTAATGTTCAACATGACCAAGTTGACAAAACTTTTTTTTTGACATTTCTTTTCAATCAGAAACAATTTGGTACACAAGGTGATCTCGAAAACCACTTAAATCATTATGCGTCCAGTAAAACATGATTTTTGGTGATCAAGAACACTAAGAACTTCAAAAGGCATTAGGAACATTTCTTTACAGTCGGTAATGAAACAATACATCACTGTTTGAAGTAAAAACTTTGTTTATATTTTCTGGTAAGGATTCTGCCAACCAGCTATTTGATATTTCTGTCAGATACAAATACAGTGAATATGAATGAGAAATGATTATTTATTTGAGGTAGCACTCAATTGTCGGAATTAATCTGATATGATGTGCTGATGTGGATCATCTCAATAGAACCCGAGGGGATGCAGCAGAAAATAATGAATTTGAAAAATGTTACAATTGTTTTAGTTGACGCTATCCTAGTGCAAACTTTTTTTTTATCGGATTTCATCAGATTCTGACAAAGACTTAACTACTTCATTATTTTTTATTAGATAATGGAAAACATTCAGAACGGGTTTGTCCACTGGGTCATCTTGTTGATTATCTATTTGTTCCTCGAATGGTTGCAGACAAGTTAATTTTATTGAATAAATTATAACCTCCTTATCTAACGAATGATGGTCTTCAAAGGAGTTATCAGCATTTTTACCGAGTTTGCCTGCATAAATGAAGCGCGCTTTACATGAATATACCCAATACCTTTAAAAGGTAGAACATAAGCTCACACGTATTTATATTGTATTTGAAGACTGAACCATATACCCATCCTGTGACCTTGGCAAATCCATTGTCACCAAGTAATCCTGAAATGAACTTGAAGAAAAGGTGACTCTTTCAAGTCAAATAGACTGTGCAAACATATTCCCCAAATCGTTGTTCAAAATGGTACAACATTTTAGAGGAAAATAGTTTTATTGAGTTAACATACCTAAATGTCTCTTGCATACATGTATTGAACCAATTCACAAAGACCTGTAAGAAACATATTACTAGTATTCTGAAATTCCAGCTTGTTTTGGAGAATTGGATTTAGGCCACGTACATATTTTAGGCACATATTTGAGGCGTATCACAACCAAATGCGAAAATGTTAAAATGTGACGACTCCAAACGATCATTGGGCTAATCAATGAAACAAAAAGTCAAATAAAATGTGAGTTTGATTCATAATGTTAGATTAAGTTGTAGTAACACCAACATGTTTTATGAGTTTACAGGTCCAGTATCATTGGGAGACGACATTCAAGTGAATGGCTCGTAGGGAACTGAATCAAATCTATCATATACATTTGTCACAAAAACATATTGTGATGAAGATACCATATTTATGAAATTGACGTACTACGTTTCTGAACATTTTTCAAGTTGTGGAAGACTGTCAGTGACGAAGTTATACAACTCCCCATACTTTCATGCAAGGATTCCTGATCGGCACATTCATTATTCACGTATTCGTGGAATTGTGGTGAAACACTTTAAAGAAATAATTTAGAAATCCATTTCGTCTCAGTTGAACCTTTTACTTGTAAAGCGACACAGAATATTTTAATCTTGCACTATCACTTTCAGAATTTCTTCTTTATGATTTCCATATTTTTCTGATGAAGTTCTTAATAAATCAACATTAGATATCACTGGGAAATTTTACAATAACAGTTTTATTATACTATGATTTTATTTAACAATAGAGAGATAAGTATATTGGGTTATATATATATATATAACAATATACAATTAACAGTAATTTGATATCTTACCTCTTTAGAATGAATACTGCATATGCGAATGATATTATTTTAATAAAAGTTCAATTGGAATCAAAATAATCAACTGAATAAAACATGTTGATGAATAGCAGGAATAAATTGAACCATGTCTATCCCTCTTCATTGGACGAGTTTTACATAATTATTTATTATGTATAATTATGTAAAAAGGTTTGACTCTGGAGTGACATTTTGTACATTAATACACACACTTTGGAAACTTACATTCAAACAAACATAGAAAAAGTTGAAAGAAGGTCGAACATCAAGGCCATAAATCTTTTTCCCTTTTATTATCTGTTTGGGTTTTATGAATACTTGGGATTTAGCTTATTTACCTTTCTTCACGTAAATAAGATTATATGTCATAAAACCCCTCGACATTAACTTTCTTAATGGTTCTCAGTCACATTCTAGTGGAGCCTTGATGTCTCAATCGATATAAATACGGAGTTATTCTCTGTGATCTTTCTGCAAATCAATGTCAGTTCGATAGTTGCACAGAATGCTATATATTCGAAGCCACGTTTTAGGAATAGTCGTGTTAGACTTTAGATATTATAATAATCATTTGTGCTTTAAAAACCTGCATTTAGGCGTGATTGGAGAAAAGAAACTATGACAGAAACGTGATTATATTTTTTCTTTGAAGTTCTTAGGTTGAGGATCATACTAAACTTTAAAAAATCCAAGATGGTAAATTACAAGTAATGTACGTGTTTTCAGACTTTTAATCATTGTTAATATGACGAACATCAGAAGTTACTTCATGTTCCAGGAATTATTTATTTTCTGATACAATGTGTATTGTTTTGCATATAACTTGTATGAGTAATATTCAGTACTTATTCATATTGTACATGGAATTTCAATATTTGTGACTTTGATCCTAGACAGTATGACCAAACTCGATTTTCAAGGCAAATCAAAGAAAGCAAATAAATTTGCTTTTCGTCATTCAAATGTGTGAACAATATGAAAGACGAATAACGAATAGCGAATAACAGTCTAAATTATTGTTGCCTTTTCAAACGGATGGTCATAGTAGCCAGCATAAGACCTTAATCTCAACATACACTTCAATTGGTCTTCAAGGGATGTTCAAAATGATCTACCAATGATTGAATGGTTGCATTTGAAGAAAATAGAACACTTAAAAATGCCTATACAATTAAAAGTGATAGCGAATGAGGAGATATTGTTCCATTTTTCATTTTATACAGCTACTTTCCCAAGGTTAGATACCCATGAACAATAAATGTTTAATATTTGAAGACTTTATCGCTGTTTAATTTGTTTGAAGCTTGAACCCAATAAAAGGTTACAATGTTTCAGTCCTTAGCAAATGAGATATCCACTGGGGCCAATCTGAAACAAGTTATTAAACATATTTTCAAGTTGTTATCTATCAACAGCTGCAATTAACGCACAAACGTTTGAATGAAGTGGCTCCATTTATTCTAGAATATCAACTCTGACAACCTTGAGCATTCAATCATAAATAGAGACATGAACAGATTCAAGTAGGTACATTCCTCTTTGCAATGTGTGATTGCCAACATGATCGAACAACTCCATAAATTGGAACTAGGATATGTTCAACTAATGAAGTCTGACCCTAACACAGAGGTTCAAGTAAATCAAACAAAGGACAGGCCTTTTCTGTAATCAAAAACCTGTGGGCGACACCATTTCTAAAGACCACCATACCTTATCAGATTTCCCAAAGAATAGATCTCAAATGATCAATTCCAATGTCGTCCTTATCAGATGGACTTGTATAGATCACCAAAGATCAATAATACTGGCACCAAGTCTTAGACTCATTTTCGTGGCAATGTACAGACGTCAATTAGAGTGGAGTTCACACAGTCGAGGCGAAAGGGTCGTGTGGTAAGCTGTTGGTACAGTCAATGCTGGCGATAGTTGCCTTATTCTGAGGGCGTCCGTTCGAATCCCGCATGGGACTCGGCCCGAAAAAGTACAAGAATTTGTACTATTGAAGGTAGTGTTATCCCAAATATAACCATGTTATACTTCTTCACTATCTAAATGGCAAGTGTTTCTAGTACATAAATGAACCTAACTCACTTTAATTATTACATCTGATGAAAGCCTACGTTGTTTCTTCACGGCCTCGTTTTGAAATAAGATGATTTCATGTCTCCCTGCAAATATATCTTTGCAGGCGGTTATAACAAATATACGTATTAAAGTTTGAATCCTTACATTAAACTACTCGAACATTGTAAGACATTTATGATCAAATCGTCAAACGTGGGTATATTCTATTTGCAATCAACAATGCATATTGACATGGACAGTCTGCGAAGACTTGAAATAGTTCAATAACGTGAAAGGTCAATTATAAATGATACACACCTCCTTTGAGTTAGACTGAGTGTGTTTTATCAGACAGTAATACATCAATCTGAACACCATGGCAACAGTCAATATAAATTCCACTGCTTGACTTTAGTCTGGGATTGGATTTAGTCCTTTGTGAATGTTGAAGTATTTGCAATACATGTCTCAAGGGTCATGTTTGATGGAAGACCTTTTCTTACGAGAGGTAACTTTCTTGCAAACTGGATCATTACTTAAACATGGAAAGAGAAGACTTTTGAATTTTAAAAGTGTATTTCAATATATTGGCAGTGCGATTGATGTATATTTTGTAAAAGCATAGTAATATCAATGTAATATTGTCGAGATGAATATCCAGGGGTGTATAACGTTTATAGATTAATGCTGTCAGTTGAAAGAAATTAAGATTTTTAGCAATAAGTTTCAATGTAATCATACTTAAATAGTACATGGATTGCATTAATGTATATTAAAAATGTAAAGCAAAACCATCGTCATAGATCTGGATTGAAATAATAATCTTAATGTCAATAAATGCGCCTCACACGGTATTGTAAGCCTATGTTCCTCGGGAAATTCACATGATGAATTCTACAAGGGTCTTACAGTCCTTTTAAAACACTGCGTAACTAATAGTATTGGCATTTCAAAATAACACAAGCTTTGTAATAATAACATCTGATTAATTAGTAAAATGAATGACATATGTGAAAAGGTGGCAGAATCGTTTCAAAGTAATTGGAAAATGATGCATTACTAGGAACATTGATGAATCTACAAATAAATAACGACTGTAAGGAACGATTCTTAGGAGTAACTGAAGTCCTTAGTCTACTTGATCAACGAAAATCACGTTTTACTGCATGATTTAGTGGTGTTTGAAGCAACCTTTGATACCAAATTGTCTGCGATTGAAATGACGAAATTGAGATATTGGGTTATGACATCCATCAATCTTTCTGGGAATTCAATAAAGTTATAATGTTTTATTGTACAAAAAGACAAGATAAATATGTGAGAGATATATCCATACTTTTCCGAGTGTATCGAATGACCCTACACTTTTCCCCTGTAGGATATCATTTGATACACGAGGAACAGTATGGGTATATCTGTCTTACTGTCGAGTGTAAACGGATACTATTTCATAATATTTCTAAACAAATACAGTTGTAAACAAGCTTGTGTATGAAATGCACAACCCAAATGCGGCCTCATCTGTGACAACGCAGCCCGTGTTGCGTTGTATGGTTACCAATGTTTGGGGCTCAAAATCTAATTGATATGGGCCAATGACGGTATTGTAAACGCAGATGCACGTGCATCTTGCTGAAATGTACAGCTAACGCAATAAACTGCATGGCTAATGTCAACGTGGCCACAGTTTCTGAGAAAATAGAAGCAACTTTCAGTATGTTAAGACATTTTGCACCCAAAATGTAATTACATTCTAATATAAAAAGAAATACATAAATTTCTGATATTATTTCACGTATTATAATAACCTTCTACATTTGGTCATGAAAAATTGTTCAGAGTTTCAACTGACTTCGTGGTGTTATGGTTAGGTCGTTCGGCCAGAAAGCAACAGGACACGGGTTCGATCCCAGGTGCTTTATATGTTCATTTATAACCTGACATTTTATAAAGTATCATCACTTAGATTTGGAAATTTAGAAAATTGACTCTATTGTCTCTCAGTTGTTAAAAAGTGTAGGTATATAAGAAAAGTGTAGGTTTATCAGAAAAAAGTGTAGATTTATCAGAAAAAGTATAGGTATATCAGAAAAAGTGTAGGTGTATCGGCTAATACACCTTCACTTATAACAAAAGAAACCATAGCAACGAGACCGGAAGTGGGGTATAAGGAAATGTCATTGTATAGTATAATAACCAAATAAACTAGTGACGTCATAAACAGAGTGCAAAGTTAGTTTGATTGGAAACTAATCCCAAACATACATTAACGTATTCATCCCCATGTCAACTATCCCTAATCGTGATTGGCAGGCATGTATTTGTGTTGCAACATGTAGTGCTAATATGATGCGAGATGGAGATGCAGTGAGCAAACAGGGACAGTGATATATTTGAGGTAACACACACTTGTCAGTATTAATCTAATTAACTGCTGACATGATGTAGTGTAGATGTGACTCCTCTTAACAGAACCCAAGGTGGAGCAGAAGAAGTCAATCTAACTTAATTTGCCAAATAAACAGTTGTTTTACTTGAGGTTACTTTTTATAGGAATAGTTATTAGGGGTAACATATAATGTAGTGTTGATGTGACTTCTGACATGGTGTTGCCATGAAAATAAAGAAATTAAATTTCCAAATTTCTACAACCTGAAATTTTGCAAATTGAAATATGTATTTGACTATGACACGATACAATAATAATTATCTGCAGTAGTTTGAATGACTTTGTTGGTGACTGAGGTTACATTTTAGTTCAAATATCTTTTTGTAATGAAGACAGGGTCAAGAATGAAATTTTCACCAACATGACCCCTGCCCTGTTTAAAATGTTTTAAATGTGTGCAGAATCAGGCACATTTATTTATTTTCACATACGAAATGTCTTATATGTCGATGAACAGTTGTGTATCATCAACAATAATTTAAAAACAAAATTAAACTTAAAATTTCATTTTCAAAAAAATAATTAAAAAACATGTAGAAGTACTCTTTGACTGCTAACTAAACACCTGTACTTATCAGTTTTGGATTATGACATCGAAAACTTGAGATATTTGCAATTGAAAATCATACATATGATACAATCAACTGAGGTGAGTACTTTCTTTTGCCCGGTATTTTATGAGTAAGATGAATCAGTTACATGTAATATCACTAACATTAAACAGAAGCTGAATCATACATGTAGACAGTTGTTTATGCTTTCAAATTTTAAACAAGTTGTTTATTATTGTTTCATAAGTTAAACTTTATCTCATTGAAAAACAATTCATCAGTTTTAACCAAAATTGACTGAACGGAATATAGTATTGAGCGTGGTTTCAAGTCTTGATTTTACATTTAATACCATACATCAACACTATCATTGATGAAACCTCTAAATCGTCTTGTTCCTCAGCTGCAGAGTAGGGGTGTTACGGAAACCTCCTTAAAAATGTCATCCAGCTACGGATTTGTCCATTAGCACTTCAATATTTGATAGAACAAGAACACAGACATTGTCAGTTTGGGTTCAACATCACGTGAAACTATATTAGGACTATTCTCCAAAGGGGAACGTTGAAGAAGTAATGCATTAAGATTTGTCATACTTAATGGAGTCTTTGTGGGATAATCATGAGATCGTCTGACATATCACTAATCCCTGAAGATAAGGCAGCCTTCTTTATACTGCTGCATTAACATGTCTACAACTTATGAAAACGACAGTGTCTCCCTCTCAACCAACTTTCTGTCCTGAGACCATTGAGAAAAATCGCATTAGGGTAATATAGAAATATTCGGACAAGGATCTATAACTTTCCACAAGAGTGTCAATCCAAAGTTTTACAGGGGTATACGCTACGCGCAACTTTTTGTATGGATTTTCTTGCAATTCAGCGCTTTTTACATCATTGAGTAATAAATAAAATACTACACTCGGTCCCGTGTTATAACAGCTTTGGCTCGTTAAAATACCAAACTATTCACTCGTTTCATTTACATGTTATCTCGTGGAATTGTCTGAAGGATTCAACATCTTATGATCTGTTTTAGTTTCAGTAAGTAAAGTATTTCAGTATTTCATCCTGTATAAAATATAGCATCAGTAGGTAGATAATTACAATAGTTCAACCTGGATAAAGTAAGGGACACTGTGTGTTCTGTGCAGCAGATATTTTGAGACACGGATAGATCTTCCTGATGTTTCTGAGATATTGTATTGAAAAGTTGTGAAGAATGATTTTGTTGATCAAAAGAATACTCATTAAAACTAGTCAGAATATCCTGGGCAAGACTCGGATCACTTGTAGTGATTAATTTGATGCGAGAAGACACCTTTCTAATTACCAAAACTCGATTACCACTTTGAAAAAAACATTTGGATATTTTTTTGAGGATTTTAAACGTTCATGATGTTTTACTTTATCAAACCAATATAACTGGAATTTGATCAATTTGTGCTCTTTCTTCATTGCAATTAATCAAGGTCAGCTGTACTTGTCGATCCAAATTTTATGACAGATTTGATTTTCTCTATAACATTAAATGTGTTATTCAGATTGCCAAATTCTCTTTTCAAATGAAATAGCACCATAGATTATTACATATAGATAATCAATGTAGTTAAGTAACATGCTAAAATAAGAAAGTAGCATAAGAAATTTTACAATTTTGTGTACCGCATATCAACTTTCAGAGCCTTCAAGCCAATTTATTAATCTTACTTAAAGAGTGACGTCAATGGGTTTTTTTTAATTCAGCTTAAATATCAGAGTCAGAGATAAAGTGCCATGAGGATGGCGGATGGTCCCAATACACGTAAGAAATATTAGTCTTGTTCTGTTAAGGTATTATTTGTAATGGCACAAATTTCAGATCTCTTGCTTTAAGACGATCACTGATTATATTGATTTAAGCTAGCAGACCACAGTTTTTATCTGTGTTTTAGTGTATTTTGAGAATAGAGAGTACAGTTTAAGGAAGAAAGGCATAAACAGAAATACTGAAACGAATTCTAGGTGTTTGTTTTCTAGAATTGATGAATGAAGAGATATGGTCATGAACACTTATAATATTCGTTCATATACTTATTTCTCAAACTTCGGTAGATTGGGAAAATACTCTTCTTCAGTTACATTAAAATTGCAAGTTCTACAGATTATGTTATTACTGCAAAACTTTACATAATTTAAGTTGTTACAGTAAGTAGAGAATTACAATAGTTCAAACTGGATAAAGTAAGGGACACTTTGAGTGTTTCGGGCAGCATATATTTTAGGATATGGGTTGATCTTACTGATAGACATATGAATAACATGGCTTTAGTTTTTAAGGGTTTAATATAAAGTGTATCTTCAGTAGAATTGATATTTATAGTATTAAAGGGGATTTATTCATGTTTTTGAGGGGCATTAAGTTGTGGAATAAATACATTGTAGGAAAAGTAGATATTCAGGATAACAACTTCTTTATCGTGAGGAACACAACGTTTCGAAGTTTATGCTCACTCCTTCATCAGATGGAATGATATAATCAATATGCGGTGTACATATGTTTATGCAAAATTTACAAACAGTTCAGGCATTTTTGCTTTGTAAATGAATGTCACGGACTCACATTGACCATTTCATGAGAGAACTTCTGAGAGAATATATTTCTGATGAGTATGAGCGTGTTCTCTTGATGTTCACCTCCATTGCTACTGGCACTGCTTCATGAAAAGCAGTCCCAAATCTAATATCATTACTATGGAACCATTTCCAAACTTTTAAAGGTAAATAAAATGTTGGCGCTTCCATAAATAAGATAAGAGCAAATCATGCTTATTGAATAAATTCTGATTTGTGTGAATTAGGAATCTTCTTTAGGCGCCAAAATGGCCTGAAATAAAATAAAACATGTCAAATTGGAGATATTTGATTTACGTCAAAGAATGCTCTTCATTTCCTAAAAGAGAAACTGTTCATGTGTGTAAGAATTCGTGAACATTTTTTTATTCATACATGCATGTTAGGCAATTCGCTGAATGTTATCGTAATCTACAACAGTAGTTGATTTGTAGTTTGTTCATGAAGTAAACATTTTTCGTAATATTTTAATAATACAAAAATACTCAAAATATCCTCTGCAAGACTCATTAACTTTAATCAACTTGTGGTGATATATTTGATATCAGAAGACACTTGTGTGAGATTTTCTGTTTACCAAAACAATTTTTTGGTATGTTTTTGAGGGCTTTAAACTGTCGTGATACTTTACTAAATAACTTTACTCTATCCAAATTTTCTTCATTCCAAAAAATCTCGGTCAGCTTTACATGTCATTTTGATTTTCTCTATTAGATTAGTTCATTGATCAATTCTGATTGCCAAATTTTCTTTTCACATGAATAGATCCATATATTATTTTTGAATGAATGTAGATAAGTCACATACTAAAACAGAAAGTTCAACATAAATGTAGCATAATAAAGTTTATAACTTAGTGGACTGCATAGTCTTCAAGCCAATTTATTAACTTAAAGAGTGATGTCAACAGCGTTCTTTATTTCAGCTGAAATGCAACTCAGATTGTAAGTGCAATGAGGATGGCGGATGCTCGCGAGTACAGGTATTACACACAGGTAATGTTAATCTAAATCTGTTATGGTAATATTCTAATTGCAAGAATATAAGACAAACGTTGTTATATTGCTTAAAGCTAACAGGCCATGCCATAGTCCGGTTTTACATGCATTAAAGGGTATTTGAGAATAAAGAGTAAGGAAGAAAGGCATAGCACAGAAATATTGAAACGAATAATTTTATAGAATTGGTTTATAAAGACATATATTTATAAATATTAATACTATTCGTTCATATACTTAGTTCTCAACCTTTGGTAGATTCAAATAATATGATTCTCTTCTTCAGTTACATTAACATCGCAAGTTTATGTTATTACAGCGATACATTACATACATACATGTATTAAATCTATAATTGAATGCGTTCAATACACTGTTTAATATATTATATCTCGAAATTAGAAATGAGGCCCTATTGGGGTGAACGACTCAACATATTATGATTTATTCATTCATTATCTGATTTAAACTAAGGGTAGAACTTAATAAGTTGCAGTACAGTGTTATAACCTTCATCTGACAGCAATCGTTGGACAAGGGGGAAATCCTACTAGAGTCAGCGTCTTAATATTATCATATATATATTCCAATGATTAATACATGGTCAAACCATTTCTTTAAATGAAAAACTAAGGGTAGGCTTTAATCATTTGCATTTCTCTGTGATAACCTGCAACTGACAGCAACCGTATGAGAAGGAGGGAAAAGAGAAGGAAAAGATTGACCGTCCCAGAGGGAAAACCCTAGTCTATTTCAAATTGGCACTTCTGTACATCTGTCACTGACAGACTCAAAGGAATGCACGATGAAGTTATGCTAGTGAAGTTCAACACTACTGACGTTTTCCGTAAGTGAGGTCAACTTGAACTTAAAAAATTAAAAAATTAAAAATGAGAGAACGTGAAGAACGTTAGGAAATCATTGTAAATTCATATTGGTGTTGTCTTTAATGAATGTAACTGTCAGTTTCGGAAATGGTTTTTAAAAGCACATCAAGTGCTTGAAAGGAATGAGCATAAGACAATCAATCAATTATCTACGATCAACTTAAGAAATAGATTAAAACTAATTGTATAGAAAAAGTATTGTTTAGTTTGTTAAGTTTTCACTAACTTGGAAAAGTATTTAATGTAAAACTAATTACACCATGGCGCCAACCGGTCTGTGTGCAATACTGTTACAACTTGTTCTATAAGAACAGATATTGTTTTGAACTAGACGTTGTTTTATCTAGTGAGTGAAATGACATGTTATTTTACTTTGTGAAAACACTTTTAATGGTATGCCGATTTCAGTTTCAGGCGATCTGGATGTTCATATAATAAAACAAATATCACTCACTACCCGTTGCTTTAAATTAGAATATATATATAATTATTTGAAAATTTGACATTGCCTTCTGATTCCACAAGAACAATCAAATATCCCCTATAAATTTGCCCACTCCTCTTCAACTTTAACAAGTGTTTTATTGGGTATGATTGGTGTAGCTATTATTCCAAATTGAAAGGTCTAAATATTGACTGTAACACAGGATATTTATGACAAAGCAAAGTGATGAAATTGTTAAAAGGTACTCAAATTCTGTATTGCACATACAGTAGATACGGCAATATCATGTCTCGTTGTCAATACCTCAAATGGATACATAGTTTAAAGTTAGAATTGTATATTGTCTATGTTAACATAATAGATGTTTATGAATATCTTCCTTTAATGAAAGAAGAGGACATTTTTGAGAATTCAAGTCACAGTAACTATCAATGTTTGAAAGCCACTTCAATACACATTCGATTACTTGACGATGGAGGGATCAAAGCAGACAGGGAACAATGCCCATGCTACCAATGTTGAAGAGAGTTGATTCCCTGAAATGATGTCTCTATCACAAAAAAAACATATGCTTAAGATGGTTTTAATCGCAAGTCAATAATAGAAATAGTCCCATGGGCAGATTCAAATGGAGGCAAGTGTAAACAGATTGTCGATAATTATGAGCAATCCACTTTTATCACTTAGCCATATAACATTAAATACCATCTTGCAATATTCTGCCTGTGACGTTTGTAATACGTTATTCGTGTAGCCAATTATGTGGTACTTCAATTTTGTGGCAACCTGTAAGGCACAGCTGCAGAAAAAACTTTAATAGCAGGCTGGTGCGTGTGTAAAGTTAACTGAGACAATTATCTGTCTGGTTAGGTTTTTTTATATCTCGAAATGCAGTAAGATAGACAAATCGCGACTTAACCTCGCCATGTGTCGGTTCGATTTGGTAATTGTATTGATTTAGTATGGAGAATGTAGTAAGGCGACAAAAAAGGTCTCGTTTGACACACAGTAGGCGTAATCTAGCCAAATGAGCCCTCCACGAGAAGTCTGATTCTACTTCGAGTTGCCCCTGCAAGCACTATGGCAAGTATTGATTTTTAAATTGCTTAAGTTGTCTGAGAAATCAAATTTTAAAATGGAATGTGTGAACCATTAATGTTATTGTTGATGATTTTATTATATTTCAAACTGATTTTATTCAAGTAGAAATAGAGATTAAGATGTGTCAAAACTAATTTCTTCAGCCAAAATACTATTTTAAGTGTAGAGTTATCAAATAATAAATAAACTTAATATAATGAACTATGTTATAAAATGTATTATTTTGAAAGTATAGTATAGTTTAAGTTTATTTAATTTAAAAATAGTCCCATGGGCAGATTCAAATGGAGGCAAGTGTAAACAGATTGTCGATAATTATGAGCAATCCACTTTTATCACTTAGCCATATAACATTAAATACCATCTTGCAATATTCTGCCTGTGACGTTTGTAATACGTTATTCGTGTATCCAATTATGTGGTACTTCAATTTTATGGCAACCTGTGTAAGGCACAGCTGCGCAAAATACTTTAATAGCAGGCTGGTGCGTGTGTAAAGTTAACTGAGACAATTATCTGTCTGGTTAGGGGTTTTTTTTTATCGCGAAATGCAGTAAGATAGACAAATCGTGACTTAACCTCGCCATGTGTCGGTTCGATTTGGTAATTGTATTGATTTAGTATGGAGAATGTAGTAAGGTGACACAAAAAGGTCTCATTTGACACACAGTAGGCGTAATCTAGCCAACTTAGCCGTCCACGAGAAGTCTGATTCTACTTCGAGTTGCCCCTGCAAGCACTATGGCAAGTATTGATTTTTAAATTACTTAAGTCGTCTGAGAAATCAAATTTTAAAATGGAATGTGTGAACCATTAATGTTATTGTTGATGATTTTATTATATTTCAAACCGATTTTATTCAAGTAGAAATAGAGATTAAGATGTGTCAATACTAATTTCTTCAGCCAAAATATTATTTTAAGTGTAGAGTTATCAAATAATAAATAAACTAAATATAATGAACTATGTTATAAAATGTATTATTTTGAAAGTATAGTATAGTTTAAGTTTATTTAATTTAACTGTTGAATAAATGTTATCTTTATACAGTTTATATGCCACTGGTTATGTATCTTTAACAAAATCTGAAATGCAAACTAATGAGGACAAATCGTAACTTAACTTCGACATGTGTCAGCTGTATTTCATGTTTGTAATTAATCAATGTGAGCAATGTAATAATCTCATTTGATACTTGGTTATCTTAATCGACATTGGTGGTGAATATGATTATTATATTTCAAACCATGTTTTTCTTCAGCAGAATGGTTCGCTAGTTCCAGCCGATGCTCGCAGGTTTCACCGCAATGCATAGCCACATGGCGTTGTGGGCTTTCTCCCTGCCGTAATACTAGCAGCCGCGATACAAGTGAAATACTCTTGAAAGCGGCGTTAAAACCCAACTCACCTCAACTCACCTTCTTCAGCAGAAAAGACTATAGAGACATATCAATACTAATTTTCTTCAGCCAATATGATTAATCTATTTAGGTTATAAAATATAGATTTTGTCACAGAGTTAATAAACATAAACTTAATATACTATGTTTAAAAAATATTTATTTTTGAAATTATAGAGAATGATGTGTGACAAGCTGATGTCAAATTTCATAGATATCCCAAAGTTGCAGATTTTCCCTTGTCATTATGTCATTCAATTTAAAAATAAAATATATAAATAGTTTGCACTAGAGTTACCTCACATAAAACTATTGTAACATTTTGCAAATTTAATTAAATGATTTTCCTCTGCACTGCCTTGGGTTCTATTGTGAGGAGTCGCATCAGCACTACTTCATTTCTGCAGTTCATTAGATTACATCTGACAAGCGTGTCTTTCTTCAAATAAATCCATATCTTATGCTGTTAACTGCATTTCCATCTTACATCACATTAACACAGGATAAAAAGTGGTGGAATCCGATTGCCGGGTCCTTGCGGAATCTTTAGGATGCAGCAATATTTGGGAGAATCCGGAAGGAACCGGCAAATGGATTCCACCACTTTTTGTCCTGTGACACTGTTTGTTGCAGCACAAAAACGTGACTGCCAATCATGATGAGGTATAATTGACGTTGCTATGTGGAATATCAATCAATTTTACACTTTTATTTCAGATCGTTTGATATCATATTCTCCATTATCATTTCACGTCACGAATGGAAGTATTGTCCATCTTAAATATCTACTAAGTAAAATATACGTATCTAAAGAACGTATGCCTATCAAAGAGCTAAAGAAGATGATCAGCACAGCTGCTTAAATGAAATTGCATTGGTTAAGGAAACCCTGTGTTACCAACAGTACGATTTTGTGACTTGGTTACTGTACGTCTTGATGTTACCGAAACAAATACAGGCAAATGAAATCAGTGTACTATTCAAATGAACAAAAAGTTAGAAAATTAAATAAATACTTACAATTTAAAATATTAAAATATTTTTGAAAGTGAATTCTTAAAAATCATAAACAAACATAGATAATGGTTTGATAATATGAAAATCCACAGTTTTTTCGTTATGGTCATATACATGTAACATAATCTGTCTAGTATTAATCTACATGAACATTGCATGACATAAATTTAACAGAACCCAAGGTGGAGCAGAAGAAGTCAATCTAACTTAATTTGCCAAATGTACAGTTGTTTTACTTGAGGTTACTTTTTATAGGAATAACTATTAGAGGTAACATATAATGTAGTGTTGATGTTGCCATGAAAATAAAGGAATTAAATTTCCATTTTTTTACAACCTGATATTTTGCAAATTGAAATATATGAGCAAGATGAATCAGATACATGTGATATCACTGACATTAAACAGAAGCTGAATCATACATGTAGACAGTTGTTTATGCTTTCAAATTTTAAACAAGTTGTTTATTATTGTTTCATAAGTTAAACTTTATCTCATTGAAAAACAATTCATCAGTTTTAACCAAAATTGACTGAAAGGAATATAGTATTGAGCGTGGTTTCAAGTCTTGATTTTACATTTAATACCATACATCAACAATACCATTGATGAAACCTCTAAATCGTCTTGTTCCTCAGCTGCAGAGTTGGGTTGTTGCGGAAAGTAACTGAAACCTCCTTTAAAAAATGTCATCCAGCTACGGATTTGTCCATTAGCACTTCAATATTTGATAGAACAAGAACACAGACATTGTCAGTTTGAGTTCAAAATCACGTGAAACTATATTAGGACTATTCTCCAAAGGGGAACGTTGAAGAAGTAATGCATTCAGATTTGTCATCCTTAATGGAGTCTTTGTGTGATAATCATAAGATCGTCTGACATATCACTAATCCCGGAGGGTAAGACAGCCTTCTTTATACTGTTGCATTAACATGTCTACATCTTAACCAACTTTCTGTCCTGAGACCATTGAGGAAAATCGCATTAGGGAAATATAGACATATTCGGACAAGGAGTGTCAATCCAAAGTTTCACAGGGGTATACGCTACGCGCAACTGCAATAGGGGAGACCTTTTTGCAAGTAAGCATGACAGAATGGATCTTCATGCAATTCAGCGCTTTTTACATCATTGATTAATAACAGCTGATAACAGCTTTGGCTCGTTAGAATACCAAACCATTCACTTTACATGTCATCTCGTGACATTGAAACAATTTTATGGATATTTTTTTTGAGGATTTTAAACGTTCGTGATGTTTTACTTTATCAAACCAATGTAACTGGAATTTGATCAAGTTGTGCTCTTTCTTCATTGCAATTAATCAAGGTCAGCTGTACTTGTCGATCCAAATTTTATGACAGATTTGATTTTCTCTACAACATTAAATGTGTTATTCAGATTGCCAAATTCTCTTTTCAAATGAAATAGCGCCACAGATAATTACATATAGATAATCAATGTAGTTAAGTAACATGCTAAAATTAGAAAGTAGCATAAGAAAGTTTATAAGTTTGTTGACCGCTTCTCAACGTTCAGAGCCTTCAAGCCAATTTATTAATCTTACTTAAAGAGTGACGTCAATGGCGTTTTTTAATTCAGCTTGAATATAAGTCAGAGATAAAGTGCCAAGAGGATGGCGGATGGTCCCAAATACACGTAAGTAATATTAATCCAATTCTGTTAGGGTATTATTTGTAATGGCACAAATTTCAGATCTCTCTTACTTTAAGACGATTACTGCTTATACTGATTTAAGCTAGCAGACCACGGTTTTTATCTGCATGAATTAAAAGTGTATTTTGAGAATAGAGAGTACAGTTTAAGGAAGAAATGCATAAACAGAAATACTGAAACGAATTCTAGGTGTTTGTTTTCTAGATTTGATTAATGAAGAGATATGGTCATGAACACTTATAATATTCGTTCATATACTTATTTCTCAAACTTCGGTATATTGGGAAAATACTCTTCAGTTACATTAAATTTGCAAGTTCTACAGATTATGTTATTAATGCAATACATTACATAATTTTAGTTGTGACGGTAAGTAGAGAATTACAATAGTTAAAACTGGATAAAGTAAGGGACACTTTGAGTGTTTCGTGCAGCAGATATTTTAGGATATGGACGGATCTTTTTTTAAGGGTTTAATATAAAGTGTATGTTCAGGAAATTGATATTTATAGCTTTCAAAGGGATATATTAATGTCGTTGAGGGGCATTTAGACGTGAAATTAATACATTGTAAGAAAAGTAGATATTCAGGATAACAACTTCTTTATTGTGACGTAACACAACGTTTCTAAGTTTATGCTCACTCCTCCATCAGATGGGATGATATATTCAATATGCGGTGTACATATGTTTATGCAAAATTAACAAACAGTTCAGACATATTTGCTTTGTAAATGAATGTCACGGACTCACATTGACCATTTCATGAGAGAAATTCTGTGAGAATATATTTCTGATGAGTATGAGCGTGTTCTCTGGATTTTCCCCTCTATTGCTATTGGCACTGCTACATGAAAAGCAGTCCCAAATCTAATACCATTACTATGGAACCATTTCCAAAATTTTAATGGTAAATAAAATTTTGGCGTTTCCATAAATAAGATAAGAGAAAATCATGCTTATTGAATAAATCCTGATTTGTGTGAATTAGGAATCCTCTTTAGGCGCCAAAATGGCCTGAAATAAAATAAAAATGTCAAATTGGAGATATTTGATTTACATCAAAGAATGCTCTTCATTTCCTAAAAGAGAAACTGTTCATGTGTATAAGAATTCGTGAGACATTTTGTCTTCATACATGCATGTTAGGCAATTAGCTGAATGTTATCGTGATCTACAACAGTAGTTGATTTGTAGTTTGTTCATGAAGTAAACATTTTTCGTAATATATATTTTAATAATCCAAAAATACTCAAAATATCCTCGGCAAGATTCAACTTTAATCAACTTGTGGTGATATATTTGATACCAGAAGACACTTTTCTATTTACCAAAACAATGTTTGGGTATGTTTTTGAGGGCTTTAAACTGTCGTGATACTTTACTAAATAACTATCTATCCAAACTTTCTTTTCACATGAATAGATCCATAGATTATTTTTGAAGGAATGTAGATAAGTCACATACTAAAACAGAAAGTTGAACATAAAACGAGCATAATAAAGTGTATAACTTAGTGGACTTCACAGTCTTCAAGTCAATTTATTAAAGAGTGACGTCAACGGCGTTCTCCATTTCAGCTGAAATGCAACTCAGATTTTAAGTGCAATGAGGATGGCGGATGCTCGCGAGTACAGGTATTACACACAGGTAATGTTAATCTAAATCTGTTATGGTAATATTCTAATTGCAAGAATATAAGACAAACGTTGTTATATTGCTTAAAGCTAACAGGCCATGCCATAGTCCGGTTTTACATGAATTAAAGGGGTATTTGAGAATAAAGAGTAAGGGAGAAAGGCATAGCACAGAAATGCTGAAACGAATTATTTTATAGAATTGGTTAATAAAGACATATATTTATAAATATTAATACTATTCGTTCATATACTTATTTCTCAAACTTTGGTAGATTCAAATAACATGATTCTCTTCTTCAGTTACATTAACATCGCAAGTTCTACAGATTATGTTATTACAGCGATACATTACATACATACATGTATTAAATATATAATTGAATGCGTTTTATATACTGATTGTTTGATATATCATATCTCGAAATTATAAATGAGGCCCTATTAGGGTGAGCGACTCAACATATTATGATTTATTCATTCATTATCTGATTTAAACTAAGGGTAGAACTTAATAAGTTGCAGTACAGTGTTATAACCTACATCTGACAGCAATCGTTGGAGAAGGGGGAAATGCATTCCTACTAGAGTCAGCGTCTTAATATTTTTATATATATATTCCAATGATTAATACATGGTCAAACCATTTCTTTAAATGAAAAACTAAGGGTAGGCTTCATTTGCATTTCTCTGTGATAACCTGCAACTGACAGCAACCGTATGAGAAGGAGGGAAAAAAGAAGGAAAAGATTGACCGTCCCAGAGGGAAAACCCTTGTCTATTTCAAATTGGCACTTCTGTACATTTGTCACTGACAGACTCAAAGGAATGTACGGTGAAGTTATGCTAGTGAAGTTCAACACTACTGACGTTTTCCGTAAGTGAGGTCAACTTGAACGTAACAAATTAAACAAATTAAAAATGAGAGAACGTGAAGAACGTGAAGAAATCATTGTAAATTCATATTGGTGTTGTCTTTAATGAATGTTACTGTCAGTTTCGGAAATGTTTTTTAAAAGTACATCAAGTGCTTGAAAGGAATGTGCATAGGACAATCACTCAATTATCTACGATCAAATTAAGAAATAGATTAAAACTAATTTCATAGAAAAAGTATTGTTAAGGTTGTTAAGGTTTCACTAACTTGGAAAACTATTTAATGTAAAACTAATTACACCATGGCACCAACCGGTCTGTGTGCAATGCTGTTACAAGTTGTCCTATAAGAACAGATATTGTTTTGAACTAGACGTTGTTATATCTAGTGAGTGAAATGACATGTTATTTTACTTTGTGAAATAACACTTTTAATGGTATGACGATTTCAGTTTCAGGCGATCTGGATGTTCATATAATAAAACAAATATCACTCACTACCCGTTGCTTTATATTAGAATATATAGATAATTATTTGAAAATTTGACATTGTCTTCTGATTCCAAAAGAACAATCACATATCCCTATAAATTTGCCCACTCCTCTTCAACTTTAGCAAGTGTTTTATGGGGTATGATTGGTGTAGCTATTATTCCAAATTGAAAGGTCTAAATATTGACTGTAACACAGGATATTTATGACAAAGCAAAGTGATGAAATTGTAAAAAAGTACTCAAATTCTGTATTGCACATACAGTAGATACAGCAATATCATGCCTAGTTGTCAATACCTCAAATGGATACATAGTGTAAAGTCAGAATTGTATATTGTCTATGTTAACATAATAGATGCTTATGCATATCTTCCTTTAAGAAAAGAAGAGGACATTTTTGAGAATTCAAGTCACAGTGACGATCAATGTTTGAAAGCCACTTCAATACACATTCGATGTTACTTGACGATGGAGGGCTCAAAGCCGATAGGGATCAATGCCCATGCTACCAATGTTGAAGAGAGTTGATTTCCTGAAATGATGTCTCTATCACAAAAAAAAAACATATGCTTAAGATGGTTTTAATCGCAAGTCAATAATAGAAATAGTCCCATGGGCAGATTCAAATGGAGGCAAGTGTAAACAGATTGTCGATAATTATGAGCAATCCACTTTTATCACTTAGCCATATAACATTAAATACCATCTTGCAATATTCTGCCTGTGACGTTTGTAATACGTTATTCGTGTATCCAATTATGTGGTACTTCAATTTTATGGCAACCTGTGTAAGGCACAGCTGCGCAAAATACTTTAATAGCAGGCTGGTGCGTGTGTAAAGTTAACTGAGACAATTATCTGTCTGGTTAGGGGTTTTTTTTTATCGCGAAATGCAGTAAGATAGACAAATCGTGACTTAACCTCGCCATGTGTCGGTTCGATTTGGTAATTGTATTGATTTAGTATGGAGAATGTAGTAAGGTGACACAAAAAGGTCTCATTTGACACACAGTAGGCGTAATCTAGCCAACTTAGCCGTCCACGAGAAGTCTGATTCTACTTCGAGTTGCCCCTGCAAGCACTATGGCAAGTATTGATTTTTAAATTACTTAAGTCGTCTGAGAAATCAAATTTTAAAATGGAATGTGTGAACCATTAATGTTATTGTTGATGATTTTATTATATTTCAAACCGATTTTATTCAAGTAGAAATAGAGATTAAGATGTGTCAATACTAATTTCTTCAGCCAAAATATTATTTTAAGTGTAGAGTTATCAAATAATAAATAAACTAAATATAATGAACTATGTTATAAAATGTATTATTTTGAAAGTATAGTATAGTTTAAGTTTATTTAATTTAACTGTTGAATAAATGTTATCTTCATACTGTTTATATGCCACTGGTTATGTATCTTTAACAAAATCTGAAATGCAAACTAATGAGGACAAATCGTAACTTAACTTCGACATGTGTCAGCTGTATTTCATGTTTGGAATTAATCAATGTGAGCAATGTACAAATCTCATTTGATACTTGGTTATCTTAATCGACATTGGTGGTGAATATGAATATTATATTTCAAACCATGTTTTTCTTCAGCAGAATGGTTCGCTAGTTCCAGCCTATGCTCGCAGGTTTCACCGCAATGCATAGCCACATGGCGTTGCGGGCTTTCTCCCTGCCGTAATACTAGCAGCCGCGATATAATTGAAATACTCTTGAAAGCGGCGTTAAAACCCAACTCACCTCACCTTCTTCAGCAGAAAAGACTATAGAGACATATCAATACTAATTTTCTTCAGCCCATATGATTAATCTATTTAGGTTATAAAATATAGATTTTGTCACAGAGTTAATAAACATAAACTTAATATACTATGTTTAAAAAATATTTATTTTTGAAATTATAGAGAATGATGTGTGACAAGCTGATGTCAAATTTCACAGATATCCCAAAGTTGTAGATTTTCCCTTGTCATTATGTCATTCAATTTAAAAATAAATTATATAAATAGTTTGCACTAGAGTTACCTCACATAAAACTATTGTAACATTTTGCAAATTTAATTAAATGATTTTCCTCTGCACTGCCTTGGGTTTTATTGTGAGGAGTCGCATCATCACTACATCATTTCTGCAGTTAATTAGATTACATCTGACATGCGTGTCTTTCTTCAAATAAATCCATATCTTATGCTGTTAACTGCATTTCCATCTTACATCACATTAACACAGGATAAAAAGTGGTGGAATCCGATTGCCGGGTCCTTGCTTTTTCTTTAGGATCCGGCAATATTTGGGAGAATCCGGAAGGAACCGGCAAATGGATTCCACCACTTTTCGTCCTGTGACACTGTTTGTTGCAGCACAAAAACGTGACTGCCAATCATGATGAGGGATAATTGACGTTGCTATGTGGAATATCAATCAATTTTACACTTTTATTTCAGATCGTTTGATATTATATTCTCCATTATCATTTCACGTCACGAATGGAAGTATTGTCCATCTTAAATATCTACTAAGTAAAATATACGTATCTAAAGAACGTATGCCTATCAAAGAGCTAAAGAAGATGATCAGCACAGCTGCTTAAATGAAATTGCATTGGTTAAGGAAACCCTGTGTTACCAACAGTACGATTTTGTGACTTGGTTACTGTACGTCTTGATGTTACCGAAACAAATACAGGCAAATGAAATCAGTGTACTATTCAAATGAACAAAAAGTTAGAAAATTAAATAAATACTTAGAATTTAAAATATTAAAATATTTTGGAAAGTAAATTCTTTAAAAATCATAAACAAACATAGATAATGTTTTGATAATATGAAAATCCACAGTTTTTTCGTTATGGTCATATACATGTAACATAATCTGTCTAGTATTAATCTACATGAACATTGCATGACATAAATTTATCCCTAAACACAAGAAAGTCAGTGATATTTAATTTAATTAAGTAATAATTGATGTTCTTTTAAAAAATGTATATATTGGAAGGAATGTTTATTTACTGTGTATAACCATGACCATGATTTATTAAACAGCGGTGAACATTTGTCATTGCAAGACCGGTGCAAACTACCAGGTCAAGTATACGTGATAAGTGATATCTTGTAAATACATCATAATAAAAAGTACAACTGTTGACTTACAATGATCATTTTCTTCTCTGTCAATGGAACGAACAACAAGAGTCAGATCCTTGTCATTTGATAACCTGGGGACTTTTTTTTCAGACGAAGTTCATTTTATTTCTCAATTGATACTCAATTAATATTAAACAATTACATTAACTTCTTTAGCTATTGATGAATAATGAAACCCGTAAAAACTTTGTAGTAACATGGTTCATATGTCAAACGATCTTATGTCGTGTGTGTCATGTGACACCTGTCACAACCAATCAGTATGACTGTAGTATGAGAACCCAATGACGTGTAATTTTTTTTACCAGGAATCTCAGGAATAAGTCGACCCCATTCTTTGAACACCTAATTTTTAGAATCAACTTGATTATTTATACCTTTTAATATACATTAACTTTCTCTCAAACAGTTTATCCAATCCAGTAAGCACTGTGCTGTTTTGTCCCCTCGTGTCATTTTACACAGAAGTTTAATCTATGAAGGGAAGTATTTTGAACTTTGGACTAGTTTAGATTTACATTCAACAGAATAATTTGTGATTATATTTGAGTGACATTTGTGGTGTTTTTGACAGGGAAATGTACACGTGGATAAGATAACAAGATACATATTAAACATGGATGCCCCCGGATATACCGAAGTTATGGCCAAGGTTAAAGTTTTCTGAATATTGTCCACCGAGGCAGGCAAGGTCAGAAGGTCAAATATGATGACCTCACCTGAAAGGTCTAATCACAAGGTATGCGCATGCCAAGTATGAATGCCCTAGCTCTGAGCAATCAAAAGTAATGGCCAAGATTAAAGTTTTTTGTGGAAAAACACAGACGGACAGACAGACAGGGACAGACAGACGGACAGGTCAAAAACAATATACCCCGGAATCTCCGATTCGGGGGCATAAAAAGCAGACTATATAATTACGAACGGTACGTTTTTTTCAAAGCAATTTTTCGATGTACTGGACCGGTAATAACTACTGAGGTACGAATAAAATGTGGTAAACCGTTTCACCCCTAGTCGCTACCGCTTACAATGTTCAAGTCAGTTCCATTTATCGTTTGCAGCAGCGCTACAACACAAACAACTACACTGCAGACAGGGTTCGCAGTGAATGCACACGAGTTACCACTCTGAGGCAGGATCGCTACATCCATCGATAATGCCTAATTGATTGCGTCAGACCAGCCACAATGACAGCTCCCAAATACAAATGGCAATCGACAGCAGCCAATGGTACGGCAGCCTTGCAGCCCACAACTTTCGTTGTTGTCGTCCTGCTCCTACTCTCACCGCCCACAAGCAAGAATGCGGAGGGCTACACAGCACCACCTTTGGCGGAATCAATAATGGAGGTTGATAGTTTTCTCAATGCAAAGCCCATACTTCGTTTCCACCTTGGATGGAAGGGTGAGAGTGTGGTGTTGGATGGGTGAACGCTACAGAGATGAATGTGTCGTGGAGAGAGACCCGTCGGGTTGTCAAAGCATCATGGTGTGGGTCTCTATAGGCCTGAACTAGAGAAGTCAAGTCTTCAAAATGTTCCAAATGGGTCAGGACGAGGGAATGGCATTACAGCGCAAGTGCTTCATTGACCAGATCCTTAGACCTCACATGACACATCGTACCCTTCTTCGAACGTCCAGCAGGATAATGCCTGCCCCCATACAGCTAGGGTCACTGTGGGCTCCTTACGCCAGCAAACATCGGAACCATGCCATAACCGGCCTCTTAGCCCTGATTTGAATCCCTCACACACCTGTGATATGAAATCCATAGATAGTTAAACCAGGGAGTTCCGACAACTCATATTGAACTAAAGGCAGCATTCCACTTTCATCTATTAGACAATGAAATTAAAACATAATTTACAATCAAACGAGTCTCGCGTTTCGTTTGCAGTTCGGTATAGATAAGGTAGGTTTGCTCTGAGTCTTGACACATCACCACGGTGCATATAAAACAGTTGATCAACAATAAATCATCTTAAGGTTAGCAAGTTCTATCATAAAAACAATTAGTTTATCGAATTTCCTGACAAATCAATTTACAACATGACCCAATATCTTTATCTTGACATTTCAATTCAATCACAGACAATTTGGTACCTAAAATGACATCCAAAACCACTTAAATCATAACCCGTCCAGTCAAATTTTATATTCGGAGATCAAGAAATTCAATCACTATTATGAACATTTCTTTACAGTCGGTATTGATTACAAGAACCCATTCATCACTGTTTGTAGTAAATTCTGTTCGGATTTCTTCAGATTCTGACAAAGATTTTATTAGATAATGGAAAACAGTTATTTTTGTGGTGCTGTCCACTGGGTCATCTTATTTATTTTGTATTTTTAGCTGGTTTGTTTTTCAAAAAGCTGCAGCCAAGTTACTTTTATTAAATCTATTATAATTTCATATTAAATGTAATGTGTTATGGTCATCAGATTTATAGAGTTGTCAACATTTTTAACGTTTAACAGAGTCTGCTTAAATGAAGTGCGGTTTACATGAATACACCCAGAGTACCTAAGATATATAGAACCATTATCTCAACAGTATTTGTTTTATTGGATGTTGACGACTGAACCATATAACAATGTTTTGACCTTGACAGTCCATTCAAGTATCTCAATTTCTGCAATAACCTTGAAGAAAAGGTGACTCTTCAAGTCAAAACATGTAGACATATTCCACCAATTGTGATATAAAATGGTACCAAATTTGAAGAGAATATATTTTTTATATATCTAAGTTCATTCAACTAAATGTCTCCTGCATACACGTTGAGAATCAAAGACCTAACCACTTTCTCCTCTTCCCCCCCTTCAAATCCAACCAAGCAACCTCCCTCTCATAACCCAAACCTCTCTATTGTGCGAAGCAAAGTCAAACCCTCAACCCATGTCACCACAACTAACTTACCAATCCTGCAGACATGGAACCTAGCCAATTAAACTGTCAGCCGCTGCCTCTAAACCTCTGCAGTGTACGTGCAGTAGCTGATATGAATATGAAAAAGATTATATTATCAAAGTGTTTTGCTTGAAAATCATAACACATTTCTGAAGTAAAGTCGAAAAGTTTGATGTGATTACCATGCCTTGCCAAAAATGTCAAGACTAAATGAAAAAACTTTAGTCTCAATGTAAGAAACATGTTACTAGTATTCTGAAATTTCAACCTTGTTTCAGAGAATTGGTTTAAGACCACGCAAATAAAAAAGGGGAGATCAAGACCAGCTGCGAAAATGTTAAAATGTGAAAAGTTCAGGGACGACTGCCGACGGTCATTGGACTATTCAATGAAACAAATCGTCCAGTCAAATAAGAGTTGGATTGAACTCTCATAAGGACGTTAAAAAGGAGAAGTTGTAATAACATTAATTCGTTTTATGAGTTAACAGGTCCAGTACATCAGGAGACGACATTCTAGTGAGTGGCCCTTGAAAATAACCCCCTTAGAACCTGAATCAAATCTATCAGATGCATTTGTCACAAAACATTGTGATCAAGATAACTTATCCAATGGGCGGTTAAATTCCCTGATGTTTTTGAGACGATATAGCATGTATCAAGGAATGTATGGGTGTATCTATGACGTCACTTATTTATCAGCCACAGTTATTTTAAACTCGCTGATAGGACCACAGTGGAGCAACAGGGCGGTCGAAGGGCGGAGCTACAGACACCTGGCTGACGACCTTGAGTAATTACAACATTGTTGCAAAACCAGATGACATCAAAGGGCTGTGTGTCGCTCAGTAGAAAAAAACAAATGTCACTCCTTTACTGATAAAACAAATAATCAGCTGATTAGAAACTATAAACAAAATTCTAAAACAATATCATTGTTTTTAAATTGTCATAGATGAACACGAAGATAATCAATCCAGCGGAAAATAATGAACCGTCATTTGGGGATGATAATTATTCACAATTCTGTATGTTGATGTAAGAAGAAATTTCATATGGCTCGAAAACACCAGCCGGAAAAAGGACCTGCGGGACTGGTTCCAAAGCCCGACTGACTTCCTTAAGTGAAACGGGTAAACGGTAAAGCTGATTTTTCCAGACAGAAAATCATGTCACGTGACAGGCGCATATTTGTCGAACGTTGCCCATTGGATAAACCAGATACATGATTGACACAAGTGGGTGTATACAAAATATCATCTCGCTATCACTCACTCGGGGGCTCACATGATATCTTACTTCTGTGTAACGAATACGACCTATACGAGTGATATTAATGGTGGACAACTTCTCCATAACTATGTATTACGTATTATAATGTAAAAGATTGGATTCTGGAATAGCATTTTGCGTATTAACACACACGCACACACACATTGAACCTTAACATTTAAAAAATCCGTAGAAAAGGTTTAATATCAAAGCCGTAAATCTTGTTCTCTTTTATTATTCTGTTTGGGTTTTATGGATATTTGAGATTAAGCTTATTTACCTTCCTTCACGTAAATAAGATTATATGTCATAAAACTCCTCGAAATTATTTTTTTAATGGTGCTCAGTCACATCCTAATGGTGCCTATATGTCTCAATCGATATAAATACTGATGTATTCTCTGTGATGTCTCTGCAAATCATCATCTGTGTGATAGTGGAATAGAATAACATATATCCAAACCTCGGTTTAGGAATAACTAGTCATAAATCGTGTTAGGTTGTAGATTAAAACAATTGGGCATGCTTTAATACAGGCATTAAGGCATGATTGCAGACAACAAAATATGACAGAAACGTGATTGTAAGTTTGATACATTCTAAACTTTAAAGAAATCTAAGATGGAAAATTAGGAGGAATATACATAGTTTAAAGTTTTTAATCTTCGTTAATATATAAGAATATGAGTTACTGAGTAACTTCATATTCATGGATTGCTTTATTTTCTTATATACAATATGCATATAACTCGTATGATTCATATTCATATAACATGTACAAATTCACATTATAATGACGTGGCACTTCATTATTCGTGACTTTAATGGTTGAAACTATGACCAAACTCGAATTTGAATTAAATGTTCTATAAAAGTCCTACATAATTCGTAGTCTATAGTAACAATATGCGTGCCATGCATGCATTGTCATGCGGAATCTTACAATTCAAATGAATTCCAATTGTGGAGCACAGGACGGTGCCTGTAAGTGGTTGGCTGTATCTAATTTGTATATTTTGCGTTGAAAGGACAATCAATGTTTTAAAACAAAACGGAGGTGCTCGTTTGATAGTTTTTTGCAATTTGAATCAATTCTTCTATACAATTCCTGTATAATTCGTACTTATGGTAACAATATGTGTATGTAAGCATAGCATATATTAGCATGTCAACACTGACTATTCAAATGAATTGGAATTGTGTCGACATCAAGAAGACTTTAGTGAATCCAATAATTGACTGGACATGTTTACATTAGTTGAAGAAGGAAGTCATTAACTGCTCCTTTCAAATATTTACCCTTTGGAAAGTGTCACCATGAAGGAAATGAACATATATACAATATATCTTTAATTAGCTTTAGCTTTACAAGTTTTTAGTAATTTACCTTGAGAGTAAATGGTTCTTGATCGAATTGTTTACATTATTTGAAGAATGAGGTTATTAATGTTCAAATATATATGTGTGTATATATATATATATATATATATATATATATATATATACTTTGAGGGTAAATGCTTCTGCGTATATTGTATAGTTCATTTGGTTTGTGGGATGGAGGAAATACATATCTTTTGACAATGTGCTGCTTTTCAAACTACTTTACACACTGTGTTTAATATTCGAACATGGGTTTTGTTAAACAAACCATAATTGAAAGGATATAAAACACTAGAAACTTTCCTGGACAATTCATTATTATAGGAATGAATATCTAATTAGTTGATTTTCTGGCATTTCTAATTTTCAACAGTTACTTGCCGTAAGTTTTAAAACTCATTCCCTGGTCAGCAGTTAAGTTTGTTTGAAGTTTGAATCAACGAACATGTTTACAATGATTCAATCCTTAGCACATTGTACATTCAGTGGGGTCAATCTGTATTTAAAGGATAGTGGAATTCTTCATCATTCAACTCATTCTATATCAACAGCTGCAATGAACGTTTGAAAGAAGAGGCTCACATTTATGCCCCTATTTCACTACGAGCCGAATTATCACGAATAGCCACGAATAAGTGATTGTATAAATTCGTAAACATTCGGCAAAATTTTTGAACAGCAATTTCACTTGTACGAAACGTTTACGAAAATGTGTAGATTTTCATGCTGAAACCCTAAAAACAGATACGAATTATTTACGAATTATGTACGAATTGTACGAAATAATTAAGAAACAGTTGCGTATACAAAACGAATTTTCGTCCTTAATTCGGGACATTCGTAAATGATTCGTAAGTAATTCGGGGTGAGGCCAACAGAATTATTCAACACGAATTTCCAAGAACTTTTTACGAACTTGTTACGAAATACACGAATTAGTTATGAATAGTTTACAAAGCAGGTATGAATTTAAAATTCGTAGTTGATTCGTAAACTTTGTTTGACAAAGTAAAATTTGTTCACGAATGCCACGAATTGAAGGAATGTTGCCGAATGAACTTCGACTCATTTACGAATTCCAAGAAATGTTCTACGAATGGTCACGAATGGTCACGAATGTGCAAATGTTCTCTTTCGTGATGATTCGTGACAATTTAGCTCGTAGTGAAAAAGGGGCATTATTCAACAAGCAAAAAAGTGAGCGTGGCTCACTAATACCCCCGACTGTTTAAGTTTGACATTTTTATTTTACTTAAAGAGAGAGGTGTCTGCACACTTAAGGATTGATTAGCTTTGAAATGTAATTGCTAAGATTAAACTGTTTGTGAAAATGGTTGGACAAGTCTCGATCTTCATGTGAAAAAGGTGGTTTAAATCAAAATAGGAATAAAAGTAACTTGAAAAGGTATTGGTAATATAATACACTACTGCCATTACCACTGATTTCAACTTTATTTTGGAAATAAATCCATCATAATGATTCATTCGAGTGACTTTAAACAACATGTACATGGAAGCACACCCCTGAAGGCACAGTGAGAGATATACAGCAGTTTATGACTGAAAGGAAAGAAAATTTAACTTTTCCCAAAATATAACCAGTGGAAATATAAAATAGTAAAATCAACGAGAACACAGAAGTAGCTTTTGATGAAAGTTACATGAAAAAGAAAATGATGAAGTCAACAAATCACAACACAGAAGTAGCTTCATTCATTCTAGCTATGATAAAGTAAAAGAATAAAAAAAATCGCCAAAAATTCAAAAATTCACCAAATCGTGTTACATTTTGCAATGCACCTCTCCTAGTGGTGAAGGAGACATGTGCCAAATTTGAAAAGGATGAGATGAATAGTTTTTCTGTAATCGATCGGACAAAAAATGCTCAGAATTTGACTAAGTTAAAAAATAAAAAAATTCGCCAAAAATTCAAAAAATTCACCAATTCGGTTTAAACTTCGCATTGCACCTTTCCTAGTGGTGAAGAAGACATGTACCAAATTTGAAAAGGATGAGATGAATAGTTTTTTTGTAATCGATTGGACAAAAAATGCTCAGAAATTGACTAAGTTAAAAAAATATAAAAAATCGCCAAAAATTCAAAAATTCACCAATTCGGTTTAAACTTCGCACTGCACCTCTCCTAGTGGTGAAGAAGACATGTACCAAATTTAAAAAGGATGAGACGAATAGTTTTTCTGTAATCGATCGGACAAAAATTGTCTTCGGACGGAAGGACGGACGGACGGAAGGACAGACGGACGGACGGACGGACGGAATCGTTGGTATAACTATATACCCCCAACCGTTGGTCGGGGGTATAATAAAATGATGCCTGAACACCATGAGGATTCAATCATACATAGCTCAGGAGACCGTTTGTAAACATGAATAGATTCAAGTAGGCACATTCCTCTTTGCATCAAGTGATGATCCACATCATTAAACAGCCTTAGTACTTTGTGACCAGGAACTAATGAAGTCTGACCCTAACACAGAGGTTCAAGTAAATCAAACAAAGGACAGGCATTTTCTGTAATCACAAACCTGTGGGCGACACCATTTCTAAAGACCAGCATACCTTATCAGATTTCCCAAAGAATAGATCTCGAATGATCAATACCAGTGTCGTCCTTATCAGATGGACTTGTATAGATCACCAAAGATCAATAATACTTGAATCAATTCTGAGACTTAATTTGGTGGCAATGTCAAGACTTAAATAAGAGCATACTTCACATGGCAAAGAGAATATCAAAACACGTTTTGAACTTTGATTTCTTTTCGCATTTCAAAAACATTTTATTAAACTATTGATGAAATAACGTCATACATATGACATGAAGTGCTTCATTCGTCGTATATAATCGCTTTGCAACACAAAAGTTTGACAACATTTCACACAAGGAATGTTCCAATTTTGTTTTGAACATGTCTCGCCACTCTGACACAGGTGTTTGTGTCTTAAACCTTCAGCTTGTCAGTATGTGTGTAGTTACTTGTATGAACGCATTTTTTTCTTCATTTACATGCTACGTGTAAAACAATTATTTACTTGAAATAATTATTCGAGATGTTTATGTAATGCAATAGGAATAATCATTATACAAATGAAATGACTAACATATTTACATTGGGTATTTTTTTGTGAAGTTCGTTACTGCAAAATGACATTAACATTATAACATTATTTAAATCAACAAGTAAAGGCACATTATACAGAGCACTGAAAGTTTGAAATTGTCATAGTACATGAAATAAATTAATTACAAACTCGAGCTGATTCCGAACTTGGGTCACGATCTGCCTTCATCATATTACATTTGCAAGCAAAGAAAGAAAATAATCTTATCGACAGGAAGTGGTCCCAAGTATAAACGTTAGAGCCCATACATTGAAGTCCTAGAACAGCTGCGGACAGAGAATATAACAGAGACGTGAAGACTTATAACTCTTTTCAGGTTCTAGATAAATCCCTTATATTTGCACTTGATAAGATCTCGAACAAAATTAACCGGAATTTGAATATTTAAAACAAATAATGTAACAATCATATCGAAATTGTTTATTTTACAAACCGCAGTTGCAATGTTTGCAATGGAAATGAAATGAAATGAAATGAACTAGCTCCTTATATGTACCGAAAACACTTAGTTATGAAAAAGGTAATTAAAAGTTTAATGAAGCAAGCATGCCCTTTGCTTCCCGGATGTGAGTTTGGTGAGTTTCCAACACTAATTGAAAGTGATATTAATATTACATAAAAGGAAATACAAACTTTTTATGGAAACCGTTGTATGAAAAGTTATGAACAAAATTGAGATGTGATTGAAATAATTAAAAGCTTATGATGATACACTTTAAGCATATTAATTGCATTAGATTTGTAAAAATAATCAAAGATCAACCCTAAATATTGGTGAAAGTAAACTTCCACTAGTGCGAATTTCAATAATGCACAAATGTAAGTAACCAAATTAGATTAAATCATATTCAGTTTATTCTAAGTCTCGTTTTGAATTAAGTTGAACTTAAAACACGTGCACGTTCCCAAGGAAAAACCTCTTCAGGCGATAATTATAACTACAATGTTAATCTTTTAAATCCTTACATCAAATTCCTCAGCACTTTTAGGAAGTTCTTGATAAAGAAAACCCCTACAAATTCGGTTACATTAAATTTTCATCAACATTGCATGCTGACATGGACAGTCCCTGTACACTTTAAATAGTTCAATAACTTTTAAAGGTCAATTATAGATGACCCGCGCCCCCTTCAAGATGGACTGAGTTTTTTATTATTAGAAAGTTAAACATGCTCTCACCGCGATGCCATCAGTCAATATCAATTCCACTGCTTGACTTTAGTCTCGCATTTGATTTAATCCCATGTACATGTGGCAGTATTTGCTAAATATGTCTCAAGGGTCATGTTTGATGGAACACATGTCCCTTCAAGAGGAAAGTTTTCTTGCAAAACAGTTCACTACTTAAAAAGGAAAAGCAGAGACTTTTAACTCCTTGGTTTTGATCAGAACCTTAACCAGTATTGCATTATGTTGACAGTGGATTTGAGGTATATTTTGTATAAGGATTTAAAGAGACAGTATTCTTATAAATTTGTATTTATATCAATATTGAGTGCGTTATAACGTTTATATATTAATTCTGTAAATTGAAACGAATTAAGATATTAGCAGTAGGTTTCAAATGAACTCTTATGTATTCGTACTTAAAATAATAAATTGATTTCAAACGTCTATTTGAAACGTAAAGCAAAGTCGTCATAATATTTTCTTTATCATAAAGAGTTTTTCAATGTCAATTGAGCCTCTGTTTGAAAATTAATTATTTAATTCATTCATTCAATTGTTTTTTTATTTCCAATGATTTACTCTAAATCCATATACTGACATCAAATTCTGCTAAATGGTATTGAATGATGACATTGGTAATGACCTTGTACATGTAGGTGTCGCACTTAATTGCGTGTAGACGTTAATTGATTACTTAACAACCCGAAGTTATAATAATTGTACATGCCAAATGATATTGGCTATATTCTCTGCTCTACCAAATACATAAGATGATTCAGTTGAATTAACATAAACAAACTTTGGATGTCTTCGACTCAAGGAATGCATTTTTATTGTTGATAAATACATAAATGACTGTTACCAAGATTCAAGATTCATTTATGAAGCTCAATTGCCACCAACGGTGGTACAAGAGCAATACAGTTATACAAACATATATACATAAATTAATCAATACAACAGAGAGAGACAAATATACATGTACACATACAGATCCATGTAAATACATATTATCTATTATGTACATGAAATATTTACATAAAATATACATTCATCAAAAAAAATAAAATAAAATAAAATCTTTTAGCAGTTCTTAAAGATAATGTTTATAAATTTTGCAAGTTTCTTTAGTACTCTAATATCATTATTCGCCATTAGTTTTTTAAATTTAATCAGGTTCGGCCAAGTGTAAAAACAGCTATCAATTAGTAAGGATCTTTCATTATTCAGTTTAGGACATTTAAGTAAATAATGGTACTCGTCACCGATTGAAGGGGAGTTACAGAGCTTGCATATTCTATCATGTTTAACAATATTTTGCCAGCGTCCAATTTCTATGGGTAGTCTATGGTTAGTGGTTCTAAATCGAAGTATTGGGGTTGAAATGGTTTTAGGAAGAAATAAATATTTTTCAAAACTTGGTAATTCTTTTAGAAGTTGGTAGTACTGTCCCTTTGAGCTAGATGTTACATCAGTACGCCAAGATTGATAAAATTGATCTGTTAGAATTGATTCGATTCGCAGGAGTAACCAAGAGGTATTACATGCTGTTGGATTTTTAAATATATACGACAAGCCACAAGTGTCTATTATATGTTTAACATGTAATATTATTAGTAAAATTGAAGGAAATGAATGAATAGAGAACTTGAGATAACTTTACCTTTTCGTTATTGCCCGCTAATTTATGCCATTATGAGATCATTCTTTTTGCTATTTGTATTGACAAAGGAGTCCTACCGAGCTCTCCATAGAGCATATATGACGGGGTAGAAGATTTTAAACCTGCAGCTAATTTCAGAAATTTCAAATGGGTTCTTTCAATTATGGACGTATTTTCATATCCCCATACCTCACACCCATACAATAAAATAGGTACAACCATGGCATCAAATGCCGTTAATAGGCAATCAAGTGGCATATTTATATTTCGCGCTCTTTTTAATAGACAAAACATCGCCTTTGAGGCGCTTTCTGCGATAGATTTCAACCCAGCTAACATTCTTCTATTTCGGTGAAACTTAATACCAAGGTAGACGTAATCATCAACTATATCTAAACGGGAGTTGCCAAACATAAATTTGAATTTGCAGTTTTTTGAGGGGCCACTTCCAAAAATTAGAATTTTCGTTTTCGAAATATTTACTTTTAGATTCCATTTAACACAATACTTGGAAAAAGCGTTGAGGGAATTTTGAAGGCCTTTAGGTGTATCACTAAAGAGGGCGGTATCGTCTGCGTACAACAATGAAAGAAACGTTATAAACAAAGATATATCATCGCCTGACTTAGTTTCAATGCTTATACCGGAGCAATCATTTTCATGCAAATATTGTTCAATGTCGTTTATAAAGATACAAAAAAGTAAAGGTGAAAGGTTTTCTCCCTGACGTACACCGGATCGGCAGGGGAACAGATCAGATACTTCATGGTTAAATGTGACAGAGGATTTTATATTGCGGTACATATTTGTAACTAGAGTCATAAATTTTCCCAAAGTCAAAGTCTGGATTCAGTGTTGTGTACCTCACAGATGTGATAACAACCTTTCAAATCAGTGTTGATCCCCATGGAACATCAAAAGTTTGTATTAGCGCTGAAGTCTTCACTTTAAGGTAACATTTAGTGTGTGGGATGAACAATAACTACAAAGTCAAGTACCCATTCACACATGTTTTGCCGAAAGACCGTCTCGAAACATGCTACAATAAAAAAAAACATCGGTCATACCACTGTACCACAGCGGCTGAGCTGAATAAGGTGGGATCATTCAATCCTCTTAATCTACGACTTGCATGATATATCGACTTACATGATATATCGAGATTGAATGGATGACTCATATGCTTTTTAAAGAAGGCTGGCGACCCATGTATACAAATTAACATCTGTGATTGTATTCAGTATATAAGATGGTAAAAGACCTGTGTCTGGGTCTTATCATCAAAAGAAAACCCCTGCTTGAAATTCTGCATGAAAGGTAGAATATAATGTGTAAAATTTTATATTTATGCCCAAGGAATTGTAAGTCTGTATGTGTAGCATGTTGTAATATGAGTATCGTTTACATACCAGTGGCATGATAATAACTCTCAGTATAAGGTCTGATCACAAGACCGATGTTGCTAGTTCTCCAAGTGTCTGCATGGTCTTGCATTACCATACCTTTATTCTCTCCTTTAGGAATACAAACCTACAAGAACACTGCATTCACGAGACAACCCTCTGTGTCACACAACGACTACCACATTCTGAGGTAGGGGCTTTGAGCTATCCGTTCCATCTTGGTTGAATAGTCTGTCGATTAATCGACGATGCTAGTATAAACTTTCTGTCTTGTTCTGACAAGCTTTGTAATAATACAATCTGATGAGCTTGTAAGGCGAATGACAAATGTGAAAAGTTGATTGGAAGAACACTTCCAAGATAATTGAAAATGATGCATTTATAGAAACATTGATAATTCTAAAAATAAATAGATAAGGGACAATTCCTAGTGGTAATCGAAGTTTTTCTTCTACTTAATCACCGACAGAAATGTTTTGCTGCATGATAAAGTGGTGTTTGAAGCAACCTTTGATACCAAATTGTCTGCGATTCAATTGAAATGATGAAATAGAGATATTGGGTTATGACATCCATCGATTTCTCTGGGAATTAGATAAACTGACGATATTTTCTGACAGAACACACTAACCATACTATTGATTACATTGATTTTGAAAAAGAACAAAACCAATTTGATCTATTCTAGGTACTGGTTAGGGAAACAACCTAATAGTTCTAGCAATCTAAATATAGCGAATTCTCCTTGTTCGATTGCAGAATTTTAAATTATAAGCATTTGCAATGTTTTATTGTTCATACATGTAAAGACATAACTCAAATTTGCAATTTCAATCGAAAGTATGATAACGAAACGGACAAGAGGTACAGGGGTTCAATTTTTTTTAAAGTTTACTTGCCACAGGGCAAGTGAAAACCATGTTTCCACTTGCCCTGTCTTTTTAACTTTTTAACACTTGCCAACACTTTAAGCAGTGTAAATATAATTTTGTTTATATATATTTTCATTATTTTACCTTTTATTTCAATAAAGTTTGTCAGAACTACATGGTTATGTCGTACTTGGTGTTTACTTACAGGAATAAACTTAGTTTCAACTTATTTCAAGTGTTCAATTTTCATTTCTATCACTGTTCAGAGACCAGCTTTGCCTTGCAGCTGCTTGTTGATTGAGTTGGTGTTACTATGCTTGTTGCGGTAGCACTAGCCGATTTCACCATTGACAAGATATGTCTGCTACCAGTTGCCTGCTCCGTCCATTCAAAAATGGCTGCTCTGGGGTTGAAATCACACAGTGTTTAGGTCCATGAGTCATGATGGTCAAAATGTCTGCCATAATACTTGTGTTTAGTCTTGTTGGTTTTCACAATATTCGTGCTTGAAAACAGTCTTTCGCAAATAGCTGTACATAGCAGGGCTGATGACAAACATTAACTCCACAACCTAAAGGACGTGACTTAACTGCTGAGGCTTGGTTGAGAGTAGTCTTTGGTAAGTCCCGTCACAGGTCTCTTGTTTCCCTTCAGGTGACCTTTGAGTTCAGTGAACTCATTAATAACGAGTGTCTTCTCTGCAAAAACACATCATAGTGATTAACAAGCTCACGGAGTTGAGGGCTTCCATGTGCACAAAGGGTAGCTCTGTCAGATGGCCACTCTGTGTAGTCAAACACCTTGAAGCAAGTCAATGGTTTCTCTGTGAGGCATAGAAACCTCTTGTCCAGGTACTTGATTGTGCCATCCATAATGTGTATCAGAAAAGAGTCTTCTTTGAAGTTGATGGGCGTTTTCATTTTCAGATGTTTCATGACTGTACTTGTCAAATAGGTTTTTCACGTTTTCACCAACCAGAATTGGGTCAAGCTTCAAGTTCATCAATTTCAGAGTAAGTCCTTCAAGAGCAGAAGCTACATCAATGATCAACAAATCTTCCTTTTGAAACAGAAGGGAGACTGCTGTCGAGATTGGTAACCCATCAAGCAAAATTGCGATGATTTTACAAATGAAGAAGTCAGTATCTTCTGTAACCACCCTTCAGCCTTAGTAGTCTGTTCATTTCTCCCTAATGCCTCTGCCTCCATGTGTCTGACAATGGAATGAAACCCAATCTGTAAGGCTCTAACAGCTCTCACCTTGCTGGCGTACTTGCTTCACATCACTAAGGTGGACAAGATCAGTATTGAAAATCTCTGCCACTTCCTTTAGTTCCCTCCTCATCTTAGGGCTGTAGTGATAGAGCTTGAATATTTGTTTCAGTGTTTCTTCAAAATGTGCAAGCTGAGGCAAATCTTTAACTGAATCTAATACTGCCAATTCAGACTTGTGGGCCACACAGTGAACTGCCACAATATACTTGGCATTATTTTGAATTTTCTTTGCTACACCACCTTTTGAGCCTAGCATAACTGAGACACCATCAAAGTTTACTGACACGATTTGGTCCTTGTTTTCCTGGATTTATCAAATCCTCATATGTGATACCAATTTGCGTTTTAGCAGATTTTATTTCATCCACAGGACAAAAAGTGGTGGAATCCGCTTGCCGGATTCTTCCGGATTCTACAGGATCCACCAATTTTGGGGAGAATCCGGCAAGAGGATTCCACCACTTTTTGTCCTGTGATCAAGAAGACCCTCAGCTTGACAATGTGAAAGTGGAATAGTTGCTGAATGAAAATATATCGGTTCCCCTGATTGGCTTACTAACAAAGACAGTTTCTTGTTCCATCAAAGCGGTGTCTGTTCTTCCGTCACTCATGATTGTAAGGAAATGAATCTGTTTGATATCATTTATAAACTCACCATGTAAGGAACCTGCGATAGCATGAATAAATGAACGTATCTCTGCATTGTTCCTGTACGTAGTCCCTACATCCACATCAACACATTCCAAAAGTTCAAGGTTGGATTCAAAGTCACTCAGTTGCTTCCCCCTATGAGCAATGTGATATGCTGTAATGAACAGTCTCTCAAGAACTCTTAAGTGTATGGACATCCAATGTTTTAAAAGCTTGCAAATTTTAATTTTAATTTTAGAAGCAGTATTAGATTGAGATTCACAAACATCATCCGAAACATCATCAGTGTTTTTCTTCTTTGGTCCCGATCATACGACGGATATTCTAAATGAGTATCAGAGTTATTGTGACTTTTCAAATAGTCTGAAGTAACTACAACCAACAACAAATGTTTTTGGGGGTTTTTTTTGGAACTAACTGTTGGATATTTTTATCCCACAGGTATGTAATACCGTGGGATATAGTCGTTGCCCTGTCCGTCTGTCCGTCCGTAATCATTTTGATTCCGCAGCAGGACTCGAAAACTGTTCATGACGTCTGGTTAAAACTTTCCATGTGTATTACCCACCAACTTGAATTGGTGCCTTTTGAGATTTTGAGATTTCTGAATTTATTTTTTTTCGTTTCCATAGCAACGTGTTGGATTTGGACTTTGTTCAGAGATAGGTTTGTTTCCGGAGCACAGCTCCAAACTATTCATCATATCTTCCTGAAACTTTCCATGTGTATTACCCACGAACTGAAGTGGTGCCCTTTGATATTTTAAATTTTTTTTTATCGTTTCCTTAGAAACGTGTTGGATTTGGACTTTGTTCAGGAATAGGTCTGCTTCTGTAGTAGAACTCCAAAACCCTTTATCATGCCTCAAACCCATCATGTGTATTACCCCCTAACTGAAGTAATTAATATACAATTATCTGTCAAAGATGTGTTTTACAAAGTATGTGGGACGGTGGGATATGTCATCTTCTGATGGGATGAAGTTTCTCTGACCTTTTTCATCATCATACTTTTGTTTTTCACCGATGCACTGTCTTTTGATTCTTCTGATTTTCTTTTAACAGACTGAGCATTATTGTCTTTGCTCCCGAAGAAACTCGCAATACTTCGTTAGGACATTTTTCCAACATCAGTCCAGTCAGGGCTAAAACGATAACTGAAAACAAATCGGAAACATAATATTTCAATAGCGAAACTACGTTGCTAGGCAGCTATTAACATGTCAGTAGTTGATTTCGTAACCAAAAAAAAACTCGGTTCAACTGTAATTGTTATTCAAAATAAATAAATGAACTCGTACCCTCATTTTATCAAAAATATTATTTGTATATATTTATATCATAATCAGTGTCAATTTAACATCAATGCATTATGAAATTATGTATTTATATCGTAAAACTTTACTTGGTGAATCACATTCTTGAAATGTTATATTGTAATATAAGTTTCAATTTTTGCCGACAACGGCGGCCATTCAGAGTTACATTTGTAATCGTAATTTGTAAACATAATTAATATACATCCAAATTATTAAATGTGTTTATGTGACTTCATATCTGATCTCAGTAACTTTAAGTTTCAGTACAGTTTATATACAGTTATATCAGCTGCGAATTTTGTTTTCAAAACGAAACTAAAAAGTGAGGTATCTTTGCTGTGCGCGTTTGCGCTCGTAATATAGTAGTTCATGTTACTACGCAAGAAAGAGCCCAGTCACTGTCACGGAAATCGTAACTTCGATTCATTTTACTGTAAAAAAAAAAGCAGCAAAGACGCAGAAGGATCCGTGTGAAAGTTTTATTATACCCCCGACCAACGGTCGGGGTATATAGTTATACCAACGATTCCGTCCGTCCTTCCATCCGTCCGTCCGAAGACAATTTTTTTCCGATCGATTACAGAAAAACTATTCATCTCATCCTTTTTAAATTTGGTACATGTCTTCTTCACCACTAGGAGAGGTGCAGTGCGAATTGCTTATTTTTTTAATTTTTGGCGAATTTTTGTATTTTTTAACTTATTCAAATTCTGAGCATCTTTTGTCCAATCGATTACAGAAAAACTATTCATCTCATCCTTTTCAAATTTGGCACATGTCTTCTTCAACGCTAGGAGACACGATTTGGTGAATTTTTGAATTTTTGGCGATTATTTATATTTTTGTACTTTATCATAGCTAGAATGAATGAAGCTACTTCTGTGTTGTGATTTGTTGACTTCATCATTTTCTTTTTCATGTAACTTTCATCAAAAGCTACTTCTGTGTTCTTGTTGATTTTACTATTTTATATTTCCACTGGTTATATTTTGGGAAAAGTTAAATTTTCTTTCCTTTCAGCCATAAAGTGCAATATATCTCTCACTGTGCCTTCAGGGGTGTGCTTCCATGTACCTGTTGTTTAAAGTCACTCGAAAGAATCATTATGATGGATTAATTTCCAAAATAAAGTTGAAATCAGTGGTAATAGCAGTAGTGTATTATGTTTCCAATACCTTTTCAAGTTACTTTTATTCCTATTTTGACTTAAACCACCTTTTTTACATGAAGATTGAGACTTGTCCTACCATTTTCACAAACAGTTTAATCTTAGCAATTACATTTCATAGCTTATCAATCCTTAGGTGTGCAAACACCTCTCTCTTTAAGTAAAATAAAAATGTCAAACTTAAACAGTCGGGGGTATTAGTGAGCCACGCTCACTTTTTTGCTTGTTGCAAGTTGAATTAAGTGAGCAGTTTATTTGCCCGACATTGAAAGTTTACCGTTCCCGGGCGTCGGGAAATGGTATTTTTTAACCGCATGATCAGATATTGGGAACAATTTGATAAAAGTTAATTTCATTGAACATTCCATTATTATCTCACGTGTTCTTATTGAAATATTCACATCGCAGTGGCAGTTATCCCTAATCGTGATTGGCAGTCATGTAGTTATGTTGCAACAAATAGTGCAAATGTGATAAGATGGAAATGGAGTGAGAACCAATTATTTCGCGGTTACACACTTGTCAGAATTAATGTAATTAACAACTGGCATGATGTAGTGCTGATGCGATTCCTCACTGGGGAATACACAGGTGGCAGAAGGAAATAATTAAATTTGCCAAATGTTTCAATCAACTGAATGTTATAAGGTGTTATTTAAGGTTTCTCGTGGTTTTATTTGATAAATCGTTTGCCATTTGGATATAGAAAATACGAAAACGCAAAAGGATATATCTATCTCTGATAACAAACAAGAGTTGGATTTTAGGTAATTTATCAATTAAGAACTTTAATCAAATTGGACTAAAAGACATAAGAATTGAGTTTTGTTTTTTTCTACTGAATAAAAAAGGTTATAACATCTAAAAATATTGATCATCTCTATTATTGATCGTACCCAATTCTAATCTAGGTACTGGTTAGGAATTACTTATAACATTCTTTCAAATAACGAACACTTCTAATCTTCAATTGTAGAAATTTGCGTTCTGAATTTTTTGCAAAGTTGAAAATAACAAATGGATTTGACAGTGCAAGAGAATAACATAACGTACTAGTGATGTCGAAAATATATGGCACAGTTAATTTGATAGATATTCCATTCTCATTCCAAACATCCTTACAAAATTATTCATCACCCAGTTAATTATCCCAAATCATGGAAGCCACGTAGTTGTGCTCAACAGGAAGTGTTAATGTGATGCAGTGAGCAGCCAGGCACAGTGACTTATTCGGATAACACATCTTTGAGCCTCATTGCAGTTATTGTCATACAGTTCCAGTTCAGGATGGCAAAGATGACTTTCATTATGATACTCAAAGATGTAACAGTTAATTGTTCCTCACTGTTCAGTTCTAGCTAGATTTTCTAAAATGCTTCTTACTTATCTTCATATTTAGGATGTCCAGACTGTCTGTGCTTGGGGAACTCTAAAGACACAGACTTAAAGGAGCGGTCCATTAATGACAACGTTAAAGAACATAATCCTTAACTCACTGCTGTTTTAAAGTTAACTATTTAAACTAAATACTTCAAGAACATACTCCTTAACTCACTGCTGTTTTAAAGTTTACTATTTAAACTAAATACTTCAAGAACATAATCCTTAACTTACAGCTGTTTTAAAGTTGCTGTTTTAAAGTTTACTTTTTAAACTTAATACTTCAAGAACATAATCCTTAACTCACTGCTGTTTTAAAGTTTACTATTTAAACTTAATACTTCAAAAACATAATCCTTAAATTACTGCTGTTTTAAAGTTTACTATTTAAACTAAATACTTCAAGAACATAATCCTCAACTTACAGCTGTTTTAAAGTTCACTATTTAAACTAAATACTTCAAGAACATAATCCTTTACTCACTGCTGTTATTAGGTTGACTCACTACACTAACATGTATATGAGATAACATTCTTATATTCACTGCATTACCAGATTAAATCTCGTAGCTTGGCTTGATTAGACTGGTGATGAACCTGAGGGATATTTACCAAGTCCAACTCAGGCCCCTTCTTTAGATATGACATCAGGGACAGTAGCGGTAGCACATACAGAAATTTAAAAAACTATGAGCACTCCATAGAAGCGAAACCGAAAGGCTAGTGTAGCAGGGGTGAACGTATGTATTGATAACGAACACTTGCTGGGGTGTGGAGGACGTTTATTGATGATATCAATACTCTAGTTTAGACACCCGAGCATGTGGTACTCAGGTGCTACATTTACGACTCACACCGGATACCAGGCTGCATGCACACAAGTTCTAACCCATCTTAATCTGTAACTCAGTCTGTCCTGCAGTGTTGTGTCTCAGTGACATGTGACAAGTGAAGTGCAAAAGCATACAAATCATTCATGCACGAGAAAAGACAATAGCGTAAGAGAAATACAGAAATACAGAATAGACCGACCCGGGTAACACCCCTACCAATAAATTTGATTATCCCTCTGAATGCAGGCACATGAAATTGACATGGCTTCTATATACAATGCAATTGAACACCTTAAAATACTATAGACATTGATAATAGACACATGCTAATATACATGTGTGCAACTTTATTACATCTGATTAAAATACAGAAAATATATACATTATAAATGAAATATGCGGCTACCACACTAGTAAACTTTCATAATAAAAAAAGTTCAGCAAAAATAGCCAGATCTATTCTAGTAAAACATTCACCAAGGATCAACAGATACCCGTAAGTGAGTCTACATTCAGATACATAAAGGTAGACAGAAGAGACGTTTGTTAAAAGCAAGGACGTGTCAGTCTACCGAAACAAATATACATTCATGTATATCAAGGACATATTGAGTCGACCTTGCCTCAAGCAGAGTGTGCGACTTTGGCACGAATATATATCCACGTGTGATCTAGCCCTTTAGTGCTAGGACTCTTCCTGAAAATTTGGAACTGATTCTGGAACTGAAAAGTTCCAATGTATGTTAGAATGACATTCCTAAATAATTTATTTTGAACTGCTATCAGAAAGGGTTTAAAACGTACCTTGTGGCCAGTGGGAAAGGGTTCAAACGTGATGAGTTTGGTGGACCCAAACACAAGAGAAGGATATCAGACGTAGTGGAGTTAAGTTGCGATCTTCTACATCTACAACTCATCTATGACGGAAAACAGGCTGTTACGTTTCCCTCTGACTTGCACATCACTCATTCAGAAAACCACTGGTCAACTGGTAAGATTATGGATGCATATGCAGACAACATCGTCCCCAACTGAACCAAATGAAAAAGAACAAACAAAACGTCAGAAATGAAATGTTATCTTTGATATGTTCAAGAGCCACCAAAATAAAGCGTTCCACACTTTGGTTTTCGTCCTCCAAAACTGTACTAACGTTCTACTGCCACAAGATATTGGTGGTAAACAAACCCTTGACGAATACCTTGAAGTCCCAGTTCACCAACTAAGTGTGGGAGCTTCAACCATGAACTATGTTGAACTATGTTCATTCTCAATGGATCCTATCGCTGATCTCCAGTCACGTTAAGAAATGCTCAGGTCCACCTTCATCAAGCTTTGCTATGTCGATGCAGTCTGTTCAGTCCGCCGAAAATGATATGACCTTAGTCTATAATTGCAAGTATTCGAGATGTCCATATCTTTTGTGTAAAATACGTTAATGTGTGTTAGAGCGCTTACAAGAACTTTCTGATGTGTACAACTATTACGAGTGTTATGAACATGTACTATGTCGTGCCCAATCCCTGGATTTACCAATTCCCTGGGTGTGGGCAAGAGACTTGCCAAATGCCCGTCAATGGAGAGTGGCTTGCTTAATATCTGTGATTGGTCAGCTAATCCTAAGGAATGAGTTGTGTTAACAATTGTTCAATCCCTGGGATTGGATGACAACAATCTACAAAAGCTTATTGATTGTATGGCTGTGCTGTGTACTTAGCGTGGTCCGTTTATTTGTTATACATGTGTCATTTGTTCCACAAACCACTGAAGATCGTGGTGCATAAATTTTGAGTTTAACGCTGTTTTCACGAGTATTTCGCCTATATCGCGGCTGCTAGTATTATGGCATGAAGAACGCCCGCAACGCCATATGGCTATGCATTGCGGTGAAACCTGCGAGCATCGGCTAGAACTAGCGAACCATGGGTGGTACTCCGCTGATATTCAGTGTAGCATTGCACCCAAACCTTACTGCATGTAGAACAGTTCTCTACTGCAGACAAAGTTGCCGTGCCCCTGGTGGGACGTTTTGAAATAAAATGTTTTCAATAACAATGTTGACAATAACATAAATAACGTTCTATTATGTACTACTGAATGCTACATAAATAATGTTAATAACATGAATTGATTCAAAATATAAATATATATTTGATTTATCGAAGTGCTGATTGTAAGTAAAAACAGTCTGATTAAAATCGACCTTGTTCCGAGGAATAAAATTTGCAAAAGTTTGCATCTGCCGGGATACGAACAGGTTCTGTAGATTCCTCGCCACAAGGTCTGAGAACACCCCGTATAGGCGTGTGTTCAGAACCAGTTTAGCGCAGCCAAAACCCAGTCAAATAGCTGACCAATCACATCATAGTATTTAACGGTTGCGGTTTTGAAAGCATTCGAAACAGACAAAAGGATAGCTGTTTGGAGTTATCTGCCCCTAGTTTCTCGCACCGAAAGCATTTGTTGGGCATCTTTTGATTGGCTAGCTGAACTGCGCCCGAACACGCTAGTGTACGGGGTGCTTTCAGACGGTTTGGCGTGGAAACCCACGAACGAGTTCGTATCCCGGTAGATGCACTATTTTGCATTTTTTATTCCACGGAAAACCGTTGATTTTAATCAGACTGTAAGTAAAAACTAATTAAACTAAGTAAATCAAATTCTTAAAAACTATAAGCATATGAAATTATCAGTTTTTATTATTGTTTGCTGAAATACGATTGAATATCGTCATCCATGAACACTTTTCACTTTCCTTCATGCGAAGTTATCCAGTTCATTCCATCCATTCTAGAAAGCTGATATAATCCACTTTAGCCAGCAACAAATTTTGTTTCTCGAGGGACATGCTTTTTTTGTGTAATAGGAAACACTACAGTTTAGGAAAACAACTCTCTTCAAAACAGGTCCTTTACTCAAATCAAATGAAGTGGGCTTTGATCTCTCAAGGGGAAACCTCGAAGTAAGATTACACTTGTGTTGAGATGACCTTCAAACATCGTCATTTACAAAAGTTGAGTTAACGATAATAACCCATTGGTATAGGGCTATTTCAATGCATGAATAAACATAAAACGCTCAGTTTGTATATTTTTGTAGAAGGAATTGTACTTTCAATGCCGACCAATGCAGGTCCCAAGTGGCTGAGTACATACACATATACATGAAACTGTGCACTATTGTGCTCGATTTCAATGGAAAAAATATAAATGCAGTACTATAAGAATATAGTTTAATGTGTTCGCGAATTAATCGCTGAATGAGTAGAGTTAAACTATGTTTACACTGTTATAGACCGATGGCGAGAGACAGGTCTGTCCATGGGCTGTGTTGCCATTAATAATATATACATGTCCCTTTATGTGATCTGCAATCAATTATATAGACTATCAATCCATCCATTGTGAATGTTTCTGGAGATAAAGTGTGCAACAATATGTTCACATGTTAAAGGGTATGTTTGACACTATAACAACAAGCAGTACGTGTACATCTTTTCATCTATTTTTTGTCCAAGAACTTTCCCTTTGACTTCTCAACTACTTGATTGAAAATGTGAAAATTAGAAGCTTAGAATGTACGATGGCATGTGACGATATACGCATCATGATCAGTATACACAGTATATAATTTAAATCAGCTACTACGAAAACATCCTGACAGATCAATATTTTACATTATTCATACATCATTTCATAATTTGAAGAACTTTTTTACTTAATTTTGTTTTAGATAAAGTCAAAATGTTTTCATTTCTGTTGGAAGAACAGATGCTCAGATAAAGATAATGTTCTTTTAGTGACGGAGAATATCATCACCATTTACAAAATAACATAAATTGCACGCTGATTAAATCTTATTTACCAATAAAAAATATATTTTAAACTGCATGTTATTACTTTTCTTTTCATCATTTCAAGAAAGATTTATCTTCAAATTGGTTTATTCATTCCTGTAAAATGAAATATTCAGGATTATTTCTCTTGCCCCACCATAGGATTTGAGGTGATGAATAAAGAAAAAAGAAACACTTTCGTCAAGAAATTAATTCTGCTTTTTCACTTCTTTACCTTGTTTATCTACTGTTTGTCATGTAAATGAGATTACTAAATAACGCATACATACATCACTAAACAAGTATTAAGAGAAATCTGGAATGTATAAGCATACAAAATGCATAATTTGTGTAAATATTCATTATTGCTTACATTTAATTTGCAATGTAGAACGGATTGGGTGACATAGTGAATAGTTGAATAGTGTTCTTAGTTTGAAGCCGAGGAGACTTTATGTCTGAATAGATAAAAAAAAAAACCTTTCACAGTAAAGGCACTTTTTGTGAGATTACATATTCTGGCATATCTTTAATGGTCACATCCTTATCTTTATAATGCGATTGCTATTTTTGGCATGATAATCTTCTCAAAGTATCAAAGTATTACCAGCGGGTACTGCTTATTCCCCTGCCCAAACAAAACGCGTAGGTGGAATTTAGGACAAGTTTGCAGCCAAGTTGTTGACATAAATACAGAGAACATTGGGTCTTGTAACATTATGAACATAATGTAGCATTGTTTAGACAGTCAGTTTAGTTTTGTCATGCATGTGCATTCGATTTTGCTGCTGGCTCCTTTACACATTATTAAATATCTGTCAACATATTTATTTTTAGGGAAACGTAAAATAATTAAACCTGAGATTATTTGCGTGTTATACGTGATAGCAAATAGCAATAGAAGTTCTATTCTATCTAGCTATTGTGAGACTGTTCATAAATATTGAATTTCATAAGACTAAGTTAAGTATTTTAACTTATAACAGAACATGTGTGTTATGTCATAATACTTGAATCATGTTATGAATATGATTGTTTATTCATTATCGTTAATGATAACAAACAGGTGATTACAGGAAAAGGACAAAATAACTAATATTTGAATGACAACCAATATATTAATCCGATAACTCGTACCAGAGCAGTGTATGTTATTACACGACATGTAATACAATTGTTTTGTCTATTCTCCACAAGGCATAACCCTCGCCAGTGTCTATTACAGGCTTATTTAAGCCTTGCTGCATATCCTGTTTGTATGTGTGCAAGCTATCCAGAACCCACTATGCATTTCAGGTGCAACGCTCCATTATCTTAGAATCGGAAAGTTATGGGAATGCTGCAAGGCTAGAATAAGTAAGTGAATTAGCGTGTTATGCTCTGCGGAGGGAAGTTGTGTACCTCTTCAAATGCCATTATTAAGTCTTCAGACTTTAGTCTGAAAGACCTATTGTTCGTTATTATCCGATTTTCCTTATTATTTGTGTTAATTTTGTGTTGACTGTACAGCCTAAACTACTTATGCAAATTCCATGACACTTTCAGGGACGATAGCCCCTGGGCTGAAATTGATACATAGCACAAACAATCCTGACTTCCAGTTTCTGTTTTTGTGTAACAGCTCCTTTAAATTACGATTTTTAACATGGCAATTATTTTCAAAATTAACTTAAAGACTTGAAACCTTTTGCAAACAAAAAAGTAAACCAAGAGAAAGTCGACTTAGATACCATTTTGATTTTTCTGTATTGTTTTGCATTTTCAGCCTTTCCGACACTACCGATCTAAAAAAATATTCTTCTCTGAAGATACTGGTAGTACAGAGCTGAAACTTTCACAGAATGTAGCTGATTCATTGTACTAAACACGATAATATCTAGTAAATGTGAAATATTAATACTTTTGTCACAGTGACCATTCAAATTTTTCTGAAAATGTGAAAATATGAAAAATCGCAAACTTCAAGGGCGGATAACTCGAATACCTACCTAGCAAACTTTATCAGTTTTTTAGGGAAGGAGGATACATATGTCATGTACAGAAATCAATAAAAAAAAATTGCTTGCGTACTGTCATTTACGGTCTATAAAAGTGTCGAAAAATTGTTGTTTTTCAGAATTTTAATTTTTTACATGGGCAAAATTTTCAAAATAGAACTAGCGACTTGCCACTTAGTTTAAACGATAGCTAATGTCCTTGTGACAAAAAAAGTAAAATTAAGACGAAATCGTAGGTCACGTGGTTTCTATAGTATAATGCATTTCCTTTGTTTCCTTTCGAAGGTCTGCTTTTGGCGGCATGCTCCTTGGCAAGAGGTTGCGGGAACCTTGCATCTTTTCACTATTTTCATTGTATCTTTTCTAAATATCCACTTACAGGCTTGCAACTTGTTTTAAAAGATACATAATAACCTCTCCTGCAAATAAATAAAGCTTATAATATTCGTAGCAGAGGTAAAATTTGTATAATTCAACATTTCCATCGTTCCAATGCCTGGTCTGCTTTTGGCGACATGCACCTTGTCAGGAGCTAGCGGAAAGCTCTGATCTCTTCAACATTATGTAAAACGTGGACAAGAAGGAAAGATTGCACTGGCTATAATGCAGCAGTCTGAAGACCGTCAGTACTGCCCTGGCAGTCCTAGTGTTTATATTCTTGTTACACTCAGGAATAACGTTTATGAATTACAGCTTTTAATATACATATTATTAATTATAGCGTTTAATGTGTGCATATATTTTATTTTGACATATTGTTGTAAACATTACATTCATCATAACTGCAAAATGCTCACTCGCAATAAAAAATATATATATCATGTTAACTTTAAAATGTGTTTTCTGAATACCATTTTTTCTGATACATTATAGTGTCTGTGAGATTAAACATATTCACATCATACCCGAAAATATGATAATGATGGATGTAAAATGTATCACCTCTAAACAATGTGAATGCAAAAGCAGAAATTTAAGACTCATGTTGTCTAAATCGATGTCTATAACATACAGTTTATGTCCAATTAAGATGTAGTGTCTGCTGTATAAAGCTATAGAAACACGATCATATTTTCCAAACAGGATCTTATTACCTGCATACTGTCTTCTACATAAGCAGTGTAAGATATTACGATCTCGCAAATAAGGTTCTTATACTCTACATATACTTTGAGGGTTTTATGGTAGCATGTTATGGTGTACATTATTTTCGATAAATTATAGAAGGAATATTCATCATAAAAATAATCCACCCATAACATTGTTTATAAAAGCATTCAAAAGATAGAGTTTCAAAGCAAAATCTCGGCTTTTTCGCTATGAAAATTGCCGCAAATCTGTTCATTCTAAGAACGACTTTTGTTTTTGTCGTTAGTCTCTTCAGGCGGATATTTAGAGAACATCATTTTGTTTTACCATGTCTTGTACATTGTTGGCTAAGGTGAGGTGAGGTGAGTTGGGATTTAATGCCGTTTTCAAGAGTATTTCACTTATACCACGGCTGCTAGTATTATTACAAGGAAAAAATCCGCAACACCATGGTAGCTATGCTATGAAACCTTCGTTCATCGGCTGGAACTAGCGAAACATGGGTGGTACTAAACTGAAATTAAGTTGAAAATTCACCCAAACTTTAGAACAGTTCTCCACAGCAGACAACGTTGCCGAACCCCTGACGGGATTCGAACCCCACACCTCTGGATAATAAGTCGAACGTGCTAACTGCTGCTACCCTTGTATTCAATTTTAACTTACACGTTTGCATTACGTCGTATACATATATCATGTAACACAAACTAAGAATATAAAACATCTATATAAAACGTTTTATTTTGTTATGATGCAAATGGGAATTCCTAGCCAGTATTGATGTACATTTTTAACTACAGGGAATCATGCCTTTTCATGGTTTTGGTATCTAACGAGCGAAAGCTAATTATTTTATTTATTACACGCTCTAAATTAATGAAATATGTTATTAAAGTTCACTCATATTCATGTAGATGTGCGTAGGGATACATCTCTTACCATGGACGCATAACACCATCTCACTAAACACCAAACATAGACCAAGCAATTTATTCTTTAATAACAGTTTCAATTTTGAACAATACAATTTCAAAACACTCATTACATTGTCTTTATGTTGAAACGACAAGAAACGCAAATTGGCGAGTAAACAAAACCATCGTATTAATCTCACTAGATCTTATGAATGATGTCAGATGATTATGACGTCATCGGAATGCGACTGTTTTCAAGCGCGATTCAGTTAGGCTAGTTAAAGCTGTACGTAGCTGCGGTTGCTTTGGCAAAATTGGCTCTGTAACACCCAGAGGACAATTATACTGGGGAGTAAAGTTACAATTCTGCTGCTAGTTTTATCTAGCGAAATTGTTGGGATCAGCGTCCATGTTGCCGATGAAGTTAACATTGACGGCACAAATTGCCAACAGAAACCCTGAAAATGGACTTCCGACATTTTTAGCGAACGTTAAAATGTTATATCAACATTGACAGTTACCTTGAAGCATGTTTTTATTCATATATCTTGGTATGGTATCCTCTGTAACAACAGACAGACATGAACAATGCCTCCACAACCCTGACAACTTTAGGCCTACTTGTCACAGGAATCGTGGGTTGAACATGAATTTAGAATCTAGACTACGTCAAGATGCATGACAAAACCATGCAAATGGCGGTCAAATCGCGAGATTGCATGTCAAGGGAACTCTGAATCAACCAAGTTATACTGATTGACAGTAAATTGGGATAGAAGCGTCGGTACAATATATAATCATAAACCGTGTAGGTAGAAATCCAGTGCTATCCAAACAGCCATTGACGGCACAAATTGCCAACAGAAACGCCGAAAATGGAGTTCCGTATTTTTAGCGAACGTTAACATGTTATATCAACATTAACAGTTACCTTGAAGCATTTTTTATACATATATCTTGATATGGTATCCTCTGTTACAACAGACATACACGAACAATGCCTCCACAACCCTGAAAACCCTGAACATGAAGTTTATTCCTTATGAATTTATAATCTAGACTACGTCAAGTTGCATGACAAAGCCATGCAAATGGCGGTCAAATCGCGACATTACATGTCAAGGGAACTAACTCTGAATCAACCAAGTGATACTGATTGACAGTAAATTGGGATAGAAGCGTAGGGACAATATATATTCATAAGATTTTATGCGATAAACCGTGTAGGTATAAATCCAGTGCTATCCAAAAGCCACATGACTACTGGAAAGTAGTTCTGACTACAATCGCTTTCACGTGCAATGTTTCACAACAGTGTTGAATAATATTTTGATGTTTCACAACAGTAGTATCTTCAACGAGAGTGTAATAAATATAAATGTAGCCTGATTGGTGCATTAAATCAAAGTGATCATTGCACTTCCCAACAAAAGTTACATCAGCAAATGACGATTCGATTAACTGCGCGACTTACTATACGGAAGATTTTGAACTGTAACCAAGTTATGCGGATAAACGGGGTCTGACTGTATTGAGATATGCTTATGAAACTAATAGTAGGGGCATTTCAAACTTTTAACAAGCTTTGTACAAAGTTGATTGGCAGAATCTTAGATAATTGAAAAACGATGCATTGATAAGAACACTGATGAATCTAAAAATAAATAATAACTGTAAGGAATGATTCCTTGTAATTGAAGTGCGTAATCTAAATCATGTTCACTGCATGATTTAGTGGTGTTTGGGGCAATTTTGGACATCAAATAGTCTGCGATTCAATTAAAATGTCGAAATAGAGATACTGGGTTATGACTTCTATTGATCAATTCAATAAACTGATGATATTTTCTGACAGAACGCACTAACCGTACTATTGATTATCTAGATTTAGTGAAAGAACAAAACCAATTTTGTCTATTCTAGGTCCTGGTTAGGGAACAAAATGAATAGTTCTTACAATCATAAAAATAGCTAATACTCCAAATTGCACCATTTTGAGTTATGAGCATCTGTAAAGTTTTATTGCTCTTAACTCATAAATAAATACTTATGAATGCCGATTGAAAATATAATAACGAAACACACTAGGTATATCGAGAAAAAATAGAAAGTTAATTTGATGGAAGATTCAATTATTATCTCAAATGTTCTTATTGAAGTAACATCTCGCCATCTCGAAATGCAGTGAGAATGATAAGTCTATCAGGTTTTACAATCAACACCTTATCATTTCATATGTATTCATTTGCTTTATTTGGTGTCCTGTCCATCACAAGAATGCTTCGTTTGACAAAAAAAAACCGCATGAAGTCACATCAATGAGTCTTACAGATATCCAGGTGTGTACATGTGCATTCTTACCTTTTATACAGAAAACAAAGCACCGTAAAACAAATTAAACCATCTCCGATTTTTGTACAGTAAACAACGAGAAACGCCTGTTATGGTAAAGCAATGTTATGATAAAGTAAGACTTGTGGTTGAAAACTCCTCTGCCCTTCGTTGTGTCAAATGGGATTGTTCTTGATGCTTCACTTTATTTCTCATACTCATTCAAGCAATTACGAAATAAAAACGGCCACAAAAGTAGTTAAGTATTGATTTCCCTAATTTTATTGTATTTAACAACCCGAATGTATTCCTGAATTAAGTGACACGTCCAGATGGTTGTTGGTGTAAATATATAAAATAATAATTAAAAAAATACATGAGGATATATAGAGGATACTAAACGACCTTCTATTTAATACCATTTTTAAACGAGTTAATGATTCTGTATAAAACGAGCAAAAGCGAGTTTGATACCAATCATTCACGAGTTTAATAAAAATGGTATTAAATAGAAGGAAGTTTAGTATTCTGTTTATTACTCGCCCACCTATAATCCAGCGAAATAGCCGACATAGCTCTGAAACTATGATTCCCGCAAGTTCGATACCACTCCCATTGTGACGTCATAACCTCGAACTATTGTGACGTCATACGTGTGGCGGTATTACACTAGTTTAATATTGCCGTATAAATATTACACTGCAGTATCTTACACGGGCGAGAAATAAAAAAAATAAACTTTCTGATTGATTGCAAAAATACGATTGAATATCATTATTGCCCTTCGAGGAGTATTTTTTAATTTCTTAATTCGTTTTATTCAACTTTAAGTCAGCAAAGAAGTTTCCAATGTGTGGCTTAGGTGTTAAGGAAAACAAGTCTCTTCAAAACGGGTCGTTAACTGACAAGAAATGAAGTGGACTTTGATCTCTCAAGGGGCAGTTTTAAAGTAAGGTTACAAAAGTGATAAAGTGAACTTCAAACATAGCCTTACACCAGCATGCTTAATACGCACTATAATCGAGAAATGGGGATACTTAAAGGGGCAGTAACACGTTTTTTGAAAACTTTTTTTTTTCAAATTTCCCATTTATAACGAAACTTTTTTTCATTTATATTTACTTTAGAGGGTAAAACGTCATATTACACAAACCAATTATACGTAGTTGTAATAACAGTGTCGCATATAAAGCAAAAATTGCATGGCGGCCATTTTATTGTGAACACATTTTATATTATTCTTAATAACAAAAACGATTCCGACGGCTTTACGGAACCATGTACACTCATTTTTTAACTTGATTTTCCGAAGAGAGAAGGATGTTTTACTATAAGCGACATTATTATTCTAATACATTTCATCAACTTATTTGAGCGCAAAAACGTACTACTGCCCCTTTAAAAGTATATTTATACTGTCATAGACTGGTTGCTACAGACAGGTCTGTCCAGAACGGTGGTGCTGCCATTGAAAGACAACCAATCACTAACATCAGGTGTGAACTTACATTTACTGAAGGTAATGTTTTCAATGATTTTATATATATATATATATATATATATATATATATATATATATATATATATATATATACATACATTATTGGCCGTATCATAAATCTCAAGAAATGCATCACCAACCTTTTAAAGATAAAATGTATATAGTTTTCATTTCTGCGTTTTAATAAAACAAATGCATTGATAAAATATAATTCACACATGTGTAATGACATACATAGTTTAATGTCCCGATAAACAAATGATTGTACATTTACAGTCTGAGAGTTCTTCTGTGCGTTTTCAACAATAAGATTCTAAATAATTTGAAAATACCATGGTACATGGTACATCTATATTGCTGCCTTAGTACACATACTAATTTCAACGAAAATAATTGTGAGAAGAAAATCCAGAATGCACGGATACACAAAATATCTTTAGATACATTTTCAACAAAGGTGTGTAAGTGGCGTTAACAAACTTTGTCACGTTGTAAATGTACAGTATTACATACCAATTATGTATGAAGTGATTCATGCACTTTAAGTTTAACCAGTTCTCATTTAAGAAAAAGGATATACCTTTAAATTATACCATTTCACGCCAATACAATATTGCACATTGCAGATGAACCATTGATTAACTTGTAACAAATTGACCTGTATGGATGTAACCAACAATACTCTATATGCATTAACTGTATAACAATATGCCCTCAATTCACACATTCTACATCTATTAAATAACCTGCATGAGCCCTATTAGGATGGGCGTTTCAAAATATTATGATTCTTTCGATGATTAAAAGCATTGTCATACCATTATTTGATGAAAAGCTAAGGATTGCTTCAATTATTTGATGAAAAGCTAAGGATTGCTTCAATTATCTGCAGTGCATTGAGATAGCCTGCAACTGACAGCAACCGTTTGACACGGAGGGAAAAGAATGTGAGAAGCTTGACCTTCCTAGAGGAAATACTCTAAATAATTGCAAATTGGCACTTCTGTTTGAATTCCACGTCTGTGACTGACAGGTAGACCTAAAGATAATATAAGGATGTTCTGCTTGAAAGATGCAAAACTACTGACGATTTCCTCAAGGCAGGTCGATTTGATCACCGAAAATAAAAGAATTAAAATAAGCTGTTTTGATTTTGGCAAGTACATGCTGATCGGTAATGATGAAGAACGTGAAAATGTGTTTGTGATTCAATAAGGATAAAGATTGCACATCAAGTGCTTTAAATGCGTATCAGAACTAAAAAAATCATTGTCACGTCAGCTACATGTAGACTACATGCAATCCAATACGTTTAATCTGTCCAATTTTAAATCAACAGATACAGTATTAATACATGCCATTTGGAAAGTGAAAAATGTAACAATGTTATGTTTGGATCACACTATCTGCAAAAGTAAATTCATTGAACTTTTATTGGGTAAATTTAACCTTGTCTGACTCGAACCATAATCTGAGCTTTCCCATTCAGCCACCGAGACTTCGAATTTGGGTTCGAATCCTGCAAGACTCCTGACTCGAAAAAAAGTAAAATATTTTTACTTTTGAAGTGTCATCATAAATATACATTGTCAAACACATACAGTGATATTTAAATGACTCACTCTTATATTTGGGTTTGTACCAATCCACTTTTCCCCTTTGTGTTATATTAGATCTGTTTCACTTCATAAAGAAAATTACACGGTACTCATTTTAACCTGTATTGATAACTTCCGTGCCAACCTCTACAGATGCTGTTTGACTACATATGGAAGTCATTGGAAACATTGCAACGTTATGTTGAACTTCATTAATCTTTTTAATAGTAAATATCTTACTGATTACTGAAACCCAAAGTTGCAAGAATAATTTGATTGAGAAAAAACCCCGAAACCTTTTATTTGTTCTTGGTTTCAGTAGTTAATTTTTTGACTTAATATATGCTTCAGTTTATTCTAAATCTCTTAGCAGAACGAAGTAATATTAACGGATCAATAACTTGTATTCAAATAAAGCTCTCAAATTTAGTTGGTTTAAACATATTTAATTCACAAAGAATCGGGTTGGGTACAAGTTGTCCAACTTGGAACACCCTCTCCTTGGTATATACATTGTACAAAATATAATAACATTCATTTTGGTAAAGACAACAGATACTGAACAGAGAAAAAGAAATATAAGAGTCAAGATTGATACATACAAAACATGCATATTATACATCTCGTGGATATAAGATTGAACTAACTTAAATATTATCACATTTTGACAAAATGACAGGTCTGCACTTCCCTCTAAAACTAATTTTAGATTTATTGAAACATTTGTTGAGTTAAGTACGCGACGTATTGACAAAATGAGTTTCTCCCTCTGATTGTGATACATTGAACATTCAAAAAAGAAGTGATAGGTATTTTCAACATAACCACAGACACATTTCGGATCACTTTTAATTCCAATTTTACACAAGTCAAAGTTTCATGAGCTGACTGCATATCGTAACTTTGTATGTAATATGGTCAGTTTTCTTTTACCACATGAAAAATAGCGAGGTTCACGGTCATATTTATCAAAAATATATTTTTTAAAAGTCGAATGAATGACTTTGAATGTTTAAGTCTAGAGAATGGAACTGAAATGTTTTGAGAGTAGCGTAAATTATAATTAGTTTTACACCCAACGTCCTGGGGTAGTAGTTCAGCAAGGTATTGAGGGGCCATTTGCTTTTGAATGTTATACATTAAACTTAATTTTCATAAATTCCTACGTCCTTGTAGTGTTCTCCAGCCAGTTTTAAAGTATAGAAATTCGTGTGAAGTATATTTCGGCACGCCAGTAATTATCCTTGCTGATTGTAGTTGAATTTGTTCTAACTTGTTTATTTGTTCTTGTGTACAACCATCCCAAACTTCGGATGCGTATTCAAGATGAGGTCTTATGCACATCAAATACATCTTATTGATAGTATCTCATAACAAATAATAAAACATAATACATATTTCAAACTTCGCAAGGAGTTCACCATCTTTGCTACACTTTTAATAATGTTTTCTATATGATCCGCCCATTCTTGCCAGTGTTATTCCAAGGTGTTTATGCGCCTCCATCATTCATCAACTCCATCAAAATTAAGATGTAACTTTTCAAAATTAGTTTGAAGCGAGAATAGCACAGCTTCAGCTTCAAATTTAGTTTTGCCAGCCGGTCAAAGTTCAGAAACTTTAATTGACATGCCTGAGCTGCCTTGATTGATGAAGAAAGGTCTGTAAACTATCAACTCCGACTTGCTTATCACATTAAGAAATAGATTAAAACTCAATAAGTAGAAAAGGTAGTTTAAAGTTCCAAAAGGTTTCACTAACTTCAGATTACCTAATGTTAAACTGATTACACCATGGCGCCAGTTTGTCAGTTTGGAAAACTGTTAAGGCTTATCATTTAAGGACAGATATTTGTTCACGAGGACGAGGTTGTGATATTTATGTGAGTGAAATGACACTTTCACTCATTTTACTTAGTGAAATAACACTTTCAGTCATATGAAAACATTGCGATCCGGATTCTCAATCCATTGAACAAACGTCACATACTACCCTTTGTTTTGTGTTTGAAAGTATATATGTAATAATTTGGAATTTCGACATACGAGGAAACAAATCAAATATCCCCTTTATATTAGCATTGTTAAGGTATGATTTCTACTTGACCATATCGCTCACTCCTAAACTTCATTAACCTTGAGCGCATGTTTGTGAAGTATGAGAGATAAAGTTAGCATTCAAAAGGTATAAACATTAATTTACATCTATTTACAAAACAGGATATGTGTGGCAAAAATATGAGGCCAAAATGATGAAATGGTAATTCTGTATTATAAATAAACAACGATTACAACAAATGCAGCAAAATTATGCAAAGTCTTTAGAACCACAATACCATGAATGGGGTATACAGCTTAAAGTTGTGTTTGCTTTTTTGGAAAGCTGCTGCTCATAAAAAAACTGCCCATACTTTCAATAGGAATTTTTTATTTTTTAAATTTTTTTATTTTGAAAAGACAGGTTTCCGTACAAATTAAAACATTTAAATTTCACCACATTTTGAATAAACGTTGGTCAAATAACCTCAAAATAGTTTAATCTATTTAAAATGTTTCAATTTTCACAAAAGATGCAATCGTTGATGTACTTTACTATACATTTTGTCAGTGTTTTCATTCCATGAAAGTTGGGAATCTAAGACAGTACCCAAATATTTATAATATTTATAAATATTTTGCGAATTCAAGTCACAGTACCTATCAATGTTTGAAAGCCACTTCAATACACATTCAATGTTACTTGACGACGTCCTTGAGGGATCAAAGTCCACTCTGTTGCTTGTCAATTAACAGTCTCTTTTGAAGAGAGTTAAAATGTTTAATGTCACGTTTCCTATCACAAAAGACCCTGGAGACATACATTGAACATCATACATACGCTTAAGTTTTAATCACATAAAGTCTAAAATAGAAATGGTCACATCGAGAGTTTAAAATTGAGACAAGCATAAAAAGATTGTCGGCAATGATGCTAAATCCGTTTTTATCACTCGGCCATAAAACTTTAAATTCCATCTTGTAATATTCTTTTTGTTAAGTTTTAATACGCTATTTGTGCAGCCAGTTACATCTGGTATCTAGACGTTTCAGTTAATTCAACTCCTCTGTGTAGGACACAGCTGCTTTAAGAGTACTTCAAAAGTTAACTGAGACAATTATCTGCCTGGTTAGGTTTTTTTTATATTCTGAAATGCAGTAGGATAGACAAATCTTGACTTAGTCTCGCCATGTGTCGGTTCGATTTGGTGATTGTATTGATTTAGTGTAAAACAGTTATTAAGGAGCCAAAAAGGTCTCATTTGACACACAGTAGGCGTAATCTAGGCAAATTAGTCTTCCACAAGACGTCTGATTATGATTTGCGTGAAGTCAAAATATAAATAGTCCATGGGCAGCTTCAAATGGAGGCAAGTGTAAACAGATTGTCGTTGATTATGAGCAATCCACTTTTAACACTTAGCCATATAACATTAAATTCCATCTTGCAATATTCTATTTGTTACGATTGTAATACGTTATTCGAGTAGCAAATTATGCAGCACTTAATTCAACGGCAACCTGCAAGCACAGCTGCACAAAATACTTTAATAGCAGGCTGGTGCGTGTGTAAAGTTAACTGAGACAATTATCTGTCTGGTTAGGGTTTTTTGTAACCCGAAATACAGTAAGATAGACAAATCGTGACTTAACCTCACCATTTGTCTGTTCGATTTGATTATTGTATTGATTTAGTGTAAAAATATATATTAAGGAGCCCAAAAAGTCTCATTTGACACACATTTGGCAAATTAGTCTTCCACAAGACGTCTGATAATGCTTGGAGTTACTCCTGATACCACTATTGGAATTATTGATTTTGGAGTTGTCCGAGGAATCAAATTTGAAAAATGGGATTCGTGCACCATCAGTGATATGGTTGATGAATTTTATTATAAGGCAAACCCTGATTGTTCTACTAGAATAAAGTATAAAGATATGTCAATACTATTTTCTCCATCCAACAAAATGTTATAAAGTGTAGATTTGGTCAAATAATAAATAAACTTAAACTTAATAGAATGTGTTATAAGTTGTTTTTATTTTATTTTGGAAATAAAAATAGATGTGTCATACTCCAGCATTTATATAAGATGAACTTCCACTTTTCAAATGTTTAGTTTAAATGCCAATGAACAAACAAAATATGTATCTTATCCATAAACAGATTTCTACAAAACGTTTTCTCCAGAATACCCTAAAATAAGACCTCCAACATTCAGTTTGTTGTAAAATTGTGTGTTACTTCGAACAAGTCACTGTCCCTGGTTGCTTCATCTTACAAGTAAAACACCCTGCATATATCCAAAAACAGCTTGAAGCATGTATTTATGATATTGACTAATGAAACACTTAGATAACCTTAAAAGTAGACTGACATGAGTACAAGTTACTGTGGACAAGTATCCGCCAGGTTAGATTAGTTTTAAATGCAAACTAAAGAGGACAAAACGTGATTTAACTTCACTGTGTGTCAGCTGGATTTCATAATTGTATTGATTTAGTGCGAGCGATGTAGTAAGACACCAATAGGAGCTATTTTAAACTTAATAAGTGTAATCTACATTGGTGATGAATATGATTCTATGTCAAACCCTGATCTGTTAAGAGGAGTCACATCAACACTACATCATCTCAGCAGTTAATTATGTGTGGTACCTCAACTAAATCGCTACTGCTGGCTGTTCACTGCATCTCCATCTTTCACCACATTAACACTACGTGTTACATAGAGGATACTAAACGACCTTCTATTTAATACTATAATATATCGCCACGAATCATGTTCAGATTTTAGAAACAAAATTAATCAGAAATAATTACAAATAAGGGCCTTTTCATGTTTTTGTTTGATGATACTGCTTTATAAAACATTGTCAGTCATCAATGTTAATGGATGTGTTACTTTCCGCAAATACAGATAGTACATTAAGTATAGTACATAGGACAAATATTATTGATCTTTCACTATTTTCAAAAAATATTTCAAATTCACACGATTAAAAATTGTGAAACGTTAGTGTGCGAATACACCAGGAAAGTAATATATCAACATATTGAAAGGTTTGTTCTGAGTGTAATAATTATGTCTTCACACATTACCAAATTGACGTTAACACCGAACTTTCACCACTGTAAATATAAAACAGTGGATCAACAATACACCTTGCCATATAAAGTTAGTATTCATTGGACAACTCAATACTAGCACATGGCTGAGCTGAGTAAAACCTTGAACAAGGTCGTTTAATCTATGTAATCAACTCTAAGGTTAGCCTGTTACTCATTTTATTGAATTCCCTGAAAAATTAATGTTCAACATGACCAAGTTGACAAAACTTTTTTTTTGACATTTCTTTTCAATCAGAAACAATTTGGTACACAAGGTGATCTCCAAAACCACTTAAATCATTATGCGTCCAGTAAAACATGATTTTTGGTGATCAAGAACACTAAGAACTTCAAAAGGCATTAGGAACATTTCTTTACAGTCGGTAATGAAACAATACATCACTGTTTGAAGTAAAAAAAAATGTTTTATATTTTCTGGTAAGGATTCTGCCAACCAGCTATTTGATATTTCTGTCAGATACAAATACAGTGAATATGAATGAGAAATGATTATTTATTTGAGGTAGCACTCAATTGTCGGAATTAATCTGATATGATGTGCTGATGTGGATCATCTCAATAGAACCCAATGGGATGCAGCAGAAAATAATGAATTTGAAAAATGTTACAATTGTTAAGTTGACGCTACTCTAGTGCAAACTTTTTATCGGATTTCATTAGATTCTGACAAAGACTTAACTACTTCATTATGTTTTATTAGACAATGGAAAACATTCAGAATGGGTTTGTCCACTGGGTCATCTTGTTGATTATATTTTTGTTCCTCGTATGTTTGCAGCCAAGTTGATTTTATTGAATATATTATAACCTCCTTATCTAACGAATGATGGTCTTCAAAGGAGTTATCAGCATTTTTACCGAGTTTGCCTGCATAAATGAAGCGCGCTTTACATGAATGTACCCGTCTTTAAAAAGTAGAACCATAAGCTCACACGTATTTATATTATGTTTGAAGACTGAACCATACAGCCATCCTGTGACCTTGAAAATCCATTGTCACCAAGTAATCATGAAATAAACTTGACGAAAAGGTGACTCTTTCAAGTCAAATAGACTGTGCAAACATATTCCCCAAATCGTGGTACAAAATGGTACAACATTTAAGAGGAAAATAGTTTTATTGAGTTCACATACTTAAATGTCTCTTGCATACATGTATTGAACCAATTCACAAAGACCTGTAAGAAACATAGTATTTAATAGTATTCTGAATTTCCAGCTTGTTTTGGAGAATTGGATTTAGGCCACGTGCATATTTGAGGCGGATCACAACCAAATGCGAAAATGTTAAAATGTGACGACTCCCAACGATCATTGGGCTAATCAATGAAACAAATAGTCAAATAAAATATGAGTTTGATTCATAATGTTAGATTAAGTTGTAGTAACACCAACTTGTTTTATGAGTTTACAGGTCCAGTATCATTGGAAGACGAAATTTAAGTGAGTGGCTCGTAGGGAACTGAATCAAATCTATCATATACATTTGTCACACAAAACATTGTGATGAAGATAACATTTATGAAAATGACGTACTACGTTTCTGAACATTTTTCAAGTTGTGGAAGACTGTCAGTGACGAAGTTATACAACTCCCCATACTTTCATGCAAGGATTCCTGATGGGCACATTCATTATTCACGTATTCGTAGAATTGTGGTGAAACATCTTAAAGAAATAATTTAGAAATCCATTTCGTCTCAGTTGAACCTTTTACTTGTAAAGCGACACAGAATATTTTAATCTTGCACTCTCACTTTCAGAATTTCTTCTTAATGATTTCCATATTTTTCTGATGAAGTTAAATCAAAACATTAGATATCACTGGGACATTTTACAATAACAGTTTTATTACACTTTGGTTTTATTTATCTATAGAGAGATTAATGTATTGGGACAACACTATAAAATCAACATTAATTTTATATCTTACCTCTTTAGAAAGAATACTGCATACAGGAGTGATATTATTTTAATAAAAGTCCAATTTGACAAACTGATCACCTGAGTAAAACATGTTGATGAATAACAGGAATACATTGAACCATGTTTATCCCTCTACATTTGACGAGTTTACATAATTATTTATTATGTATAATTATGTAAAAAGGTTTGACTCTGGAGTGACATTTTGTACATTAATACACACGCTTTGGAAACTTACACTCAAACAAAGTCGATAGAAGGTCGAACATCAAGGCCATAAATCTTTTTTCTTTTATTATTCTGTTTGGGTTCTATGAATACTTGGGATTTAGCTTATTTACCTTTCTTAACGTAAATAAGATTATATGTCATAAAACCCCTCGACATTAATTTAACTTTCTTAATGGTTCTCAGTCACATTCTAGTGGAGCCTTGATGTCTCAATCGATATAAATACTGAGTTATTCTCTGTGATCTTTCTGCAAATCAATGTCAGTTCGATAGTTGCACAGAATGCTATATATTCGAAGCCACGTTTTAGGAATAGTCGTGTTAGGCTTTAGATCTTATAATATTCATTTGTGCTTTAAAAACCTGCATTTAGGCGTGATTGCAGAAAAGAAACTATGACAGAAACGTGATTAAATTTTTTCTTTGAAGTTCATAGGTTGAGGATCATACTAAACTTTAAAAAATCCAAGATAGTAAATTACAAGTAATGTACGTGTTTTCAAACTTTTAATCATTGTTAATATGACGAACATCAGAAGTTACTTCATGTTCCAGGAATTATTTATTTTCTGATACAATGTGTATTGTTTTGCATATAACTTGTATGAGTAATATTCAGTACTTATTCATATTGTACATGGAATTTCAATATTTGTGACTTTGATCCTAGACACTATGACCAAACTCGATTTTCAAGGCAAATCAAAGAAAGCAAATAAATTTGCTTTTCGTCATTCAAATGTGATAACAATATGAAATACGAATAACGAATAGCGAATAACAGTCTAAATTATTGTTGCCTTTTCAAACGGATGGTCATAGTAGCCAGCATAAGACCTTACTCTCAACATACACTTCAATTGGTCTTCAAGGGATGTTCAAAATGATCTACCAATGATTGAATGTTTGCATTTGAAGAAAATAGAACACTTGAAAATGCTTATACAATTAAAAGTGATAGCGAATGAGGAGATATTTTTCTATTTCTCATTTTATACAGCTACTTTCCCAAGGTAGATACCCATGAACAATAAATGTTTAATATTTGAAGACTTAATCGCTGTTTAATTTGTTTGAAGCTTGAACCCAATAAAAGGTTACAATGTTTCAGTCCTTAGCAAATGAGATATCCACTGGGGCCAATCTGAAACAAGTTTTTAAACATATTTTCAAGTTGTTATCTATCAACAGCTGCAATGAACGCACAAACGTTTGAATGAAGTGGCTCACACTTATTCTAGAATATCAACTCTGACAACCTTCAGCATTCAATCATAAATAGAGACCCATTGCAACATGAACAGATTCAAGTATGTACATTCCTCTTTGCAATGTGTGATTGCCAACATGATCGAATAACTCCATAAATTGGAACTAGGATATGTTCAACTAATGAAGTCTGACCCTAATACAGAGGTTCAAGTAAATCAAACAAAGGACAGGCCTTTTCTGTAATCACAAACCTGTGGGCGACACCATTTCTAAAGACCACCATACCTTATCAGATTTCCCAAAGAATAGATCTCAAATGATCAATACCAATGTCGTCCTTATCAGATGGACTTGTATAGATCACCAAAGATCAATAATACCGGCACCAAGTCTTTGACTTACTTTCGTGGCAATGTACAGACGTCAATTAGAGTGGAGTTCACACAGTCGAGGCGAAATGGTCGTGTGGTAAGCTGTTGGTACAGTCAATGCTGGCGATAGTTGCCTTATTCTGAGGGCGTCCGTTCGAATCCCGGATGGGACTCGGCCCGAAAAAGTACAATAATGTGTACTATTGAAGGTAGTGTTATCCCAAATATAACCATGTTATATTTCTTCACTATCTAAATTGCAAGTGTTTCTAATTCATAAATGTACTTAACTCACTTAACTTATCAAATATGATGAAAGCCGATGTTGTTTCTTCACGGCCTCGTTTTGAAATAAGATGAACTCATGTCTCCCTGCAAATATATCTATGCAGGCGGTTATAACAAATACACTGTCTAAAGTTTGAATCCTTACATTAAACTACTCGAAACTTGTAAGACGTTAATGATCAAATCGTAAATCTTGGTTATATTCTATTTGCAATCAATATTGCATATTGACATGGACAGTCTGCGAAGACTTGACATAGTTCAATAACATGAAAAGTCAATTATAGATGATACACACCTCCTTTGAGTTAGACTGAGTGTGTTTCATCAGAAAGTTATACATTCATCTGAACACCATGGCAACAGTCAATATAAATGTCACTACTTGACTTTAGCCTGGAATTGGATTTAGTCCCTTGTACATGTTTGCTATACATGTCTCAAGGGTCAGTTTGATGTTCTTACTAGAGGTAACTTAATTTCTTGCAAAATGGATCATTACTTAAACATGGAAAGAGAAGACTTTTGAATTTTAAACAGTGTATTTCAATATATTGGCAGTGCGATTGATGTATAGTTTGTAAAAGCATAGTAATATCAATGTAATGTTGTAGAGATGAATATCCAGGGGTGTATAACGTTTATAGATTAATGCTGTCAGTTGAAAAAAAATTAAGATTTTTAGCAATCAGTTTCAATGTAATCATACTTAAATAATAAATGGATTGCATAATGTCTATTAGAAATGTAAAGCAAAACCATCGTCATAGATCTGGATTGAAATAATAATCTAAATGTCAATAATTCACCTCACACGGTATCGTAAGCTTGTGTTCCTCGGGAAATACACATGATAAAATCTACAAGGGTCTAACAGTCCTTTTAAAACACTGCGTAACTAATAGTATTGGCATTTCAAAATAACACAAGCTTTGTAATAATAAAATCTGATTAATTAGTAAAATGAATGACACATGTGAAAAGGTGGCAGAATCGTTTCAAAGGAATTGGAAAATGATGCATTACTAGGAATATTGATGAATCTACAAATAAATAACGACTATAAGGAACGATTCTTAGGAGTAACTGAAATCCTTAGTCTACTTGATCAACGAAAATCACGTTTTACTGCATGATTTAGTGGTGTTTGAAGCAACTTTTGATACCAAATTGTCTGCGATTGAAATGACGAAATTGAGATATTGGGTTATGAAATCCATCAATCTTTCTGGGAATTCAATAAACTTATAATGTTTTATTGTACAAAAAGACAAGATAAATATGTGAGAGATATATCCATACTTTTCCGAGTGTATCGAATGACCCTACACTTTTCCCCTGTAGGATATCATTTGATACACGAGGAACAGTATGGGTATATCTGTCTTACTGTCGAGTGTAAACGGATACTATTTCATAATATTTCTAAACAAATACAGTTGTAAACAAGCTTGTGTATGAAATGCACAACCCAAATGCGGCCTCATCTGTGACAACGCAGCCCGTGTTGCGTTGTATGGTTACCCATGTTTGGGTCTCGAAATCTAATTGATATGGGCCAATGACGGTATTGTAAACGCAGATGCACGTGCATCTTGCTGAAATATACAGCTAACGCTATAAACTGCATGGCTAATGTCAACGTGGCCACAGTTTCTGAGAACATAGAAGCAACTTTCAGTATGTTAAGACATTGTGCACCCAAAATTAAATTACATTCTAATATAAAAAGAAATACATACATTTCTGATATTATTTCACGTATTATAAGAACCTTCTACATTTGGTCATGAAAAATTGTTCAGAGTTTCAACTGACTTCGTGGTGTTATGGTTAGGTCGTTCGGCCAGAAAGCAACAGGACACGGGTTCGATCCCAAGTGCTTTATATGTTCATTTATAACCTGACATTTTATAAAGTATCATCACTTAGATTTGGAAATTTAGAAAATTGACTCTATTGTCTCTCAGTTGTTAAAAAGTGTAGGTATATTAGAAAAGTGTAGGTTTATCAGAAAAAGTGCAGGTTTATCAGAAAAAGTATAGGTATATCAGAAAAAGTGTAGGTGTATCGGCTAATACACCTTCACTTATAACAAAAGAAACCATAGCAACGAGACCGGAAGTGGGGTATAAGGAAATGTCATTGTATAGTATAATAACCAAATAAACTAGTGACGTCATAAACAGAGTGCAAAGTTAATTTGATTGGAAACTAATCCCAAACATACATTTACGTATTCATCCCCATGTCAACTATCCCTTATCGTGATTGGCAGGCATGTATTTGTGTTGCAACATGTAGTGCTAATATGATGCGAGATGGAGATGCAGTGAGCAAACAGGGACAGTGATATATTTGAGGTAACACACACTTGTCAGTATTAATCTAATTAACTGCTGACATGATGTAGTGTAGATGTGACTCCTCTTAACAGAACCCAAGGTGGAGCAGAAGAAGTCAATCTAACTTAATTTGCCAAATAAACAGTTGTTTTACTTGAGGTTACTTTTTATAGGAATAGTTATTAGGGGTAACATATAATGTAGTATTGATGTGACTTCTGACATGGTGTTGCCATGAAAATAAAGAAATTAAATTTCCAAATTTCTACAACCTGAAATTTTGCAAATTGAAATATGTATTTGACTATGACACGATACAATAATAATTATCTGCAGTAGTTTGAATGACTTTGTTGGTGACTGAGGTTACATTTTAGTTCAAATATCTTTTTGTAATGAAGACAGGGTTATGAATGAAATGTTCACCAACATGACCCCTGCCCTGTTTAAAATGTTTTAAATGTGTGCAGAATCAGGCACATTTATTTATTTTCACATAGGAAATGTCTTATATGTCGATGAACAGTTGTGTATCATCAACAATCATTTAAAAACAAAATTAAACTTAAAATTTCATTTTTAAAAAAATAATTAAAAAACATGTAGAAGTATTCTTTGACTGCTAACTTAACACCTGTACTTATCAGTTTTGGATTATGACATCGAAAACTTGAGATATTTGCAATTGAAAATCATACATATGATACAATCAACTGAGGTGAGTACTTTCTTTTGCCCGGTATTTTATGAGTAAGATGAATCAGTTACATGTAATATCACTGACATTAAACAGAAGCTGAATCATACATGTAGACGGTTGTTTATGCTTTCAAAGTTTAAACAAGTTGTTTATTATTGTTTCATAAGTTAAACTTTATCTCATTGAAAAACAATTCATCAGTTTTAACCAAAATTGACTGAACGGAATATAGTATTGAGCATGGTTTCAAGTCTTGATTTTACATTTAATACCATACATCAACACTATCATTGATGAAACCTCTAAATCGTCTTGTTCCTCAGCTGCAGAGTAGGGGTGTTACGGAAACCTCCTTAAAAATGTCATCCAGCTACGGATTTGTCCATTAGCACTTCAATATTTGATAGAACAAGAACACAGACATTGTCAGTTTGAGTTCAACATCACGTGAAACTATATTAGGACTATTCTCCAAAGGGGAACGTTGAAAAAGTAATGCATTAAGATTTGTCATACTTAATGGAGTCTTTGTGTGATAATCATGAGATCGTCTGACATATCACTAATCCCTGAAGATAAGGCAGCCTTCTTTATACTGCTGCATTAACATGTCTACATCTTATGAAAACGACAGTGTCTCCCTCTCAACCAACTTTCTGTCCTGAGACCATTGAGGAAAATCGCATTATGGTAATATAGAAATATTCGGACAAGGATCTATAACTTTCCACAAGAGTGTCAATCCAAAGTTTTACAGGGGTATACGCTACGCGCAACTGCCATAGGGGGGATCTTTTTGCATGGATTTTCTTGCAATTCAGCGCTTTTTACATCATTGAGTAATAAATAAAATACTACACTCGGTCCCGTTTTATAACAGCTTTGGCTCGTTAAAATACCAAACTATTCACTCGTTTCATTTACATGTTATCTCGTGGAATTGTCTGAAGGATTCAACATCTTATGATCTGTTTTAGTTTCAGTAAGTAAAGTATTTCAGTATTTCATCCTGTATAAGATATAGCATCAGTAGGTAGATAATTACAATAGTTCAACCTGGATAAAGTAAGGGACACTGTGTGTTCTGTGCAGCAGATATTTTGAGACACGGATAGATCTTCCTGATGTTTCTGAGATATTGTATTGAAAAGTTGTGAAGAATGATTTTGTTGATAAAAAGAATACTCATTAAAACTAGTTAGAATATCCTGGGCAAGACTCGGATCACTTGTAGTGATTTATTTGATGCGAGAAGACACCTTTCTAATTACCAAAACTCGATTACCAGTTTGAAAAAAAAAATTGGATATTTTTTTAGGATTTTAAACGTTCATGATGTTTTACTTTATCAAACCAATATAACTGGAATTTGATCAATTTGTGCTCTTTCTTCATTGCAATTAATCAAGGTCAGCTGTACTTGTCGATCCAAATTTTATGACAGATTTGATTTTCTCTATAACATTAAATGTGTTATTCAGATTGCCAAATTCTCTTTTCAAATGAAATAGCGCCACAGATTATTACATATAGATAATCAATGTAGTTAAGTAACATGCTAAAATAAGAAAGTAGCATAAGAAATTTTACAATTTTGTGTACCGCATATCAACTTTCAGAGCCTTCAAGCCAATTTATTAATCTTACTTAAAGAGTGACGTCAATGTTTTTTTTTTTAATTCAGCTTAAATATCAGAGTCAGAGATAAAGTGCCATGAGGATGGCGAATGGTCCCAATACACGTAAGTAATATTAGTCTTATTCTGTTAAGGTATTATTTGTAATGGCACAAATTTCAGATCTCTTACTTTAAGACGATCACTGATTATATTGATTTAAGCTAGCAGACCACAGTTTTTATCTGCATGAATTAAAAGTGTATTTTGAGAATAGAGAGTACAGTTTAAGGAAGAAAGGCATAAACAGAAATACTGAAACGAATTCTAGGTGTTTGTTTTCTAGAATTGATGAATGAAGAGATATGGTCATGAACACTTATAATATTCGTTCATATACTTATTTCTCAAACTTCGGTAGATTGGGAAAATACTCTTCTTCAGTTACATTAAAATTGCAAGTTCTACAGATTATGTTATTACTGCAAAACTTTACATAATTTAAGTTGTTACAGTAAGTAGAGAATTACAATAGTTCAAACTGGATAAAGTAAGGGACACTTTGAGTGTTTCGGGCAGCATATATTTTAGGATATGGGCTGATCTTACCGATACACATATGAATAACATGGCTTTAGTTTTTAAGGGTTTAATATAAAGTGTATCTTCAGTAGAATTGATATTTATAGCTTTAAAGGGGATATTTTCATGTCTTTGAGGGGCATTTAGTTGTGGAATAAATACATTGTAGGAAAAGTAGATATTCAGGATAACAACTTCTTTATCGTGAGGAACACAACATTTCGAAGTTTATGCTCACTCCTTCATCAGATGGAATGATATAATCAATATGCGGTGTACATATGTTTATGCAAAATTTACAAACAGTTCAGGCATTTTTGCTTTGTAACTGAATGTCACGGACTCACATTGACCATTTCATGAGAGAACTTCTGAGAGAATATATTTCTGATGAGTATGAGCGTGTTCTCTTGATGTTCACCTCCATTGCTACTGGCACTGCTTCATGAAAAGCAGTCCCAAATCTAATATCATTACTATGGAACCATTTCCAAACTTTTAAAGGTAAATAAAATTTTGGCGCTTCCATAAATAAGATAAGAGCAAATCATGCTTATTGAATAAATCCTGATTTGTGTGAATTAGGAATCTTCTTTAGGCGCCAAAATGGCCTGAAATAAAATAAAACATGTCAAATTGGAGATATTTGATTTACGTCAAAGAATGCCCTTCATTTCCTTAAAGAGAAACTGTTCATGTGTGTAAGAATTCGTGAACATGTTTTTATTCATACATGCATGTTAGGCAATTCGCTGAATGTTATCGTAATCTACAACAGTAGTTGATTTGTAGTTTGTTCATGAAGTAAACATTTTTCGTAATATTTTAATAATACAAAAATACTCAAAATATCCTCTGCAAGACTCATTAACTTTAATCAACTTGTGGTGATATATTTGATATCAGAAGACACTTGTGTGAGATTTTCTGTTTACCAAAACAATTTTTTGGTATGTTTTTGAGGGCTTTAAACTGTCGTGATACTTTACTAAATAACTTTACTCTATCCAAATTTTCTTCATTCCAAAAAATCTCGGTCAGCTTTACATGTCATTTTGATTTTCTCTATTAGATTAGTTCATTGATCAATTCTGATTGTCAAATTTTCTTTTCACATGAATAGATCCATATATTATTTTTGAATGAATGTAGATAAGTCACATACTAAAACAGAAAGTTCAACATAAATGTAGCATAATACAGTTTATAACTTAGTGGACTGCATAGTATTCAAGCTTAAAGAGTGACGTCAACGGCGTTCTTCATTTCAGCTGAAATGCAACTCAGATTTTAAGTGCAATGAGGATGGCGGATGCTCGCGAATACAGGTATTACACATAGGTAATGTTAATCTAAATCTGTTATGGTAATATTCTAATTGCAAGAATATAAGACAAACGTTGTTATATTGCTTAAAGCTAACAGGTCATGCCATAGTCCGGTTTTACATGAATTAAAGGGTATTTGAGAATAAAGAGTAAGGAAGAAAGGCATAGCACAGAAATATTGAAACGAATTATTTGATAGAATTGGTAAATAAAGACATATATTTATAAATATTAATACTATTCGTTCATATACTTATTTCTCAACCTTTGGTAGATTCAAATAATATGATTCTCTTCTTTAGTTACATCAACATCGCAAGTTCTACAGATTATGTTATTACAGCGATACATTACATACATACATGTATTAAATCTATAATTGAATGCGTTCAATACACTGTTTAATATATTATATCTAGAAATTAGAAATGAGGCCCTATTGGGGTGAGCGACTCAACATATTATGATTTATTCATTGATAATGTGATTAAAATTAAGGCTAGAATTTAATAAGTTGCAGTACAGTGTTTTAACCTGCATCTGACAGCAATCGTTGGACAAGGAGGAAATGCATTCCTACTAGAGTCAGCGTCTTAATAATTACATATATTCCGATGATTAAAAAGCATGGTCAAACCATTTTTTTAAATGAAAAACTAAGGGTAGGCTTTAATCATTTGCATTTCTCTGGGATAACCTGCAATTGACAGCAACCGTATGAGGAGGAGGAAAAGGGAAGGAAAAGATTGACCGTCCCAGAGGGAAAACTCTAGTCTATTGCAAGTTGGCACTTCTGTACATCTGTCACTGACAGACTCAAAGGAATGCACGATGAAGTTATGCTAGTGAAGTTCAACACTACTGACGTTGAGGTCAACTTGAACACATACAAACAATAAATAAAAATGAGAGAACGTGAAGAACGTTAAGAAATCATTGTAAATTCATATTAGTGTTGTCTTTAATGAATGTTACTGTCAGTTTCGGAAATGTTTTTTTAAAAGCACACCATGTGCTTGAAAGGAATGTGCATAAGACAATCAATCAAGTATCTACGATCAAATTAAGAAATAGATGAAAACTAATTTTATAGAATAAGTATTGTTAAGTTTGTTAAGGTTTCACTAACTTGGGAAAGTATTTAATGTTTGAACTAATTACACCATGGCGCCAATTGGTCTGTGTGCAATACTTTTACAACTTGTCCTATAAGAACAGATATTGTTTTGAACTAGACGTTGTTATATCTAGTGAGTGAAATGACATGTTATTTTACTTTGTGAAATAACACTTTTAATGGTATGACGATTTCAGTTTCAGGCGATCTGGATGTTCATATAATAAAACAAATATCACTCACTACCTGTTGCTTTATATTAGAATATATATTTAATTATTTGAAAATTTGACACTGCCTTCTGATTCCACAAGAACAATCAAATAGTCCCTATAAATTTGCCCACTCCTCTTCAACTTTAGCAAGTGTTTTATGGGGTATGATTGGTGTAGCTATTATTCCAAATTGAAAGGTCTAAATATTGACTGTAACAGGATATTTATGACAAAGCAAAGTGATGAAATTGTAAAAAGGTACTCAAATTCTGTATTGCACTTACAGTAGATAAGGCAATATCATGTCTCGTTGTCAATACCTCAAATGGATACATAGTTTAAAGTTAGAATTGTATATTGTCTATGTTAACATAATAGATGTTTATGAATATCTTCCTTTAATGAAAGAAGAGGACAGTTTTGAGAATTCAAGTCACAGTGACGATCAATGTTTGAAAGCCACTTCAATACACATTCGATGTTACTTGACGATGGAGGGCTCAAAGCCGATAGGGATCAATGCCCATGCTACCAATGTCGAAGAGAGTTGATTTCCTTGAAATGATGTCTCTATCACAAAAAAAAACATATGCTTAAGATGGTTCTAATCGCAAGTCAATAATAGAAATAGTCCCATGGGCAGATTCAAATGGAGGCAAGTGTAAACAGATTGTCGATAATTATGAGCAATCCACTTTTATCACTTAGCCATATAACCTTAAATACCAGCTTGCAATATTCTGCCTGTGACGTTTGTAATACGTTATTCGTGTAGCCAATTATGTGGTACTTCAATTCAACGGCAACCTGTGTAAGGCACAGCTGCACAAAATACTTTAATAGCAGGCTGGTGCGTGTGTAAAGTTAACTGAGACAATTATCTGTCTGGTTAGGGCTTTTTTTTTATCTCGAAATGCAGTAAGATAGACAAATCGTGACTTAACCTCGCCATGTGTCGGTTCGATTTGGTAATTGTATTGATTTAGTATGGAGAATGTAGTAAGGCGACAAAAAAAGGTCTCATTTGACACACAGTAGGCGTAATCTAGCCAAATGAGCCCTCCACGAGAAGTCTGATTCTACTTCGAGTTGCCCCTGCAAGCACTATGGCAAGTATTGATTTTTAAATTACTTAAGTCGTCTGAGAAATCAAATTTTAAAATGGAATGTGTGAACCATTAATGTTATTGTTGATGATTTTATTCAAGTAGAAATAGAGATTAAGATGTGTCAATACTAATTTCTTCAGCCAACATACTATTTTAAGTGTAGAGTTATCAAATAATAAATAAACTAAATATAATGAACTATGTTATAAAATCTATTATTTTGAAAGTATAGTATAGTTTAAGTTTATTTAATTTAACTGTTGAATAAATGTTATCTTCATACAGTTTATATGCCACATCTGAAATGCAAACTAATGAGGACAAATCGTAACTTAACTTCGACATGTGTCAGCTGTATTTCATGTTTGGAATTAATCAATGTGAGCAATGTAATAATCTCATTTGATACTTGGTTATCTTAATCGACATTGGTGGTGAATATGATCATTATATTTCAAACCATGTTTTTCTTCAGCAGAACGGTTCGCTAGTTCCAGCAGATGCTCGCAGGTTTCACCGCAAAGCATAGCCACATGGCGTTGCGGGCTTTCTCCCTGCCGTAATACTAGCAGCCGCGATATAAGTGAAATACTCTTGAAAGCGGCGTTAAAACCCAACTCACCTCACCTCACCTTCTTCAGCAGAAAAGACTATAGACACATATCAATACTAATTTTCTTCAGCCAATATGATTAATCTATTTAGGTTATAAAATATATATTTTGTCACAGAGTTAATAAACATAAACTTAATATACTATGTTTAAAAAATATTTATTTTTGAAATGAAAAAGAATGATGTGTGACAAGCTGATGTCAAATTTCATAGATATCCCAAAGTTGTAGATTCTCCCTTGTCATTATGTCATTCAATTTAAAAATAAATTATATAAATAGTTTGCACTAGAGTAACCTCACATAAAACTATTGTAACATTTTGCAAATATAATTAAATGATTTTCCTCTGCACTGCCTTGGGTTCTATTGTGAGCAGTCGCATCAGCACTACATCATTTCTGCAGTTAATTAGATTACATCTGACAAGCGTGTCTTTCTTAAAATAAATCCATATCTTATGCTGTTAACTGCATTTCCATCTTACATCACATTAACCCAGGATAAAAAGTGGTGGAATCCGATTGCCGGGTCCTTGCGGATTCTTTAGGATCCGGCAATATTTGGGAGAATCCGGAAGGAACCGGCAAATGGATTCCACCACTTTTTGTCCTGTGACACTGTTTGTTGCAGCACAAAAACGTGGCTGCCAATCATGATGAGGGATAATTGACGTTGCTATGTGGAATATCAATCAATTTTACACTTTTATTTCAGATCTTTTGATATCATATTCTCCATTATCATTTCATTCGAATGGAAGTATTGTTCATCTTAAAGGCGCTGTAGCACGTTTTTTGCAAATTTTATTTTTTCAAATTTCCCATTTATAATGATAGTTTATGCCATTTAAATTTACTTTAGAGGGTAAAACATCTTATTACACAAACCAATTATCCGTAGTGGTAATAACGGTGTTGCGTATAAAGCAAAAATTGCATGGCGGCCATTTTATTGTGAACACATTTTATTATTTCGAATGACAAAAACGATAGCCGTGACTTTACGGAACCATGTACCCTCATTTGTAACTTTACTTTCCGAAGAGAGAAGGGTGTTTTACTATTGGTGACATTATTTTTCAAATACATTTCATCGACTTATTTGAGCGAAAAAACGTGCTACAGCGCCTTTAAACGGTATCTTTATCAAATTCCATTCTTACAGCAGATAAAGCATTGAGGGATGATACGTGAGAAATATCTACTAAGTAAAATAAACGTATCTAAAGAACGTATGCCTATCAAAGAGCTAAAGATGATGATCAGCACAGCTGCTTAAATGATAATGCATTGGTTAAGGAAACCCTGTGTTACCAACAGTACGATTTTGTGACTTGGTTACTGTACGTCTTGATGTTACCGAAACAAATACAGGCAAATGAAATCAGTGTACTATTCAAATGAACAAAAAGTTAGAAATTTAAATAATTACTTACAATTTAAACTTTTTTGGAAAGTGAATTCTTTAAAAATCATAAACAAACATAGATAATGGTTTGATAATATGAAAATCCACAGTTTTTTCGTTATGGTCATATAACATAATCTGTCTAGTATTAATCTACATGAACATTGCATGACACAAGAAAGTCAGTGATATTTAATTTAATTAAGTAATTAATGACGTTCTTTTAAAAAAAAGTATAAATTGGAAGAAATTTAAATTATTTACTGTGTATAACAATGACCATGATTTATTAAACAGCGGTGAACATTTGTCATTGCCAGGCCGGTGCAAACTACCAGGTCAAGTATAAGTGATAAGTAACATCTTGTTAATACACCATAATAAAAAGTACAACTGTTGACTTACAATGTCAATTTAGTTATTTTTTTAATGGTATATCATTTTCTTCTCTGTCAATGGAAAGAACAAGAGTCAGATCCTTGTCATTTGATAACCTGGGGACCTTTTTTACAGACGAAGTTCATTTTATTTCTCAACTGATACTCAATTAATATTAAACAATTACATTACTTCTTTAGCTATTGATGAATAATGAAACCCGTAAACAACTTTGTAGTAACATGGTTGATATGTCAAACGATCTTATGTCGTGTGTGTCATGTGACACCTGTCACAACCAATCAGTATGACTGTAGTATGAGAACCCAATGACGTGTCATTTTTTTTACCAGGAATCTCAGGAATAAGTCGACCCCATTCTTTGGACACCTAATTTTTAGAATCAACTTGATAATTTATACCTTTTAATATAGATTAACTTTCTGTCAAACAGTTTATCCAATCCAGTAAGCACTGTGCTGTTTTGTCCCCTCATGTCATTGCACAGAAGTTTAATCTATGAAGGGAAGTATTTTGAACTTTGGACTAGTTTAGATTTACATTCAACAGAATAATTTGCGATTATATTTGAGTGACATTCGTGGTGTTTTTGACAGGGAAATGTACACGTGGAGAAGATAACAAGATACGTTTGTTAAACATGGATGCCCCCGGATATACCAAAGTTATGGCCAAGGTTAAAGGGTCAAGGTCACAAGGTCAAATATGATGACCTCATCTGAAAGGTCTCATCACAAGGTGTGCACATGCCAAGTATGAAAGCCCTAGCTCTGAGCTCAAAGTAATGGCCAAGATTAAAGTTTTTGTGGCCAACACACAGACGGACAGACAGACAGGTAAAAAACAATATACCCGGAATCTTCGATTCGGGGGCATAAAAAGAGACTATATAAAATACGAACGGTACGTTTTTTTCAAAGCAATTTTTCGATGTACTGGACTGTTAATAACTACTGAGGTACGAATAAACTGTGGTAAACCGTTTCACCCCTAGTCGCTACCGCTTACAATGTTCAAGTCAGTTCCATTAATCGTTTGCAGCAGCGCTACAACACAAACAACTACACTGCAGACAGGGTTCGCAGTGAATGCCCACAAGTTACCACTCTGAGGCAGGACCGCTACATCCATCGATAATACCTAATGATTGCGTCAGACCAGCCACAATGACAGCTCCCGATACAGTTGGCAATCGACAGCAGCCCACAACTTTCGTTGTTGTCGTCCTGCTCCTACTCTCACCGCCCACAAGCAAGAATGCGGAGGGCTACACAGCACCACCTTTGGCGGAATCAATAATGGAGGTTGATAGTTTTCTCAGAGCAAAGCCCATACTTCGTTTCCACCTTGGATGGAAGGGTGAGAGTGTGGTGTTGGATGGGTGAACGCTACAGAGATGAATGTGTCATGGAGAGAGACCCGTGGGGTTGTCAACGCATCATGGTGTGGGTCGCTATAAGCCTGAACTAGAGAAGTCAAGTGTTCCAAATGGGTCAGGACGAGGGAATGGCATTACAGCGCAAGTGCTTCATTGACCAGATCCTTAGACCTCACATGACACATACAGCTAGGGTCACTGTGGGCTTCTTACGCCAGCAAACATCGGAACCATGCCATAACCGGCCTCTTAGCCCTGATATGAATCCCTCAAACAACTGTGATATGAAATCCATAGATAGTTAAACCAGGGATTTCCGACAACTCATATTGAACTAAAGGCAGCATTCCACTTTCATCTATTAGACAATGAAATTAAAACATAATTTACAATCAAACGAGTCTAGCGTTTCGTTTGCAGTTCGGTATAGATAAGGTAAGTTTGCTCTGAGTCTTGACACATCACCACGGTGCATATAAAACAGTTGATCAACAATAAATCATCTTAAGGTTAGCAAGTTCTATCATAAAAACAATTAGTTTATCGAATTTCCTGACAAATCAATTTACAACATGACCCAATATCTTTATCTTGACATTTCAATTCAATCACAGACAATTTGGTACCTAAAATGACATCCAAAACCACTTAAATCATAACCCATCCAGTATAATTTTATTTTCGGCGATCAAGAAATTCAATCACTATTAGGAACATTTCTTTACAGTCGGTATTGATTACAAGAACCCATTCATCACTGTTTGTAGTAAATTCTGTTATTTAAATTTTCTGAATCTCGGATTTCTTCAGATTCTGACAAAGATTTTATTAGATAATGGAAAACAGTTATTTTTGTGGTGCTGTCCACTAGGTCATCTTATTTATTTTGTATTTTTAGCTGGTTTCTTTTTCAATAGGCTGCGGCCAAGTTACTTTTATTAAATCTATTATACTTTCATATTAAATGAAATGTGTTATGGTCATCAGATTTATAGAGTTATCAACATGTTTAACGTTTAACAGAGTCTCCTTAAATGAAGTGCGGTTTACATGAATACACGCAAAGTACCTTAAGATATATAGAACCATTATCTCAACAGTATTTGTGTCATTGGATGTTGACGACTGAACCATATAACAATGTTTTGACCTTGACAGTCCATTCAAGTATCTCAATTTCTGCAATTAGCTTGAAGAAAAGGTGACTCTTCAAGTCAAAACATGTAGACATATTCCACCAATTGTGATATAAAATGGTACCAAATTTGAAGAGAATATTATTTTTATCTAAGTTCATTCAACTAAATGTCTCCTGCATACACGTTGAGAATCAAATATCTAACCACTTTCTCCTCTTTCCCCCTTCAAATCCAACCAAGCAACCTCCCTCTCATAACCCAACCCTCTCTATTGTGTGAACCAGAGTCAAACTCTCAACCCATGTCACCACAACTAACTTACCAATCCTGCAGACATGGTACCTAGCCAATTAAACTGTCAGCCGCTGCCTCTAAACCCCTGCAGTGTACGTGCAGTGGCTGATATAAATATGAACAAGATTATATTATCAAAGTGTTTTGCTTGAAAATCATAACACATTTCTGAAGTAAAGTCGAAAAGTTTGATGTGATTACCATGCCTTGCCAACATGTCAAGACTAAATGAAAAAACTTTAGTCTCCATGTAAGAAACATGTTATTAGTATTCTGAAATTTCAAGCTTGTTTCAGAGATTTGGTTTTAGACTACGCAAATAAAAGAGGGGAGATCAGGACCAACTGCGAAAATGTTAAAATGTGAAAAGTTCAGGAACGACTGCCGACGGTCATTGGACTGTTCAATGAAACAAATCGTCCAGTCAAATAAGAGTTTGATTCAACTCTCATAAGGACGTTAAAAAGGAGAAGTTGTAATAACATTAATTCGTTTTATGAGTTAACAGGTCCAGTACATCAGGAGACGAAATTCTAGTGAGTGACCCGTTGGAAGTAACCCCTTAGAACCTGAATCAAATCTATCAGATGCATTTGTCACAAAAACATTGTGATCAAGATAACATATTTGTGGAATTGACATACTAACTTTCTGAACATTTATCAAGTGGTGTCAGCGACAATATTTAATTTTGAAACGACGCAGTATTTTTTAATCTTGCATTATCACTTTTACGAGAAACGAAATTCCTTCTTAATGAATTCAATATTTTTCAGATTGTTAGATTGTTAAAATTCTTAACAAAATCACTGGAAAAGTTTACAAAAGTTATTTAAGGATTACTGTAGTTGGACTGAAAAAAAATATTAAAGAGTCACGTGATATCTTACTTCTGTGTAATGAATACGACATATACGAGTGATATTAATTTCATAAAAGTTCAATTTGACAAAAGGATCAACTGAGTAGAACATGTTGATGAATAAATTGAACCAAATATATCCCTCTACATTGGACAACTTCTCCATAACTATGTATTACGTATTATAATGTAAATGGTTGGATTCCGAAATGGCATTTTGCGTATTAATACGCACACACACACACACACACATTGAACCTTAACATTTAAAAAATCCGTAGAAAAGGTTGAATATCAAAGCCGTAAATCTTGTTCTCTTTTATTATTCTGTTTGGGTTTTATGGATATTTGAGATTAAGCTTATTTACCTTCCTTCACGTAAATAAGATTATATGTCATAAAACTCCTCGAAATTATTTTCTTAATGGTGCTCAGTCACATCCTAATGGTGCCTATATGTCTCAATCGATATAAATACTGATGTATTCTCTGTGATGTCTCTGCAAATCATCTTCTGTGTGATAGTGGAATAGAATACCATATATATAGGAATAAAGAGTCTGAAATCGTGTTAGGTTGTAGATTAAAACAATTGGGCATGCTTAATACAGAAATTTAGGCATGATTGCAGACAACAAAATATGACAGAAACGTGATTGTAAGTTTGATACATACTAAACTTTAAAGAAATCTAAGATGGAAAATTAGGAGGAATGTACATGGTTTAAAATTATTAATCTTCGTTAATATATAAGAATATGAGTTACTAAGTTACTTCATATTCATGGATTGCTTTATTTTCTTATATACAATATGCATATAACTCGTATGATTCATATTCATATAACATGTACAAATTCACATTATAATGACATGGCATTTCATCATTCGTGACTTTAATGGTTGAAACTATGACCAAACTCGAATTTGAATTAAATGTTCTATAAAAGTCCTACATAATTCGTAGTTTATAGTAACAATATGCGTGCCTTGCACGCATTGTCATGCGGAATCTTACAATTCAAATTAATTCCAATTGTGGAGCACAGGACGGTGCCTGTAAGTGGTTGGCTGTATCTAATGTGTATATTTTGCGTTGAAGGACCATCAATGTTTTAAAACAAAACGGAGGTGCTCGTTTGATAGGTTTTTGCAATTTGAATCAATTCTTCTATACAATTCCTGTATAAGTCGTACTTATGGTAATAATATGTGTATGTAAGCATAGCATTTATTATCATGTACACACTGACTATTCAAATGAATTGGAATTGTGTCGACATCAAGAAGACTTTAGTGAATCCAATAATTGACTGGACATGTTTACATTAGTTGAAGAAGGAAGTCATTAACTGCTCCTTTCAAATATTTACCCTTTGTAAAGTGTCACCATGAAGGAAATGAACATGGATATATACAATATATCTTTAATTAGCTTTAGCTTTACAAGTTTTTAGTAATTTACCTTGAGAGTAAATGGTTCTGGATCGAATTGTTTACATTATTTGAAGAAGGAAGTTATTAATGTTCAAATATATATATACTCTGAGGGTAAATGATTCTGCGTATATTGTATAGTTCATTTGGTTTGTGGGATGGAGAAAAGAAATATATTTTGACAATGTGCTACTTTCAAACTACTTTACACACTGTGTTTAATATTCGAACATGGGTTTTGTTAAACAAACCATAATTGAAAGGATATAAAACACTAGAAACTTTCCTGAACAATTCATTATTATAGGAATGAATATCTAATTAGTTGATTTTTGGCATTTCTAATTTTCAACAGTTACTTGCCTAAAGTTTTAAAACTCATTCCCTGGTCAGCAGTTAAGTTTGTTTGAAGTTTGAACCAACGAACATGTTTACAATGATTCAATCCTAAGCACATTGTACATTCACTGGGGTCAATCTGTATTTAAAGGATAGTGGAATTCTTCATCATTCAACTCATTCTATATCAACAGCTGCAAGGAACGTTTGAAAGAAGAGGCTCACACTTATGCCCGTATTTCACTACGAGCCGAATTATCACGAATAGCCACGAATAAGTGATTGTATAAATTCGTAAACATTCGGCAAAATTTGTGAACAGTAATTTCACTTGTACGAAACGTTTACGAAAATGTGAAGATTTTCATGCTGAAACCCTAAAAACAGATACGAATTATTTACGAATTATGTACGAATTGTACGAAATAATCACAACGAATTTTCGTCCTTAATTCGGGACATTCGTAAATGATTCGTAAGTAATTCGGGGTGAGGCCAACAAAATTATTAAACACGAATTTCCAAGAACTTGTTACGAACTACACGAATAAGTTATGAATAGTTTACAAAGCAGGTATGAATTTAATTCGTAGTTGATTCGTAAAATCTGTTTGACAAAGTAAAAAAATTTCACGAATGCCACGAATTGGAGGAATGTTGCCGAAAGAACTACGACTCATTTACGAATTCCAAGAATTACATCCGATGTTCTACGAATGGTCACGAATGGTCACGAATGTGCAAATGTTCTCTTTCGTGATGATTCGTGACAATTCGGCTCGTAGTGAAAAAGGGGCATTATTCAATAAAATGATGCCTGAACACCATGAGGATTCAATCATACATAGCTCAGGAGACCGTTTGTAAACATGAATAGATTCAAGTAGGCACATTCCTCTTTGCAAAAAGTGATGATCCACATCATTAAACAGCCTTAGTACTTTGTGACCAGGAACTAATGAAGTCTGACCCTAACACAGAGGTTCAAACAAAGGACAGGCGTTTTCTGTAATCACAAACCTGTGGGCGACCCTATTTCTAAAGACCAGCATACCTTATCATATTTCCCAAAGAATAGATCTCGAATGATCAATACCAGTGTCGTCCTTATCAGATGGACTTGTATAGATCACCAAAGATCAATAATACTTGAATCAATTCTCAGACTTAATTTGGTTGCAATGTCAAGACTTAAACAAGTGTTTGCCACTAACATGGCAATGTCCCCCGCCGGTGACATTGAGTTAGTAAGACACATCATTGGAGCTACTTGGGTTCATGATATATCGTGTTAATAAGAGTTCTAAAAGTGGTCAAAGTGTTGTGGTGACCTTGAAAATAAGGTCAAGGTCACCAAATCGACTGGCGTCTGCGTCATCCTCCAATGTAGACTGACACCAAATTTGAAAAGATTTGGTCCAACCGGTCATAATAAATGGTGATAACAAGAGTTCGAAAAGTGGTCAAAGTGTTGTAGTGACTTTGAAAATAAGGTCAAGGTCACCAAACTCCCCTGGTGTATGCATCATCCCCAAGTGTAGACTGACACCAAATTTGAAGACTTTGAGTCCAACTGGTAAAGATATATATCGCGTTAACAAGAGTTAGAAAAGTGCTCAAAGTGTTACGGTGACCTTGAAAATAAGGTCAAGGTCACCAAAATAAACTGGTGTCTGTGTCTTTCCCCAATGTAGGCTGACAACTAATTTGAAGACTTTGGATGCAATGTTTCACGAGATATCGCCTTAACAAGATTTCAAAGAGTGGTCAAAGTGTCCTGATGACCTTGAAAATAAGGCCAAGGTCACCAAAAGTGACTTGTGTCTGTGTCTTCCCACAATGTAGGCAGAAACCAAATTTGAAGACTTTGGATGCAACGCTTCATGAGATATCGCGTAAACAAGTGTTAAAAAATTGGTCAAAGTGTCGTGGTGACCTTGAAAATAAGTCCAAGGTCACCAAAATTGACTGGTGTTTGCGTCTTCCCACAATGTAGGCAGACATGAAATTTGAAGACTTTGGATGCAACGCTTCATAAGATATCGCGTAAACAAGAAATGTGACGTACGGACGGACGTACGTACGGACGCCGCTGAATACATAGTCCCCCGTTCCGCTTTGCGGCGGGGGACAATAAGAGCATACTTCACATGGCAAAGAGAATCCCAAAACACGTTTTGAACTTTCATTTCTTTTCGCATTTCAAAAACATTTTATTAAACTATTGATGAAATAACATCATACATATGACATGAAGTGCTTCATTCGTCGTATATAATCGCTTTGCAACACAAAGTTTGACAACATTTCACACAAGGAATGTTCCAATTTTGTTTTGAACATGTCTCGCCACTCTGACACAGGTGTTTGTGTCTCAAACCTTCAGCTTGTCAGCATGTGTGTAGTTAATTGTATCAACGCATTTTGTCTTCATTAACATGCTACTAGTAAACAATTATTTTACTTGAAATAATTATTCGAGATGATTATATGTATCAAGTTACAAGACATTTGAACAATTAGTATTTGAGTTATGAGTTGAACAAAAACTGTGAATGGTTAAGTCGAAAAACGGAGAAAATTTGCATAAATTATGCAAATGAGGGTCTAAAACATACAAAAGGCAGATGTACACATCATGATGATTATATGTATCAAGTTACAAGACATTTGAACAGTTAGTATTTGAGTTATGAGTGGAACAAAAATTGTGAATGGCAAAGTCGAAAAACGGAGAAAATTTGCATAAATTATGGAAATGAGGGTATGAAACATACCAAAGGCAGATGTACACATCATGGTGATTGTACATATCAAGTTTCGTAAAATTTGAGCAACTGGTTTCCGAATTATGAGCGGAACAAAAACCGGACGGACGGACGGACAGACGGACGCACGGACGGACGTGCTGACCGCTATATACCCCCGACTACTTCGTAGCGGGGGTATAATTATTCGAGATTTTTATGTAATGTAGTAGGAATAATCATTATTCAAATGAAATGACTAAAATATTTACATTTGGTATTATTTTTGTGAAGTTCGTTACTTTAAGCAAAATGACATTAACATTATGACAGTATTTAAATCAACAAGTAAAGGCACATTATACAGAGAACTGAAAGTTTTAAATTGTCATAGTACATGAAATAAATGAATTACAAACTCGAGCTGATTCCGAACTTGGGTCACGATCTGCCTTCATCATATTACATTTACAAGCAAAGAAAGAAAATAAGTGGTCCCAAGTATATACTTTAGAGCCCATACATTGAATTCCTAGAACACCTGCGGACAGAGAATATAACAGAGACGTGAAGACTTATAACTCTTTTCAGGTTATAGAAAAATCCCTTATATTTGCACTTGATAAGATCTCGAACAAAATTAACGTGAATTTGAATATTTAAAAAAAATAATGTAACAATCATATCGAAATTGTTTAAACAGCAGTTGCAATGTTTGCAATGGAAATGAAATGAACTGAAATGAACTAGCTCCTTATATGTACCGAAAACACTTAGTTATGAAAAAGGTAATTAAAAGTTTAATGAAACAAGCATGCCTTATGCTTCCCGGATGTGAGTTTGGTGAGTTTCCAACACTAATTGAAAGTGATATTAATATTACATAAAAGGAAATACAAACGTTTATGGAAACCGTTGTATGAAAAGTTATGAACAAAATTGAGATGTGATTGAAATAATTAAAAGCTTATGATGATACACTTTAAGCATATTAATTGCATTAGATTTGTAAAGATAATCAAAGATCAACCCTAAATATTGGTGAAAGTAAAATTCCACTAGTGCGAATTTCAATAATGCACAAATGTAAGTAACCAAATTAGATTAAATCATATTCAGTTTATTCTAAGTCTCGTTTTGAATTAAGTTGAACTTAAAACACGTGCACGTTCCCAAGCATATACCTCTTCAGGCGATAATTATAAATACAATGTTAACCTTTAAATCCTTACAACAAATTCCTCAGCAATTTTAGGAAGTTCTTGATAAAGAAAACCCCTACCAATTCGGTTACATTAAATTTTCATCAACATTGGATGCTGACATGGAGAGTCCCTGTAGACTTTAAATAGTTCAATTACTTTAAAGGTCGTTTATAGATGACCCGTGCCCCCTTCAAGATGGACTGAGTTTTTGTTATTAGAAAGTTAACCATTCTTCTCTACGCGATGCCATGAGTCAATATCAATTCCACTGCTTGACTTTAGTCTCGAATTTGATTTAATCCCTTGTACATGTGGAAGTATTTGCTAAATATGTCTCAAGGGTCATGTTTGATGGAAGGCATGTCCCTTCAAGAGGTAAGTTTTCTTGCAAAACAGTTCACTACTTAAAAAGGAAAAGCAGATACTTTTAACTCCTTGGTTTTGATCGGAACCTTAACCAGTATTGCATTATGTTGACAGTGGATTTGAGGTATATTTTGTATAGGGATTTAAAGAGACAGTATTCTTATAAATTTGTATTTATATCAATATTGAGTGCGTTATAACGTTTATATATTAATTCTGTAAATTGAAACGAATTAAGATATTAGCAGTAGGTTTCAAATGAACTCTTATGTATTCGTACTTAAAATAATAAATTGATTACAAACGTCTATTTGAAACGTAAAGCAAAGTCGTCACAATATTGTCTTTATCATAAAGAGTTTTTCAATGTCAATTGAGCCTCTGTTTGAAAATTAATTATTCAATTCATTCAATCCAATGATTTACTCTAAATCCATATACTGACATCAAATTCTGCTAAATGGTATTGAATGATGACATCGGTAATGACCTTGTAGGTGTCGCACTTAATTGCGTGTAGACGTTAATTGATTACTTAACAACCCGAAGTTATAATAATTGTACATGCCAAATGACATTGGCTATATTCTCTGCTCTGGCTATATTCTCTGCTCTACCAAATACATAAGATGATTCAGTTGAATTAACATAAACAAACTTTGGATGTCTTCGACTCAAGGAATGCATTTAATTGTTGATAAATACATAAATGACTGTTACCCAAATGCAAAGTCTGGATTCAGTGTTCTGTACCTCACAGATGTGATAACAACCTTTCAAGTCAGTGTTGATCCCCATGGAACATCAAGCGTTTGTATTAGCGCTGAAGTCTTCACTTTAAGGTAAAATTAAGTGTGTGGGATGAACAATAACTACAAAGTCAAGTACCCATTCGCACATGGTTTGCCGAAAGACCGTCTCGAAACCTGCTACAATAAAAAAAACATCGGTCATACCACTGTACCACAGCGGCTGAGCTGAATAAGGTGGGCTTCGTCAATCCTCTTAATCTACGACTTGCATGATATATCGACTTACATGATATATCGAGATTGACTCATATGCTTTTTAAAGAAGTCTGGCGACCCATGTATAAAAATAAACATCTGTGATTGTATTCAGTATACAAGATGGTAAAAGACCTGTCTCTGGGTCTTATCATCAAAAGAAAACCCCTGCTAGAAATTATGCATGAAAGGTAGAATATAATGTGTAAAATTGTATATGTATGCCCAAGGAATTGTAAGTCTGTTTGTGTAGCTTGTTGAAATATGAGTATCGTTTACATACCAGTTGAAAGATAATAACTGGCAGTATACGGTCATCATAAGACCCCTATTTCGATTGGTGTTTACTGCCGCTGTTGCTAGTTCTCAAAGTGTCCGCATGGACTTGCATCAGCATACCTCTATTCTCTCCTTTAGGAATACAAACCTACAAGAACACTGCATTCACGGGACAACCCTCTGTGTCACACAACGACTACCACACTCGGAGGTAGGGGCTTTGAGCTATCCGTTCCATCTTGGTTGAATAGTCTGTCGATTAATCGACGATGCTAGTATAAACTTTCTGTCTTGTTCTGACAAACTTTTAATAATAAAATCTGATGAGCTTGTAAGGCGAATGACAAATGTGAAAAGTTGATTGGAAGAACACTTCCAAGATAATTGAAAATGATGCATTAATAGAAACATTGATAATTCTAAAAATAAATAGATAATGGACTGTTCCTAGAGGTAATCGAAGTTCTTCTTCTACTTGATCACCGACAGTAATGTTTTACTGCATGATAAAGTGGTGTTTGAAGCAACCTTTGATACCAAATTGTCTGCGATTCAATTGAAATAATGAAATAGAGATATTGGGTTATGACATCCATCGATTTCTCTGGGAATTAGATCAACTGACGATATTTTCTGACAGAACACACTAACCATACTATTGATTTCATTGATTTTGAAAAAGAACAAAACCAATTTGATCTATTCTAGGTACTGGTTAGGGAAAGAACCTAATAAATCTAACAATTTAAATAAAGCGAATTCTCCTTGTTCGATTGCACAATTTTGAGTTATAAGCATTTGCAATGTTTTATTATTCATACATGTAAAGTCATAACTCAAATTTGCAATGTCAATCGAAAGTATGATAACGAAACGGACAAGAGATACAGGGGTCCATTTTAAAAAAAAAGTATTTTTTAACACTTGCCCACACTTTAAGCAGTGTAAATATAAAAAAATATATATATATGTATATATTTTTCATTATTTTACCTTTCATTTCAATAAAGTTTGCCAGAGCTACATGGTTATGTCTTACTTGGTGTTTACTTACAGGAATAAACTTAGTTTCAACTTATTTCAAGTGTTCAATTTTCATTTCTATCACTGTTCATGTTGTGGTATAATTCTGCCATAATACTTGTGTTCAGTCTTGTGCGCTGATTGGTTATTCGTGCTTGAAAACAGTATTTCGCAAATGGCTCTAGCAGGGCTGATGATAAACATTAACTCCACAACCTTAAGGACGTGACTGAACTGCTGAGGCTTGGTTGTCGTTGGTCCCGTCACAGGTCTCTTGTTTCCTTTCAGGTGACCTTTGAGTTCAGTGAACTCATTAATAATGAGTGTCTTCTCTGCAAAAACACATCATAGTGATTAACAAGCTCACGGAGTTGAGGGCTTCCATGTGCACAAAGGGTAGCTCTGTCAGATGGCAACTCTGTGTAGTCAAACACATTGAAGCAAGTCAATGGTTTCTGTGTGAAGCATAGAAACCTCTTGTCCAGGTACTTGATTGTGCCATCCACGATGTGTATCAGAAAAGAGTCGTCTTTGAAGTTGATGGGCTTGCAAGCGTCTCTCAGTTTGAGACCATCATATTCAGATGTTTCATGACTGTACTTGTCAAATAGGTTTTTCATGTTTTCACCAACCAGCATTGGGTCAAGCTTCAAGTTCATCAATTTCAGAGTAAGTCCTTCAAGATTGGTTACACATCAAGCAAAATTGCCATGATTTTAACAAATGAAGAAGTCAGTATCTCTTTAACCACCCTTTACCCATTAGCCTTAGCAGCCTGTTCATTTCTCCCTTATGTCACTGCCTCTATGTGTCTGACAATGGAGTGAAACCCAATCTTTAAGGCTCTAACAGCTCTCACCTTGCTGGCTAGCCAGCGTACTTGCTTCACATCACTAATTTGAACAAGATCGGTATTGAAAATCTCTGCCACTTCCTTTAGTTCCCTCCTTATCTTAGGGCTGTAGTGATAGAACTTGAATAGTTGCTTCAGTGTTTCTTCAAAATGTGCAAGCTGAGGCAAATCTTTAACTGAATCTTATACTGCCAATTCAAGCTTGTGGGCCACACAGTGTACTGGCACAATATACTTGGCATTATCTTGAATTGTCTTTGCTACACCACCTTTTGAGCCTAACATAACTGAGGCACCATCAAAGTTTACTGACACACGATTTGGTCCATGTTTTCTTGGATTTATCAAATCCTCATATGTTATACCAATTTGCGTTATAGCAGATTTTATTCCATCCACAGGACAAAAAGTGGTGGAATCCGCTTGCTGGATTCTTCCGGATTCTATAGGATCCACCAATTTTGGGGAGAATCCGGCAAGCGGATTCCACCACTTTTTATACCGTGATCAAGAACACCCTCAGCTTGACAATGTGAAAGAATTGTCTTTGCTACACCACCTTTTGAGCCTAGCATAACTGAGGCACCATCAAAGTTTACTGACACACGATTTGGTCCTTGTTTTCTTGGATTTATCAAATCCTCATATGTTATACCAATTTGCGTTATAGCAGATTTTATTCCATCCACAGGACAAAAAGTGGTGGAATCCGCTTGCCGGATTCTTCCGGATTCTATAGGATCCACCAATTTTGGGGAGAATCCGGCAAGCGGATTCCACCACTTTTTATACTGTGATCAAGAACACCCTCAGCTTGACAATGTGAAAGTGGAACAGTTGCTGCATAAAAATATATCGGTTCCCCTGATTGGCTTTCATATCTAACGAAGACAGTTTCTTGTTCTATCACAGCGGTGTCTGTACTTCCGTCACTCATGATTGTAAGGAAATGAGTCTGTTTTCACCATGTAAGGAACCTGCGATAGCATGAATAAATGAACTTATCATACAATGGGTGATGTTCTCGGCAGGATAAAGGCGACGGATATTTTCGGTATCCGTTGGGGTCATATACGGATAAAGATGCAAATTACAGAGGTCAAGTGACGGAACTTCTTTTGGAAATGACGTCACACGCGTTAACATTTCAAATTCCTGTAGAATAACCGTGACATTTATAGCGTAACAGCTTATGTAAATATACATGCTTCATTTCATATAGGTCCACATTAATTTGAGAAATGATAAAAACAAATCATTGTGCAATGCATAGTGCGGCAAAAATGTATTATGTTCAAGCAGTGCCCAAACATGTTAATCGCGAGTTGAAAAATACCGAGCAAACACTTTATAATACTCACAGGTAACAAAGGCAGTTTGAGCCACACATTCATTTATCGAACGGCAATCTTCACGGTTCCATAATGTGACTTTTGTAAAGGGGATTTTAGAATTAGCTGCCTAACATTTACTTTAGCTCTCCGTGTGGTGCGAGTCGCCATTTGCAACCGGGCGGAAGGGAAGCAACTCTCGCACTTCGAGATTCGCTTACAGTCATGGTTACACAAGCGATAGGACGCGAGTTCGAATTCACGTTAAATATTTTTCATTTGAAAAACGTATTTTAAAACGTATTAAAACATTGAAAATTAAGATCATGCCAAAAATAACAATTATTTTCACTGAAAGCATAATTTAGGAGGCGTTATTTTGTGTCATTTTACTGTGAGAATAGCACGCAGTTCATTTGCATATATCAATACGCTTAGTTACAGTAAAGTTCAACTTTGAAATAATGTTGTCATGCTGTTTTGCGCAAAATGAATGAAGAATGACATTGTATGATAAAGAAGTTATCATGCTCGTGTGTTTTGGGATGGTAAATATCCTGCATTAGGAATAAACACTATGTATTTAGCTCGCCAAGGCTCGCAAAATAAAATGTTTATTCCTAATGCAGGATATTGACCATCCCAAAACACACTCTCATGATAACCTCTATTAACTCTGCATTGTTCCTGTACGTAGTCCCTACATCCACATCAACACATGCCAAAAGTTCAAGACTTGATTCAAAGTTACTAACGGGCTTTCCCACATGAGCAATGTGATATGCTGTAATGAACAGTTTCTCAAGAACTCTAAGTGTATGGACATCCAATGTTTTAAAAGCTTGCAAAATTAGTTTAATTTTAGAAGCAGTATTAGATTGAGATTCACAAACATCATCCGAAACATCATCAGTGTTTTTCTTCTTTGGTCCCGATCATACGACAGATATTCTAAATGAGTATCAGAGTTATTTGTGACTTTTCAAATAGTCTGAAATAACTACAACCAACAACAAATGTGTTTTTTGGTTTTTGGTACTAACTGTTGGATATTTTTATCCCACCAGTATGTGATACCGTGGGATATAGTCGTCGCCCTGTCCGTCTGTCCGTTCGTTATCATTTTGTTTCCGGAGCAGGACTCGAAAACTGTTCATGATGTCTGGTTAAAACTTTCCATGTGTATTACCCACCAACTTGAAGTGGTGCGTTTTGATATTCTGAGATTTCTGAAAATTGTTTTTTTTTTCGTTTCCATTGAAACGTGTTGGATTTGGACTTTGTTCAGAGATAGGTTTGTTTCCGGAGCACAGCTCCAAAACTATTCATCATATCTTCCTAAAACTGTCCATGTGTATTGCACACGAACTGAAATGGTGCCTTTTGATATTTTAAAAATTAAAAAAAAATGTTATCGGTTCCATAGAAACGTGTTTGATTTGGACTTTGTTCAGGGATAGGTCTGCTTCTGTAGTAGAAAATCCTTTATCATGCCTCAAACTCATCTTGTGTATTACCCCCTAACTGAAGTAATTAATATACACTTATCTGTCAAAGATGAGTTTTACAAATTATGTGGGACGGTGGGATATGTCATCTTCTGATGACTCTTGTTTACAAATTACACAGTACATTGCATTTGTCTCACTGTTATATTCGACCCAGGGAAATTGGCCTTTCCAACTTGGGATGAAGTTTCTCTGACCTTTTTCATCATTATACTTATGTTTTTCACCGATGCACTGTCTTTTGATTCTTCTGATTTTCTTTTAACAGACGGAGCATTATTGTCTTTGCTCCCGAAGCGACTCGCAATACTTCGTTAGGACAGTTTTCCAACATCAGTCAAGTCAGGGCTAAAACGATAAGTGAAAACAAATCGGAAACATAATGTTTCAATAGCGAAAATATCAGTAGTTGATTTCGTAACCAAAAACGAACTCGGTTCAACTGTAATTGTTATTCAAACAATAAATTAACTCGTACCCTCATTTTCTCAAACATATTATTTGTATATATTTATATCATAATCAATGTCAATTTAACATCAATGTATTATGAAATTATGTATTTATATCGTAAAACTTTACTTGGTGAATCACATTCTTGAAATGTTATATTGAAGTTTCAATTTTTGCGCTCGCAATATAGTAGTTCATGTTACTACGCAAGAAACAGCCCAGTCTCTGTCACGGTCACGGGAATCGTAACTTCGATTCATTTCCATGTAAATAAAAAAGCAGCAAAGACGCAGAAAGTTCCGTGTGAAAGTTTTTTTGCAAGTTGAATTAAGTCAGCAGTTTAGTTGCCCGACATTGAAAGTTTACCGTTCCCGGGCGTCGGGAAATGGTATGTTTGAACCGCTTGATCAGATATCGGGAACAATTTAATTAAAGTTAATTTCATTGAACATTCCATTATTATCTCACGTGTTCTTATTGATATATTCACATCGCAGTGGCAGTTATCTCTAATCGTGATTGGCAGCCATGTAGTTATGTTGCAACAAATAGTGCAAATGTGATAAGATGGAAATGGAGTGAGAACCAATTATTTCGCGGTTACACACTTGTCAGAATTAATGTAATTAACAACTGGTATGATGTAGTGCTGATGCGATTCCTCACTGGGGAATACACAGGTGGCAGAATTTGCCAAATGTTTCAATCAATTGAATGTTATAAGGTGTTATTTAAGGTTTCTCGTGGTTTTATTTGATAAATCGTTTGCCATTTGGATATAGAAAATACGCAAATGCAAAAGGATATATCTATCTCTGATAACAAACAAGAGTTGGATTTTAGGTCATTTATCAATTAAAAACTTAAATCAAATTGGACTAAAACACATAAGAATTGAGTTTTTTTCTTTTTCTACTGAATAAAAACGGTTATAACATCTATAAATATTGATCATCTCTATTATTGATCGTACCCAATTCTAATCTAGGTACTGGTTAGGAATTACTTTTAACATTCTTTGAAATAACGAACACTTCTAATCTTCAATTGTAGAAATTTGCGTTCTGAATTTTTTGCAAAGTTGAAAATAACAAGTTGGATTTTACAGTGCAAGAGAATAACATAACGTACTAGTGATGTCGAAAATATATGGCACAGTTAATTTGATAGATATTCCATTCTCATTCCAAACATCCTTACAAAATTATTCATCACCCAGTTAATTATCCCAAATCATGGAAGCCACGTAGTTGTGCTCAACAGGAAGTGTTAATGTGATGTTAGATGGTGATGCAGTGAGCAGCCAGGCACATTGACTTATTCGGGTAACACATCTTTGAGCCTCATTGCAGTTATTAGCAGACTAAGTCGGAGCTGCTATCAGTTTTTTCGCAGTTTCCATCGCCGCCGCCGCCGCCGCCCGCGCGTTTTGTATTGGCTATAACTTTTTTCCTACAAGGTTTTGAGAACTCATATACATAACTTCTTACTTATACCCCTGGGGAATTGTTTTGACATGTTCACATTCAAGGTCAAAGGTCAAGGTCACGAGTTCTGAAATCGCTAAAAAAAATCCTTGTAAACACGATAACTTGAAAAATATTTGGGCTATCAGGCTCTTCTTTAGTGTATATTAACTATGGAGAAAGGCCAATATTTGAAAAGGTTTTCGCTAACATCCGTCAAAGGTCAAGGTCACAGCGAGGTTACAACTTAAGCATGCTTTTACGAAAATGTCTTATTTCAACTATTAACACTTTGAATCATTACATGATGGTGATACCCAATGAAAAGTGATCACTGATTGTGTGACCTTGAATTTTAAAGGTCAAGGTCACGAGATAGGGTCATGGTCACCAGATAACTTCTTTCCAAGGAGGTATCAACACCTCATATACATAACTTCTTACTTATGCCCCTAGGGAATTATTTTGACATGTTCATATTCAAGGTCACAAGTTCTGAAATTGCTAAAAAAAATCCTTGTAAACACGATAACTTGAAAAATATTTGTGCTATCAGGCTCTTATTTGGTGTATATCAACAATGGAGAAAGGCCAAGATTTGAAAAGGTTTTCGCATACATCCGTCAAAGGTCAAGGTCATAGCGAGGTCACAACTTAAGCATGCTTTTGCAAAATTGTCTTATTTCAACTAGCTTTCTCCCTGCCATAATACTACCAGCCGCAATATAAGTGAAATACTCTTGAAAGCGGCGTTAAACCCCAACTCACCTCACCTTTTTTCAACTATTAACACTTTGAATCATTACATGATTGTGATGCACAATGAAAAGTGATCACTGATTGTGTGACCTTGAATTTTAAAGGTCAAGACCATGAGATATGGTAATGCTGACCAGTTCTGAAATCACTAAGTAACTTTTTTCCATGAAGATATTAACACCTCGTATAGATAGCTTACTTTCTTTCTTATACACCTGGTGAATGATTTTGATATGTTCACATTAAAAGTCAAAGGTCAAGGTCATAAGTTCTGAAATCACTACAACAATCCTTGTAAACATGATAACTTCAAACTTTTTTTGTGCTATTAGGCCGGCTCCTATTTGGTATATATGAACTATGGAGAAAGACCAAGATTTGAAAAGTTTTCGCTAAAATCTGTCAAAGGTCAAGGTCACAGTGAGGTCAAAGCTTAAGCATGCTTTTGTGAATATGCCATATTTTAACTATGAACACTTTCAGTCATTGCATGATTGTTATACGTGATGAAAAGTGATCATTGATGGTGTGACCTTGAAGGTCAACGTCATGAGAGGCCACGTTCATCCTTTAATAAAATTTTGAAAGAAGAAATAGGTTTTAAGAACAAACTTGTGAAAAGTGACCCCAGTGATGATTAGTAATAACTCGAATAATGAAATAAATTTTTAAAAAAGAATTCCCATTTTATTGATGCTGATGAGAAGGCGGAACAGGGAAAGACGAGACCCGAAGTTTCGGAGCTGCTCTGCTTTTGCGGTGTCCCGCAAACGCTAATCTAGTTGTCACACAGTTCCGGTTCAGGATGGCAAAGATGACTTTCATTATGATACTCAAAAATGTAACAGTTAATTGTTCCTTACTGTTCAGTTCTAGCTAAAAACACATTTTCTGAAATGCTTCATACTTATCTTCATATTTAGGATGTCCAGACTTTTTGTGCTTGGGGATATCTAAAGACACAGACTTAAAGGAGCGGTCGACTGTTGACAACGTTAAAGACATAATCCTTAACTCACTGCTGTTTTAAAGTTGCTCTTTTAAAGTTGACTATTTAAAATCAATACTTCAAGAACATAATCCTTAACTTACAGCTGTTTTAAAGTTTACTATTTAAACTAACTACTTCCAGAACATAATTCTTAACTCACTGCTGTTTTAAAGTTGACTATTTAAACTAAATACTTCAAGAACATAATCCTTAACTTTCAGCTGTTTTAAAGTTTACTATTTAAACTAAATGCTTCAAGAACATAATCCTTAACTCACTGCTGTTTTAAAGTTGCTGTTTTAAAGTTGAATACTTAAACTAAATACTTCAAGAACATAATCCTTAACTCACTGCTGTTTTAAAGTTGACTATTTCAACTCAATACTCCAAGAACATAATCCTTAACTTACAGTTGTTTCAAAGTTGACTATTTAAACTAAATACTTCAAGAACATAATCCTTAACTTACTGCTGTTTTAAAGTTGAATACTTAAACTAAATACTTCAAGAACATAATCCTTAACTCACTGCTGTTTTAAAGTTGACTATTTAAACTCAATACTCCAAGAACATAATCCTTAACTTACAGCTGTTTTAAAGTTGACTATTTAAACTAAATACTTCAAGAACATAATCCTTAACTTACAGCTGTTTTAAAGTTTACTATTTAAACTAAATACTTCAAGAACATAATCCTTAACTCACTGCTGTTTTAAAGTTGCTGTTTTAAAATTGACTATTTAACCTAAATACTTCAAGAACATAATCCTTAACGTACAGCTGTTTTAAAGTTTACTATTTAAACTAAATACTTCAAGAACATAATCCTTAACTCACTGCTGTTTTAAAGTTGACTATTTAAACTAAATATTTCAAGAACATAATCCTTAACTTTCAGCTGTTTTAAAGTTTACTATTTAAACTAAATGCTTCAAGAACATAATCCTTAACTCACTGCTGTTTTAAAGTTGCTGTTTTAAAGTTGAATACTTACACTAAATACTTCAAGAACATAATCCTTAACTCACTGCTGTTTTAAAGTTGACTATTTCAACTCAATACTCCAAGAACATAATCCTTAACTTACAGTTGTTTCAAAGTTGACTATTTAAACTAAATACTTCAAGAACATAATCCTTAACTTACTGCTGTTTTAAAGTTGAATACTTAAACTAAATACTTCAAGAACATAATCCTTAACTCACTGCTGTTTTAAAGTTGACTATTTAAACTCAATACTCCAAGAACATAATCCTTAACTTACAGCTGTTTTAAAGTTGACTATTTAAACTAAATACTTCAAGAACATAATCCTTAACTTACAGCTGTTTTAAAGTTTACTTTTTAAACTAAATACTTCAAGAACATAATCCTTAACTCACTGCTGTTTTAAAGTTGCTGTTTTAAAATTTACTATTTAACCTAAATACTTCAAGAACATAATCCTTAACGTACAGCTGTTTTAAAGTTTATTATTTAAACTAGATACTTCAAGAACATAATCCTTAACGTACAGCTGTTTTAAAGTTTACTATTTAAACTAAATACTTCAAGAACATAATCCTTAACTCACTGCTGTTTTAAAGTTGACTATTTAAACTCAATACTCCAAGAACATAATCCTAAACTTACAGCTGTTTCAAAGTTGACTATTTAAACTAAATATTTCAAGAACATAATCCTTTACTCACTGCTGTTTTAAAGTTGACTATTTAAACTCAATACATCAAGAACATAATCCTTATCTTACTGCTATTTTAAAGTTTACTATTTAAACTAAATACTTCAAGAACATAATCCTTAACTTACAGCTGTTTTAAAGTTGACTATTTAAACTCAATACATCAAGAACATAATCCTTAACTTACTGCTATTTTAAAGTTTACTATTTAAACTAAATACTTCAAGAACATAATCCTTAACTTACAGCTGTTTTAAAGTTTACTATTTAAACTAAATACTTCAAGAACATAATCCTTTACTCACTGCTGTTTTAAAGTTTACTATTTAAACTTAATACTTCAAGAACACATCTTAACTAACTGCTATTTTAAAGTTTACTATTTAAACTAAATACTTCAAGAACATAAACCTTAACTCACTATTGTCTTTAGGTTGACTCACTACACTAACATGTTTATGAGACAACATTCTTATATTCACTGCATTACCAGACTAAATCTCGTAGCTTGGCTTGATTAGACTGTTGATGAACCTGAAGGATATTTACCAAGTCCAACTAAGGCCTCTTCTTTAGATATGACGTCATGGACTGTAGTGGTAGCACATATAGAAATTTATAAAAAAAAACTGTGAGCACTCCATAGAAGCGAAACCGAAAGGCAAGAAAACTTTCATAATGAAAAAAGTTCAGCAAAAATAGCCAGGTCTATTCTAGTAACTCATATTCTAGTAAGGTAGACAGAAGAGACGTCTGTTAAAAAGCAAGGACGTGTCAGTCTACCGAAACAAATATACATTCATGTATATCAAGGAAATATTGAGTCGACGTTGCCAAAAGCACAGTGTGTGCCTTGGCACGAATATATATCCATGTGTGGTCTAGCCCTTTGTGCTAGGACTCTTCCTGAAAATTTGGAACGTAATTCTGGAAAAGTGCCAATGTGTGTTAGAATGACATTCCTAAATAATTTATTTTGAACTGCTATCAGAAAGGGTTTAAAACGTACCTTGTGGCCAGTGGGAAATGACTGAGAAGGGTTCAAACGTGATGCGTTTGGTGGACCCAAACACAAGAGAAGGATATCAGACGTAGTGGAGTTAACTTGCGATCTTCTACATCTACAACTCATCTATGTCATCAGGCTGTTACGTTTCCCTCTGACTTGCACATCACTCATTCAGAAAACCACTGGTCAACTGGTAAGATTATGGATGCATATGCAGACAACATCGTCCCCAGCTGAGCCAAATGAAAAAGAACAAACAAAACGTCAGAAATGAAATATTATCTTTGATATGCTCAAGAGCCACCAAAATAAAGCGTTCCACACTTTGGTTTTCGTCCTCAAAAACTGTACTTACGTTCTACTGCCACAAAATGTTGGTGGTAAACAAACCCTTGAAGAATACCTTGAAGTCCCAGTTCACCAACTAAGTGTGAGAGCTTCAACCATGAACTATGTTAAACTATGTTCATTCTCAATGGATCCTATCGCTGATCTCCAGTCACGTTAAGAATGCTCAGGTCCACCTTCATGAGGCTTTGCTATGTCGATGCAGTCTGTTCAGCCCGCCGAAAATGATAGACCTTAGTCTATAATTGCAAGTATTCGAGATGTCCATATCTATTGTGTAAAATACGTCAATGTGTGTTAGAGCGCTTATAAGAACTTTCTGATGTGTACAACTATTACGAGTGTTATGAATATGTACTATGTCGTTCCCAATCCCTGGATTTACCAATTCCCTGGGTGTGGGCCAGAGACTTGCCAAATGCCCGTCAATGGAGAGTGGCTTGCTTAATATCTGTGATTGGTCAGCTAATCCTAAGGAATGAGTAGTGTTAACAATTGTTCAATCCCTGGGATTGGATGACAACAATCTAAAAAAGCTGATTGATTGTATGGCTGTGCTGTGTACATAGCGTGGTCCGTTTATTTGTTATACATGTGTCATTTGTTCTACAAACCACTGAAAATCGTGGTGCATAAATTTTGAGTTTAACGCTGTTTTCACGAGTATTTCGCCTATATCTCGGCTGCTAGTATTATGGCATGAAGAACGCCCGCAACGCCATATGGCTATGCATTGCGGTGAAACCTGCGAGCATCGACTAGAACTAGCGAACCATGGGTGGTACTCCGCTGAAATTCAGTGTAGCATTGCACCAAAACCTTACTGCATGTAGAACAGTTCTCTACTGCAGACAAAGTTGCCGTGCCCCTGGTGGGACGTTTTGAAATAAAATGTTTTCAATAACAATGTTGACAATAACATAAATAACGTTCTATTACGTACTACTGAATGCTACATAAATAATGTTAATAACATGAATAGATTCAAAATATAAATATATATTTGATTTATCGAAGTGCTGATTGTAAGTAAAAACTAATTAAACTAAGTAAATCAAATTCTTAAAAACTATAAGCATATGAAATTATCAGTTTTTATTATTGTTTGCTGAAAAACGATTGAATATCGTCATCCACGAACACTTTTCACTTTCCTTCATGCGAAGTTACCCATTTCATTCTATCCATTCTAGAAAGCTGATGTAATCCACTTTAGCCAGCAACAAATTTTGTTTCTCGAGGGACTTGCATTTTTTTGTGTAATAGGAAACACTACAGTTTAGGAAAACAACTCTCTTCAAAACAGGTCCTTTACTGAAATCAAATGAAGTTGGCTTTGATCTCTCAAGGGGAAACCTCGAAGTAAGATTACACTTGTGTTGAGATGACCTTCAAACATCGTCATTTACAAAAGTTGAGTTAACGATAAATACCCATTGGTATAGGGCTATTCCAATGCATGAGTAAACATAAAACGCTCAGTTTGTATATGTTTGTAGAAGGAATTGTACTTCCAATGCCGACCAATGCAGGTCCCAAGTGGCTGAGTAAGATATGGATGAAGGGTCTTGCCAATGAACACAACACAGTATGGGACCCAGGTAAGATATACCACTACACCAGTGTCTCTGTGTTCACAGGTTTGATAAACTATGTTTGAAACTGACATAAAACTGGATTATACATACACATGACACTGTGCACTATTGTGCTCGAATTCAATGGAAAAAATATAAATGCAGTACTATAAGAATATAGTTTAATGTGTTCGCGAATTAATCGCTGAATGAGTAGAGTTAAACTATGTTTACACTGTTATAGACCAATGGCGAGAGACAGGTCTGTCCATGGGCTGTGTTGCCATTAATAATATATACATGTCCCTTTATGTGATCCGCAATCAATTATATTGACTATCAATCCATCCATTGTGAATGTTTCTGGAGATAAAGTGTGCAACGATATTTTCACATGTTAAAGGGTATGTTTGACAAGGACACTCATCCCGGCACTATAACAACAAGCAGTACGTGTAAATCTTTTCATCTAATATTTGTCCAAGAACTTTCCCTTTGACTTCTCAACTACTTGATTGAAAATGTGAAAATTAGAAGCTTAGGATGTACGATGGCATGGCATCATGATCAGTATACACAGTATAAAATTTAAATCAGCTACTACGAACAAATCATGACAGATCAATATTTTACATTATTCATACATCATTTCTTAATTTGAAGAACTTTTTTACTTAATTTTGTTTTAGATAAAGTCAAAATTTTTCATTTATGTTGGAAGAACAGATGCTCAGATAAAAATAAGAGTCATAAATGTTCTTTCATTGACGAAGAATATCATCACCATTTACAAAATAACATACATTGCACGCTGATTAAACTGCATGTTATTACTGTTCTTTACATCATTTAAAGAAAGTTTTATCTTCAAATTGGTTTATTCAATCCTGTAAAATGAAATATTCATGATTATTTCTCTTGCCCCACCATAGGATTTGAGATGATGAATAAAGGAACACTTTCGTCAAGAAATTAATTCTGCTTTTTCACTTCTCTACCTTGTTTATCTACTGTTTTTCATGTAAATGAGATTATTAAAAAACGCATACATACATCACTAAACAAGTATTAAGACTAATCCTGAAGGTATAAGCATACAAAATGCATCATTTGTGTAAATATTCATTATTGCTTACATGTAATTTGCAATGTAGAAAGGATTGGGTGACATAGTGAATAGTTGAATAGTGTTCTTAGTTTGAAGTTGAGGCGTCTTTATGTCTGAATAGATAAAAACAACCTTTCACAGTAAAGCCATTTTTGTGTGATTACATTTTCAATTCTGGCATATCTTTAATGGTAACATATATTTCATCTTTATAATGCGATTGCTATTTTTGGCATGATAATCTTCTCAAAGTATCAAAGTATCCCCAGCGGGTACTGCTTATTCCCCTGCCCAAACAATAGGTGGAATTAAGGATAGGTTTGCAGCAAAGTTGTTGAAATAAATACAGAGAATATTGGGTCTTGTAACATTATCAACATAATGTAGCATTGTTTAGACAGTTAGTTTAGTTTTGTCATGCATGTGCATTCGATTTTGCTGCTGGCTCCTTTACAAATTATTAAACATCTGTCAACATATTTCTTTTAGGGAAACGTAAAATAAATAAACCTGAGATTATTTGCGTGTTATGCGTGATAGCAAATTCAATAGAAGTTCTATTCTATCTAGCTATCGTGAGACTGTTCATAAGTATTGAATTTCATAAGACTAACTTTAGTATTTTAAGTTACAACTTATAACGTGTGTGTTATGTCATAACAAGAAGACATAGTCATCAACATCCCCCGCCAGAGCCAAGAAATTGGAAAAAGGGCAATAATTCGAAATAATTTTGCATTACTCATTTTCATTCCATCAAGGTATGTATGCCCTCAAGCAACACATCAATTTTGGTTCTCCCATCTTAAATAGTTTCTGAGAAAGCTTGTCGACTTTGGAGATACAATGAAGAAAGGCCAAAAATACGGAACAAGGGCAATAACTCTGGAAAAAATAATTGCACGCTTCATCCATCAAGGTATGTATGCCTTCAAACAACACATCAAATTTGGTAACCCCATCTTAAATGGTTTCTGAGAAAAGCTGTCCCCTTTGAAAATACCATGAACAAAGTCCATAACAACGGAACAAGGGAAATAACTCCGGAAAAATATAATTGCACGCTTCTCATTTTCAAACTCCATCAAGGTATTTATGCCTTCAAACAACACATCAAATGTGGCAATCCTATCTTAAATGGTTTCTGAGAAAAGCTGTCCCCTTTGGAGATACCATGAACAAAGTCCAAAACAACGGAACAAGGGCAATAACTCTGAAAAATATAATTGCACACTTCTAATTTTCGAACTCCATCAAGGTATTGATGCCTTCAAACAACACACCAAATGTGGTAATCCTATCTTAAATGGTTTCTTAGAAATACTGTCCCCTTTGGAGATACCTTGAACACAGTCTAAAAATACGGAACAAGGGCAATAACTCCGGAAAAAATGATTGCACGCTTCTAATTTTCGAACTCCATCAATATATTCATGCCCTTAAGCAACACACCAAATTTGGTAACCCTATCTTGAACGGTTTATGAGAAAAGCTGTCCCCTTTATCTCGGACGGACGGACGGCAGACGCACGGACGGATCGACGGACGGACGGAGCCCAAACCTATATCCCCCTTCCACTTCGTGGATAATAATTGAATCATGCTAACGAATATGATTGTTTATTCATTATCGTTAATGATAACAAACATGCGATTACAGGAAAAGGACCAAAAAACTAATATTTGAATGACAACCAATACATTAATCCGAGTGAGTAAGTGAGTGAGTTGGTGTTTAACGCCGCTTTCAAGAGTAATTCGTAATGGATCAACACCGTGTCAGAGGCTTTGTTTGTGGAGTATGCCCGCGGGGGAGGGAAATGGGAAGGGCCGATAGGCCCGTCCCCCTTTCCCGACGCCAAGGGCATACTCCACAAACAAAGCCGAGGACCAGGTTTTGATCTTACTTATGAACCGACAGAAATTATGATTTAGATATAATTTCAATATTTTGTCTTTACTTGGCTTCATTGGTATATACTGACGCGAATCGCTATATGCGCGGGAAGCACATCCGCGAATCACTGCTAAATACGCAGGAAGCACATCCGCACGAAACGCACGTGCTTCAGCCCAGTTATAACAATGAGACCACGCGAGTCAAGGCAGTCTAGAGAATTCCACTGAACGAAATGGACGCCGGCGACGGAGAAGACATTTTTATAACACAATCTGATAATTTTTATATTGGGTACTTTTATGGTTTCAATGTATTTATTTCTGGGAATTCAACTGCTATGAAGAGAGCACACCCGCGCCCTGCACGTGCTTTGTGATCGCTACCCACGCCGTGCACGTGAGCTGCATGCGCTATCTGCCTCGTGGAGTTCACACGATTGTCACTGTGCAAAATACATCATTGTTCTCTTGGGCCTTTATAGCCGAGTTGTCAAAGGCGCCAGTTTAGTAAGCGGGTGGTGCAGGGTTCGAAACCAGGCATTCAAAGCTTATGTTTGTGATTTGTGATTTGTTAAAAATGTGATATTTTGTGATGGTATTTATTCGAAGAAGGACTTTGAATCAAAGTATTTCAAAACGTGTATAATTCCCAATCAAAATAAATTTCCGATAGATTCTAGAGTAAGCCCCCGGCATTCCTAGAGAAAGCCCTGGGCATTCTTCAAGAAAGCCCTGGGCATTCTTGGAGAACGCCCGGCAAACTGACAATAGAGGTTTACCCGGTAAAAGTAGAACCTAATAGAACAAAAGAGTGACGTCACTAGAGGTTTATAAACTTATATCACGACTGCTAGTATTATGGCTGGGAGAAAGCCCGTATCGCCATGTGACTATGCTTTGCGTTGAAACCTGTGGGCATCGGATGGAACTCGCGTACAATGGGTTGTACTACGCTGAAATTCAGTGTAGCATTGCACCCAAACCTTACCGCGTGTAGAACAGTTCTCTACTGCAGACAAAGTTGCCGTGCCCCTTGCGGAATTCGAACCACGGACCTCTTGATCCGAAGCCGAAAGCGCTAACCACTGCGCTATCCCGCCCCTATTAATCCGATAACTCTTACCAGAGCAGTGTATGTTATTACAACATGTAATACAATTGTTTTGTCTACTCTCCAAAAGGCATAACCCTCGCCATTGCCTATCACAGGCTTATTTAAGCCTTCCTGCACTTCATTTATGTTCCTTTGCTAGCTATGCAAAACCCACTATGCATTTCAGGTGCAACGCTCCATTATGTTAGAATCGGAAAGTTACGGGTATACTGCAAGGCTAGAATTAGCCAGTGATGGAGACTCTGCGGAGGGAAGTTGTGTTCCTCTTCAAAGGCCATTATGTATATATTCTTGTTACACTCAGGAATAACGTTTATGAATTACAGCTTTTAATATAAATATTATTTACTACAACGTTTAATTTGTACATGTATTTTATTTTGACATATTGTCAAAGAGTTGTTAACATTACATTCATCATAACTGGAAAATGCTCACTCGCAATAAAAAAAATGTGTTTTCTGAATACCATAGTTCTTTATCTGATACATTATAGTGTCTGTGAGATTAAACATATTCACATCATACCCGAAAATATGATAATGATGGATGTAAAATGTATCACCTCTAAACAATGTGAATGCAAAAGCAGAAATTTAAGACTCATGTTGTCTAAATCGATGTCTATAACATAAAGTTTATATCCAGTTAGGATGTAATATCTGCTGTATTAAGCTTTAGAAACACGATCATATTTTCCAAACATGATCTTATTACCTGCATACTGTCTTCTACATAACCCCTGATGGGATTCGAACCCCAGACCTCTGTTAACTAACACGTTTGCATTGAGTCGTATACATAACGTGACTAAGTAGTATCAAGTCACGCAAACTAAGTAAAAAAAACATCTATATAAAACGTTTTATTTTGTTATGATGCAAATGGGAATTCCTAGCCAGTATTGATGTACATTTTTAATTACAAGGAATCTAGCCTTTTCATGGTTTTGGTATCTAACGAGCGAAAGCTTAGTATTTTAGTTATTACACGCTCTAAATTAATGAAATATGTAATTAAAGTTCAAATATATTCATGTAGATGTGCGTAGGGATACATCTCTTACCATGGACGCATAACACCATTTCACTAAACACCAAAAATAGACCAAGCACTTTATCCGTTAATAACAGTTTCAATTTTGAACAATACAATTTCAAAACACTCATTACATTGTCTTTATGTTGAAACGTTCAGAAGCGCAAATTGGCGAGTAAACAAAAACATCGTATTAATCTCACTAGATCTTATGAATGATGTCAGGTGATTGTGACGTCATCGGAATGCGACTGTTTTCAAGCGCGATTCAGTTAGGCTAGTTACAGATGTACGTAGCTGTGGTTGCTTTGCCAAAATAGGCTCTGTAACACCCAGATGGCAATTATACTGGGGAGTAAAGTTACAGTTCTGCTGCTAGTTTTATCTAGCGAAATTGTTGGGATCAGTGTCGATGTTGATGAAGTTAACATTGACGGCACAACTTGCCAACAGAAACGCCGGAAATGGACTTCCGACATTTTTAGCGAACGTTAAAATTTTATATCAACATTGACAGTTACCTTGAGTCATTTTTTTTATTCATATATATTGGTATGGTATCCTCTGTAACAACAGATAGACATGAAGAATGCCTCCACAACCCTGACAACTTAGGCCTACTACTCACAGGATTCGTGGATTGAACATGAATTTAGAATCTAGACTACGTCAAGTTGCATGACAAAGCCATGCAAATGGCGGTCAAATCGCGAGATTACATGTCAAGGGAACTCTGAATTAACCAAGTGATACTGATTGACAGTAAATTGGGATAGAAGCATCGGCACAATATATAATCATAAACCGTGTAGGTAGAAATCCAGTGCTATCCAAAAAGCCACGTGACTACTGGAAAGTAGTTTCGACTACGATCGCTTTCACTTGCAATGTTTCACAACAGTGTTGAATAACATTTCGATGTTTCACAACAGTAGTATCTTCAACGAGAGTGTAATAAATATAAATGTAGCCTGATGGTGCATTAAATCAAAGTGATCATTGCACTTCCAAACAAAAGTTACATCAGCAAATGACGATTCGATTAACTGCGCGACTTACTATACGGACGATATTCAACTGTAACCAAGTTATGCGGATAAACGGGGTCTGACTGTATTGAGATATGCTTATGAAACTAATAGTAGGGGCATTTCAAACTTTTAACAAGCTTTGTACAAAGTTGATCGGCAGAATCTTAGATAATTGAAAAACGATGCATTGATAAGAATATTGATAAATCTAAAAATAAATAACAACTGTAAGGAATGATTCCTTGTAATTGAAGTGCGTAATCTAAATCATGTTCACTGCATGATTTAGTGGTGTTTGGGGCAATTTGTGACATCAAATAGTCTGCGATTCAATTAAAATGTCGAAATATAGATACTGGGTTATGACTTCTATTGATCCATTCAATAAACTGATGATATTTTCTGACAGAACGCACTAACCGTACTATTGATTACTTGGATTTAGTGAAAGAACAAAACCAATTTTGTCTATTCTAGGTCCTGGTTAGGGAACAAACTGAATAGTTCTTACAATCATAATAGCTAATACTCAAAATTGCACCATTTTGAATTATGAGCATCTTTAATATTTTATTGTTCTTAACTCATAAATAAATAGTTGTGAATGCCGATTGAAAATATAATAACGAAACACACTAGGTATATCGAGGAAAAATAGAAAGTTAATTGAATTGAAGATTTAATTCTTATCTCAAATGTTCTTATTGAAGTAACATCTCGCCATCTCGAAATGCAGTGAGAATCAGGCTGCAGGGATTTGTTAGTGGTAACACATAATTGTCAGAGTCTCCGTAATATGGAGATTAAGATACTATTTTGGAAGATCAACGGCACAAAGAAAAATAAAAGAGAGGAGTGTAAATGGTAAGTCTATCAGGTTTTACAATCAACACCTTATCATTCCATATGTATGTTTTTACTGTATTTGGTGTCCTGTCCATCACAATAATGCTTCGTTTGACAAAAAACCCCGCATGAAGTCACATCAATGAGTCTTACAGATTTCCAGGTGTGTACATGTGCATTCTTACCTTTTAGACAGTAAACAAAGCACCGTAAAACAAATTAAACCCTCTCCGATTTTTGTACAGTAAACAACGAGAAACGCCTGTTATGGTAAAGCAATGTTAAGATAAAGGAAGACTTGTGGTTGAAAACTCCTCTGCCCTTCGTTGTGTCAAATGGGATTTTTCTTGATGCTTCACTTTATTTCTCATACTAATTCAAGCAATTATTAAGAAATAAAAACGGCCACAAACGTAGTTAAGTATTGATTTCCCTAATGTTATTGTATTTAACAATCAGAATGTATCCCTGAATTAGGTGACACGTCCAGATGGTTGTTGGTGTAAATATATAAAATAATAATACAAAAATGGTTGTTGGTGTAAATATATAAAATAATAATACAAAAATGGTTGTTGGTGTAAATTTATAAAATAATAATACAAAAATGGTTGTTGGTGTAAATATACAAAATAATAATACAAAAATGGTTGTTGATGTAAATATATAAAATAATAATACAAAAATGGTTGTTGGTGTAAATATATAAAATAATAATACGAAAATGATTGTTGGTGTAAATATATAAAATAATAATACAAAAATGGTTGTTGGTGTAAATATATAAAATAATAATACAAAATGGTTGTTGGTGTAAATATATAAAATAATAATACAAAAATGGTTGTTGGTGTAAATATATATAGAGAATACTAAACGACGTCCCGTTTAATAACATATTTATGAAATGAGTGGATGGTTTTGGTATCTAACGAGCAAAAGCGAGTTAGATACCAATACCATCCACGAGTTTCATAAATATGTTATTAAATGGGACGGAGTTTAGTATTTCATTTATTACACGCTCTAAATTAATGAAATATGTAATTAAAGTTCACTCTTCAATCATGTAAATGTGCGTAGGGATACATCTCTTACCATGGACGCATAACGCCATCTCACTAAACACCAAAAATAGACCAAGCAAATATCCGTTAATAACAGTTTCAATTTTGAACAAAACAATTCCAAAACACTCATTACATTGTGTTTATGTTGAAACAATAAGAATCGCAAATTGGCGAGTAAACAAAAAAATCGTATCAATTTCGCTAGATCTTATGAATGATGTCAGGAGAGTGTGACGTCATCGGAATGCGACTGTTTTCGATTCAGTTAGGCTAGTTACAGCTGTACGTAGCTGCGGTTGCTTTGCCAAAATAGGCTCTGTAACACCAAGATGACAATGATACTGGGGAGTAAAGTTACAGTTCTGCTGCTAGTTTTATCTAGCGAAAGTGTGGGGATCGGTGTCCTTGTTGCCGATGAAGTTAACATTGACGGCACAAATTGTTAACAGAAGGCCTGAAAATGGAGTTCCGACATTTTAGTGAACGTTAAAATGTTAGGCCTAGGCTATATAAACATTGAAAGTTACTTTGAAGCATTTTTATTCATATATCTAGGTATGGTATCCTCTGTAACAACAGACAGACATGACCAATGCCTCCACAACCTGGAAAACTTACGCGTCGACACGAAGTTACAGTAGTTGTTTACATTCTAAACAATCAAACCCATTCCGCAAAAAAAGAAGAAGAAAATATCAAAACGTACCTTATATGATTACAATGTAGTCGCATTAATTCTCAACTGACGATTGTCACATGATTCGCGAGTTGAACATGAAGTTTATTCCTTATGAATTTAGAATCTAGTCTACGTCAAGTTGCATGACAAAGCCATGCAAATGGCGGTCAAATCGCGAGAACGCTAACGAGATTCAAGGGAACGAACTCTGAATCAAATAAGGGATACTGGTTGACGGTAAATTGTGATAGAAGCGTCCGTACAATATTAATTGTAACGACGTTGTGTGAAAAAACATGTCCCAAGAAATCCTGCTAACCCAAAGGCCATGTGACTACTGGAAAGTAGTTCCGACTGCGACCGCTTTCACGTGCAATGTTTCACAACAGTGTTGAATAACATTTTGATGTTTCACAACAGTAGTATCTTCAACGAGAGTGTAATAAAAAATAATAATAATACAAAATACATGATGAGGAGATGAAAATAAACTTTATGATTGATTGCAAAAATACGATTGAATATCATTATTGACAAACACATTGTAGACAGACAGACAGACAGATGTTATTGGTATATATGGCCCGGACACCAATAGTACAATGTAAATGAATTTCACAATAGAAACAGCGCTACCATGTAATAGGACAACCATAATAACAAAATAATATTTTTACAAAATAAGAGTTTTACAAATGATGTCGATTTGATCGATAACTATTGATATGGTATAAGACTAGCGATAGTCTGTACAAAAGCTGGACATTGTTTGTTGTTAAAAGTGATATAAACTTTTCTGTAGTTGGGTATTTACAGAAATATAATCGTAAATATTTATATCTTAAACATGTGTATTGAGGACACTCCAGAAGTACATGATATTCATCCTCCGTGAGGTTACAATAGTTACAGATGGAGTTTTCATTATCTGGGTCCTTTGAGAATCGTGCTGCTTTGTTTTTACTTGCTCTCCGAGGAGCATTTTTTATTCAAGTCTTAATTCGTTTTATTCAACTTTAAGCCAACAAAGAAGTTTCCAATGTGTGTCCCTAGGGGCTGGTGTTCAGGAAAACAAGTCTCTTCAAAACAGGTCGTTAACTGACAAGAAATGAAGTGGACTTTGATCTCTCAAGGGGCAGTTTTAAAGTAAGCTTACGATTGTGATAAAGTGAACTTCAAACATAGCCGTTTACTAAATTTAAATTAATAATACTAACACATTGGAAAAGGGCTATGTCTTCCATCAGTGTGCTTAATACGCACTATAGTCGAGAAATTGGGGGACTTAAAGGGGCAGTAACACGTATTTTGAAAACTTTATTTGTTTTCAAATTTCCCATTTATGATGAAAGTTGTTATCATTTATATTAACTTTAGAGGGTAAAACGTCATATTACACAAACCAATTATCCGTAGTGGTAATAACAGTGTTGCGTATAAAGCAAAAATTGAATGGCGGCCATTTTATTGTTAACACATTTTATTATTCTTAATGACAAAAACGATTCCCATTGGTTTACGGAACCATGTACACTCATTTTTTAACTTGATTTTCCGAAGAGAGAAGGGTGTTTTACTATTAGCGACATTATTATTCCAATACATTTCATCAACTTATTTATGCGAATAAACGTACTACTGCCCCTTTAAAAGTATTTATACTGTCATAGACTGGTTGCTACAGATAGGTCTGTCCAGAATGGTGTTGTTGCCATTGATAACGTGTGCATGTCCCTATAGGTACAGTGTCATCACTTAGAAAGACCACCAATCACTGACATCAGGTGTGAAATTACATAAATATTGTATTTCTTAAGTTTAGTATTTAAACTTATGTCATAATAACTGAATAATGCCAATGAATTTATAGAGATTACATAACGAGTGAGTGTTGAATATCGAAAATATTCCAACTCAATATTTAAAATGTTGTGATTTATTTTTCGATATTCAACACTCACGATTTATTTAATTTATTTATTACATATGGACATTTATATTAATTTGAGACAAGCATCAGACTATGCGCGACATTACCGCGTAATAATACAAATACTGGGTAATTAATCTAGGTGGAGTCAAACGTATAACAGTGAAACATGTAGTCCCGTTTTCCGTTACGATTTCGCTCGCATCTACATAAAACATCATATGTACACAATCATTATCACAATGTTTGTCGTCATCAATGTCATAAATCAAAATATCAAGAAGCACTTAACACCAAACATTGACGCCGTTGACGTCGACGGAGGTCGTCATTCCTTGACCGGCTGTTTTCATACAACAGTCCTTGCTGAACGTTTCTACATGCAAGCTTGTTATTTTGAACTTCATACATGTATAACTGGACGTTGATCACATTAAAACCTGATTACACATGCCCATTCTAAACGCAATCATTTATAAACTATATGATTTTACTACTAAAACACGGAATTCGTGTTGACAAAAACACGGCCGTTGTAAACAAAAGGGAGATAACTCTTCCTAGACTAAATTGGAGCACAATATTATTGTCATCTAAATATAAAATATTCGAGATCGGAACCCGAACTCTTTATTTTTAATTTTGAACATCTATTTTTACTATGATGCAAGTTTAATAATAGCCAAAAATACGTACAGGAAAAAGATATGATGAACTGAAAATCTGAAGTAGCGAGTGGGTTTGGCTGTACGCGATCAGCTGATGGCGAAAGTATTACGCGGCATTATGACGTCACTATCGTTGAATAACTTGTTTTGATTACACAACACTCGTTGAATAACTTTCAACTGGTCACACAACACTTGTTTCAAATAACCAAAATTAGTTCATAAAGATATTCAGAACACGTATGTATTCATTATCGTTAATAATAACAAACAGGTGATCGATGACAGGAAAAGGACCAAAATGGCATCATACATTTGAATGACGACGAATATGTTATTCCGATCACTGCCCAAATAAAAACATCTTAGAAACTCGTAGGTTGAATTTATGACACGTTTGCAGACTTCATATAAATATTGTATATCATAAGACCAAGTTTAGTATTTTAACATATATCAGAACCGTGTTGTATGACGTCATAATAACTTGATCACGCCTATAAATAGTTATGTTCATGTATTATTTTTTAATAATAATAATAAACAAGTGTATGAACGACCAAATAGCTCAAATATTTGAATGACAACCATTATATTATTTCGGTCACTTAGATGTTACTAGAACAGAGTATGTTATTCAAAATATGTGATAAGAGTTTCTCAAAGAATATCTCAGACATGTTATCAAAGTTTTATATTTTATTTTTATATTATATTTTTATATCAAATGTTAATCCAACATTCTTCCGGAAGGCATTACACACGTAAGTCTCTATCAAAGGCTTATTTAAGGCTTGCCGCATTTCCTTAATGTTTCTGTGCCACCGAATCAGCGCCCACTATGCCTTCCAGGAAAATTAATGAAATGCTCCTAGGATTAACGTAGCCAGTGATAGATAAAATACTAAACGACGTCCCGTTTAATAACATGCTTATGAAACGAGTGGATGGTTTTGGTATTTAACGAGCGAAAGCGAGTTAGATACCAATACCATCCACGAGTTTCATAAATATGTTATTAAACGGGACGGAGTTTAGTATTTTATTTATTACATGCTCTAAATTAATGAAATATGTAATTAAAGTTCACTATTCATTCATGTACATGTAGATGAGCGTAGGGATACATTTCTTACCATGGACGCATGACGCCATCTCACTAAACACCAAAAATAGACCAAGCAAATATCCGTTAATAACAGTTTCAATTTTGAACAAAAAATTTCAAAACACTCATTACATTGTCTTATGTTGAACTATAAGAAGCGCAAATTGACAAGTAAACAAAACATCGTATTAATCTCACTAGATCTTATGAATGATGTCAGGTGATTGTGACGTCATCTGAATGCGACTGCTTTCAAGCGCGATTCAGTTGGGCTATTTACAGAACTTTGTATGTACATGTAGCTGCAGTTGCTTTGCCAAAATAGGCTCTGTATCACCCTGATGACAATGATACTGGGGAGTAAAGTTACATACAGTTCTGCTGCTAGTTTTATCTAGCGAAATTGTGGGGATCGTTGTCCTTGTTGCTGATGAAGTTAACATTGACGGCACACATTGCTAACAGCACCGCCGAAAATGGAGTTCCGACATTTATAGCAAACGTTAAAATTGTATATCAGCATTGATACTTACTTTGAAGCATTTTTATTCATTTATCTTGGTATGGTATATTCTGTAACAACAGACTGACATGAAAAATGCCTCCACAACCTGGAAAACTTACATGTCGACACGAAGTTTTTTTTACATTCTAAACAATCAAAACCATTCCTCAAAAGGAGAAGAAAATATCAAAATGTACCTTTAAGGATTACAATGTAGTTGCAATAATACTCAACTGACGACTGTCACAGGATACGTGGGTTCAACATGAAGTTTATTCCTTGTGAATTTACATAAACTGAGGCTACATCAAGCTGCATGACGAAGCAAAATGGCGGTCAAATCCCGAAAGCCGTAACGAGATAACATGTCAAGGGAACTAACTCTGAATCAACCAAGCGATACTGATTGACGGTAAATTGTGATAGAAGCGTCCGTACAATATTAATCATAACGACGTTGTGTGAAAAAACATGTCCCAAGAAATCCAGTGCGATCCCTAAGGCCATGTGACTACTGGAAAGTAGTTCCGACTACGATCGCTTTCACGTGCAAGGTTTCACAACAGTGTTGAAAAACATTTCGATGTTTCACAACAGTAGTATCTTCAACGAGAGTGTAATAAAACATTATTAAATTACTGATTTGATTGTTAACATGTGTGAGTTATAGCGCTTACTTTTATAAATGCAAATAGAACAATTATAACTGGTATTGACTGAGAAGCAATATCAAGTTCTTCAAAATAGTGTCATAATAACAGATAGTGTGTTACATATAGGGTGATGGCTGAATACCATAGTTGTTTTACTGATACATTATATTGTCTGCGAGATGCAACATATTCATATCCTACGCCAAAATATGATAATGATGGATGTAAAATGTATCACCTCTAATTTAGGTCTAACACTGTGAATGCAAAACCAGAAATTTAAGACTCATGTTGTCTAAATAGATGTCTATAACATGAAGTTTATATCCAATTAGGATGTAATGTCTGCAGTAATGTCTGTTGTATAATACTTAACACGATTTTATTTCCAAACATGATCTTATTTTCTGCATACTGTCTTCTGTATAAGCATGTTATGTATGTTCTTGCAAATAAGGATCTTTATACTCAACAGATACTGTGGAGGGTGTCGTGGTTGCATTTTATGGTCTACTTTACTTTAAATTATAGAAGGAATAAAAATAATTAAACAGTTACCCTTCATCTTCATGTTTCAAAGGGAAATCTCGTAATTTTCACTATGAACATTACCACAACTATTTTCATTGTTAAGAAGGAATTGTGTTTTTGTCGTTTTGTCTCCTCAGACGGCTTATTATGGAACATCATTATGTTTTACCACGTCTAAGTTTTTGTTGGTTAAGGTCAGTTGAGGTGAGATGAGTTGAAGTTTTACGTCGCTCTCAAGAGTATTTCACTTATATCACGGCTGCTTGTATTAATGCAGGGAAAAAACCCAACAAAGCCATTGCTATTCATTGCGGTGAAACCTGCGAGCAGCGGCTGGAACTAACGTAACATGGGTGGTACTGGGCTGCAATTCAGTGTAGCATTGCACCCAATCTTTACTGCAGTTCTCCACAACTTAGTTGTCGAGTCCCTGACGGGAGTCGAACCCCCTCACCTCTTGATATGAAGTCGACCGCGCTAACTACTGCGCTATCCCGTCCCGTATTATTCAATTTCAATTAACACGTTTTCAGTTAGTCGAAGACATAAAATAACAAAACAGCATGTTTATGAACAAGAACAAAAATTAGACATCTGTACAAAACATCTGTATATGTTATGATGCAAATGGGAATATCTGGCCAGTATTTATGTACATTTTCATAACGTTTTCAGACATTCCAGATAGAAAGTGACATATCACATTTTCTTTGTAATCTGCTCAAGAACATGTTTTTTAAAACGTTCTCTAAGAGGATTAATACATTAAGTTCACTTCCCTTGGGTAACCAACTGAGGTGATCTGAGCCTCTTTCTTTTTTTTCTTCTTGTTTAAGTGGAATGTTATGACATTGTGAAAGAAGGTACTAATGTAAGCAAACTCCTTTTCTTACTAAAGGTCAAAGAACAGCCAAGAGGAATAAGAATCACGGTCCTAGGTTTTTGTTGATAAGGTGATTGGCATGATGTTTACAGGAAAAAAACCTGTTATATGCATGTATGAATCAATACATTAACATGTGGGCATACTCTGCTTTTAGCTCGGACCCGAACTATTTGTACGCCCTGTAATAAATTTCAACAGTACTAATACATTCCTTACGGAAATGAGTTGCTACAAAAATGCGGATCGGCTTTTAGTCGGAAAATGAAGAAAACGAAATAAATATAGGCATATTTGATATTTATTCGAAATCGCTGTCACTCAATTGGACAAAGGAAGGACGATTCTTGGGAATAATTTTCCGTCCTCGTGAGGAGGTCTTAGGGGTGGCTGTGGACTGTAGGTGTTGAATTTCATCCTCCCATTCCTCGTCTTCATAGGGGGTGAAATCCGGTGGGCAGAAGTGTGGCCTCTTCTTACGCTGCAATGAAATATTTCAATATTACGGTATGGACATACATCCGTAAAATGCGATTTAATCATTATTTCTTAATAACATGTATACTTACCCTGACTGCATTTCTGGGATGTGGGTTCGGCCTTGTCATCCCCTCCGTATGGGATGCCTGCAACCATTTCATAAGGATAACTGTATAGCAAGTGTTTTTATTTGTAATGAACCTTTGTACGTCGTTCTATCGTACAGTGACAAATAAGTTTACAAAAGCATCATTATTGCCTTAATAGAAACCAAATTAATCCCATTCCTTACTGTATAGTGACATAATAAGTCATACCTTGTGAGATGATGAACATGGTTGTGGTGACCTCCTTCTCCTTACGTGCACACCTACTTCGGGGGATGGAGTAGCCTGTAAACAAAACCTGTGTTATTATTGTGTTTTATGAATACATACACCTTATATGACCATGTTATGTAAGGGAGGAACAATTACAATGAACCAAGTACACTTATACTTACTTCTTCATTGGTCCTCCTTTGTAATGAGGCCCCCACTTCTGCATTTGAGCCAATTCCACCCTATTATAAATTGAAAAAATGTAGTAAGGAGTACATGGCATGCACTTCACTTAATTGGTGTTATTTATGACATTACATATAACAGTCACTTTAAATTGCAGTATACTCACCTGATTTACGGAGGATTGTTTGTTATTATTACCTCATTCGGGGAGGCTGCAATGGCCGTGGATTTCCGAATTTTTGTTCCCATCTTTCCGAACTGAACTATATCGGAAAATAGGCGGATATGTAGGGGGAGTATATATATTTGATGGCAAGGGACCTTGTACACTTACATGAAAACGAATCATCCGGTTTATAAAACTGTCTATGTAAATACTTTTCTAAATTTCAGTAATTATTGCCTAATAGGACAAAAATCAAAGCAGGTTATTTCATCTGTATGGCTATTTAATTAATTTATAACATGTGTTTATGTAATAAACGCAAATAAATTATATGATAGTGTACCTTTCGTTTGCGTAATGTCACACCGGGGGGGACATCTTCACGTAGCAATGGTGGGACCTCTACGGTGGAGGAATCGTCTGTATGAACACTGATGTCCGTATCCTTTTGCTATGCATAAGGTTTCTTACTGTTACATTTCCCATTTAAACGAGAGGGCCAAATATAACATCATTTTAATACATATTTATATTATTGAAACACAACTTCCGACATACTTCATTTCTGACTTTTCTCAATATATTTATAATTAATATGTTATTGCAAATTTCTAATGCAATTCCTTAAACACTTGCTTATCCTTAAGTTGCAGTGCAGTATGTGAGTGCATTTTTTCCAATTTCCATTACAACGATTTATGTTACATTGTGATATGCAGTAAACATTTATGGAAAAGGAAAAGGGCGCGCATGCGTATTTAGTCTGCACATTTGTAGTGAATGTATTGACTTCCGAATGATTCCCTTTCCTTCTCTTGGAAGTTACCGACTTTCATTATAAGAAAAAACTAATGTACAATAACAGTTATACCTGCAGTTGGGAGTTGGAGGATTCAGACACCACCACGGAGCGTGATCTTCTGCGGTTGGGCAGATGCGCCTAATAATAAAGGACGTTGAAGGTGGTATTTTATGGTGTCAATGTTCAACTAAAATTGGCGACATAATGAAGTGTTATTCCCTTTTAAACATTAAAAAATTAACCACGTAATTCATACGCTTACTTTATTGTACTTCATTGTGTGCCTTAAATTTACAAAATGTGAGTACCTTCTTCCTTATTGTTACTCTACTTGGTGAGGGGGAATCATACAATGGTGGGCTGGCCTGGGTGGATCGCCTTCCCGGTGTAGAAGTGGAACCCTATGGAGCAATGTGTAATCAATGGTAGGAAGTGGCGATACATTTATATGTGATGGTATTGGTATGCAGTTATGATTATTTATTTTCTACCTCATTTTCCGATTCCTCGCTGGCATGGACTTCAGTATCGGAAACGTCTCGGTCACTCATGACGTCGGTGTCATTCTGAAATGTGGATGGAAATGTATACCAATATTGCTTATGTAAAAGGGGAAGTAACGGTTACGTGTTATGTAAAGCACGGTATTGTAATATAGGTACTTACCGCAGAAGATATTTCGTCACTGGCGATGCTGCTGATTATTTTGTCACGGTGATGTGGATTCCAAGATGCAAAGAGGGGCGTCGTGTAGGTGTACACGGGGTCGGTGTTAAGGTTATATACCGCTTTTATGGCCTGTATTATGGATAAGAAAGAACTTCCCTGTCGGTTGTGATTCCTGAAAAGTAATTCCGCTAAGTGTCCTTCAAAGTTATTGAGAGATGTTCCATTGATTTTGCGGAAGTGGCCCTTGGCATGTGTCCAGGCACCCTCAATCCTGTTGGTATTGACACTCACCTCCTCCCCATTACTTGCATTGCGGTATGTTTGCTTAAATGTGTACTTATGGCAAACACTGAAATGAGTATAACCGATAGTGTTAAGACGGGCATATCCACCCCAGTGGTCTGTGTATACGGTTGACCCCTTTTCCACATGTTTTTCTATTAAAGTATTGGCATCCCGGTTATCAATGGGAAACAGCAGTAGACGGTTCGTCGCCCTTTCTACCATACCTAAAATCCATACTCGGATCCCCTTCTGGGCACCCCGGTGATACTTACAGCGCCTTCCAAACAGCGATTCGTCAATCTCTACTTCCCCTTGGAGTTTAACATTTCGTAAATTGTCATTAACCCACTGTTTGAAAATCTCCCTAATCATAGAAGCCCAGTTAACGGTGGTAGTCTTGTAATTCATGCCTGAATTTCTGGCTAATCGGTACAGTGGAAGGCCTTGTGCAAAACCGTATACAAATTGGAGAATGTCAGGGATGAACAAATGACTCCGACTGAAGAAGGATATTTCCCGCACCGAAAATGTATGTTTCCCATTTTGGGTACATCTCCATGTACAGCCGTCTATTCCGGGATGGGGACGTAGTGCGCATGGGCACCGGCAGTGGCAGCACAACACAAATGGTTTAAGCAGACCATTGTTCATCAGCCATCGGATTAAGCAAATTGGGGTTGTCATTATGAAATAAAAATTCCAAGGGATGTCAAGGTCGTTCAGGGTTATTTCGTCAATATTTTTTTTTCGCCCTCCAAAACATCCACTTCGTCTTTCCCTCATCTAAGGAATAATAATATAAATATATTTATTTCAGTTCAGTATGATATGGTATTCACTTACCCCCATTGTTCACCCTTTTATGGCATTGCCGTATGTGAGTGCATTTCTTCCCTATCCCATGAGAACGATGTACAGTATAGGGTGATATGTATTTTATTATATATTAGTCCCCCAAAGAAATCCCTTTTCTAGGCAGATGCAGAATGTTAAATAAAGGGAATCCGTTCACTATATATACTCTGGTTTTAGCTCGGAAAACCCTCATTTTACTACATATTCATCATATAAAAACACCACTTCCGAGCTATTTCTTTTCTTCGTTTTCTCAATATATTTCCACTTAATATGTTATTGTAATGTGTTAATGCAAGTGGTTTACCACCTCCTTATCCTAAAATTGCATTGCAGGATGTGAGTGCATTTTTTCCCTATCCCATTATAATGATGTATGTTATAGGTAGATATGCAATTATCATGTATGGAAACGGAGGAGGGCATGCCTATATACTCTGGTTTTAGCTCGGAAGTAGCCGTTATCCTTAAGGATTTTGTAGTGAATGTAGTGAGTTCCGAATTATTCGATTTCATGCTTTTTCAAACTCCCTATTTTCAGTATGTTCCCCCAAAATTTACCGAGCCCCATTTTTTTTATATATTAGTCCCCCAAAGAAATCCCTTTTCTAGGCAGATGCAGAATGTTAAATAAAGGGAATCCGTTCACTATATATACTCTGGTTTTAGCTCGGAGAACCCTCATTTTACTACATATTCATCATATAAAAACACCACTTCCGAGCTATTTTTTTCCTTCGTTTTATCAGTATATTTCCACTTAATATGGTATTGTAATGTGTTAATGCAAGTGGTTTACCACCTCCTTATCCTCAAATTGCATTGCAGTATGTGAGTGCATTTCTTCCCTATCCCATTATAATGATATATGTTATAGGGTGATATGCAATAATCATGTATGGAAACGGAGGAGGGCATGCCTATATACTCTGGTTTTAGCTCGGAAGTGGCCATTATTTTTAATGATTTTGTAATGAAAGGAGTGATTTCCGAATTATTCTATTTTTTTAATTGTAAAACTCCCTATTTTAAGTATGTTCCCCCAAAATTTACCGAGCCCCATTTTATTATATATTAGTCCCCCAAAGAAAACCCTTTTCTAGGCATGCACACTGACGCACTGACAAATATAAGAAGACAACCAGTGAACCTTTTATTGTTGCAATTACATCATCATCATTGCTAATGTCATTTATTATATGTATATTACATGCAACTTACAACCATCATGTCAATTTCAAGTGAAAATATCATGCATTCCCAAATAATGTTGATACATTTCAAAGGAAACGTGCAGCACGTACATTGGAGATTAGTCACGTGTCATTTCAACCAATCTGACGACACAATCATACTATCATTGCAAATCATGACAACACGTAACAATGAGATGTGTAACATGTGGAAAGACATCCAAAATATTGTTGGGGCGGCCGACCTGTGGCCACGGCGAATCCGAAGACTCTTTTGGACTCAAAACTTGACGCATTTTGACCGGATCCTGTACACAACGTTCTGTTACGTGAATGGGTTGAATCCAGTTATTGCTAAGGAATGGGCCGCACTTATGAACTTACTAAATGATGACAGTGCCCGACGCCACGTAGACGCTCTATTTCGAGCTTTTCATGTCAGCAGATATCAATACTTATACTCATATAACGTAACGTTCTCCAGGTGGGAGTACGTCACCGGATTCCCAAGAAATAAGTGAACCCCATAAACTTATGTCATCCTTCTTACCATAAATCACATTTGCATACTTTTAAAATCATTTATACACTTCCATTTTAAATGGAACCAAGGTGTACTGACGATTCCTGGTGGAATGAAAAATGATTATATTTTTTGTTATACAATCCTTTTCCGGTGTGAAATCCGATCTGACTTTTTGTATTAACCGATTAACATATTATTTCCTTCATATCAAGGTCCTTCACATATATGAGAACTAATAGTTCGGGTCCGAGCTAAAAGCAGATAAGGCCAACATGTGTATTAAATTATATAACCTATGTTAAACTGACCTACAGGTAGATAATTATACAATTTGAAAAGTGATGATTCATGAAATGTTCACAGAAAAGATTATACCAACATATAATGATGCAACAGGTTGGACGGGGTCATGCTTACAATTTACTTACTTTCTACATACGTTTTACTATAAAACTGTAGTCTGATGGCTACACGGTCTCAAAGTGACAATTGGAATCTCCAACAAAAGTTACAAGTAAAACAAGTAAAACTACAAATGACACCCGAACCATCAACACTTCTTACGATCATCTTTAACCAATTCAAATTATAATTGACAATGATTTAATAATTAAAACACATTTTGACCCGGCTATTTGGAACATGTTTATAGCAGTAATTGTCATGTTAAATTCGAATGGGTTCAATTTCATTGATAAATAGTAAAATAATAAATGCAATGAATTGAATTATAATAAGAAGTGAGCTTGAGGTTATATGATTTCAACACACTATTTAATGGAAGGTGTTTATATAATCAAATATACAGTGGATATAAAGAGTTTACTATATAATAGTATATTGATAACTTATGTTACATATGTTCACATTGACATATGGGGTCAACCTTTGTATTTATTTAAACGTTAAAAATTTAGATCAGAGTGAGTGAGCTATTGTTTAACGCCGCTTCGGCAGTATTGCAGCCATTAGCGGCGAGATTTAGATCAGATGATTCATACATAAATACAGATGATTCAAACTTCTGATACATCGTAAGTCGTATTCAGTATGTGGCATAGGGTTAATTGCAGTATAATGGGGCCTGTGGTAACCTATGATGCTACAATAAGTATAACCAATATTCGCCACATGGGAATCCCTGTAACATGATTAAACAGCTTTTGGTTCTGTATCACACCTGCGTGGATGATCGGCATAAGAACGTGACATGTGTTAAAGACTATCTCTCTGATAACATCTGTTCCGGATCAGAAATCTAAGCTACTCAGGATTAAACTGTGACTTATTGATTTATCGCAAGATCCATGCTTAAACATCCTCCCTGAACTTTCACATTTTCTTCTTACATAACGAAATTGAATAACCTAGAACTTAAAGTTCCCAGTTGTCCTCTCAAAAGATGTTAAAGTTAATGTACTGTTCCATTCCAACTATGAAAACAAAAATTCATTATGGTATTCTCATGGTTCATTCAACCGTAATTTTTCGCTCTTTCGACTTCTTCTTCAGAACCAGTGACTCTAGAGAGCTGAGATTTTATATGCAGATTCCATGGGCGATTTTAAATTGTAAATAAAAATAAATATTGGTCACATGACTCATGACCAATTTTCAAACGCAAGGCAGAACTCTTGCCAGTCTCCGTTTAAGCCTTGTAGTATTTCCCTTGCTTTGTCGTGCCAAGATCGCTGAACCTGAAATGCATAGTGGTCTCCGATTTCCAAGCACAGCAACCTCAAGAAAATACTGCAAGGCCTAAATCAGCCAGTAATGGAAACTGGCAAGAGTTATGTCTTGCATTGGCAAGTTGGGTCAGGACCTAAAAGCCTATTTTCATATTATTCTCCATTACGAACAGCTCTTGAAGGCTGACACGTTGTGGACAGACTCCTTGGCAAATGGAGATTCTTAATTGTAGATTTTGTGACCCTGTGACCTCAAATATGGGTCACAGGAATTAGGACCTAAGCAGATATTTTCATCTTCTTCTTCAGTACGATAGGTTGTAGTGAGCTGAAATGGTTTGTACAGATTCCCTAACCAAAAGGAAATTTAAATTGAATACTCTGTGACACTGTGGTCCACACGGGTCATGGCCTAAACACAGGTATTTTCTTCATATTCTTCTCCATTACATAAAGTACATCAATATATGTTATATCTCTGATAAATATTTCTGTAAAATTTACATATATATATCTACTTATATAGTGTTTTGGTTAAAAGCCTGATGAGCAACGGAGCCAAATGCTATATGTTTATCTTTATTTCATCTCATATGCATCTTAAAACATTTTCAACTTAATGAGATTCCAATGGTTCACACTTTTCTGTGAGTGAAGTCACGGTAAACTAGCGGTATTATCGACTTCCTCTCTTATAGTGTCAGATGAAGATAAGACTGTCTAGAAGCTGGGTACTGATCAAAGCGCTTATTGACCTATGATAATCTGTGATGAGCATATATTGATGGTTGAAGGAGCTTTTGTGTTGGGAAGCTGATAAGTAATGCTAGTCCTTTATAAGTGATGTTACTGTAAGGGTTCTGAATATGGGAAAGTCGTGTCCCTAGTCTGATTAACTGGAACTGCGATGTCGGGGTCAGATTTCATTAGGAGGATACATCCGCGATAGAATAGACCATTTCAATATAAGCTGTTCTATGTGAATATTCATTTCACTTAGCAAACAGGGACACACATCCCACAAGTGATTTGTAAACATAAACATTCCCTTTTATTATTTTGTAAACTTGACCATTTAAACCTTGTCTATCCCGTAAAGTTCTAATATAATTCATGATTGCGAACTGTAAAGTTTAAACATTTGAAAAATATATTAAACTTAAATAGTTGATGTTTGTATGTGTTTAAAAAGCAACAATTGATTGATATGGATGCAATTTACACAATCGCAAATCTTTAATATGTTTCAACACTTGGATAAATACTTTAAAAAACCATTACAAATTGACAAGATAATACACTTAATTATCAAATAAATTATCCTACAACCTTCGGGAACTATCAAACGGCACATTAACTTGAAAAATAATGTTTAATAGTCAGTTATCTAGTTTTTGCAGTTGTGTTACACGCTTAGGTGCCCGTGCAACGCATTGATGCATTGAAGTTTTTCGTTACCGTCAGCTGATGTTGGGGTGACAGGAAACTGTACCTACTGTAAACAAACATCTTAAGTAATGGCATATATCATTGGGGTACCTCGAAACAGTTTTAAAATTCTCAAAAGTGGGCCGTGAAAGTGTTTTAGTTGTTGTTAGTTTCAAAGGCTGGGATATGAAGTCCTTATTTTTTCCGAAATCGAATATGGATGCATTTGACCAAGTCTTGGAAAACAATATGAAATCCCAGTCACTGTGTTAATTACTTCCTCGTTCGAAACCAACCTTCGTATAAGACATCAGGGAGATGAAATGACACTTTAGCAGTGATAAACCCGCCTTCCCCATCTGCTGACACGTGCACGTGATGAAAGCTTTTTGCATGTCATCCTGAGCGTTGGCAAGTTGCGGCACACACATCCCTCACATGCATTTATATACACATTTAGCTGAATTAAATAAAAAATAAAATTATTTGCAAGTTCTTCAAAGTGGCTTTTACAATCGATTCTTTTTCTGTGAATTAGAATCCAAGTCCTTGCTGTTTGTAAATACTATAGACTACTAGTGTAATCATGACAGAGAAAGCCGAGAGTTGTGGAGGCCGAGAAGCACATTCCATCAGTGTTCACATGAGGTTTGAAAACTCCAATGAAGTCTTTGATTTCAAAGAGATCAAACATGAGAAACCGGGCTATCAAATACAAGGGACGGAATAGCGCAGTGGTTAGCGCGTTCGGCTTCGGATCAAGGGATCCGGGTGCGAATCCTGCCAAGGGCACAGCACATTTGACTGCAGTAGAGAACTGTTCTACACTGTTCTAAGGTCTGTGTGCAATGCTACAATGGATTTCAGCGTGGTACAACCCATGGTTCGCTAGTTTCAGCCGATGCTCGCAGGTTTCACCGCAATACACAGTCAGATGGCGTTGCTGCTTTCTCACTGCCATAATACTAGCAGCCGTGAGATAACTGAAATACTCTTGAAAGCGGCGTTAAACCCCAACTCACCTCAACTCTTTTTGATCAAGCCACGTCTACTTGTGAAAAAATTGTCTGCTGTAGAGAACTGTTCTACATGCAGTTAGGCTTCGGTGCAATGCTACACTGAATTGCAACACTAGATGTTCCATAAATGACGTCTCTGTAAGCTTCATTGCAATCATGATGTAGATTTTAATACTGTGAATATTCTGTTTTTGTGTCATTAATCTAACTAACCATGTGTCGATGACATGAGGATGTTAAGTTTCGTTGTCAATTATTCGGACACTGTGTGCTTAAAAGAGAAATAACTTTCCCAATCTGCTTAATTGCATTGGCAAAAGTTTTATCAGATTACTCCCAATTTCACAAATGATTGTGTTAGTGAACGCTAGCAATTGATTAGAATAGAAATAGATTTAAGCTAAAATAATCCCTGCTGGTGATCTAATGATCAATATACTGATTTTAAAAGTTTAATAGAAGAGACAGTGATCTCGTGTGCATTTTTACTTTGAGCAAAAGTGAATGTTGTGACATTAAAGAAATCCTCTTCAAAATTGTTGAGAGTGACTAAGTCTACATCATGGATAAACAATCTCAGTATACCCTGTACCACTCTCCATTCTCCAAGTAAATACGTAAACTGTATGTAGGATTTGGTGACATAAACTAAATCATAATGCCTTTTAACTGATTATATGTACCTACTATCAGTTTCTGTGCAGTTTCCATCGTTGCTGACACCTCCACGTTGTGTTTTGGCTCAAACTTTTTAGGATTACAGTTTTAGGAATGCATATACATAACTTCATACTAATACCACTGGGAACTGTTTGACATGTTCACATTCAAGGTCAAGGTCACGACTTCTGAAATCACTACTTCAATCCTTGTAAAAAGCTCTTAATTGGTATATATCAACTATGCAGAATTACCAAGATTCGAAAAGGTTTTGGCTAAAATGCAATGGCTAAATGTCTATTTTATTGTGGCTATGGAGAAGGTAGAACAGTTGAAGGCGATACCAATACTTTCTGAACTACTCTGCTTTTGCTAATCTAGTGTTGATAAATGTTCGATGTTCTTCCAAATAATGAACAAATACCTTTTTAAAAATATATCCCTCAAGCTGACAGTGACATTAAATTACTGGTTTAAAATCTGTATGTCCTTTTTACATTTTTACATCCTTCACCAAGATATCAATCATCCCGTAATACATTCCTTTCTGTTTTGCTAAAAACTGTAACGTTTCCTATCATGATTGTTGAATTGTTATGTCTACCCCCGAAGGGTCGGGAGACATATTGGTTTTAGCTGAGTTCCCGTCGGCGTTGGCGTTGGCGTTGGCGTCGGCGTTCCCATTTCGTTTCCGGAGCAGATCTCTAAAACTATGTGACCAATCATCACCAAACTTGGTATACTGTCTCTCCATATCGTGTAGATGTGCCTTCTGGGGGTTAGATCTTTTTTTTAATTTAAATATTTTTTTATATCCATGGCAACGATTTGGACTTAGTCCATTTCAAGGGTAGTGTTCGTTTCCGGAGCAGATCTCTAAAATTATGTGACCAATCATCCCCAAACTTGGTATTCTGTCACATCATGTAGATGTGCCTTTTGGGGGTTAGAGATTTAAAAAAAATTTTTATTTTGTTTTATTTCCACCTCATCGATTTGTACTTTGTCTTTTTAAAAAAATTGGCTTTTATTTCAGCATCAAATCATTTAGAATTTTGAATATTTTGTTTGCTACATTTGTGGAGTTGATAGGTTATTTATTCAAGTTGAATTATACAGAGAACATTAATGGTGCTTTATGATAGTATTGTTTAGAGGTTTGGAGCATTTGAGGAAGGGGGAGACATCTGTTTTTACGGGTAAAAACACTTTCTAGTTTAAATTAGTTTTTTTTCTAATCTAGACTTTTCAGAAGTCAATTGTGCATTGCTAATAAGTCAGAGTTGTGTTCTTTATAATCTGCATATAAACTGCATTTTACAGACACATTTACATCATTAATATTACAGTTAATCATAAATAAAATCGCATTTAAATCAGATCAACGTAACACTCGTACCGTGAAGTGTTTATAATCTGAGTACTGCCCCATAGAAGTCATGTCGGGTGACATTTTATTCCAGCCAATCAGCCAAGAGGCTTGAAAGCCATCGAAACGTCTTGAGATGACATATAAAACACTACATTCAATGATTCAATATGATTGAATCGGTTGGAGATGAAAGGTCACAGTGTAGGTCACCTGACATGACATCTGCCGCATAGTCCTCAGATTGATTGAAGATGCTTATATTATCGTCTTATTAAATAGTATTATTAAATATGAATAATAATAATATGTTAATGTTTGTGACATTTCCTTGTGATGAACTCCACTAAAAATAATGTCTAGAGATAATAACCACACATACACAGATGTGGTGTGTCAAAAACTAATCATTTCAGTTAAATGATTACATTACAGAACGATATAATCATTTATCATTGGCATGATTGCCACAAGAGTGAAATATTGTCTAACAAGATGACAGTGTCATGAGAAATGCCATTACAGATAAATATAGTAATCAAACATACATTATCATTGAAAATTCTTATATGACATTCTGTCAGGTTTACTAAATATCTGTGACGATGGACTTGGCATCATCTTAGCTCAGGAATAGGGTAGAATTTAAGTTATTCCATTAAACGTGTTATTTAAATGTTACTTTGAATCTCGTAAAAATAAAATCGTTAAAATTTGTTAGACATTATATAATGCAATCCTTGAATGCTTAAACCCTTTCATCATTCATGATACGTACTTCAATGTCCAAATGCATCTGAACTATTGACAGTTCTTTAAACCATTTTAAAACAAAATCTGGGGAACATTTAAGCATGAAGACAGATTGCATGTCTCTTGAATATTTCCAATGAAAGATCAAAGCCTTCCTTACTCCTTGTAACCTGTTTGAAGTTGAGTTGCTTTCCTGGACTGTAATGTTTAATATAAGCTTGATAAATACGTGGTCATTTGCTGTGAAATATTTGAACTTTAGGAGGTTTTTTTAACCAAGATATGTAAGCTTTACATTCTTGTCTGATATGTAATCCTTTTTGATGAAATAAGCATGAGTAAATACTTGCATCGAATTCAAAACAAACATAAAAATGCAATTCCACCACGAATGGTTCAAATTATGTTTAATTTAATGTCATAAAGCCTGATGTGTAGTTTGGATGAAAAACCATGGTTAATATAACATAATCTATTATAAATAATTAAAATCTAAAATGGAATTGAATTGCTAGAAGAGAGGATTTCTCATAGATTTAAATTAAACATAACTGTAAGATCTGATAGATCATATGAATTTATCAAAAGAAAAGAAATATTATACTTTCTAGAATATTTAAAATTATTTAAAAAAAGTTAAATGTATATGTAAATGCACTAGCTCGACAGGAGAGTAAGATGCCGCCATAGTCTGGTCAATGCCCATTATTGTTTAACTTGAAAAAACGTTGAAAATAAAACGACTTTAATATGTAATATTTTCTTAAAAACAAATTCCAACTGCAACATAGTTTAGCATAATTTTCATATTTTACAACAGATGTATAGTTGTATACTAATTCTGATTAATCCCACCGAATATGAACTCTCATAAGAACAGAATAATTGATCCCGTTGTATTATATTGAAGAAAATCTGATCAAGATATTCTATCGTCTTACATTAAACTTCGTGTTTGCTTGTGAGTGGCAAAAAGGTAATATTCTACATGTATTACCTTTATCCATGAATATCAATCGGAATCTTTTACTATGGATTGAACAATTTCTTATTAACCGTCCCCAGTTTGTGCACGTGAACCACGCTGACTCATTAACTAGGCTTACAAACACAGGTGCGCCTCAGGGCTGCGTTATATCACCAGTACTTTTTATTCTTTACACCAATGACTGTGTAAGCCAGAACCCTGATTGTCTTACTGTGAAATTTGCTGATGACGCGGCAGTGGTTGGTCTAATCAAGGAAACAGAAGCTCATTACAGAAAGGACATGAATGGAGTGGTGTGACGATAATTACTTACAGTTGAACGTTTCAAAAACAAAAGAACTCATCATTGATTTCAGAACCAAGAAAAGTGATATTTTACCTGTTGAACTCAAAAGTGAAAATGTTGAAATTGTTAATCATTACAAATATCTTGGCACCATCATCGACGACAAACTACAGTGGGGTCCAAACACTGACTACATCTTTAAGAAATGTCAGCAAAGATTATATTTTATGCGTAAATTGAGATCATTTAATGTTAACCAAAAAGGGATGTTGTTTTACCGCTGTTTTGTTGAGAGTATTTAAACATTTTCGATCCAGTGCTGGTATGGTTCTCTTAATATCAAAAGCAAATCTTATCTTCACAAAATCATTTTAATAGCAAGTAAAATATCTGGTGTTTCTGTTTCGGACTGACCATCCCTTTTTAATGCCCGTGTTGTTAACCTCGCTGAGAGGATTTTATCTGATTCCACCCATGTGTTATTTCAAGAATATAATCTTTTACCTTCAGGCCGCCGTTACCAAATGCCCCGTTTTAAAACCAAAAGAGTTCAAAATTCTTTTATTCCATCAAGTATACGCCTCTTAAATGACTTTCAACTTTATTTATATGTTGTGTTGTTGTTTGTGTTCTATTAATATGTCATATGTGTTCACTTTCAAATGTAAAAAGAATTCCCCTCGGGGTAATACAATATTGTCATCGTCATCATTGTCGTCATATTAGCACAGTCAGTTTAGATTGGTCTTTCATGCCAATCACGGAGTTAATGAAGCTTCTGTAGTCAAGAGGAGTCTATTTTAATTACGTTTCGATGTAATTGTATCTTGATAGGTCATCGATCCAATGAATAATGATGTCGTTCTTTCTTCAGTTACTTAGCATTGTTCACCACATTTCAAGAAGGAAGAGAGTTGAAGTTCAATCATTATATATAGTCCTTGTTCCTCTGATGAAAACATTAATTGTGGTATATCTTTGGAATTTGCAATATGTAAGTATCACCTTTTCATTGGAACCACTATATTAAGGCAATTCGCTGAGCGGAGTGAGAGTTAACATTCTGTATTACCAATTTTATTCCATTTCAGTCGCGCCAGTATAACTAAAAAAATATTTCAAAATGTTTTATTCAACGCAAAGTTATACAATGATGTCGTGAACAATTGTTTTATGATGAAATCAGACTGAAACAATTGTTGCTGGACAAATGTGATATATGTGCGTTATTTTGAACCATATGGGTTATAACAACAATTATTAAACTCTGACGGGGGTCATACCATGTTAACAAAAACTAGGAAAACTCATCACTTTCGCTCGGATGATACAAAATTACACACTTATCTTTATGTCAAAATACATACCTGTTTTAACAATAATCTGAAAGATTGGCGAAGTTCTAGCATTCCATACGACTGCATGCTTACCCTATTATTCACTATTTGCTTGAAGTGTTGAACAATTTAAGGATTCTTTTCAATTTTTATGCATTGATGATTTTTAGAAAAGTTTTTAAAGAAAACAAATAAAACTTGTTAAAATGCAAAATACATATTCTCGAGTGACCAGTCGTGAAAAGTTAGAAAGGTGATTTAAGTTGTCCTGGCATGAATGTTTTCAAATAATGGAAAGGTTCATTTATGCATGCAAACAATCAACTTCAGGAAAAGGTGCACCCTCCCTGGGGATGTTGTTCTATCAAAAACTACATTGCATGCCTTATTTTGTTATAGCTAATGATAGATCCTAGCTATCACCTTACAGAAGTTTGCATAATGTCTTACCAAAGTCAAGACCAAACATACCGTTATCATGCTTAAGTGAAATCGGTTTATGAAACTGTGTCAGAAAGTAATGATAATCTGTTTGGGAGGCATTCTAGAAGTTGATATGTCTGGAAGACAAAGATATCTATGGATGATCAACTTCTTTATTTATGGTGACGTTATGGTGACCGTTATCAAGTACATGGGATAGGAAAACAGAACAGTGAACTAGAGGTTCTGGTGTAAATGAGAAGAAAAACGCCCACAAAAGGTGTTGTAGTCTTGTCAATGTATTCCTTCCCTTACTTAAAGTTTTCGTTTTACCGATAAATATCTATCAGGTATTATTGTACAGCTTCAATTCGATCAGTAATTAGAATTAGTCGGAATACCCGTATCAATTATTATAATGATAATGTAACTTCATCAAGTATCACCTGGATTATGTTATCTCAACGTTTCCCTCAAAATCTTTGATTTTAAGCTTTCTAAGATGATTACACAACCCCAAGCGTACCTATGATACCCATGTTGTTTTATGTTCCATAGTAGATAAAGTTGGCTTTAATCATTTGCTTCAAGAGTTCCAATGGATCTCTGAACAAGCCTGGTATTACTTTGAAAGTTAGGCTGGAGGAAGAAAAGGTGACTTTTTAAGAGAAATTAACCAAATGTATTGTAAATGGACACTACGGAACACACGTGAACGACAAACAGATTAATTTAGCACTTTCTGTAATCCACAGTAAAGATTATAGTTCGTATTATGCCATAAATAGTTAAAGAATAACTTTTAGAAACGAATTTAAGTCCATCACTGATGATGAATTATTCTTCTGAATCCTACAAAAACGAAAATTTTATAAAATTAACACCATTGATATATTCCATAATCAAATTTATCTAGAGGTTTCCCCATACAGTTTTCCAACATAACTTCTGTTGCATGAATACCATGTCATTGCTTATATCGCAAAATCCCCTGGCAGTGGGCCGACTTCTAACAGAGATGTGCTCATCGCAAAATAATACCAGGCATAAACCAATTGGAACTTTCTTGGCTTGGCTTGGCACGTTTTTTGTGCTCAAATAAGTCGATGAAATGTATTTGAAAAATAATAAAGTTAAACAAATGAGTAAACATGGTTCCGTAAAGTCATGGGAATCGTTTTTGTCATTCGAAATAATAAAATGTGTTCACAATAAAATGGCCGCCATGCAATTTTTGCATTATGCGCAACACCGTTATTACCACTACGGATAATTGGTTTGTGGAATAAGATGTTATACCCTCTAAAGTAAATATAAATGAATGAGAAATTTGAAAAAAATAAAATCTGCAAAAAAAACGTGCTACTGCCCCTTTAAAAAGAAACAAAGTATCAACTTAATTGTAAATAAGAGGCTCATAAAATATTTTAACATAAACAAAAGTATGGCTCAGTGCTCGTTTTAAAGCTCGCATTGACCATGTAGGCACTGTTGTACAAGCATTGTAACCATATATGTATGTTCAGTTGAAATGTGACTAAAATTCATCTATTCTTGCTGCCATAATTCGTCGGATATTAATGGATCGTTTAGTATTCTATTTCTAACTTTCTGTTGCAGACGATGAAATTCAATTCATCACGTTTCTAAGGTAACAACATTCACTACTTTTTTACGAATTCTAATTGTTAAATACAATATAAAGTCTAATTGTATTACTGATACTATTTTCAAAATATAATTTGTGTTTCTCCTAGGATGTAGAATTAATCTTAACGTAATTACAAAGACACCTTAACTAACTGTGATTTTAATTTGAATACTTTGTTTGTTTTACAATGGCATTACAATATAATTTTAGACGTAACATTATCATATTTGCTCAGTATTTGTTCACTTTCTAAATTATATGTATTTCCAAAGAATGTACTGATGTTTTCTGATCATTATCTCCTTGAATCTGCTTTGAGCAAACTACTCTGAGTGGATATCACTTTCCATTCTACAGTTGTACATATTTAACATTAAAACAATTAATTCCAAATGGTTAAAGCAATGAATATGAGGTGGATAATATTACTCTTAATTTTACTAATGCATGTGTAAGGCAAACGTCATGAACTGATTCAGAAAAAGCATTTATAAATAAATATCACTACTTTTGATATCTTCAGCTAAACTTAAACTGAAATGTAAATTATATGTGACGTCAATAGATTGACATTTGAGGCTGAAGGACATGCAAACAATCTTTGTGTAGAATTAAAATAATGACATCGTAAAATATACGGGAATGTAAAATCCTATAGAAATGGAATCAGTGTAGAGGTATTTAAAAAAGAATTATAACAATATGTGTATATAAACAACCATCAGTAAACTATTAAAGAGACCTGAACTTTAATGTGGTACCACGTGTTTGTCAACCAGTCAATACGTTGTGATAATTTATACTGAGTTTAAGGTTACACATTGTTTTCTTCCTAAACTCTGTTCATGGAAATGTCACTTGTGTGGCATCAGGTGTGAGGTATCTCCTAGGAGATGACGTTTAGACACACAATGAATCGACATCACCCCGCTGAAGTCTGATGACAGATTTGTGTTCAGATATATACCTATTGAAAGTAATGAAGAATGATTTTGAATGATTCATAGAATCTCACCCTAACCACTTCTGATATCAAATATAGCAACACCTGTTGATAAATGTAAGCCTCAGGTACTTATAACATTTATGAACCAAAGTTGATTGGTATGATATCAAACTACACTTGGGTGCGATTCTCTATGTATACTGAACTTCAATCAGACGCATTTAACTAAAACTATGTATAAGGTAATTCAAACTCGATGCTTTGTTGATACCACATTATCAGTTTTACTTTTGGTTTATTTCGCCAATATGGTTTGTACATGTATATTTACTACCATTGTTACATACTACGTCCTAATGTACAAACCACTATGATGATGAAATGTCAGTTAAGTGACATTAGTTTAAAAATGTTAAAGAAAGAAAATTAAGGTTATATTTTGTTACGATGCCGTTGCGGGCTTTCTGCCTGCACTAATACTAGCAGCCATGATATAAGTGAAATATTCTTGAAAGCGACTTTAAACCCAAACTCACCTCACCTATATTCAGTTGCGCTATCTTTGTTAAAGGAGCGCCTGTTAGAAAACCTTAAACAAAATATTACTAGTGTTTAAATGTGTATCAGTGACGTTTGATGTAATCAAATAGTGAAGTTAAGACGTTTGACAACATTAACCAACCCACATGACATATTATTCCGTGTGATCCATGTTCTGCAAATAACTAACCCACTGGAAAGTCAGTGATAAAACTATATCAATCATTTCAGTGTACACTTTTCATTCCCCAGGACGTTCTTCTGATTTAAAATCAAATTTATATAATTAAATCTCTATACTTACATATTGGGTTCCTATAGAGAAAAGTGTTCATGAATTACTTATATGTAAAACGTATTCAGCCTTTAAAAGGAAAGGTAGCTGGAATAACAAGTCAAGCTATCAAATAATGGTTTACATTGCAGAGACAACCAGAGCTTCAAAGAGATGATTAATTTTTGGTATACATGGTCAAAGGATCTTAGAACAAAATGAACATCAATGAACTACGCAGTAAATACAGTGTAAATATATTTATGTTTAACATTATCCATTTTCCACATAGACCATATTTCCAAAAATAATATTTCGTATACATAAAATTCAATGATGTAATTATGTATTCAATTTCTGTTTGTGAGTGTTACTGTTTACTGTTGGATGTATATTTGTATACTTTCTCTGTTTTATCTCGATTCTTTGTTGATATCCACTGTCTGTAGCCACAGGTGGTTAAAATTGTTCAAAGAGCTGAATTATTGATCCTTTCGTGATGTAACTGCTTAAGGCACTTGATAACAGAGTAAGACTTTGTGATCGCTTGTGTGTAGTGGAAAGATGCATCACTCAGCACAGAAACGGTTGGTTTGGTTTCGTTCATGTCACTCACTGGTTGAAAGTCAGACTTAATTAACTTTCCTCCATAGTCAGGCCAGTCTATTTTAATAACTTGTCAGTGTCGAGACGTCTTGATAAACCATTGATCCAGTAAATCAAGAACTGACCCTTCCTCAGATTAGCATCGTTTGGGACTTGAAATGTCAGCATTGGATTTATCGACATAGTCTGTGTTATCCACACCTTTGCACAAGTCTGATGGTCCAATTCGCAATCATTTAATCGCCTATCAAGACAAGGATCAAGGAACATAGAGCGTATGTCAACACCATTGACCAGAAATCCTCCCAATCTGAGCATACTCTGAAGAAAGATCATACTTTCAATTGGGAGTGTACCACATTCTTGTCAAATAACTTGCCCCTAAGAAAACTCCAAGAAGCGATTGACACTATAAGGGAACAACCTGCAATAAACCGCCACCAAAGCACCTTCCTAACATGTACTTGGGATTCACTCATCTCGAAAATCTACATTTTGTCGGAGGCAAATCCGAGGAGCACCCAACCTAACATCCATTCACAATTGTCAGAGCTTATCCGAGGAGTATACACGTCTCAGAATCATTCACCATCCAACCACTTCACACCCCCGGCCACAATCAATGGCTTTTCCTTATACTCTTAATCACCATGTCTTCTGCATTTCACATCCAATCAATTGTTCTTGTATCTATAATAAAGACGATTGGCCTTCCTCCTTTTACCTATTTGTATTACTGTTGTCCAAAAACTACTTCAATAAAGCCCACAGGCCATTGTTTATTTAGCAATCAACTATTAATGCTCCTCTTCCTGGTCGCAAGGGCTGGCTGCCGGACTACAAGTATACATGTGGCTAATAAGATTTCATTTTTTAAATTGTATGCATTCAGATTCATTTAGAAAGCTAATTTTCATGTCAGATTTCGTCATTTGTTTCCGCAGAAAAGTAAATGGAAATGTCATTTTCAATTCTGCAATGGTGTAATATTTATTTATAACAATGATGCTGAAATGGTATATATTTGTTTACGTTGAAATGTACTATTTGAATATAATAATGAAATTAGACATATTCCGTAAGAAGTTAATTCAACAAGCAGTTGTCAAAAGCCACGGAGTTCAGACCCAAATAACATATTTTAATTGAATTTTAAGATATTGAAAAGCCATAGAAAGTGGATGAAATTTTGGGTATAGACTCCTCATTCATGAATGTGGATTATAAGTTGGAAATTTGGTGACTCTCTGTGGTAAAATACTACGGCCAGGGGTGAGGCCCTAAAAAGAAGAACATGTCTTTTCTAAAATCGTGAGTGCACAGAAATCTGAAATCATTGCAGATGGAGATTATGAAAATTAATCTGTGGCCCCAAACACGGACTACACCCTTGAAACAATTTCTTATTTTTCAAGACCTGAAAGCTTTAGAAATATTGTATAATGTTAAGCCTGTAGAGCTACAGAGTCAATGGTGAGTTCTCCACCAATCAGAATGTGGAAACATTAACCGCATGATAACTGAACTGAACTGAACCAGATACTTGTGAACAGCAAAAACTGAATTCATTTTCGACAGTTGATATTACAATGATGTAAATGCTCAAATGCAATAACCATGTCTTGACAGGTTTATTTAAGCAGTTGCACAAATTGTATGAGTCAGTATTATTATATAAAGATATGATGTAACGTTGACTAATCAGATTATAAACAGTGATTTACAAACTATTAAATCTTACAGTTCATGTTTTTGTTTTGTTATATCTAAATGTAATGCTGTTTGTGAAATTGTGGAAGAGATCAAAGAAATGAAACATTCAGTAACAAACTGACAACTAAACCGATAGTCCTAACTATAGTTGCGAGGTCACAGATGCACAATTTGCAGGTTGATATGCACAAAACATGAATACACATTGTGTGGACAAATACCTTTGATTTGTATTGTCATTGCATATATCACCATAACATTTCACAATTATGTTTAATTCAATAACCATTAATCTATGTCTGCACAAAACCTGAGGATATTGGAGGCAGCTTTAAATAAGGAGTGGCAGCAAATCTCCATTGAAGAATTCATGGGAAGAGTGCTTGCAGTTATTCAGGCAGCACAGCATATGTTGACATTTTGTTGATCCAAAAAAATAGTTGACTAATATGGCTTTCTCTACTGTACATTCCTGGAACTGTTTCTTGTCATTATTTATCTAGATAGAAAACCGATTATTCACTATTATTATGTATATGTAAATGAACAAGAAAACACTACGTTGCAACAAAAACACATACAGTATTGTTTAAGGCAAACTTACAAACTAACATTCAAATTAACCAATTAGAATTCAAATTGTGCAGTGAACTGGTAGAAACAGAAAACATGTTTTATACGTCTACCATATTCACCATATCAATGTAGGGATAGGAAATCAATAACTGTAAATCCAGCTGCTAAAGTTTTGGTTTCTTGCATGCAAAATGAAGACAATGTCAGACAGTCAAGTCAAATGAGATGCAGCATGTCTATTCGCTTCACTGAGAGATGGAATAAACTGTCTCAGGTTCAAGAGAATCACAATATATATTTTTCCGTATCGAGACGTCTTGACATGGGAATTATTTATAAACGATTTTATCAGATTTTGGACACCAAAGTGAACTGTTTCTAAATTTTCTACTCCTATTAAGTTCCCTTTATTCAGCTATTTGCATTCCTTGGACATATTTTTTTAATAAATATTACTGTAAAGCAAAAGTTGTCAACCAATAACTAGAATCCAATTAAACATTTCAAATTTACATTTTCAGAGAAGTTGAGAGTAATTTAAATGTTTCACGAATACACATTGATGTCTCCTAGCTGTCATATCATGCATTACTGTATGCTATAATATAATTTAAAATGCAAATATTGATCAAGCTTGATTATGTTTCATTTCAATCCATTTTAATCTCATAATCGTGTCGGGCGTTGACAGTCGTATGTTATCTCTTTGCATGTAGTTCGTTTTTGTGTTTAAAAACTTGATTTTATATAAAAAATAAAAACTGAACTTACATTAAAGAATCTAGGAAAGTTTGCATTTAAAAGCTACTGATAACGTTTTTTTATAGAAAAGATAGCTTAAAGGCTCTTCCAAAAGAGATGAATAAGAAACGTTATGAAGATTTCACTTAGGCCATGATCTTAATTAAAACATGTAAATATGTCGATATTCCTTATACAGTGAGAATGTACATGACTACATTATATGTAAAATTATGAAACGATGCTTTGAACCCCAGAGGTAATATATTGATATTTTTCCAATGCAGTTCATTTCAATCATATCTGACATTCTCCAGCAATTCGGGGTTTTACGTTTGCATATTACTGCCAGCATCACCTCTTTACCTCTCAAAGAAGTTGTCTGGCAGAATCCAAAATATATCTCTTGAGCCGCTGGGTTTGTAGAAAACACTTATGAATATGGCCTATGAAGTCCTGAGTGGATCATCGGTGGAAAATATCTTAGACTTCTGACTATATCAATGTGTTGTTGTGTGTATGACAGGGTTCCAAGGAGAACACTAACAGCTGTATTGAAGGAATGTCTTAAACTTTTTTAAGGATTCAGCCTTTTCGCTGAATCCTCATTGTTATTGGCGTGTTTTTTTTTTTTTTAAAATATTATTCCATCGATTTTGTGGATACGTTTCAGAACTAACGGCTGGGCCGATTGGCATGCCATGTTCAGGGATGATAGATCGTGTCAAGATCTCGCTCTGCACGAGCCACTTTTTCGCATTCGCATTGTTACTGAGTTATCCCCCTTAGAAGTAAAGACTTTAAACCCCAATAGCTCGAAAACTTATCAAGATATTTTCACAAAACTTTCACCATAATGTGGGCAACAACATTCCCCATTGATCAGTTCTATAGCGCCATTTCGCGATTCTGAGGTCACGCATCTTCAAAAATCTTCTTCTAAATAACAGCAATACATACAGCATCATGCAGTAGCTCTTTGTGAAGCTGAAATACTGCTGTTTCTATGATACTATTAACCAAAGCTCTACATTGAACCGTTTACGGGTTACAGCATTTTAAAAATTTAACTTTTTAAAAAAGGGATTTTCGGCTTTTGAATCTAAAGGGACATACCTCTGTCAGAAATAGTTTGATTTGTTATCTGTTTCTTGCAATTTGTTTTATATGGTTATCTCCACAACTCCACTACAGAACAATATCATATAAAAGTTGATAGTTTGGGCACAATTTAAACAGTTTTAACAAAATTTGAAATTTTATGATTTTGGGACTTTTCGGTGCATTTTCTCTGGGAATTATTGTTCTTCAACCAATAAAGAAACAAACACGGTTCTATTATCGTTTCGAAGCGGGAAAATATTTTATTAAGCACAATGTTTGTCAATCATGTATCTATAAAGGTTTTCAAGTTACAGTCAATTGAATATTGCCATTTTTCGAAAATCGTCATTTACAACAAACTTCAAACGAACACCGGTGCTTAATCAAATAAGCAATTGAAACATCACCTACGCTTTCGTATGGACAATTTCAAGAGCAACAATTTTTTTATTGAACCCTTTCATCAAAAAGTTGATAGTTAGGCTTCAAACATCGCAAACGTCGCATAGGGGTCCAGAAATAAGCATTTTTCAGTATTTTTTTAAATATTCAGAAGACCGCATTAATTATGTATGCAATCTACATGATAATAACATCTACCTAAGTAGGAAGTAAAGCACAATATTATCTATGTTACACCTAAGGATGAAAATATTAACCGTTTATCTTATCATGAGAAACCAAATGATGGGGTTCATTGATATGTGATTTTTCCATTTTCACTTTAAGACTTGCAGATTTCATTAAATGATACAGAATACAATACAGACAAAAATGTTATCCATTGTCAAGTCAAGTCTATCTTATGGTTTTGTCTCTTTTTAATTTATTTAAAACAGACAGGGAGAATGGAGTGCTAAAGGCGAGATATGAGTTCTGGGTCACCCCGGCAGCTATATACTGTGTAAAAAGTCGCATTTCTTTTATTTTGCTTTTAGTTTTTGCAATGGGTTTCAGCCGAAACTACGAGAGTTAACATTCTTAATAACGAGGTACTGAAAGAACTAACTATGAATTCACGGTGTAGAAGTTCTGGGCTCAATCAGCCCATACATACAAGGTCCGGTTCGAATCAAAATTTGCATTTTCAACAATGGGCCACAATTCAAAATGCAGATAGAGAATTCAAACTTTTTTTGAAAGTTGCGCAATAACCATGCGAGCAAAAAAGTGTATCATTTCGAGATCATTGGTCACGTGGTTTAACCACAAGTTTCTTTACATTTATGAGGTTTTGCCATAGACATTTTGCATCTCAACAATCCTACAGATATGTTAGAGACTTGCAACTTTTCTTGTAAGATGCGCACAAATATTGGCAAGATGTCTTACTTCATCATATATCAATTAATTGAGTAATTTATGCGCTGAATCCGTTTCTCGTCGCTTGCGACTATATTATTTATTTTTTGTTTTTATCCTTGATATTCTTTTGTCGATCTTTCAATAATTTGTTATGAAGAGTTGAGAATACATTATTAGTTCAAATAATGACATGACAAAGTAGTTTTATTCGTACTCAATTCTGACCAATAAGTTGCAAATAACTTTACCTTTCTACAATCCGACTTCCGTTTGTATACACATTGATGCTTTAAAATACAATTCTATGCAAGGTTTTTGCTGAACTCGCAATTCATTTTGCAACGAGCATCACTACAAATCAATGTGATTCGGTAGATGTCAATTTTAACTAAAAAAACGCAACAAACAACATGATTGAAATAATTGAAATGTTTTGACAAATGTCATGAAAATATCATTGCCTTTGATACCTAATTTATGATGTCCATCCTCTCAGTGGATTGACATCGGTGGTCATGCAACACTGCCATTTTCCGGTTAAGTTTATTATAGTTTACTATTGCCATTACCATTCATTAATGACACATGTTTTACATACATACACATAACATTTATAAATACTGTCTTACTTTTATGTGTGTGTTTAAAACGGTTTCAAGGCATGTGCACATGAACATGTACAAGCAAACACTATGTTGCTACACATGTACATGGGCAGTCATGATATATAGATAGATACATAGATACGTTGTGTTTATCTTAATGTATTCAGGACAACGTTAAATGATCAATCAGAGGCGTATTGTTTTGAGGTTTTAAATATATAAAGCCACTATTTCGTTAAAATATGTGGATGGAATATTCATGACTTGAATTAGAATTAAATATGAAAATAGCTAATTGCGGTAGTAAAGTAAATACTTTTTTTCCAAAGATTGATACAGGTTAATGTGATTCAAGAGTTCTTTTCTTTGTATACGATGTTTTACCATTTTTTACTAAGTTAAATACACGAACTTGATTTTCTTAATGACAGAGACATACATTTCATGGGAGTAATGGGTTGCTATGGTACACAAAATCTACATACCTGTATATCAAACATTCGTTAAAATGCAATGGTAAATAAAGCAATACTATGAAACAGGTAATATAATTAACAGGATTACTTCAAAGCCAGTGATTATCTATAATTGTCCTAGATTGTCTGTAATAGTTACCATTGACGTAAAACAACAATGAAAGCAACCAAATGACGCGAATCTCATTATGTATGTGTTCTAAGCTTTAATGTAACAACTTAGAATTCAAAATTGCACGCGCGATGAACTGGAAGAGAAGAAAACATTTGTCTACCATATTCTCAAATGTCAAATCAATAATAGCTGCTAAAGTTTTGGTTGCTTGCATGCATAATAACAACTTCCCAATGTAAGGCATAACTCTTGACAGTCTCCATTACTGGCTGATACTGGCCTTACAGTATTTCCTTAAGCTATCTGGGCTTGGAAAAATCCGGGCCCACTATGCATTTCTGGTGCAGTGATTCACTATCTTGGCACAACAAAGAGAAATAAAAGAGAAATACTGCAAGGCTTAAATCATACACTAATACAGACTGGCAAGAGTTATGCCTTGCGTTTGGATGTTGGCAAAATAAGGACAAATCTCCGTCAGTCCAGTGAAATATGATTCAGCATGTCTATCCGCTTCACTGACAGATGGAATAAACTGTCTCAGGTTGAAGGTAGTCAATATCGATTGGAAATATTATCGAGACCTTAGAATATTCCCATGTGTGGAATAGATTTGATTCTCATTCGGGTCATCCTACTTCATATAAAGGATCTTTGTCTCTGCATTAACTATTACCTGATTGTGTAATCATATTTTGGCCCATTTCGCCAATAAAGGTACTTTAATTCGGTTACTATTCGCAGTGCCCGGGTGTGAAGACCCACAAGCAATCATAAATGTATAATCCCCCATTTCATTGGCAGACAGCATACATGCTATAAACTGTAAAGCAATGAGTAATCAATCTTTAGCGAAACGAGGCGAAATGTGCTCACAAAAACAGGGGATTGTGGATACAAATACATTGATGGAGAAGGATGCTTTCGGGCTCTGTTTATACTGACATTGAAACAGTTTTGGTCATGGATCATATACAATTGAATTCTTGATCTTGAAAATGAAATAACCTAGTCGGTTCTAATAAACTGATGAAAATGAATAAAGGAACACTTAAACTGTGAAAATTGTTCTTGAGGGATTACACCATGTTTGGGCGCCCAATACGTCTAACATGATGGGGTTAGGTCGTAAAAGCGCACACATATCCTGACTTGAAGCACGTGCATCTTCATTTTTAGTTGAAAAACATGATTTCATTGCGTTTTGAATTATTTAAAGGGCAGAAATACACATCATCTGTCACACTTCTGAACGATGAAAAGACAATACTTGACGAATGCTTAAAAATGACAAGTCATTGGCCAGATCAATGGGGGGAAGGTCATCTGACAAACAGACCGGAACTTCTACAAACCCTTGAGTGTGATTTTAATACTCAGGAACCTCTAAATCGACTGCAAACTACAGGTCTGGAAACATGTCGTCCATTTGTTGGCGTGCGGATGACAGCCGAACACAAACGTCTGTGAATGGGTGGACTAGAGTTCATCGTGGTCATCTGCTGCAACATTGGCGTTACCCGATGTAAAGCGATGAATCTCACTTTAACCTTGACTTTGCAAACTGACAGATGTGTGCCTGTACCGTAAAACAGTAAGATCTGTATGGGTGTGGCTCTGTTATGGTATGTGGCGGGATGACGTACGATAGAAGAACGTAACTCTTACGTGTTGCAGGCAGACTTACTTGTGTTCGTTACAGGGCTGAAGTTTTGTTGCCCATCGTTGTGCCATAGAATCAACGTGTTGGACGTTACTTTTGTTTCCAGCAGGATAACGGCCAGTTCAACACGCCTCGAGTTTCAATGCAGTATCTGCAGAATAATGATGTGAGGATTCGGCCTTGGGCATACTACAGTCCTAACATTAATCCGTTAGAACATTTCTACGACATTCTGGATCACAGAGTTCGAGAACGCCAAATACGGCCCGAGAACCTCAACCTACTACATGACGTTCTTGTAGAAGAGTGGCGTACTTTTCAGAGAGCTTTGATGAGCTAACTCATACAAAGTCTACAAAAGAGGTGTGCTGCAGTAATCAATAAACATGGGGGACACATAGGATACTGACTTTCGACAATTTCCAGCTCTAGATTTCTGTTACACAGCGTTCAAACTTCATACAGGCTCATTAAAAAATCCTAAGCAAACCAAACGTTCCCTTATTCATTTTTCAGAGTATATTATACGATCTTTATTTTCAAAATCATAAATCTTCCTTCCACTTCAACTGATTTCATTACGTTGTTTTCATATCTGATGCATTTAACAAATTCATATAGAATGTTACAATTAAATGTTGCTAACAGATTGTATGGCCTCACCTGAGGTGGCTAAATTCTAATTGATATCCAGTGTCAGTATCTTCAATGTCTCTGTGTGTTCGTAGGTACTCATGATAATGTCTTGTCTGTTCTTCATGCATCATTAAGGCTTATTTCATGATTTATTTCATGGCAAACGTGCATCTGGTTGATAGACATATCATCAACTAACAACATGTGAAATAGATGGGGAAATACGTACCATACAACAGTCTACTTTTGGATTGCTCATTGTTTTCTGTGCTGTTTTTTTTATTTTGCTAGGGAGAGGATGGCACACATTTTAATCTTTATACAGTTATCTTCACATAAAACATATGGTTTTACTCCTCTAATCAACGTGCTAACGTCAATTTTAACATAATTTGGCAAAGACTTACGCATGAGTTTGCCAGTGAGACATTAACCCATAGTTTAATGCTGATAGGATGCAACATAATTACTTCCGCTACATTTTAAGATTTTTAAACTGGAAATAAAGTAATCAAGAGCAGATAATAGCCAGAGTTCCAATTACCATCCTGTTAGTGGTATCAGGTTTTATACCAAATCTGAACAGAATCCATCAACAGATATAAGTCATAACACATTTACAACCGAAAAACACAGGTAAAGGTTAATGGATGTCACAAACATGCTTAATGCCCAGAACAAAATCCCTTCATTGGTTCTTTGAATATCTCAATATCATTGTGCCGCTATTATGGATTTTTTTATCATATTTAATTTGCTTTGGTACTAACTTTAAATAACTTTTTCCTAAATTATCTGACAAACAATGTTGACATGATCAAAGTTCAAATCCCTGCTGGAGTCTTGAATAATCCAGGAAGGTCACCAAAGTCCACTGGCATTGGATTGTGTATTGGATCAAACTTATACACCTTGCATTAACTGAAAACTGAAAACCAAATCCATTAAAATTATTTCAGTTTGCGCAGTAACAGTTTCCTTTTCACCAATTCAACTGACACGTGGTGCGGGACATTCTTTAAGATAGAGAAAAGATAAATTTATCGATGTGACCTTCAGAAAACTAACAAAAAACAAATTCGACTTGCGTCCTGGATCATGCAAGACTATATTGGCACCAACATCAAAAACCATCAGTTTGTTCTTGAATTACTGTGTCTGTACATACTTCAAATCAATACCACCCAATCCTTTTTAATGTATGTGCAAAATCTAGTAAATAGTACGGCTTATCCAATCCATATATTTGTACAGTACTTAGAATTAAGTTGAGAACAGATTATAGGGAGGCATCGAGAAAGATAAATTAACCAATCCAAAGATTAAGATAGTCCTGATTGGTTGCATCTGAAATTAGTTGTTCAATCACCAACGGTGTTTAGACTAATCATTCTGTAGTGGTCGAGTTGTATTATGTACTATGTCCACATTCAACTTTCTCTTACAAGGCAGTTGCAGATGTTTGATTGGATACAAATAAGGATGGTACCAGTAAAACAAAACTTTAACCGCCAAGGGAAGTGTTTTTGATAATCGTGAAATATGGCCTATATACAACAGTTAGAATGGAAAATATATACACCTTGGAAGAATATAGGGCGTTCAGTGAATAACTGTTCTCAAACACCAGTCTGTGAGCAAATTAACTGAAACACCTTTTGGTCAGATTATTACAAACGTCAATATTGAGTACATTTCTGACTGACTTGTCAACTTCAAAATTGTTGATAAAATCTTTTCAAAATTGTTTCCAGACATAAACCAAGATCCTTTGACAAGTTTTAGGTGTCCAATGTCTCCAAAATTGGAGTGGGTCTTTTAATTTTGCTGTATGTGTATAAACCATGATATTACAACAAATATGCTGAGGCACGGTCCATTGCTGCATAGCAATCCCTTTCACTTGTTGTTACATCAATGTCTGCTTCTATCACTTATCAATGTTCAGGTAATATACTGTTCCATCCTAATCCTGTGAAGAAATATTTCTTTCCTGTATTCTGTAATGATTTGATCGCACACGATGAGGTTTAGAACAAATTGGTAGTGGCCATAATACATGAATGCAAAACGTTTATGTGTATTTCTTATATATATTTTTCTTTGAAACATTGACAACGTTATGATATTTCAATTGTTTCTATCTTCTCATATCGATTGGGCGAAACCATAGTAAACTACATGTAAATGTATTAATGGTGTTGACTTCATCTTCGAAGATGAGGGCGAATGTAGATAGAACTCTTTATTCAAATTGTCCAGAGTGCCTGGAAACTGACCCTGAGAAAGGGCACTTGTTGGATTATTGATCCCTTTGAAAGTAGTCTTGTAAGGGATGGTACCAATTATGATGGTTCAAGGATCTTTGATATTGGAAAGCTGATAAGTGATGCTTGTCCTTTGAAAGTGGTGTTACCTTAGCAGATCTGATTATAGGAAAGTCATGTCCCTAGTCTGATTAGCTGGAACTGCAATTTTAGGGTCAGACTTCATTAGTTGATAATCCTCGATAGAATAGTCCAGTTCAATGTGAGCTGTTCCATCAGATGACTTATTTCACTTTGCAAACAAGTTCATGTACACGCATACCACAAGTGATTTGCAAACATGGAATTTCCCTTTGATTATTTCGCAAACTTTTTCATTTAAACCATTTTCAGTTTTAATATAATTCCTGATTTCAAACTTTAAAGTTTTAGATATTTTATAGATATTCTCATTTTCAAAATAGTTGATGTTTGTATGTGTTTTAAATAGAAGAAATTGAGTTTGCATTGTTTATGATTACATAGTAGTCTTTACGCTTATTCTCACATTATGTTAAAAACTTTCAAATAGGCAATACAATTTTACAAGATGATAACTTAATCAAGTGTCAATTTTCTATATATATAAAATCTCACAATTAGGACGTCCGAGTCTTTAATCAGTTGTTAGTATCTGAAGACACAAGTTTGACAAGTGTTGAAACAAAATATTACCACCCCATCAGTGCGTCATTCAATATCACTCTTTATCATCAGACATCTAGAAGGTGAATTGACACTTTGTTTTGATTAACCCGTCTGTCAAACTGAATTGTCAACTGAAACTGCACTGCTTCGTTCATGCTAGGCGAGATCTAGAATTAGTCGTTGCAGAGTCTGCTTGTCACAAAGTTTCATCCTAGTTAATAATGTATATAATGAGATGAATTACATAAACTGTAACGAACACAATTATTTCACGTTCTTTTAAAGTGGCTTTTAAAATGAATTCATATGATCAATTCCAGAAATTTTCAATAGAATTAATTTATGATGGTATTTTATTTTAAAAAATAAACTATTATGCACATAACGAAACTTTGTTGATTTGAATCTGAACCATTGTTGTTGTGACTTTCAAGCATCGAATAATAGTTTATCATGAATAATATAAAAACAATCTATTGTTAAATCTTATCCTTTTTAAAAAAGTTTGTCTACAAGAATATGATTTGTTAGAAATTAAATATGTCAACTTAATACTTGCCCTGACCTGTACATAGTCTAGTAGATCTGACAGTGGCCTGATAATAACAATAACGACATTGGAACAAACGACTGTCATGGACAGTTCTTCTTTTTATGATAGCATATACCCTGAAGAATTGAAACTTTATGTGAATGACATTTTCTAGTTTGATGATAATTATTTCATGATATCATACTATTCATTAAATATGTTGTCTTCTTGTTATATCGAATCACGTTTACTGGTGTAAAAGGGAGTTTGCAACCCGGATTAACTGTGTAGAAATAAATGTACACCATATGAAAGATGATCACACATATAGTACTGTAATTAAGGGTGTATGGATCTCTACCTATAATTCTGTCTTACCCTACCGGATGTCTAGAGCCGCATCGCATCGAAAGTAAAATGTACAAATTGCTATTGAAATGGAATACAAATTCAGAGTAAAAAAAATCCCTTCACATTGCTCAATAACAATTCTTGATATTTAAAGTAAATACATAATGTATTTTGATTTTTTTCGTCATCTAACTGATCGTGTACCAATGGCATGATGAAAACTAAATTAAATGTAATGTCAGTTTATCATGCAATGCCAATCTGTGTAAATCTGCAATAATATTATTCTGATGATCTGTGTGCAAAGTAAAAACTAGATGTTTCAATAAGTGAAGATGATATAAATTATGCTTCTTTAAGTCTCATTGCAACCGTGTAACAGATTCAAATACTGTGAATGTTTTGCTATTTTTAGTCAATAACATTACCAAAACTATGTCACTGGCATAGGGATTTTAAGTTTATATCGCTGTCAATTATTCAGAGAGTGTTTACTTTAAAGGCGAAGAACTTTATCTCATCTGGTTAATTGCATTGATAAACATCCGATCAGATTACACCCAATTTCTCAAATGCTATTGTTATTTGAGCACTAGTAATAAAATATTGATTAAATAAAAGCTCTTTATAAATTAAACCAACATAACATAGATTTAGGCAAACATAATCCCTGCTGTCACTTAATGATCATTAGTCTGGATTAAACATTTTATAGAAGAGAAAGTGAGCTCGTGTGCATTTATTCTTTGAGCAAAAGAGTAATCCTCTCTAAACAGGTTGACTTTGATTAAGTCTTCATCATGGAAAAAAAATGGTATACCCTGTGGCATTTACATGCTCATGTACCTCCAATGTTCTATCCCTAGCAGACACGAACCCAGAACAAATCTCAAACAAATGAAGTAACTTTAATGAATCAAGGCAAAAGAAATGGGGGAAAGTGTAAATTCCTCACAACTTATTTGTTTTATCAGAAGCTTTAACATTGCATCTAATGATATGTGCAGCAATATGTGCAGTATTTCCTTAAGATATCTGTGCTAGGACATTGTGACCCACTATGCATTTCAGGTGCAGCGACCCCACTATATTGGCACGGCATAGCGAGGGAAATACTGCAAGGCTTAATTCAGCCAGTAGTGGAGACTGGCAAGAGTAATGCTTTGCGTTTGGAAGTTGTATGTGTAGATGAAGGTCTGATTAATTATCAATTTTAAATACCGTATGCATGATTATGTTACAGCTCATGGTTGGCACTTTTTTAAGGATGAAAGATGTACTATTTTGAATATTTCTTAAACGTTTTTCTTTGGTGTTACAAATCGCCACATAATTGACATTACCAAATGTTTCCAAGACCAATATATATTGTACATTGATGAATGATTTAATTTCCTTTGCCGTAGTTCCTATAACGTTTTCACAACTAAAGGCACAACTGACAATTTTAATACACAAACAATTATCATGATGATCATTTTAATATTTTATCTACTTTTAACGTTGGGTCATATCAAATCATACATTGCCTTTGAATGATTCAATCATTAAGATGCCAATTCATCAGCTTGGCGTTTTTAAATTTGCCAAACATATGATAGAAATTCTGAACAAAATGGTGTTGATTGGAAAATGGCAAGAACGTCACCTTCTTGTCAATCATCTTCCCACGTTAAGGTGAAAATGTTACGAGATCTCTCCATTTTTTAACTTGCCTTCAACCTAGCCAGAAGTGATGAAACGAATCAGCGACACATGTCGTGATGACGAGTTACGTCCCTTAACATCTGCTAACATACAGCCAATGACATCGACGTTTACATTCGGAACCAATTCAAAATAAGCGACGATCAATACAGTCACCGAGGCAATACAACTGTCTTCTGATTGGCTTATCCGATTAGCCTGCAGTACGTTAAAATCTTAGCACTGAAAATGCGAGGGTTGAGGTCAAGGGCAGAAGGAGAAGATATGGAAATATTTTCGTTACGCCTGTGACGTTGTGAAGATGCTTGTCAATAGATGTTCAAATGTATGCATAAATTAAATTTAAATCTTGTGAAAAATTTATGAAAGTTTAAAATAACTTAAGAAGTTCATTCATTCACTGTTAAATCCATTTTAAATAAATTGTTTTCAACATTGAAGTAATTTAAATAGAACGCGAGGCGTGAAGCATAAACTTGATAATATACATTTGGTATTTGTCAAGGATAGAAATACCTATTCCTCAAAGTCTGCAATTTGTTAACAAAATCGTAATGCCTTTTATTTGATTTTCTGTGAATGTTTTTAAACAAATGTTTAATTTAAATAAAGTTCAATATAAAATCATCGGACTGGTTCAAAAACCAAAATTACTTAGAGTGAAGATATGTCCAAATTCTTAATAAGCATCTGTTCAAAGGTTTAAAAGACTATCACTCAAGCTCACAGTGAAACCAATTACTTTCTCAGAACCTGTACTGACCTTTTTTACATTTAGATTAAAAAACATCAAAATCATCACTCATCCTGTAATGTAAAGCTGTGACGGTGTGAACATGTTTCTAATTTGGATTTTTCACTTTTTCAGGAGTCAAATGTACATTGCTAATAAGTCGTTCTTTATAATTTTTAAATTCAATGCTTTTTACAGACACATTTTCATCATTTATATTACAATTTACCATAAAAAATCACATTTAAATCAGATCGAACGTGTACATTCGTAACCTGATGTGTCCTTGATCTGAAAACTGCCCCATAGAAGTCATGTCGGGTGAAATTTTACTCTAGACATTCAGTGACGAGGCTAGAAAGCCATCAAAACGTCTTGAGCTAACATATTAAACACCACAATCAATGCAATACCTAAGAAAGTTTATGATTGACTAAATTTGTTGGAGGTGAAAGGTTACAATGAAGGTCACTTGATCTTGATAGCTTCATGGTAGAACTCACAACATGCCAGATCAAGCGTAACATTCGTAACTCGCAGTGTTTTGTTCTCAGTACTACACCATAGAGGTTACAATGTATGTCAGGTGACCTTTTATTCAAGCCAATCCGCAACGAGGCTAGGAAGCACATTCAATGCCATATCTTAGAAGGTGAAATATCACAGTGAAGGTCAGCTGGCATGACATCTGTGGGTAATACTCAGATCAACGAACGAGTGTCACATGCGATCTGATTTAAAAGAGATTGGTTAACATGGTGATTGTATCATCGTCACTAATTAAATATGAATAATGAAATGTTACTATTTGTGACATTTCCTTATGATGAACTCCACTAAAAATAATGTCTAGAGATAATAACCATAAGTTTAACACTCACAAAACAAATCGATGTGTTAAACATTGTATAATGCAATCCTTGAACCCGTAAAACTCTTAAATCATTCATGATAAGTACTTCAATGTCCAAATGCATATAAACTGTTGACAAACCATTCAAAAACAAAGTGTGAGGAACATTTAAGCATGAACACAGTCTCTTGAATATTTCAATTGAAAGATCAAACCCTTCCTTACTCCTTGTCACCTGTTTGAAGTTGAGTTCATTTCCTGGACTGTAATCTTCAATACAATCTTGATAAATACTTGAATTGATCATTTAACGGAATTAGAATGAAGTTTAGGAGCAGAATAGAAATTATACCAAAGAGAGAGTGTCACCAATGTAGGTACGGTTTACTGTCTTGTTCGATGTGTAATCATTTTGGATGACATAAGCATGAGTAGGTACTTAAATTTAATTCAAAACAAACATAAAAAAGCCCCCACAAATTGTTATAAATTATGTTTAATTGGATGTCATTATCAAGTCTGATGTGTAGTTTGGATAAAAAAGCATGATTAATGAAACATAATCTATTATAAAGAATTAAAATCTAAAATAGAATAGAATTGGCAGAAGAGAGTATTTCCCATGGAGTTAAATTGAACATAACTGTAAGATATCCTTTGATTACATTTTCTTTACAGAATAGAAATATTTCAAGAATATTTAAAATTAAGGGGAAAAAACCTGTACATGTACATTAACGTAATGAACCGGCTCCACAGCAGGACATTTTATCTTAACAAGATCCCTCCAATTACAATCTAGTCAATTTGTTTTTTAAATTGAAATAACGCTGAAAATAAAACGGCTGAAAATAGGGTTTCTTTTACAAATCATATTCTAAAAAATATATTTCCATTGTGACATATAGTAACATAGTGATTTTTCACATTTAACAACATAGGTCTAGTTAATACTTATTCTAAATATACCCACCGAATATGAATCTGTCCTAAGGACAAAATAATTGATCCCTTTCTATTATACTGAGGAAAATAAACAAAATAAGCTTTGTGTTTACTTTTGAGTGGCAAGGAGGGAATATTCTATATGTATTAGCACAGTCAGTTTAGATTGGTGTAAAGTCCGGGTGAAAGTCCGACTAATTAATCTTCTGTAGTCAAGAGGAGTCTATTTTAATCACGTTTCCATATCAAGGTATTTTGATAGGTCATCGGTCCAATGAATATTGAATTCGTCCTTTCTCAGATTTGCATCGGCTTTTGAGATAGAAAATGCCACCTTTTGATTTACTGTTTACATAGCATTTTTCATCATGGTTCAGGAAGTACGAGTATTGAAGTTACGATCTTTATGTAGATTTCATGTCATTTCATATGATGCAATATTAACTGTGGTGTATATTTTAAATATGCAATGTGTACATATCACACTTTCTTTAGCACACTTATCTTAAGGCATGATCATGTATGTCAGGTTCTGTGGCCACATAAAACAATTAATTTTAAAGTGACTAAAGGCCTGGTTGCATTTGCTTACCGTGTCCTAACAGCTGATAATTACATGTAAATATCATCATCCGAAATGCAAACTATAAGTTTCACGAAATGGTGCACTTCGAGTGTAAACATTAATTAATTACTGATTCTATTCAATTTCAGTCGCGCCAGTATAGAAAAAAATGATCAAGCCCTTACACAATGAAAAACTATAAATTGATGTCACGTATAATTGTTATATGATGAAAGTATGCTAGGCAAACGTGATATATGCACATATGCACATATGGAAATTGACGTTATCTTCTACCTAATTCATTGTACACTTTGAAGTGGGTCATACCTTATCGCTTTCGCTCGGAGGATACAACATAACAGACGTTGTGTAATATCCAATAATAGTTTCAAAGAGTGGCTAACAATCTAAATTTTGGAAAGATTTATTGAAATGAAACGCCTCCCTGCGAGCAATGCCGGGTTCGAATCCCGTTGGAAACACACCAGAAAATGCCACCTAGATCCTATACTGTGTTGTGCCCCAGGGCAAGGCACTGAGTCCAACCACCTGTATAAATAGGTACCTGAAACAGCGGTTGTACATGGCTTTGTCTAGCGCTTCGGCAGCTTAAAAAAACCCATCAGGCTAATATTGTGAAGCGCATCGTGTATGGATAACTTGCATTAGTATAAATATTTATTTGTATTATTTTCTATAAATGGTAACATGCTGCAAGACGTTTGGTCGACAACCATCATTTAAAACAAAACACTAACTTTGTTTCCGAAACTCTCATCGGCACAACATTGTTTACAGTGGTGATTAGCCATACTAATTTTACAGTAGATCTAATAATGTTATTATTCTACCCAATAACTGAGCAAATATGTGCTTCAGTTTGGCCTTCTGGCTTCTGGTTAGTCGGTTTGAATCATATAATAATTAATATTATTTCTGAAATTTAACTCACTGACCCGTCATTAGATTAGATTTCAATAAATAAAGGGGTTGGTTGTCACTGCCTACTCTGACCTACACTGTCACAGTGATGCTTTACAAATGTGCAATAGATTGGTTTAGGCTAGCACAATTTAAGTATAAAAACTTCCGTGTGATTCCATTTAAATAAAATTTTATATATTAACTTGTTATCTAATGTGTGAAAGATGTCATAGAGCATTTCAGTGTACAGTATCTATAAATATTTAGTTTTCATTTTCACACACGGGAGGATACTTGGGATGTATTATATATGTTGGGGATGTAGCTCAGTTGGTAGAGCGTCAGCTCATCACCCGGGAGGTCGGGGTTTTATTCCCGGCCGCATCATACCAAAAGACGTTACAAGATGGGAATTGTTGCTTCCTTGCTTGGCGCTCATCTTTATAAGGATAGAACAACGCTGGAACTGCCAGGTGCCATTGTTACAACCCGAATTTCCAAATTTTACATTGTAATGAGGACAATAGAGTGTTATTATTATATTGATGTGAAAGACTATCGTTCGAAATATGTCTGTAATACAGATGTATTACTCATCCGTGGTGAGATCACTCATTAGATAACAATGAGTTTGTTACACAAATGTGTGATACCACCGCGTGCTGCTGTAACGTCATAATCGCGTGACGTCATAGTCGTTTTTTGTTGACGTCACAATGTTAGCCGCGCGACTGCAATAGCGTGTAACCTATTTGCAAGTAAGCATCACTAAAAACGATTTTCGTGCAATTCAGCGCTATTTACATCATTGAGTAATTCATAAAATACTAAACTCGGTCCCATTTGATAACATGTTTATGAAACTCGTGAATGGTATCGGTATTAAACTCGCGTCCGCTCGTTAAAATACCAAACCATTCACTCGTGTAATAAACATGTTATCAAACGGGACATCGTTTAGTATTCTAAATATATAATGTAGGTTAGAAGTGTCTCTTTACTCCATTCATATTTTCGATCTTGACCTCATTTCTACTTTGCCGAGTTCTCGTTTCTCTCAAAATCCCTTAGCATCAAATAGGATACTACATTTAATATCCCTGTTTTTTATCCAATAAAAATCAGACTTTACATAGACCGAGTTATTTCAAAGACCTTAGCCTGTAAGACTTAAACGGCCTTCCTAATTAGCATATGTACTCCGAATATGCCTGATATAAAACAAAAAGAACTAGTTTCCGTGTTTGTCTTTGATTTAGTTTTCTTTATATATCAGCATGTTTATGGTCAATTGTTTTTTCACAAAATCAAACGTCATATATCGAGGAAATGCATTGATGGAGAAGCAGTTTATCGTTAGTTTATGTTTTTTAAACACATCTTCACATGTCATTGACAAACGTCACTTTCACAACGGCGTCGCTTATTGCACAACTTCCAATGCAACCAATCAGAACTCTCCATTTTTTAGCCAATAAATTCGTCATAGTATAAGGGAAAACACTTTGTGGGAAGAGCATTACGAATAGTTTCTCAACCATCAAAGTATTTTTGGCAGACGACAGAATCATTCACTGAACGTTGTATCATTGGCATTGATACTCATTGTGGAATTAAATGAAATTGTTTCATATCACAAATACATCAGATGGTAACATCATATAAGTTTAGTTTTCCCTTTGTATTACGTTTTATTTTACTTTAGGTTTTATTCTGACTTGTGTGAGTCTTCTAGGCACACGTTCCTGAACTCTTCCTTTGAGTCTGACATAAGGACTGTCTGCATTGTCTTGTTCGCTCCTTTTCAAACTATTCCCAAGGGTATCACCCTGTTCTAAAAATTATTACATACCACTCTTAGACTTTTTAAAACACAAATTACATCCTTTAAATAATTGTTTTGCAAATTGTCTTGTCGCCACAAACTATGTTATCTGCTTGAGTCTGTAGTAATGTTTGTCAACTCATGTAGTAGATTCTATAAGTCTGTGTTGGTTTTTGTCAACTCGTGAAGTAGATTCCGAAATAAAATTTGTTATTATCCTCCGAAAAATTCTGCTCTTGCAAAAATGGAACTTCAAACTAAACTTACAAATAGAGTTGTGGAGTATTTTTAGTGTGATTTATGTTTGATTCAACTCAAGTTTACGGAATGAAGATAACATAAAGCTTGGACCTGCGAGCCAATGACAATTCCTATCACCTTGTTGCGAAGCACGCAACTATCGGGCCCGGTCATAGCCATCCGTCATCGGTTATCTAACTTGACCATTTCCGTCTTATCCTATTGAGCATTTTCATTGGTTACTGATTTCGTCACGCCAGCAAAGGGTGGGTATTTTGATTACGGATTTCTCTGATGGAGTGTCCCAGGGGTGATATAGCGGAGAGTAACTGAGAATATATAAAACCGTGGGTAACCGAGGATGTCCCCAAGTATATTAATGAGGTACTTAACGAGCCTTGAAAGGACACTTGCATAATTAACATACCGAAGAACATATATATTGTTCTTGTTTGGTTATAGTTTGTTTTCTATTTCCCGTACACAAAATGCAAATTTGTAACACAGAAGTTTCTCTTACAGAGAACACACAACAAAATGTCAAAGAAACCAGTGCCTATTGCGCCAAAGCATTCCAAGGAAACACCTAGCATCCCATAGGACTGCAAACATTCCTTATTAATTGCTAGTTGCGAATTGTTGCTCGAACAATGTAATTGATTTTTCCAAACTTCCATGCGTTGACAATTGTTAGAAAACGTTTGAATGTGAACTACGGAGAACAAATAGAAGTTGTTTAAATGCAAAAGACATATTCTCAGGTGACCAGGCGAGAACAGTTAGAAAGGGGATTGAAGTTCATTTATTCAAGTAAGCAATCAACGTTTCGGAAAAGGTCACAGGACTCATGCACAAAGAGGAATAAACACATAAGGTTACTTTCCCAGGCGTATCTAGTTTCATATAGCTGTTTCTTTCTTTCATTTGTCTTTGCTAAAGTGAAATGTGTTTATGAAATTTTCACAGAAAGTAATAATAAACTGCATTCGAGAATGCGTTACGTAGACAGGGATACTTGGACATTTATGGATGATCAATTTCTTTATTCTAACAATGGTGATGTTTTGGTATAAATCATAACAATTTCATTTAATTCAGATCGAAAGAAACACGTGGACCTCGCTCCGTTTTTTATCTGAGTTATTGAAGCTGAAATGTCGCAGTAAGGTCAGTGAAGATAAATCACTGTCTACATAACCCAGTCCTAACCAGAGGTTAGCGTTTCAGGTTCGGGTCAAGAGGTCCGTGGTTCGAATCCTGCCAGGGGCACAGCAACGTTGTCAATAGTAGAGAATTGTTCTACACGCACTAAGGTTTGGGTGCAATGCTACACTGAATTTCAGTGCAGTACCACCCATGGTTCGCTTGTTGCAGCCGTTGCTCGCAGGTTTCCCCGCAATGCATGGCAACATGGCTTTCCTCTGCAATAATACTAGCAGTCGTATTGAAAGCGGTGTTAAACCCTAAGTTACCTTACCTCACCTAATTTATTCACTAAATCTCAGAGGATCCTAATTATTTTCAAAATCAAATCAAATCGTAACATAATGCATGGATTCAACTGTCCAGAGCAGCATCTATGGTAACCCATCATAATCGCAGATGATTTTAACTGTAATTCAAATCTTGTCTTCATAAAACGTTAAGTTTTCAATAATTTTAGGTTTCAGCCTCTGTGACTTTTGATAGGAGGCACAGAGTTATCGAAACGACAATTGATAATCCCATTGTCTAAGGTATCTGTAAATATCATGTTAGCTCTCTGGTGTGGTACTTCAGAAAATTGGATGCAAAATGCAAAACTTGACTGACAAATGCATGACATATGCTATACCATAAGGTATACATTAAAAGGAAAATTATCCAATGAAATTATTGCAAATGAGATGCTAAAAAATAAGAACACATTAGAATTCTGACTTTTTGTCCATTGCTGATTTTTTTTACCTCGCATTGGCCTTGTAGCAACGGTTGTAGCGCGCCAATATGTATGTGCAGTTGAACTGTTGCTGTCCATTCTGCTATTGTTCTTCAGAAATTGATGGATCTCTTACAGTATTCTATTTCAAAGTTATTTCCTGAGTGATTGATGTCATTCAATCAAGCTTAACATCCTCTGTAGCAAGATCATTTTCTGTTGAAGACATGATGAATGAATTTGATAACGTTTCTAACAATTCGGAGAAAAAAGGTTACTAACACTAATTGGTATTTTCAAAATATAATTTCTGTTTCTCCTAGGATGTAATATGAAGTAATCTTAACGTAATTACAAAAACAGATTGCATCTTAATTAACTGATTTTGAATAGAAAACTACAATGACATGGCGATGAACAGTGTATGTCTAAATACCAGTATATGTACGGTCACTATTGTATTCAACGTCCTCCCAAAACATTTTGCAGACAATAATGATCTGATTTATGTTGTTATACTTAGGATCACATTTTCTGCAATAGTACAAACTTCTTATGCTCTTCCCGTGGCCAAGATTACTGCATGCGAGGTGTGAGGTGAGTTGGGGTTTAACGCCGCTTGCAAGAGTATTTCACTTATATCGCGGCTGCTAGTATTATGGCAGGGAGAGAGTCCGCAACGCCATGTGGCTATGCATTGCAATGAAACCCTGCGAGCAACGGCTGGAACTAGGGAACCATGTATGATACTGCACTGAAATTCAGTGTAGCATTGCACCCAAACCTGACTGCGTGTAGAACAGTTTTCTACTGCAGACAAGTTGCCGTGCCCCTGGCGGTATTCGAACCCCGGACCTCTTGATCCGAAGCTGAAAGTGCTAACCACTGCGCTATCCCGCCCCTACTGCATGCGATTTGGTAAGCTGTTGGTATATGGTGTATGGCTGTAACGGTTGAGTCTGAGGCTGTGGGTTAGAATACAAGACTCGCCCCGAAAATAAGTACAACAAATGTGTACTATTGTAAGTAGTGTGATCCACAATATAAAAATGTATTGCTCAATGAATGTTCTGATGTTGATCTGCTAATACCTCATTGAACCTGCTTTGAAAATATGAAGACTTTGAGGGGATTGCTTTAAGACTTTTAAAATACTCCCAATTCGATAAAGAAATGCGTATTATGTGGATTATATAACTCTTTATTTTACAAATGCATGTTTTTTAACCAATCAATATAAATCCGTTTTATATCTTCATCAAAATTGAAGCTGAAATTAAAGCTGTTAGTGACGTCAATAGATTGACATTCGCTAAAGAAAGGAAAACGAATTTGTGTGTCAAACTAAAATTATAACTTCTGGAAATATACGTGATTGTAAAATACTACAAAATAGAATCAATGTGCAGATACATTAAATAGTTTTAACTTACTTATGAGAATATGTGTATTTAGATGGCAATCAATAAAGTAGATATATTTAAGTGAACTAACATTTAATGTTTGGTACAGAAATCATGTCTTTGTCAATCAAGTTGTGAGCTTAATTCCAAACTCCTAAACCTCAGTTTGATGGAAATATCACTAATATACAATATAACTAAAAATTTGTTAATGAGCACCAGAATCACAGGTGCACAAACCACTATGATTATGTCACTTAAGTGACTTAGTTTAAACGTTAAAGAACGAAAATTAAGGGTATGTTAAGTAACATTTTCTTTATGATAAGAGCGCCTGCCAGAAAACTTTAAATGATACATTACTAGTGTTTAAATGTGTTTTTCAGTAACGTTTGCTGTAACCAAAAAGAGGATTTAGACTTTTGACAGCATCAACCAACCATGACATGACATCTTCTGCAAATAACTAATCCACTGGAAAGTCAGTGAATAAACTATATCAACTATGGCCTTGTCATTCTTCTGATTTAAGATTAAAACCATATACTTACATATTCTACTCCTTTAGAGAAAGGTTTACAATAATTACTTATCTGTAAAACTTCCCCAGCCTTTAATAGGTAAAGTAGCTGCGAAAAACAATTAAAGCTGCGAGGAATGGTTTATGTATATGTGCCCAAATGAACTTAAACTGCATTGAAATAGGTAGTAAGTAAATGCAGTGACAATCCGTTCTAATTTTGTAATTTAGATATATTTTGGTTTAACATTAACCATTTTCCACATTAAAAAGAGCAAAATAATGATCATGAAACAAAGAATATTTCGTATACATAAAATGCAATGATTTTATTATCGTGTTCACATCGGTAACAAAATTATCAATTTTTAACGTGCCTGTTTGATTGTGTCACTCTTGGAGGTATATATGCATATTTTGTCTGTTTCATCTCGATTCTTTGTTCATTCCGACTGTCTGTAGCCACAGGTGGTTAACATTGTTCAAAGAGCTGAATTATTGATCCTATCGTGATGTAACTGCTTAAGGCACTTAATAGGAGTAAAACTTTGTGATCGCTTGTGTGTAGTGGAAAAAAGCATCACTCAGCACATATAAGGTCGGATTGGTTTCGTGTCACTCAACATCTGAAAGTCAGACTTAATTAACTTTCCATTGTCAGGCGAGTGTATTTTAATGTTGATTAAAAAATATTGGTTAAAGTGGTGAGTTACGGAAAGCTAGATATAACTGTTTTTACAAAGCCAACGTATCAATTGTTTGGGGGCGGGATTGCGCAGCGGTAAGCATGTTCAGTTTCGGATCAAGGAGTCTGGGGTTCGACTTCCGCCAGGGGCTAGGCAACTACAATGAATTTCAGCGTACGTATCACCCATGGTCCACTCGTTCCAGCCGTTGGTTGCAGGTTTCACCGCAATCCATAGCTACATGGCGTTGTGGGCACTCTCCCTGCCATAATACTTGCAGCCGTGATATGAGTGAAATACTCTTGACAGCAGCGTTCAACCCCAACTAACCTCACCTCACCTCAATTCATTCTAGTTCATTACTATCTTCCGAGTGTTTCATTTCATTGATCGTTAATTCGATAACAACTCTAGCTTCATTATAACATTTGGAAAAACACTTACGTACACAATTAACTGAACTTTCAATATTTTCGATTTTATAACCTAATTATCAGAGAATATATTGTCCAATGCAGTTTTGGAGACCTCAAAATAAACCCGCCAAGACCTGGTAATCACATTGAGTCTTTACATCTCAACAGTCTTTAATTGAAGAAAAACATTTACCTGTCAATCAAAATTATAAATAACTGCCATTGTGACGAATCACCTTCAAAATGTATCTGACAAAGGGAATACAATTGTCAATCAGCTTGTCATCGTTCTGCTGCTGTTCACATGTGTCTGGTGGTAAAGCATGGTGGTTTACGTGTTCAGCTTCGGATCAAGTGATATAAGTGAAACCCCAACTCACTTCACTTCTCCCCACGAGTGTCTGCTGTCTTTGTTCTCCAGTAGACTCAAGTCAATTAATCATGTATTATGCACGGGTATTTCTTTGCTTTACAAATGGTCGATAACTTAGTTCAGCCGAGTATGCTATCTTTTAGATAAAAACTAAATCTAACATTATCCAACTGGTAACAGAAAAAAGTACATTGATACCGAATAAATGCACAACGTAAGTGTGATTCTGGTAAATATAATAATCAAACCATTGCATTCATTATTATAACTGATAATTGACAACGCCACTTCCTCAACGGGCATTAACTTTCAAAATATGAAACGCACCCGATGGTATAATACACTGTCATTCAAGCAAGAACTCAATATGTCTAATGGGATGATAACTTATTTTGGAGATCCATTTATTCACAAACATGATCTATCGATACTATATGATTTTTATTCCACAAGAAATATCAATTTAAGAATACACAATTCTGTTTATTACCGAAGTCGTAAAGTTAATGAAAACACGCTAAAATCCACTTTCAACCATAGACTGGCGACCCAACGTCGCGCATTTAGAACTCAACGTCATCGACGAAACGTGACGTCATAGCATTGTTTATGACGTCATGTCACCATGACAAAGTGATATGTTGCCCTAGGGCATCGTATGAAAAATATGAACCCCGATATGATTGCCCCCGTAGGTAATAAACACTTTTATTCACTCAAAGTTACTGGGAACAGGTTAAGTTACATCATATTTCACTTGACTGCAGTTTAACTTCATTGTGCACGCAAGAACCTACAACAGAGTTACAATTGTGTATTAACATTCTCGTAATCCATTAATGTGTCTGTGGTAATACAATAGTACTAGTGTTTAAATGTGTTTTTCAGTAACGTTTTATGTAATCAAATATAGAATTAAGACTTTTAACATCATCAACCAACCCCCTTGACATGAAATGTTCTGCAAATAACTAAGTCAGTGATAAAACAATATCAACTATCCAAGAATGCCCTTTTCATTTCTCTGAGGTTCTTCTGATTTAAAATTAAATCCATATACTTACATATTCTATTCCTTTAGAGAAAAGTGTTGACGAATTACTTATATGGAAAACTTTTCAGCCTTTAAAAGGAAATGTATTTGTATGTGTATGTGGTCAAATGATCTTAAACTGTAAGGAACTAGGCAGTAAATACAGTGACAATCCTTTCTAAATAGTATCGTAGATATATTCATGTTTAACATTATCCATTTTCAATACAAAGAGATCAAAATAATGATCATGAAACAAAAAATGTTTCGTTAACTTAAAATGCAATGATGTTATTATCGTGTTCACATACATTTGTAGGTAACACAATTATCAATTTCTAACGTGCCTCTTTGATAGTGTCACTGTTTAGGCTTGGAGGTATATTTGTATATTTTGTTTGTTTTATGTCGATTCTTTGTTGATTCCCACTGTCTGTAGCCACAGGTGGTTAAACTTGTTCAAAGAGCCTATTCTGAACCAAATACACCAGACACTTGTGCACATCAGAAAGAGAACAAATTAATTGACAATTCCATCCCCTTTATCACATGCATGTCAATTATCCCACATTGTGATTGACAGGTAAATGCATTTCTCAAGTAAAGCCTGTTGATGTAAAGTAAAGCCTGTTGATGTACTACTGATGTAAAGGCTCAATGCGATAACAATTGTATGAGTTAATATAATTATATAAAGATATTATGTACCTTTATGTAACATCGTAGTCGTGTCTGAGAATAATCATATTATAAACAGCGAGTTGCAAACCATTGAATCTTAAGAGGTTATTTGATCTCTTTTGTTGTTTATTCCAAATATAATTATAACGTTGTTTGTAAAATTGTAGTCAGATGGAAGAGATCTATGAAATGAAACATTCACAAAATATTTATATAACAAGAACAGGCATTTGTTATCATATATGTAGCTCACGGATACTCAATTTAAAGGTTGCAATGTAGGTAACATTATTACAGGTTTTGTGGACAAATATCTTCGACTGTTATTGTTATTGTCATGGATGTCAAATGTCATCAAAGAAAAACGGATTTGTCATTTAATTAATAATCATTAATATATTTCTCCACAAAAAGAAGAGCTGCAGCAAATCCCAATGGGAGAATTGAGGAGACATATTAAGGGTGCTTGACTAAGTGTATTCAATATGGCATTCTCTAGAACTTTTTTCTGCCAATAAATGTATACCTCCATGCATAGTTTTCTTTTCAAAACGCATTATTCACTTCCAAAGGCATTTGTACATGTAAATGAACACGGAACATTATAATTCAAATTGTTCAGTGAACTTGCAGAAACAGAAAATGTTCATATCCATATTCTCCAATTACAAATAAATTATCGTAAGGGAAATTAAATCAATTACTGTAAATCGAGCTGCTAAAGTTTTGGTTTCCTGCATGCAAAACAAGGCAAAAGTGAGCGCAACTCACATACCCCTGCCTGTAGTTTGATCTCCTTCTACAGTATAAATAAATGGAAAATATAATCTAGTCAATCATGTCAACGAATAACAATGATTGTTTTTAATTAAAATATTAATTTTTTTTTATTTGAACCGTTGATTTTAAACCAATGAAAGGCACAGCAATATCATACAGGTATGCAACATCCACATTCAAGTTTTCAAGTTATATGGTATTTTAGTTATGCTCCAGAAATTACACAAATGAAAAAATGAAAAAAATTATTTGGACCTTGGGACCCCTTAAGGTCGCAATAGCGCCATAAAGGTTATTTCCAAACCAAATTTGAAGTTTCAAAGTCAAATAGTTTTTGAGATATGCTCCAGAAATGAGACTAAGTCCAAAAGTCGGATCGTTTTCGGTGAAAATTTCAAAACTTATTTGAACCTTGGAGTTGAGACCCCTAAAAGGCACAGCAGCACCATATGGGTTACTTCCATACCAAATTTGAATTTTCCAAGTCAATTAGTTTTTTAGATATGCTCCGGAAACGATTTCGGACCGACAGACGCACGGATGGACGGACGCACGGACGGACACGCAGACCGCTATATACCCCCGACTACGTCGTAACGGGGGTATAATGAATACAATTTCAGTCAGTCAACTCAAATTAGATTCTCCATGCCTATTGGCCTCGCTGGGAGATGGAATAAACTGTCTCAGGTTCAAGAGAGTCACAGTAATTTTGTTTTTCGTATCAAGACGTCTTGACATGGGAATATTCCCAAGTGACGAATAAATCCAATCTCTTTCCTGTCTCTGTTCACATTGCCAAAGAAATCTTAGATCATGGACGATAAGAAACTGAATCATGGAATTGTTTCGAATCAAATTGTTTGAAAATAAAATGAGACACGGTGTTGGTTCTATTCATTATATGCAGTAAAATCTATATTTCAATTCAATACATTTATTATAATTCTATTATCTTAAATTGAAATGAAATGTTAACACTCACAGTCTATGTACTTAAGCACCAAAAACTGTGTATTAGTTAACTGTTGGTAAAGGACACTTCATATGCACATTTTCAACTTGATATGCACAAAGAAGTATAGCACTGACGTAACTAATTAACTGAGCAATATTTCCGAAATAGTTCTGTTCCCGTCTTGCAGTCTGAGTCATCGCTTAAAAGACATATGTCTTTATAATCGTCTCTCATGTAATAGAACTTAAATGAAAAATATAGTCACGTTTATAGGTAAAGGACAGAATTACGAACAGACACGTCAAGCTAGTCAGAAGTGTACATATAATAGGAGAGGTATTTAGATAGGATGCTTGCCTGTTTAACAATCCCGTTCTTTGGAAATAAAGATTTGTTTAAACGAAGTGCCTATACTGTTATTTATTTTGTCAAAGAAATGGCTCCACTATGAATCAACAATGTTGAAAGTCGACAATTATTGTATTTGTGCAGGGTATTTTTTATTTTTTCATGGCTATTTCCAAATTGTTGTACAACAGACTGTAGTAATACATTAACGTAACTGAATACAAAATCAATCTCCCAAACACGTCTTACCATGTGAAGAAAACTTGTCTTTCATTTTCCTAGTCATGCTAAAACACTTCTATAAGACATATCACCATGAGCACGTACGTGGTATTTTGCAAAGAAATCTGATGCATATAAATCAGTGACGATGACTGCCAGTTTGAAGTTCACAAACTAGTTAATTTTTCTTCAAAGAAAGAATCCTTAACATTGTTTGAAGAGTCAATTCTTAAAGGAAGGATAACATTACTTATAATGAATTTTGTATGCATGGTTTATACATGAATACATATGAGAGTCAAATGTTGAACGAAATAGATGCCTTATTGTTAATAGTGTTTAAAGAGTCAGTTCTTAAGGGAAGGATAACACTCAAAATAAAAAAAGAAGGTAGGATAATTCATGACAGACACGAATTGAGATATGAATAACCATTTTCAGTGAACTGCATTTCTCGTTTTCTGCTCTTTTATCCGTTTGAGTGAACAGGCATATTAGAACTAAAAATGGGATTATTGATCAGTTTGAAATGCATGCATCAAATTCAAATTCATTTTCTATAAAGGACAGCAGCAATTCAACCAGTTTTATAGTTGGAGGAAAAGAGAGAAGTGTCTATTAGTACAGTGGGATTTAATTAATATGTTTACGTCACTAACAGGATGAAATCCAGACCTCATTAACTGCTGCACTCTTATCGAGGCGAGTCTATTTAAAAAGGTATCGAGACGTCTTGACAAATTATCGATCTGATATCTCCAGGACCAGTCAATCTCTGATCAACAAAAATAAAACTTAAATGTAAACTGATTTCAATATTACCAGTTGTCTCTGTGTAACGGTAATAGCTGTAATATTAACACTGAACTGAATATTAGCTGAACATTTTTTCAGAAAGCTTTCAATTCCGTAAGTATTTTTTAACTGAGTTCATTAAATCGAACTCTGAAAACGTCAAATCCGAAAGACCATATTGAACATCAAGATGAGACATTCTCAGAAATGATATCACTTAATGCCATAGTTTACAACAATGTTTTATGATAGTAAATTACAGTGAATACAACATAATAAAGCTTTTAAAGTTGTTTCCTTTATCTTCGACTCCCCATGACACGTTCTAAACTTAATGATAAGTATTGTTCAACATTACGGATTGGATAAGCCTTACTATTGATATTGCATGTCTGGTTTCCATTAGGCCCTGGAACTTGCACATACATTCAAAAAGGATTGGTAGGTAATGATTTCTATTATTTACCCCTTACTTTCACTACAATCAGGAATTTAAGAACAGTATATCAAGAACATCTTATTGAATTTTGCCCAATGTTGTTATAAAGGTGAACTGGCATGATCCATAACAACGTTAATACTAGCATTTTGACGATCTTGAGCAGTTTCTTAACATCACGCCGGTATATTAAAGAATTGCTCTTACAAAGTATATTTACACCAAAAGACATTTATAATGCAATGACAAGATGAATTTAGTGAACCTGAGCATTTCCAAGGTCAAACATGGACCTTGTTATTGTGACAACTGAATTTATTTAAATGGATTTGGTTTTCAGTTGGCGGTAGGTGTTTTAGTTTGATCCAATACACACGCCAGTGGAATTTGGTGAACGTGCTGGATTATTCAAGACCCCAGCAAAGACTTTAACTTGATCCTGTCAACCTTGTTTCTCAGAAAGCTTAGGGAAAACTTTTTAAAAGTTAGAACCAAAGCAAGTCAAATATGTTGAGAATTTTTAAGAACCAATGAAGGTATTTTGTTCAGGGCATTTAAGCATCGTTGTGACATCTATTAACCTTTATCCTGTGTTTTACAGTTATAAATTTGCTATCACTATAATCTGCTGATGGATTCTGGTTGGTATAAAACCTGATGCGTAAGTATTCGCCATATCCTGTTACAACTTTACGTCAGAAAGTTTAATTAGAGGAATAACACTCTGGTGCTGATCGCTATCAAATATAATTAACAGTTTCATTAAAGTTTTCTTTTGACACCTGATAAAGAGCAACAAATCAATCACTTTCATCCTATTTAGTTTCTGTTTGTCCTATTTTGTTTCTGTTCACCATATTCCGTTCATGTTTCAACATTAATAGTGTCATGTGCGTTTATAGTTCAGAGCGTGCTTCTATTCTGTATTCACCATGCATACACAAACCATTTGAATAGGTGTTCCCCCAAAGAAGCGACTCTTCAAACAAAATTCATAATCCAACCGTTTTCGTTGTTGAGAATGAAATAAGTATATGCCCTTTCAACGTGCTGTTCTCTTCATTTAATTATACGCATCAGATTTCTTTTTAAAAGGTCAAGCACGTGCTCATGACTATATGTCTTATAAAAGTGATTCAACACAAGGGCGAAGATATGAGACAAGTATCCCTCACATAATAGGGCAGTCTGGAAGACGCTGCTGATATACTTAAGGAAGGTTGCTAAGCTTTTCTGTTACATCCATTCACAGTGAATGGATTTTCTTGACAGACAAATAACAGTAAATGCACTTCTGATTGACGTTGATCTCACGTGCCTGTGTTCGTCATTTGTATTCCTTAACGTGACTCTACTTTTTATGTGAGTTCTTTTACATGAAAGGAGATGAAAAGACAAATGTCCTTCAAACAGAGAAACAGACTCCAAGATCGAACAAAACTATTTTGTTATTCAATTACGTTACGTTAAGTCCATACTACACTTCTTGCAACAGATCATCAAGTCGAAAATAGGTTTTCAATATATGACATGCTCGCAACAAACAGAAACAATATACCCTGTCTGTGATGGTTAAAACGCTTACAGTTTTGAATCAAAGGTAATCTGTTTCCTTGATTCAAATTTCATGTGCATTTAATACGGTAAGCTTAGAATTACATATTGTACGTTAGATTTCGACATGAAAGGTACATATATCTAAAAGAATTAAAGAGAACTGTGACATACTCCCCCTACAAAAGCATAAAAACCCCACAAAACCGATAAATAAATAAAAATATCACAAATAAAACAAAGCTTTGTTGATTGTTTTATGGTTACTCCTCGTCTATTTCTTATATAGTAGTTCGTTGATGATATTTTTATTAACCATATGCATGTTAGCCATTAATGACTTGATGATGCATGGCAAAACCAACTAGACACTTTGATTATGATCATAAAAGTATCTCCGATCACAATAGAGAAACTTGAAATATTGATATTGGATATTTATTTTAAAATAGGCATCTGAAATACCATTAAGGCCATGCATTTTGTAAGTACTATCTTAAAATCAAATTGTAAGGAATATTTGTGATCGTGTTCAAATTATGTAATTCCAATTAGAAAGAAAACAAAATTGTATAATTGAAAATCAAGAATGATAATGTTTGATCAGACATTTTATTTTCAAAGATTATGAGACTAATTAAATCGTGAATTAATTTGCATATCAATTATCATTACCGTCTCAATTTCATTGTAAACAGAAACCCGGAAGCATCCTCCTCCATCAGGGTATCTGCATTACTCCAACATATATCAAGATCAAGATGTACGAATAATATGTTAGATCGGTTGTTTTATTTTCAAACAATGTGAGACAAAAGTAATACAAACACATCCTTTGCATGTCATCCACTATAAACAAATATAATAATTTCATTGTAAACAGAAACCCGGAAGAGTCCCCCTCGATCAGGGTATCTGCATTACTCCAACATAGTCCCTGATTCTGTAAGCTCACTTCAACTTGTTTTGCTGAAGTTTGGTTAATCATTGTTATATATAGCATGTATGTTGTCAGCCAATGAAATCACTTATTGGTCTTTACATTCTGGCACTGGCAACATCTTTTGATTAAAAGTCATTCAAGTGTGTCATTTATAGGGGGAACGATGCAAAATAATGTAACACAATTAGATGATTTTTTATAGCCATGCGGATCCATATATCCCGATTGAGCAGGGTGAACAGAAATAAAATGGACTCTATTCCTCTCAAGGGAATATTCTCATGTCAAGACGTCTAGATATTAATGACAATCGACAGTGACTCCCTTCAACCTGAGACAGTTTATTCCATCTCTCAGTGAAGCGGATAGACATGCTGAATCATATTTCACTGAACTGACTGAAGCTTGTCTTCATTATGCATGCAGGAAACAAAAACTTTAGCAGCTTGATTTACAATAATTGACTGCATATCTCGCATTTTATTGATTTGTCATTGGAGTATATGGTAGATAGGTAAAGTTCACCCATGAGCAATTTTGAATTCTAATTGGTTACAATGAATATTTAATGAATGCATGAAGAAGTCCGCTTTGGTGGCTTTCACGGGATTACCAATGATTAGGTAGTTGCTGGCGCCATGAGTTGAAGTAGTAATACGTATCGAATTGTATGTTGTAAAGTCTTGCTGCATGTATGATTCCTTTTAACCAATCTGGGTCTGTGTTTGGTATACAAGTAGATAGGACAAGCAATAACTCACATAAAACGCATATGTTTGACATTCATAGAAAAAAATAATATAAAAAAGTGAGCATGGCTCACATACCCCGCTACCCCCTATCATCTCATTGAGAGACATCATAGCTGTTGAAGCATCAATTATCGGCAACAAATTCAACCCTAATAAAAAAATTTCATAATATTATTTTTACCTTGCTTCGGTATTAAAATGTTATGATCCTAGATGTAGTTGACGTACCTTAATTAAGCCGACACGAGCATCACAGTGGTACCTTGTATCAAGTTTGATTACATATTCAAGGGCAGCAGCTACGTATAACATTTCAGAATTTGCTTTAGAACTTGATGAAGAATATCTAGATAACCTTATTTGCAATGTCATTATAAACTGAAGTATCTGAATGCATTAATGATCACCGAAATACTGCATTTCTAAAGTTCTCACTCAACAATGTTTTCGCATTGTAACACCTGTCACACACAATACACCACCATTAGGAACATTGATAAAGTCAGAAGATATGTCCCCCAAGGATCCAACAATTGACATAAGAGGCCATATTCATAAGTGTCTTCTCCAAAACCATCAATGCCAAGCGGCTCAAGAGATCTATTTTGGATTTTGCCAGACAACCTCTTTGGGTGATAAAGAGGCAATGCTATATTCAAAAGCATAAACTAAATTGTTGTAGGTCAGATGAGATGGAATTGAATTTCATTGACAACATAGTGATTTATTACCCTTGAGGCTCATAGCATCATTTCTTACATATAATGTAACCTAGTTATCTGACTGTATGAAAAATATCGATATATTTACATGTTTTGATTTACAGATGATTGACTTATGGAAATCTCATTTAAGTTTCTTGTTCTTCTCTGTTGGGATAGTAATGAGTAGTTTTTAAATGGAAATGGTAAATTCAGTCTTTTATTTAACATATACAATCAAGTTCTGTACACGGGCTAATGACATGCATGGAGAAAACATGGCACTTGAAAGGAACCACACTGAACGTACCACGAGATTATAAGATTAAAATGCATTGGAAACGAAACATAATCAAGCTTGATCAATATGTGCATTTTGAAAAATATTGCATACAAACATGCATAAATGACATTCGAGAAACAACAATGTATTTCTTGAAACATAAGTAAATATCAATGCCTCTCATGTTCTCTGAAAATGTAAATTCGTAATGTTTAATTTGATTTTTGCAATTGATTGGTGGCAGTTTCTTGCATATTTACCAGTTATGTTTTTAAACAATCATTTCCAAAGGAATGCAAATGCTGTTTGATGAATAAAATAAACTTATTAAAGAGTTTATACTTCAGGAGTTCATACTAGTGCCGGAAATCTGATAAATTTGTTTATGAATATATTATCAAAGTTCAATTTCTTTTGATATTTTCAATTTATGGCATTTTTTGTATTTGAAAAGACAGATTCCTTATGCACGTTAATACAATTTGTTTACAAACTTTCTGTGCTGGATGTCTGGCATCATCCGTTACTCAGATATCTTAGATAGAAATTGAATTTGATGGTTTATTATGATTTAAGCAACTAAGAAAGGGAATGAAAGGATTATCAAACTTTGGTAACCTTCATTGTTGTGGGAGCATACATCCCTCCACTCAACGGGAAGTTTGTTTTGAGATAATTTGATATCTTCATAACCCCCGGAGTCCTACATCTATTTCCAAAAAAAATCATTTGAAAACTGAGAATAACGCTTTTCTGCTAAGGGCTGCATTGAGTCCTTACGCGCTGGAACCATAGAATGGCAATCATGCGACGTTCAATCGCTAATTACCATTGCTTTGAAATTATGTGGATGATGTTAGTCCTACAATCAGATTTGAACCTTGCGAGTAACTAAACAACTAAGGGACAAGCAGGGTGAACACAATGTCAACCCAGAGGTTACCTAAATCAGTTTTTCCATCCTAACTTCTGTTGCACATGTGCACTTTCTGGGCTAGAAATAGAGAGTCCTGATTGGTTGAATCGGTATGAGTTGTGTAATCCGTGACGTTGTTTCATACTAAGAACTAGAAGGTGTATTAAGACATTATTTGCCCCATTAAACTTAATTTTATTTATTCATCTTCGTGAAGTAAACAAATCAGTTATGATCAATCGCTTTCAATGTTTATTGATAAATTCAATGATGAACTCATCATCCATTCCAGTTGCGAAATCGATTTGATTCAAGCAAGACATAAAATCAGTTTGCCATCATCTCAACAAGCAAAAGCAGTCCATCATTATGTTTAAAGGATTGCAACTTGTTCAAAGAATTGATCAAGACATATTTATTCCTTGGAAGAATATTAACCCATCTAGGGTGTTTCGTGAATAACTTTTCTCATATGACAGTCCATTTGACTAAAACAAATAATGGCCTTACTAAGATTAGTTTCCATAAACATCAATATTGAGTACCTATCTGACTCAGCTATCAACTTTATTTGATTAACATTTTTCAAAACTTTCTTCAGACATGAACTTAGATCCGTTGACAAGTTTGAGCTTTTGGCGTGTCTCCAAAATTTGATAACGTCATTTAATTTTGCTGTACGTTTGTCAATGTTCCAGTTTGCTTAATTGGCTGGACACTTCACATCAAGATAACATCACATCACAAGGATTTACAGTAAAAAATAGCACTCGAAATGCCAATCACTATTAGGAATAATTGACATTGTAACGAATGGTTTTCGAGGTAAATCCAGAAACGAGAATATATTTGTCAATCAAATTTGCTTCATTCTGATCTTTTTCTATCACCAAATTCTAGAGTGAATTTTATTTGAAGGGTATAAGTTATCAATAGATGCATGCCATTCGATAAAAAGATTCCATCATCTTCAACCTTTTCTTATTGGATAGTGAACAATACCTGTCAGCATTCAGCACTTTTTTGATTAAATGCAAATATATTTGTTTAGTATTTTTTGTATTTAGAATTGTGTATATTGATGTACTCTATTTTTACACTTGGTGACAAGTTCCCATTTGAACACCTGAGTTGAGGATATTACTTACAATTACGATAAACATGAAGTATATATGAAATATATAACACACAGTCCTGACATTGTCACCAGCTTTTGCTTAAAAACAGTATGTTGAATTTTCCAAAAAATATGTTGAATGTTCAAGAAAGCAAGTTTAATTTTCAAATTCAATGTTCAAGATATCATGTCAAGATAGGATCTTGATTTCGATTTTCAAGATAAAATGTGCTGAATAATATCATTGCTTGGCCGTAATGAAGTTGAATGTCCAGAATAGTAACATACATGTTCATGAAACTAAGTAGAATTTTAAAAATACTAAGCAGAATTAGATTCGTAGTTGGATTTTCAAGGTAGAATCTTAAATTTTCGAGATAAAATTACGCTTTAGGCCTTTAAAAATGTCTAATTCAGGACTGTTACCAAACGTGTCTCTATCACAGGAATTTGAGGATACTACATATATCTTGCTATAAACATATACAAATATCCACAACCTAAAGGAACGACAGCTGCCATGTTGGATTCGTTTTCAAAACTCCGACATTAAAATTATACCCATTGTCATCTGAAATAACTTATTCGGTTTCATACGAATAGGAAATAACCAAAACTTGTTTTCATTTCTTATTTTTTGCCATAAATACGCTGATAAGTCGATTCAACCTGAAAACAGGATTGAATTTTTTCAGCAAAAAGGGAAGAACCGTAAACTATGCCTGAGTAGAGACCCAGTGCTAACGTCTTCCTGTCTCTACGCCAATGCACCTTGTTCCAGGAACAGGTTTCGGCAGTCGGTTTATATGGCTTGAAGAATCAAGTCTTGAAGAAGGAAGAAGTTATAACACAGTTTTGGCGATTCCCTATTTATGAAACCAAATAAAGGATCGTCGTAAATTATTTCAATGTGTATAATTCAAGCCACATATTAAAAGGAGCTGGAGTTTTGAAAATGGCGACCATCACTCCTTTAGACTATTGGTATACAGGGATGTGGATACTTTTATAGGCATTGCTTAAGGCAACATATTGAGTATCCTTAATTTGTTGTTGTCTCTTTCACGTGCATGAAAAATTCGTACTTTATATAGGAGTTTCTATATTTATATACATGTATATCCCTCACAAAGACATCATTATCAGCTTTTAATTATACTGTATCTTAATTCGTACATTTGTGTCATAAGTAGAAAAATATGTGAAATTACAATTACGCTAAACTACTTTTCCTTCATTTAAGTCCCTACAAGGTTTCTATATCTACATTTAAATTTGATTAGTAAAGTATTGTAATTTTTTCTTCAAGGTCCGTTCACACTTTGCCGAATTTGACAAAATATGGAAACACGAATTTGAAAATGTTCAGTTACGCAAATGATCGTAAGTATTCGGGCCATTTGTAAATGCATCTTAAGCATTCGTTTGGTCATCGGCGGAGTTCTTCATTGTTAAGCAACAACATCGGGAGAGTGAGCAAAATATTTGACATGTTAGTTTCCTGGTGTATTCATTGTGCTCTTCATACGTCTGTTTAGATGACATGGTATGATTCGTATCATCATCGTATTTGCCTTCGCCTGTCCATCCCGACCATAGGGCAGGTTTCACATGCGAAGGCCATACACGTCATAAGAAGGCAACCCGACTGCGTTCATACCTTGTGATACTTGCAAGAATGCACATGGTTATTATATCATGTCGTATTGACTAGGTGACGAGGGCATTTACTACATCAAAAGGTGTATGTCTATATGAGACATGTAATGATTTATAAATTGCATATTATAAACTATGTAATATATGTTACAATCGCTCTATATATCACAGTGAGTATGAAATATATAGTACCTTATATTTACCACGGAGGTATACATGCATCTGGATATTACATCTGTATTAAAAAAAAACTCATTAAATACATGTATATAAGCATGCATTATGTTAAAACATGGAATGTATTGATTTATATCATATATAAATATGTATATTATATATTGTTTATATATTATAATTTATATTGTAAGTATTGAATATATTATTACTTTAGTTCAATTGTGATAATGGACAGACGAAGATAGTACTGAATGAAATGAAGTAACAAGATGGCATCTCAATGGCCGTGCGAGAGGAATGGTTGAGTGAGTGAGTGAGTGAGTTATTGTTTAACGCCGCTTCGGCAGTATTGCAGCCATTAGCGGCTAGATATTTAATTTATTAGCCTAATTTAAAAAAGAAAATTGCTATTGAAAAACAGAACACGGCACGAAGGCCGTAAAAACATCAGCGTATTATCACAAGTTGAATAAAAGCTGATAATGAAAAGTTAAAATTTACAATTTGTCAATAAGGTGTATAGCCTTCAAAAAATCTAAAACACGATGCTCACCGAAATGAGTAAAAACTTGATTGATTGAAATAGAAGGATAAAAAGTTTCCCTGATATGTGCAGTGTCCCAACACTCACAGAGAATGTGTTTGATTGTGAGAGGGCACTGACAGGGTATACATACCGGGGGATCTTCCCCCTTTAAAAGATATGAGTGTGTAAGATGAGAGTGTCCAATACGACATCGTCGTAGGACACAAGCTTCCTGCCGGGTAGAGGATAGAGATTTGTAACCTAAATGAGGTTGAATAGTGTGAAGTTTGTTATGATGTTGTTGGTCCCATTGGGAATTCCAACGTTGTTTAATGTAAGATTTAATAGCAGGTTTAGAATCCGTATATGGAACTTTGGTAGGAGAAATATGTTTGAGGTTTAATGCTGATTTAGCAGCTGAGTCAGCTTTGTTGTTACCTCTTATACCCATATGGCTAGGAAGCCAGCAGAAGACGATGTCACATTGGAGACAAGAATTATGAAGTAATAAAATATCCCTGATAATTGGATGATCACTCTTACAGTTTTTAATTGCTTGTAGGCAAGAAAGTGAATCGGAAAAAATAATGTAATTATTAGGGGTTGAGTTTTTAATGTGATGGACGGCCTTAAGAATGGCCTTAGCTTCTGCAGTAAATATGCTGCTGCCATCATGCAGCCTTGAAGCATATGTTGTTGAAGGAGTGACAGTTGCTGCTGCAACTGTGGGTCCATCTTTAGAACCGTCAGTGTAAATTGGTTTATAATCTGCGAAAAAATTACGAAGTTCAAAAAATGCCTGTCGAAATATTAATTGGTCTGTATTTGATTTTTTATGAGTAGATAGAGAGAGGTTTACACGGGGCCTCACCAGCTGCCATGGCGGAGTGGCAAGCAGACCGTGCTCTGCTATTGTTGTTAGGTCAATATCACAATCTTCAACATGTTGTTGAAGTCTGATACCGAGTGGTGGAATTGCTTTAGGTTTTGAGTTATACAACTGCTGGTATTCAGGATTGAATACGCAGTTGTATGCAGGATTTGAAGGGTTTGATTTTAATTTGGTTATATATTGAAGTGCTAGCTTGATGCGCCGATCTTCAAGAGATGGTGCGCCGATCTTCAAGAGATGGCTCATCAGCTTCAACGTAAAGGCTTTCAACTGGTGAAGTTCTGAAGGCCCCAAGACAAAGCCTGAGACCCTGATGGTGGATTGTATCTAGCATTTTGATATATGAGGGGCGGGCAGATCCATATATTATGGATCCATAATCCAGTTTTGAGCGGATGAGTGATCGATAGAGATGAAGAAGAGTTTCTTCATCTCCACCCCATTTATTGTTTGAAACGACCTTTAAAAGGTCTAATGCCTTTAAGCATTTAGCTTTGAGGTTTTTGATATGAGGGATAAATGATAATTTACTGTCAAAAGTAAGACCAAGAAACTTGGCCTCAGGAACGACTTTGATTGGAGTTTTATCCAGAAATAGTTCTGGATCTTGGTGCATTTTGCGCATATTGCAAAAATGCACGCAAGATGTTTTAGCTTTGGAAAATTTGAAGCCGTTTTCTAACGACCATTGATGGATTTTATTGAGGCAGAGTTGCAATTGGCGCTCGATTGATGGCATATTTTTGCCTCTGCAGGAAACTCCAAAATCGTCCACAAAAAGTGAACCATCTGTATGATCATTTAAGACTTTAGCCAAGCTGTTGATTTTAATGCTAAATAATGTGACAGATAAAATGCTACCTTGTGGGACACCCATTTCTTGATCAAAGAAATCAGAAAGAGTGGAGCCCACGCGCACTTTAAATTGGCGATCATGTAAAAAATTGGAAATAAAATGAGGCATACGACCTCGCAAGCCAAATTCAAATAAATCTTTTAGGATGCCATGCTTCCATGTAGTGTCGTAAGCTTTTTCTAAGTCGAAAAAGATAGACACAGCATGTTGTTTGTTAATAAATGCATCACGAATAAATGATTCTAAACGAACAAGATGATCAGTGGTACTACGTTGTTTGCGGAAACCACATTGAATATCAGTTAGTAATTTATTAGTTTCCAAGTACCAAACAAGACGATCATTGATCATCCGTTCCATAGTTTTACATACGCAACTTGTTAAGGCTATAGGACGGTAGTTGGAAGGGTCTGTATGATCCTTCCCAGGTTTTGGGATTGGCACAATAGTAGCATTGTGCCAACAAGATGGAAAATCACCTGTTTCCCATTATTAATTAAATACCTGAAGTAGAACCTCAAGGCAAGGTTCCGGTAAATGTTTAAGAAGCTGATAATGGATTTCATCAGGGCCGGTTGCTGTATCATGAGCTTTAGAAAGTGCAGTTTTAAGCTCTGACAAGGAGAAGTGTTCATTATAATCTTCTCCATTGTCAGATTTGAAATTAAGTGGTCGTTTTTCCTGTACCTTTTGGTACTTTTGGAAAGCAGGGACATAATTTGCTGATGAAGAATTTTTAGAGATTGTTTCAGCCAACTTATTGGCAATGTCAGATTTTGATGTGAGAAGGTCATCATTGACCTTAAGATGTTTTATTGTAGATTTGGAACCTTTGCCTTTAATTCTACTAATCATATTCCAGACTTTGCTGATAGGTGTTCTGGAATTGATCTTAGAGACATAGCCTCTCCAAGATTCGCGTTTTTGTTGGTTGACTGTGCGTCGAGCTTTAGCTCGAGCCTTGCGATAGTTATCTAAGTTAATTATTGTAGGTCGTTTACTGAGCTTGCGTTCAGCTTTTTTACGTGCCTTAATGGCAGTATCGCAGGTTTCATTAAACCATGGCTTGTGAATGCGTGGATTTGCCGAGGTTTTAGGGATAGTTTCAGTTGCTATATCAATGAGACCTTTAGAAAAGGCCTCAACAGGATCAGTTGCATTGATTATTTCATCATATATAATATGTTCACGGCAGAGGGTAGAAAATGTACCCCAATCAGCCTTAGAAATTTTCCAACGAGGATTGTGCTCCTCGGGAATAGGTGATGAGGGTTCTAATACAATGGGGAAGTGGTCACTTCCACATGTATCCTCATGTACTGACCATGAGAAATCTTGTAAAAGGGATGCATCAGTTACTGATAAATCTATAGCTGTATATGATCCTGTAGCAGGATGTAGATATGTGTTTGTGCCATCATTAAATAGACACAAGTCATTTTGATTGAGGAAACTTTCGATAATTTTACCCCTAGAGTCTAGGGTATTACTACCCCAGAGGGGATTGTGACCGTTGAAGTCACCCATGATAATAAAAGGTTTAGGTAATTGGGTAACAAGTTGATCAAGATCTTTTATAGTAAGATCTTGAGATGGTGGAATATATAAAGAACAAAGAGTTAAAGTTTTGAATAAGGATAAGCTGACAGCTACAGCTTGTAATTGTGTTTTTAATGGAATAACTCTGTGGATAATTCCATCACGTATTAAAATTGATGCACCCCCCTTTGCCCTATCAGCAGAAGGGGAGAAAGAATTATAAAAAGTGAATGGTCTCATTGCAACTTTATCAGATTCTTTAAGATGAGTTTCTTGAAGGCAAATAGCTTGAGGATTGTACTTTTGGGCCAACAAGCCCAATTCATTAAAATTGACCTTAAAGCCTCGACAATTCCACTGGAGAATCGCCATAGATGCGAGGATAAAATAAAATATTAAAAGCCTCATGATGGATGTTTTACTGGCGAAAGGCGACAGTCCACGGACCGTGCCCTGTGCCCCTTTTTGGGCGAGTTGTTAAGAGACGCTGTGTCTGATGCGTCCATGACGTCATCAGACTCGAGGTCAAGAGATCCATACTTGTTGTAGACCTCTACCACATTCTTGTGGCCTTTTGGAGTGCGGTTGGAAGTTATGGTTTTGGATTTGTTTGCAGTTTTGGAATTAGATTTTTGATTAGGTTTTGGGTTTTGATTTGATTTTGGCGTTGTTTGAGAACCTGTCGGTTTGACAGGCTCTTTAAGTGACAGAAGAGGGAATGTCATGGTACCTATGGTTGAAGATGTTGCATTGCGCAAAGTTTTTATGGTTGGTGGATCATTGATCCACTCAATGTCCGTCTGAGTGGAGACGGAGCGTTTAGGGGCATTTGCTGAGGACACTATTTTGGAATATGAAGGCTTTGGACCCTCAGTAACCAGGCGTTTTGCTTCAGGGAAGGAAATGTTTTGGGTGAATTTTACTTTTAAGATTTCGGACTCCTGTTGCCACCGTGGACATTCCTTTGAGGAAGCCATGTGCTCGCCAGAACAGTTGGCACATTTCGGCAACTCCTTGCACTCCGCTGGATGGCTTTCATCCTCGGGTTTGCCACAGCGAGGACAAACACGGCCATCAGCTCTGCAAGAGTTGCTTCCATGGCCAAACTTCTGGCAACGGTAGCAACGAAGGGGGTTAGGGATGTAGAGTTCAGTTTTGAGTTTGTAATACCCGGCATTAATTGTTTTTGGAGCTTGAGGAAGTGAAAAGGTTATAAGATAGGTGTGGGTTTTGATGATTTTCTCTTCCTTCTTGATGGTGAAGCGCTTAACTGCTGTCACCGCCTGGTTCCTGAGGTTGTCAAGGAGCTCTTGCTCGGTGGCATCCTCGAGACATCGATCCTTGTCTCGGATGATGGCTTTGCTGCTGTTTAATGTTGTGTGTGGAGAAACCTTGACAGGTTTGTCCACAATAAGTTTTAATGTTTGCAATGATTTTGCCTGTTGCGGTGATTTGCATTCAACCAAGAGGTACCCATTCCTGATTTTTTTTACGTCCTTAACATCACCGGCAAGACCTTGAATGGTCTTGGCGGTGGCGAAGGGATTGAGGCGCAGTGGTTTGTCATCGGTAGATGAAATGACTAGAAATCTAGGCCATGTGTTTGAATTTGTAGATGTTGAGATTTGTGTGATATTTGATGAAGTTGACTCTTCCTCAGAAGAGTGACTTGCATCCTTTGAACGAGTTCGCTTTTTTTTACCTAATGGACCCATGTTAGGTTAGTAAAATTTCAGCAGCCTGGATCCCCACCCACCACGGAGCACCAACAAGGGCAATGCTGTATGTCAGCGGGTCTCCTGCCGACAGCACCGGGGATACCAGGATGACATACTCCATTAAAGAGTTGCCAATTCTTCACTGGATTGACCCATTGGCCACCGCTATCTTGGAAGCCGAGTAAAGTGGATGAATGTGTGCAAGAGAGCACTAAGAAAGATTGCAGGGAATAGGGATAGTACATCAGGAAGGAAAGCATTGTGGAATGGTGGTGAAGGTATGCAAGTGAGCACCAAGAAAGGAAAGAAAATAATTGTAAAGAGAGGTAGCAGAGTAAGAAGAAGGATAGCAAAGATGTCCGCAACCAAGTGCTTGGCATGACCAGCCGATTGACCAGACCGGGCCCATCTGGCCACCTGTCTAGATGAAGTCGGGGCCGAAGCAGTGTATTGTTCAGTGTTAGCTTTAAGCTAAACACATCCCTCAACCACCAGGCATCCTTCCTCCACCCGTACAGGTCGCAGTCCACGGCAAACTGACTGCCCCCTTTTAGTCGCCTCTTACGACAAGCAGGAGGAACTGAGGGCCTATTCTAACCCGGGCACCCCACGGGGGAGGAATGGTTGAGACACGTGCTGACCACGAAGATTCGCACGCAGGTTCGGAAGTTTTTTTACACGCAAAGATTTTCGAACATCCGCCGATGGTGCAGCCGAAGCCAGAACAGTGAATTGAAAGAGTCCCGTGATTTCCTGCTGTCATGGCAACTCACGATAGACTGATTTCAGCAACTTTATTGTCTATATGTTTGCGTCATTACTCAGTAGTCATCCTAATTATATAAGTAACTCATGAGCTTAGTCAGAGTGGTAATGGGGTAGTTGGGTTTCAGGGGCTCGACATTTTTTGAAATTGTATTTTTGTAATTTTAAGACTTCATAAATGTTGTATGTAAATTTTATATGGACCACCTTGCTTATGATAAAAGGGAAATGTGTGCTTAAATCATTTTATTACCTACGAGGGCAATCATATCGGGGTTCATATTTTTCATACGATGCCCTAGGGCAAAATATCACTTTGCCATGGTGACGTGACGTCATAAACAATACTATGACGTCACGCGTCGTCTATGTCGTTGCGTTCTAAATCCGGCGAAGGTGGGTCGCCAGCCTATGGTTGAACGTGGATTTTAGTGTATTTTCATTAAATTCACGACTTCGGTAATAAACAGAATAGCATATTCGTGCTTTGTCATACTATGTTTACGACACTCGTGCCTGAATATCGGTATATCCCTCGCTCTCGCTCGGGAAATACTAATATTCAGGCACTCGTGTCGTAAACATAGTATGACATGGACACTCATATAATATCCTCTATTTAGTAATCCCATGTTTTCATAACAGTGATCAGATTTACACTTTCTCTGACATACCACAACAAAGTCTATATTACGCTGTCCTGGTACTTCTCAAATTTGAAATTAAGCTTTCCCAGGCCGACACCGAGAGGCTAATCGTCACATCCACATAGTTATATTATTACCTACGGGGGCAATCATATCGGGTTCATATTTTTCATACGATGCCCTAGGGCAACATATCACTTTGTCATGGTGACGTGACGTCATCAACAATGTTATGATGTCACGTTTCGTCTATGACGTTGCATTCTAAATGCGCGACGGCGAGTCGCCAGCCTATGGTTGAAAGTGTATTTTAGCGTGTTTTCATTAATTTCACGACTTCGGTAATAAACAGAATACTATATTCGTGTCTATGCCATACTATGTTTACGACACTCGTGCCTGAATATCGGTATATCCCTCGCTCTCGCTCGGGAAATACTAATATTCAGGCACTCGTGTCGTAAACATAGTATGACATAGACACTCATATACTATCCTCTATTAATGTGGATGTCACATGATGCTCATATCACCAAGCTCATCATCACAGTCTCATGCATACTCGTTGAACGCTTAATAAAACGCTGTGTTGCCATCGTGCTGTCATCGTGTTATATTAGTACATACTGTAAATCGTTAGGCAAATGCAAGGGTCAAACCGACATTCGTATTGCTTGCGCATTGTAGTCGTGCGTTACGTCGTGTTACATCGTATTGCCTTCTGCCTGCATCGTACCTGCTCCGGATTCTCATTGTTTTTTAGCCAAAATCTGAATCAAATTCGTGCGAAATTAGAATTTTCTAATTCATGTTTGCATCTTTGTTATATTCGGGACAGTGTGAAGTACAGAAGTAAGTCTTTTGTCAAATTAGACGATGAGATTAGATAGATATGAGAAGAGCTGCATTGCCAGACAGATCAAGGACACTGTATGTACAGCTACACTCCTCCAAGATAAGCATCTGTAATTTCTCAGAAAACAAAACAGTTCATACCAGGAACTGCACCGCAATCAGTATGCAGGTTTAAAGGGTCGTCGATTGTGTTGTTTAGTGGTCACATATGCAAATGATGTTATGTCATCGGGATATACTGACTCTTGCCTAAAATAACCGCTTTGATGATAGTCGACTCAGAAAAGTTACGATATAAAGGTAAAAATAGTAGTGACTTCTGAAAAAAGGACAATACACCTCAGTTGGCGCTCGTCAATTAATCAAACATAGTTATAAACCTAGAAATTACCGATAAATTAAGACACATTTTGGTTGGTAATGCTTGATCAATCATATAAATACGGTACATGTAAATGGGACTTGTAGTTTCGGTTTCTTGACGTTTCTGTCGATTTTCATTTGAAACTAATTATGATATTTAGCTATTTGCGATGGATATGCAAGTTGAATGAAATAATATCACCACATATGTTATTTTGAACGTATTTAAGCCAAATAAAATATTACAAAACACAATGGATGCATCTTTAACAATGGTGTATAAATGATTGTATACTTTATACACCTCGTCATAATAATCACACCAACCATTTGAAATTGCAACCAGAAAAATAGTTTTACAAGTGTCGACATTACAATTACACATTGAATATCCCACATCACCTGTGAGTCTGACATTACATACAAACCTTGTTCCGAGCTGCAAGTGCATGCATGATTTGGACATGCTTGTCAAAGGGATTGGTTTGTCAAAAATGCAGTATGCGCATAGCCATTTTTGGTGTATGTTATGTTGCAGACGCGGCTTAAATTTGATTATAGACCAAGGGAGGACAATGATTAGGACGAACAGATGCACGACATACGATCAGAGGAACGTTCAACCTGAAGTCCCATTCGAAGGTGGATCCGTCATGGTCTGGAGGTGTTGTTTCTATGATCGTAAGCTTGTCAGAGATCCAGGTACACTGATTGGACAGAGGTACCAGCACCTAATCCTGGATGGTTCTGTAGTCTCTCATTTCGACAACCAGGCTCTCGCCACTCGTTCAATCTTTATGGACGTTAATGCCAGACCATATCGTACACAAGCCGTTGTTCAGGATCCCCAAATCAATGCCATTGAGGCACTACCATGGCCGGCCAGAAGTCCAGACATGAATCCCATTGATCATTTGTGGGACAGTTTGGACGTAGAGTTAGTGCTAGGGATCCTCCAGTGCAAACCCTTCAGAAGCTGATCCAGTCTTTGCATAATAAGTGGCAACAGAAATTCAGGCGTTACCTAGATGATTGCTTTACATTTACAAACAAAAATGTACACGTACAAGAAATTCTAAAATCCTACATCCTAAAATTAAATTTACAATGAACACGAGCACAAACTCGCATTTCTAGACATATTGATTAAAACAGATTTATAATCAGTGACATCTACAATACAACTACGGATGCAACCTTTTAATGTTTTTGTACATACATAAATATCCAATCCTCCACATGTTAACTTGAAGAGACCAATACGCCAGTCAAAATGAGCTCATCGTAATAAAGAAGTTTGATCCAGTCAAAACAATACTCTTTTCAAAATATAACCTTACTTCACATGAGAAGCACTCATCTCCTTGAGTGGCATCCAATTGAAGACAATCGTTGTTCAAATCAGTTTTCTACAGAGTCATGCTGTGTCACTACAACGTTGTTTCATGCTCGTGCAATTTGCAAACTGCAAAAAACCAAGCTTACAAAATCGTTTTGAATAGGTTATGAATTGGTAAGCTTACAGTATGAACTTAGGGCTATAGTGTATTCTGTATAGTTCGCCGCCATGTAGAGTAAGAAATGTCAGTGCCATGATGAGTTGCTATGTCACAAACACATTGTTAACTCCCTTTGTAAATGTTAGTAACTGGTTACCCCGTATTTCACAATGTATCTTGACAATTTCCTCTATGTAATTGGCTTGTTCCAAGTTAATCTAAGTGATCTACTGTCTGGAAAAATTATTGATGACATACAATATGTAATTATTATTGTTTGCTTCAAGTTATTGGGAGCAGTCATGTGTATGTGTGTGTTGGTTCACACATCTGTCAAGGATTACACGTGAGCATACTGTACTTTCAAAACAAACATGTTTACGACTTGTTACCAATCAGATGACGATGAGATTAAGAGTTTGTCAGTAAGTGTGCACTTGAGATCAAGGATACAACATCTACCCCCGATAAACATCTGGTAGTTCACAGACATCTACACTATATATATCAGTATCTGGAACATTAACAGAGTACAGTTTTCAGAAACTCTTTAACTATGAAGATACCGTTTGCTCTCCTAGGTGCGCTCTGCCTCAATGCGATAAATGGGTTGATTATGCCCATAACAAAACCCGACGGCAGTTTGGATGTGTCTAGTCTATTAAGTCACATCGGGCTCCTGGAACAGTCACTCGAAAACAAGGCATCTGCGGCTGAAATGACTAAAGTACACGGTAAATATACATGTATATGCCGTAAAGATAATCTTTATAAAAACAAAGTTATTTTTTCAGTGGTATGATTTATTGGGTTATTATTTTTTATATTAATGGTTTAATTTTGTTCAACGACAGTGGTAAATATCAAATGATTTACATGTTGAAATGTTTTGAAAGGATATTCCGTACAATACCGTATCTATATACCATATATGAAATTATAAAAATTAATTATGCGGTATAAAGTTGTTTAAAGCAGTAGGCCGGCATATTTTTAACTTTGAAAACTTTTTAAAATAACCATCATTGATGCAATTCCACGAAATTAGTAATAAAAGCGTTGATTATTATTCGTGAACATATATCAAAAGGCTGCCATAATTGTTGAATACATTTGAAATGGATACATTTCCTTAAATATGGTGGCTAAACTGGGAATGCGTGACTCATAAATTCATGATTTCCAGTAACACTTACAAAAGCGTGGACGAGGACTAATTGCAGTTCCTCGACAAACTGATGCAGCTATGCAGTGAGCAAATGTTGGGCCAGACAAGGTCCATCATCATGGACCAACTAGATGTACTTACCGAGTTCTTGATGTCCCTTCTACCTGTACTAAAAATATGTTTGTGATAAATAAGTCGTAAAAATCATGACCAGATATGATTTAGTTTAGAGAAATGTCGAATATGAATGTATTGTTTCTAGAAAATTGTTTCAAGATGGCTCATTTAATTAGACATTAACACCAACAAGTTAATCAGACATTTTATATCTCACTATAATGCTTTGCTTATCATACTGACATTCACGGACAGACTGTACACACTTGATGTAGTCAAGTAAAATGAAATAAAATACAATTATACTTCAAAAGTTAGTTAGTTAATTAATTTTCCTGTACATTGATTTTCTATGTGTAAAAATAAAATTACCAAACTTCAATTATTTGCTTTAATGCATACTTATTTATCAATAGACCAGACGCTAGTTTATGTAGTTAAGATTTGCATCGAATAGAGATAACTTTAACAAAATCATGCCGGACACAAAACCGCATCAGCGTTGGGTAAAACACTGATTGGACACAAAACCGCATCAGCGTTGGGTAAAACATTGATTGGACACAAAACTGCATCAGCGTTGGGTAAAACACTGATTGGAGACAAATTTTGTAACAATACCACCGAAACGTTTGATTTGTATAATTATAATACTAAGGAATCACACTGTTATTGTCGATTCATACTTCCTTATCATACACACAATAAGATGCTAACATGTTAACATATATTTAACCGGATTGACAGGCGAAAACCCCCCAGCCTTTGTTTTCATGTCATGGTATTTTCATAGAAATGCAAATTCATTCCGTTCACATCTTAACACATTAGAATGTACTTAGGCTTCAACAAACGATAATTCAAATAAAATAAAGGAAGCATTGCATTGCCACCCCTTTACACACGATTGTCAAATTGTCCCTTGCGTATACTTACACACTCTTTATACTGTACTGTTGGTGGGCCGATGGTCTTTTACGATATAATTTATCAAAATAATATCATGTGTTCCATATTTATAATATTCTATTCATTTGGCAAGAAAAGCAGGGCCGTTGTTCTATATTCCACCATATTTAAGATACTACATAATGCAAGGTTAAAAATTTACATTTTCCAGAGGTAGTAATCAGAGGGTTATCGATTTAAAAGCCGTATTGACCAATACGTCTGTATACAACACTTCAGCTTTCTATTTTAGTTATTACAAAAAGAACAACAAATGGTTTCAGGAGTATAGCATATGTGTCCCTTGTTAGGGGTCACATGCCTCTGTTGTCCTTGTCGGTGTCCACAGAGTACTCAAGTCCAAGTACTCAAGTCGACAATTTAAAATACTATATCGCCAATACAGATTTTAGCTATCTAATGAAGATTTCAGCTTTTCAGAAAATTCGCATATGAACTTTAAAAGCAAAGCAGCCTTAGCTGGGCCACCAAGTCACCAACTTTACAATTAATAATCTCCATTGGCTGAAGAGTCTGTACACAACATTTCAGCTTCGCAGGACTTTTTGCACTGAAGAAGATGACACTAATTTTGCTTACATGTAGGTTGGGGCCGAGAAGTTGACCTAGCCATACCAATGTAAAATCATTAAGTCATAATGATAATGTTTTAGAATATTTTAATTGTTAATTGATTATGATGTCATATTATTTCTTAAATATGAATGTTTGTATTCATCGATGCATCAGTACAATGTTCACCTTATTTAAAAGGACTTTCAGTGTTTTTTTAAAAAAATATTGTATTTGGTTTTGATATTTGGCAAAATATCATATGTGTTGATTTAATTTCAAACAATTTCACACAACTTACATATTAATAAAATACAAGAGTTTATTGACATCAATTGTGGACGTTTTAGAGTGTATGCTTAGTGTTTCATCACCTGAGTTTCACAGAATAGTATATAATCTGAATTAACTAGCATCAAAATGGTTATTATCGACATTCGGTTTCAGTAGTTCCCGATAAGATAAGTTGTGACAAGATAAGTTGTGACGTATGATTACAAAATGAATGTCCACATATTACACAAATCACATCAAGAGGAAAACGCAAACAGTGTCATTACAGAAGTTTTGTTACCATTGGATCAAATGATTTTTCCTTTACCTGTGTTAGATCTTTGAGGGGGATATAGATTTAGAAAAGATTTTCAGGATAACAACTTCTATATTATGAAGAAGGTATTGTAAATCCTCATGGTTATATATTTTAATCTCCTTGATTCATTTTTCACACTACTGTTAACAATTTGTAAAATGTATCCTACCAAGTAAAACCCTATATTGCACATGGTGAACGAGTGAGCATATTCTCGTTTATCTACACGATATAGAAGTTTGTATCGATAATAAGTGTTTTTGTATACCTGTATAATGGCGATACAAATATATTTTTTCACTTAAAGAAAGATAATGAAATATGTTATGTCTTACTTTCATGCTTTCACAACTCTAATCCAAACATGTTACGCTTTTGATCAGATGAGCTTAATGCGGCCAAGTCTAAGTTATCTGTTCTTGAAGCAACGCTCAACAAGTGTTCCTGTAGCTCGTCTGGTACCCAGAACTTGGCAACTTCGTCTGAAGTCAGGAGTCTCCAGACCGACATGGGCCATCTCAAACAGGAGGTTTTTCAACTACAGAACAAAACCGCAACGAAGGGTAAATATATGCAGAAAGGTGCTTTTAATGCTGCAACAGATCCATTTATTTTGTATATTGAAATCTCAAAATAAAGATATAACTGAGCACATACTACAGATAATGTTAATCATCCTCCAGGTGGCACCACATTCACCAGATGGGGAAGAACGTCTTGTCCAGCTGACAGTACTGTAGTCTATAAAGGTAATGTTTTAAGTTCATTAGCATTTGAGATACAATTCGGTCTGTTGATTACTTAAAGATATGATATGTTAATTATGTATTGATAAACAAATACATGTATGACTTTCTGTACTATCTGAGGGTTTTATTTTAAAATATCTGTATATGTTAAACAGAAATATTAAAACAGGGTGCTCTCCTCTTAGGGTACACTGGTGGAACATGGTATGCTGCCAAAGGTGGTTCTGCATCAATAGTGTGTCTACCTGATCAACCAATCTATCCACCATTTACACCGAAAGACTACAATGGCACGGCAGCTATCTTTGGAACCGAATACGAAACGTTTAACAGCATAAATCCCCTCCATCATCTGCACGATGAAGACATGCCTTGTGTGGTGTGTGAGAACTCCAGAAGCAGCAGTATCATGATTGCAGGAAGGAATGCCTGCTATCCAGGCTGGACGCTGGAGTACTGGGGTTATCTGATGGGTGGATATATGGGCGACTCTTCAGCAGAATATATCTGCATTGATTCAAACCCTGAAGCTACTCCAGGAGGCGAAGCAAACGACATCGGTAGGACACTTGCCCTGGTCAAGTCGATCTGTGGATCTCTGTCCTGCCCACCATACGAACAAGGCAGGGATATGTCCTGTGCTGTCTGTTCAAAATAAACGAGGATTCTCTGAGTCCTCAAACGGACAAGCATCTGTTGGCTTTCAGTGTTGCTGTTGAACCAACTGGCAGTTTAATCATCTTCCAAAGCCTGATGTTAATATTTTGATATTAATAAACATGTTATGCAACTAGCTAGCCCAAAATGATTTACTGGCCAAGCAACTTTTTCACTAACCATGGGTAACCGGACTTCGAACCTTTTAAGTCAGTAGATTAGGTTGATTACTAAGCACTCCACACGACTCCATTGGTCCGTACCTCCCGTGTTCAGGTACAAATTTAATAGTTGGGTGGACTGAGTGCAGTGTTGATGAAGTGCCTTGCTCAGGGGCACAATACAGTATAAGACCCGGGTCATACATTATGTGTGTCTCTTTCTTCTAATTTTATTTGCAAAAGAGAAATGTGTTTATGGAAATTGTGACAGAAAGTAATTATAAACTGAGAGGCGACCACCGGCCGATTATGTAATATATACAATGATCACGAAAATATCACTTAAATAGAGAAGACAAAGAGTCCAATGATTATCAACCTCTTTATTTAACAATGGCGACATTTCGGTAGAGATCCTTTTATCAAGCAATAACGGGTAAGTACAGCACATTGTCTGTTGTAAATGAGAAGGAAAATACCCCAAAACGTGTTTCAGTGCCTCCAATCCTGCCATTACTCACGTAACGTTTTCCTACAGCAATAAATCAACGTCTATCATACCTAACCAAAGTACACATGTATTGTCAATGTCAAAGCATGAGTTCATTAATTTAGAAAATGATGTTAATGAGCAGTAATACCCGAATCACATATTGAATTATAGGTACAACCATTGTCATCTGGAGTATGCTACTCCAACATACATATACATATACATATACATATACATATATTTATCCCAATATCTACATCAACGTATTTTAAACATGTTAAGATGATGACATAAACATCACATGTGCGTATGATACACAGGTTGTGTTGTGATCAGACGAGGTTGGATTTAATCATTTGCTTCAAAAGTTCAAATGGGGTTCTGTCGAAACCTCCGTCTAATATATCTATAAAAGTTAGATATGGTGGAACAAACTTTGACTATTCAAGAGAAAGTTACTCTATTAATTGTGAAGTCGGGTCAGATGAGGTAACGCCGCTTTCAAGAGTATACATTGCCACATGGCGTTGCAGGCTTTCTCCCTGCCACAATACTAGCAGCCGTGATATACATGTAAGTGAAATACTCTTGAAAGCGGCTGTACACCCTGACTCACTTCACACCTCAATGATTTTAGATATTAGCCTCTGTGACCTTGGATAGGAGTCATCGAATCTGCAATTGATAATCCAATTGTCTGTATATATCTGTATATATAATTTCAGCTCTCTGGTGCAGTACTTCGGAAAATTCGAAAATGCAAAACTTGACTGACTGACGAATACATGACATATGCTTATACCATAAGGTATAAGTTAAAATGAAATTTATCCAGTGAAATTATTGGAAATAAGAGGCTTAAAAATTAGAACACATAAAATTCGGACTATTTTTCCATTGCTGGCTTTTAACTCGCATTGGCCTTCTAGCAACAGTTGTAGCAGGCCAATATGTATCTGTAGTTGAATTGTTCTCTGTCCATACTGCTACACTTCTTCAGCTAATGATGGATCTCTTAAGTTTCACATACATAATGAACTTTCTGCCCAGTAATGAATTCTATTTCCTGCTGATGCTATTTAGTAAAGCTTAACATCCTCTGTAGCAAGATGACTTTCTGTTGAAGTCATGGTGAACGAATTTCATCACGTTTCTCAGGTTACAAAATTTTTACGAATCCTTATGGTTGCATATAATTGACAAATTGTGTTACCAACACTTATTGGTATTTTCAAAATATAATTTGTGTTTCCCCTAGAATAACATGGAGTTATCCTAACGTAATTACAAAAACAGATTACACCTTAATTAAATGTCAATATTATGTGAACTCTACCGTTAGTTATTTAACAATGAAATTGTACATTTAATTGCAAATAAATATGTCAAAACCAATAGATGTACGGTTAGTGTTGTATTCAACGTCCTTCCTAAACATTTTGCAGTTAGTAAGTATGATGTTCTGATTGAACATTGTTTTATGGATGATCACATTTCCTGCAATAGTACACACGTATTCAAGGTCATGGTATGCGAATGGGTAAGCTGTTGGTATATGCTGTACGGCTGTAGCTGTTTAGGATGTTGGTTAGAATACCGAGAAAGTACTTGCCCCGAAAATAAGTACAACAAATGTGTACTATTGTAAGTAGTGTGATCCCCAATATAGAAATGTATTTCTCAATGAATGTTCTGATGTTTATCTACTAATACCGGATTGAACCTGCTTTTAAAATGTGAAGACTTTGAGTGGGTTGCTTTAAGACTTTTAAAATACCCACAGTTCGTTCAAGCAATGAATATTATGTGGATTAGATAACTCTCAATTTTACTAATGCATGTGTTAGCCACATCAGAAAAATCTTTATACAAATCAATATCACAGCGTTTTATATCTTCAACTAAATTTAAGCAAAAATTTAAGCTGTTAATGACGTCAATATATTGACATTCGCTAAAGAAAGGAAAACGAATCTGTGTGTAAAATTAAAATAATGACTTCGTGAAATATATGTGGATGTAAAATACTACAGATATAGAATCACTGTGCAGATAAATTAAATGGTTTTAATTTAATTTAATTCTAATTTAATTATAAAGAATATTTGTAGAATAAGAATAAAATACATGTATTTAAGTGAAGTAACATTTAATGTTTGGTACAACAATCATTTGTTTGTCAATCAAGTTGTGAGCTTAATTACAAACTTCTAAAAATCTGAAAGATTGAACAATTACGGGTGAGATATATCCTAGGAGATACCGTTTAGACACACAATGATGGAAGATCACCCCATTGAAGTTTGATGGCATTGCTATGTTCTGAGATACACCTGTTGCATTAAATGCAATGAAGAATGATTTTTGAATGATTAATAGAATCTCACCCTCGTCACTTCTGATATCAAATCTCACCCTCGTCACCTCTGATATCAAATATAGCAAGATGTGTTGATAAATGTAAAATGTACAAACATTTATCATATTTGCCATTATGATTTGTGAATGTATATTAACTACCACTGATACACATACTAAGTCATGGTGCACAAACTACTATGGTGACGATATGTCAGTAGTGACATTAGTCTTAATCTTAAAGTACGAAATATATATATAGTTAGTTATATAATTAGTAACATTGCTTTATGATAAGAGCGCCTGTCAGAAAAACGTAAAAATACAATAGTACTAGTGTTTAAATGTGTTTTTCAGTAACGTGTGATGTAATCAAATAGAGAATTGAGACTTTTGACAGCATCAACCAACCCTCCTGACATGACATGTTCTGCAAATAACTAAGTCAGTAATAAAACTATATCAACTATCCAAGAAGGCCCTTTTCATTCCTCTGAGGTTCTTCTGATTTAAAATTAAATCCATATACTTACATATTCTATTCCTATAGAGAAAAGTTTTGACGAATTACTTATATTTAAAACTGTTCAGCCTTTAAAAGGAAATGTATTTTTATGTGTATGTGGTCAAATGATCTTAAACTGTAAAGAACTAGGTAGTAAATACAGTGACAATCCTTTCTAAATTGTATCGTAGATATATTTATGTTCAACTAAAAAAGAGCAAAATAATGATCATGAAACAAAAAATGTTTCGCATACTTAAAATGCAATGATGTTATTATACTGTTCAAATAGGTAACACAATTATCAATTTCTAACGTGCCTCTTTGATAGTGTCACTGTTGGAGGTTTTATTTGTATATTTTGTTTGTTTTATGTCGATTCTTTGTTAATTCCCACTGTCTGTAGCCACAGGTGGTTAAAATTGTTCAAAGAGCTAAATTATTGATCCGTTTGTGATGTAACTGCTTAAGGCAATTGATAACAGAGTAAATAAGCATCACTCAGCACAGAAAAGGTCAGATTGGATTCGTGTCACTCACCGGCTGAAAGTCAGACTTAATAGACTTCCATAGTCAGGGCGAGTCTATTTTAATTACTTGTCAGTGTCGAGACGTCTTGATAAACCATTGATCCAGTGAATCTAGAACTGACCCTATCTCAGATTAGCATCGCTTGGGACTTTGAAAATGTCAGCATTGGATTTATCCACATATTCTGTGTTATCCACACCGTTGCACAAGTCTGATGGTCCAGTTCCCAATCATTCAATAATTACTAAGAAGGGGTTATGAACTATTCTGAAAATGAACACTCACAATTGGAATATTACCTTCACTGTTATTCTGAATTTGACAAGTATACATGTGGTTAACCTGATTAGTCAAATTGTATGCATTCCTGGAGTAATTTAAGATGCCTATGAACAGCAAGAGTTGTTTGTTGAGAGTTTTGATGCTTTACATCTCCACCACAGTGTTCATAGGGATGGGTGGCAGCAACACGAATTCAAATGTTTCTGAAAAACTACAATACATATGCAATCTTTTTTCTCAAAATGTAATGATGTCATATCAATAAATAAGATATATATTAGCAGACTAAATCTTCATTAACATCTTAAATGAGCATTATAGAATAACTATGTTGATGGGCAGGAATGTTTGTAGAAACAGAACCAAGGAAATACAAGTGCATGGATTGCCTTGTGATCATCTTCTGATTCCATAAAGTATTTGGTTTTTGGATTACACATATTCACATCTTCATTGATGCGTTTTCCTTTGACTTGGATCCATGTTAATAAATACTTAAAATGAATAGAACTTGTCCTTGCCTCGAAATTGACTCTGCTAAAATTAACCAGGTTTTCACTGGTAAATGTTGATTACAAAGTATTGGTTAAAGTGTTTGAGTTTCCCTCCTTACGGAAGTTACGGAAGTATTGATATGAATACTTTTACCGAATTAGCAAATAATAACACGACCTTAGCAGCAACTACACTTATAAATAATGTACAAAGGAGCGGCAAGGAATCAGGGATGCTTTTAAGAAAGAGTCAAAGTAAAGATAAATCTCAAGTATGGCATGATGCAGAATGTAAAGGATTAAAGAAAATGAAGTATTTGTCGTTAGATAAATTCAGGATCACAGGAAACATTGATTACCTCAACGAATTTCGCCGTAATCGCAATAGATATAGAGAACTCTGTCGAAAGAAAAGTGACCTTTATTACGAATCTGCTACTGTGCAATTACTTCAATCCTGTAAGGATGGTAACTATAAGAAGTTTTGGTCTGGAATTAAATCAATTTTAGGTAAACCTGCTACCAAGACTCCCTGTATTAGCAGCTCACAGTGGGTTGAATATTTCAAAACAACTCTTAATGTTAATGATGTAATTATAGATGAAGATTTCTCATCTTTCGCTGAACAATATATAATACAAAATGAAGTTATGTTACCTGATGATGATTCAAATAACATTCTGAACAAGGAGATAAGCTTAGATGAAATTACATCAGCCATATCTGCTTTAAAACTTGGTAAAGCGACTGGTCCTGACGGACTTCCTCCTGAAATGTGGAAACACGGAGGTCATATTCTTTTACCTTATTTACAGGTACTTTTTAATTGTATATTTAACTCTGGTGACTTTCCTTGCGACTGGTCACGAAGTATCATTTTTCCTCTACACAAGAAGGGTTGTAAAAATGATGTGAATAATTATAGAGGCATCTCTCTAATGGACATATGTGGGAAAATATTTACTTATATTTTAAATGAAAGACTTAAATTATTTGTAGATTTATATAATTTGAATCCAGAATGTCAAGCTGGTTTCCGAGCTGGTTATTCTACTATTGATAATGTTTTTACCTTGCAAGCTTTAGTTCAAAAATATCTGTCTAAGGCAAAGGGCCGATTTTATTGTTTATTTGTGGACTTTCACAAAGCCTTTGATTGTATAAATAGAGATCTTTTATGGTATGTCCTTGTTCATAAAGATGTAAGAGGTAAAATGTTGTTTATAGTGCGTGATATGTACAAGAAATCTGCATCTGCTGTTAAAATATCAAATTTAAGTGTGACTGATTATTTCAACTCCATGAGTGGAGTTCGACAGGGTTGTATACTCAGCCCCTTACTTTTCAGTATGTTTGTAAATCAACTTGAAGAATATTTACTGATGAATAATGACAGAGGCATTTTTGTAGGGCAAGACTTCTTAGAACTATTTTTGTTACTTTATGCCGATGATCTTTGTTTGTTTTCAGATACTGTTGTAGGCTTACAAAAGAAAATAAATGTTTTATCACAATTTTGTACAAAATGGGGCTTGAGGGTAAATTTTTCTAAAACAGAGATACTTGTTTTTCGTAATGGTGGAATTTTGAAGAGGACTGAAAAATGGTTATTTGATAATATTACACTAACGAGTTCAACCTATTATAGTTATTTAGGCATTTTATTCTCAAACAGGCTGTCTTGGTCAAAATCTGTCCAAACCCTTATACAAAAAGCTAATAAAGCCCTTATTCCAATCAAGCAACTCAATTATAAATTTAGAAATCTCTCTCCTGTTGTTCTATTTCAAATGTTTGATACACAGATAATGCCAATCATTCTTTATTGTTCGGAAATATGGGGCTTGCATGAATGGAAAATGTTGGAAAGTTTTCATGTGAAATTTTGTAAATATGTTCTTGGTGTTGGTATAAACGCAACAAATGTAGCTGTTTTATCTGAGTGTGGTCGTCAAAATATGTTTTATTATACACTCTTAAGGTGTGTGAAATTCTGGTGTAAATTAATATGTATGCAAGAAAATAGATACCCAAAACAATGTTACCTTTTGTTAAAACGACTTGATGAAAATGATCGTAAATCATGGGTTAGCAATATCAGAAACTTACTTTGTACATATGGTTTTAGTTATGCATGGGAATTTCAAAATATCATCAATGTTGATGTGTTTATCAAAGAATTTGCTCAGAGAGTGAAAGATTGTAACACTCAAAATATTCTTTCTTTATTACATGAACATTCAAATTTAGATTTCTACTCATCTGTTAAAACATCTATAAAGATGGAATCATATCTGATAAATATTCGCAATAAAGATTTAAGAAGATTTTTAACACTTTTAAGAATTGGTGAATTAAAGATAATGAAAAATATTGGAAGGAGAAATAATATCCCTAGAGAGTTTAGATTTTGTCCTTTCTGTACAAATGTTGTAGAAGATGAATTACATTTTATGCTTTTATGTCCTATATATAATGAATTACGAAGAAAATATCAGCTTAATTTTGAATGTACAAATATCAAATCTCTAGTAACTATTATACAAAATGAAAATGAAAATCACATTTATTTGTGTGCAAACTATGTAAGAGAAGCTTTTAATTTCCGTTGTTCATTACTCAAATAAGATGTATATATCTTATAAACCTGTATAAATGTTATGATGTTTCATGTTCTAGCACCAAACCTGTTATACCATAATTTGTCTTGTATATATTGTACGTGGGCCTGTGGCCTTTTTGCTGAATAAACTTCTTCTTCTACGGAAAGCTAGATATAAGTGTCTTGACAAAGCCAAAGTATCAATGGTATGGGGGCGGGATTACACAGCGGTTAGCACGTTCAGTTTCGGATCAAGGGGTCCGGGGTTCAACTTCCGCCAGGCGCTAGGCAACTTTGTCTGCAGTAGAGAACTGTTCTACAAGCAGTAAGGTTTGGGTGCAATGCTACACTGAATTTCAGCGTACGTACAGCCCGTGGTTCACTCCTTCCAGCTGTTGGTTGCAGGTTTCACCCCAATGCATAGCTACATGGCGTTATGGGCATTCTCCCTGCCATTATACTTGCAGCCGTGATATAAGTGAAATACTCTTGAAAGCAGCGTTCAACCCCAACTTACCTCACCTCACCTCACCTCCATGGTTCATTGCTATCTTCCGAGTGTTTCATTTCATTGATCGTTAATTCGATTACAAATGTAGCTTCATTATTACATTTGAGTGAGTGAGTGAGTGAGTTATTGTTTAACGCCGCTTCGGCAGTATTGCAGCCATTAGCGGCGAGATATTTAATTTATTTGCCTAATTTAAAAAAGAAAATTGCAATTGAAAAACAGAACACGGCACGAAGGCCGCAAAAACATCAGCAAATTATCACAAGTTGAATAAAAGCTGATAATGAAAAGTTAAAATTTACAATTTGTCAATAAGGTGTATAGCCTTCAAAAAATCTAAAACACGATGCTCACCGAAATGAGTAAAAACTTGATTGATTGAAATAGAAGGATAAAAAGTTTCCCTGATATGTGCAGTGTCCCAACACTCACATAGAATGTGTTTGATTGTGAGAGGGCACTGACAGGGTATACATACTGGGGGATCTTCCCCCTTTAAAAGATATGAGTGAGTAAGATGAGAGTGTCCAATACGACATCGTCGTAGGACACAAGCTTCCTGCCGGGTAAAAGAGGATAGAGATTTGTAACCTAAATGAGGTTGAATAGTGTGAAGTTTGTTATGATGTTGTTGGTCCCATTGGGACTTCCAACGTTGTTTAATGTAAGATTTAATAGCAGGTTTGGAATCCGTATATGGAACTTTGGTAGGAGAAATATGTTTGAGGTTTAATGCAGATTTAGCAGCTGAGTCAGCTTTGTTATTACCTCTAATACCCATATGGCTAGGAAGCCAGCAGAAGACGATGTCGCATTGGAGACAAGAATTATGAAGTAATAAAATATCCCTGATAATTGGGTGATCACTCTTACAGTTTTTAATTGCTTGTAGGCAAGAAAGTGAATCGGAAAAAATAATGTAATTATTAGGGGTTGAGTTTTTAATGTGATGGACGGCCTTAAGGATGGCCTTAGCTTCTGCAGTAAAGATGCTGCTGCCATCATGCAGCCTTGTAGCATATGTTGTTGAAGGAGTCACAGTTGCTGCTGCAACTGTGGGTCCATCTTTAGAACCGTCAGTGTAAATTGGTTTATAATCTGCGAAAAAATTACGAAGTTCAAAAAATGCCTGTCGAAATATTAATTGGTCTGTATTTGATTTTTTATGAGTAGATAGAGAGAGGTTGACACGGGGCTTCACCAGCTGCCATGGCGGAGTGGCAAGCAGACCGTGCTCTGCTATTGTTGTTAGGTCGATATCACAATCTTCAACATGTTGTTGAAGTCTGATACCGAGTGGTGGAATTGCTTTAGGTTTTGAGTTATACAACTGCTGGTATTCAGGGTTGAATACGCAGTTGTATGCAGGATTACAAGGGTTGGCTTTAAGTTTAGTTATATATTGAAGTGCTAGCTTGATGCGCCGATCTTCAAGAGATGGCTCATCAGCTTCAACGTATAGGCTTTCAACAGGTGAAGTCCTGAAGGCCCCAAGACAAAGCCTGAGACCTTGATGGTGGATTGTATCTAGCATTTTGATGTATGAGGGGCGGGCAGATCCATATATTATGGATCCATAATCAAGTTTGGAGCGGATGAGTGACCGATAGAGATGAAGACGAGTTTCTTCATCTCCACCCCATTTATTATTTGAAACGACCTTTAAAAGGTCTAATGCCTTTAAGCATTTAGCTTTGAGGTTTTTGATATGAGGGATAAATGATAATTTACTGTCAAAAGTAAGACCAAGAAACTTGGCCTCAGGAACGACTTTGATTGGAGTTTTATCCAGAAATAGTTCTGGATCTTGGTGCATTTTGCGCATTTTGCAAAAATGCACGCAAGATGTTTTAGCTTTGGAAAATTTGAAGCCGTTTTCTAACGACCATTGATGGATTTTATTGAGGCAGAGTTGCAATTGGCGCTCGATTGATGGCATATTTTTGCCTCTGCAGGAAACTCCAAAATCGTCCACAAAAAGTGAACCATCTGTATGATCATTTAAGACTTTAGCCAAGCTGTTGATTTTAATGCTAAATAATGTGACAGATAAAATGCTACCTTGTGGGACACCCATTTCTTGATCAAAGAAATCAGAAAGAGTGGAGCCCACGCGCACTTTAAATTGGCGATCATGTAAAAAATTGGAAATAAAATGGGGCATACGACCTCGCAAGCCAAATTCAAATAAATCTTTTAGGATGCCATGCTTCCATGTAGTGTCATAAGCTTTTTCTAAGTCGAAAAAGATAGACACAGCATGTTGTTTGTTAATAAATGCATCACGAATAAATGATTCTAAACGAACAAGATGATCAGTGGTACTACGTTGTTTGCGGAAACCACATTGAATATCAGTTAGTAATTTATTAGTTTCCAAGTACCAAACAAGACGATCATTGATCATCCGTTCCATAGTTTTACATACGCAACTTGTTAAGGCTATAGGACGGTAGTTGGAAGGGTCTGTATGATCCTTCCCAGGTTTTGGGATTGGCACAATAGTAGCATTGTGCCAACAAGATGGAAATTCACCTGTTTCCCAGATATGATTAAATACCTGAAGTAGAACCTCAAGGCAAGGTTCCGGTAAATGTTTTAAAAGCTGATAATGGATTTCATCAGGGCCTGTTGCTGTATCATGAGCTTTAGAAAGTGCAGTTTTAAGCTCTGACAAGGAGAAGTGTTCATTATAATCTTCTCCATTGTCAGATTTAAAATTAAGTGGTCGTTTTTCCTGTACCTTTTGGTACTTTTGGAAAGCAGGGACATAATTTGCAGATGAAGAATTTTTAGAGATTGTTTCAGCCAACTTATTGGCAATGTCAGATTTTGATGTAAGAAGGTCATCATTGACCTTAAGATGTTTTATTGTAGATTTGGAACCTTTGCCTTTAATTCTACTAATCATATTCCAGACTTTGCTGATAGGTGTTCTGGAATTGATCTTAGAGACATAGCCTCTCCAAGATTCACGTTTTTGTTGGTTGACTGTGCGTCGAGCTTTAGCTCGTGCTTTGCGACAGTTATCTAAATTGATTCTTGTAGGTCGTTTACTGAGCTTGCGTTCAGCTTTTTTACGTGCCTTAATGGCAGTATCGCAGGTTTCATTAAACCATGGCTTGTGAATGCGTGGATTTGCCGAGGTTTTAGGGATAGTTTCAGTTGCTATATCAATGAGACCTTTAGAAAAGGCCTCAACAGGATCAGTTGCATTGATTATTTCATCATATATAATATGGTCTCTGCAGAGGGTAGAAAATGTACACCAATCAGCCTTGGAAAATTTCCAACGAGGATTGTGCTCCTCGGGAATAGGTGATGAGGGTTCTAATACAATGGGGAAGTGGTCACTTCCACATGTATCCTCATGGACTGACCATGAAAAGTCATGTAAAAGGGATGCATCAGTTACTGATAAATCTATAGCTGTATAAGATCCTGTAGCAGGATGTAGATATGTGTTTGTGCCATCATTAAATAGACACAAGTCATTTTGATTGAGGAAACTTTCGAGTCTTTTACCCCTAGTATCTAGAGTATTACTACCCCAGAGGGGATTGTGACCGTTGAAGTCACCCATGATAATAAAAGGTTTAGGTAATTGGGTAACAAGTTGATCAAGATCTTTTATATTTAGATCTTGAGATGGTGGAATATATAAAGAACAGAGAGTTAAAGTTTTGAATAATGATAAGCTGACAGCTACAGCTTGCAATTGGGTTTTTAAAGGAATTACTCTGTGGATAATTCCATCACGTACTAAAATTGATGCACCCCCCTTAGCCCTATCAGCAGAAGGGGAGAAAGAATTATAAAAAGTGAATGGTCTCATTGCAACTGTATCAGATTCTTTAAGATGAGTTTCTTGAAGGCAAATAGCTTGGGGATTGTATTGTTGGGCTATTACATTTGAAAAAAAACCAGTTAAGTACACGATTAACTTAACTTACAATATTTCCGATTTAATAACCTAATTATCAGAGAATATATTGTCTAATGCAGTTTTGCAGACCTCAAACTAAACCCGCCAAGACCTGATAATCACATTGAGTTTTTACATGAAGAAAAACATTTACCTGTCAATCAATATTTGAAATAATTGCCATTGTGACGAATCACCTTCAAAATGTATCTGATAAAGAGAATGCAATTGTCAATCAGCTGCTGATCTTTGTCATCTTTGCTGTCATCTTTCTGCTGCTGTTCACGTGTGTCTGGTGGGAAAGCATGGTGGTTAGCGCGTTCAGCTTCGGATCAAGAGATATAAGTGAAACCCTAACTCACCTCACCTCTCCTCACGAGTGTCTGCTGTCTTTGTTCTCCAGTAGACTCAAGTCAATTAATCAAATATTATGCACGGGTATTTTTTTGCTTTTCAAATGGTTGATAACTTAGTTCAACCGAGTATGCCATCTTTTAGATAAAAACTTAATCTAACATTATCCAACTGGTAACAGATACAGTACAGTACATTGATACCGAATAAATGCACAACGTAAGTGTGATTCTGGTAAAAATAATAATCAAACCATTGCATTCATTATTATAACTGATAATCGACAACCCCACTTCCTCATCGGGCATTAAATTTCAAAATATGAAACCCACCAGATGGTATAATACCCTGTCATTCAATATGTCTAATGGGATGATAACTTATTTTGGAGATTATCGATTTATTTATTGGCCAATGTCGGTTATGAATTTCACCTTTGCAAATGAATCGGTATTGTAAATAATGTAATGTAAATATAAACCTTACATATTGTAGTATATGAGGCCTGGTGAGCTACAGAGCCAGTGTTGAGTTTTCAACCAATCGGATTTTGGAGAAAAAAAATCTGCATTTTTAATGTATAACTGACTTGAACCTATTCTGAACCAAAGACACCAGATACTTGTGCACAGCAGAAAGAGAACAAATTAATTGACAATTTCATCCCCTTTATCTCATGCATGTCAATTATCCCACATTGTGATTGACAGGTAAATGCTCTTCTCAAGTAAAGCCTGTTGATGTAAAGTAAAGCCTGTTGATGTAAAGTAAAGCCTGTTGATGCACTATTGATGTAAAGGCTCAATGCGATAACCAGGTCTTGACAGGTTTGTTTTAGCAGTTGCACAATTGTATGAGTTAATATAATTATATAAAGATATTATGTACCTTTATGTAACATCGTAGTCGTGTCTGAGAATAATCATATTATAAACAGCGAGTTGCAAACCATTGAATCTTAAGAGGTTATTTGATCTCTTTTGTTGTTTATTCCAAATTGTAGTCCGATGGAAGAGATCTATGAAATGAAACATTCATCAAATATTTATAAACAAGAACAAGCATTTGTTATCATCTATGTAGCTCACGGACACCCAATTTAAAGGTTGCAATGTAGGTAACATTATTACAGATTGTGTGGACAAATATCTTCGACCGTTATTGTTATTGTCATCGCTGTCAAATGTCTTCAAAGAAAAACGTATTTGTCATTTAATTAATAATCATTAATCTATTTCTCCATAAAAAAAAGAGCTGCAGCAAATCCCAATGGGAGAATTGAGGAGACATATTAGGGGCACTAAGTGTATTCAATATGGCATTCTCTAGAACTTCTTTCTGCCAATAAATACCTACCTCCATGCATAGATTCTTTTTCAAAACGGATTATTCACTTCAAAAGGCATTTGTACATGTAAATGAACACGGAAGAGTATAATTCAAATTGTGCAGAGAACTTGTAGAAACAGAAAATATTCATATTCATATTCTTCAATTCAGATAAATGATCGTTAGGGAAATTAAATCAATTACTGTAAATCGATCTGCTAAAATTTTGGTTCCCTGTATGCAAAATGAATACAATTCCAATCAGTCAAGTCAAATGAGATGCAGCATGTCTATTGGCCTCGCTGGGAGATGCAATAAACTGTCTCAGGTTCAAGAGAGTCACAGTAATTTTGTTTTTCGTATCGAGACGTCTTGACATTGGAATATTCCCAAGTGACAAATGAATCCATTCTCTTTCCTATCTCTGTTCACAACGCCATTGAAACATTAGATCATGGACGATAAGAAACTGAATTATGGATTGTTTCGAATCACATTGTTTGAAAATAAAATGAGACACGGTGTCGGTTCTATTCATTATATACAGAAAAATCTATTTTTCAGTTCAGTACATTTGGTAAAATTATATTACTAGCAGTTTTCAATTTCTATGTGTTTAACCGCCATAAACTGTATATTTTTAAATCAAGGACACTTCATATGCACATTTTCAACTTGAAATGCAGAAAGTAGTATAACATTAAAGGTCAGTACCTAATTAACTCACCAATATTCCCAATATATGTCTGTTCCTGTCTGCCCGTCTTACAGTCTGGGTCATCGCTTAAAATACATCTATCTTTATAATCGCCTTTCATGTAACAGAACTTATATGAACAGTATAGTCATTTGTATAGGTAAAGAAAAGAAATGCGAACAGACACGCAGGGTATTTAAAAAAAAAATTCATGGCTATTTCCAAACTGTTGAACAAGAGACTAGAGTAATTCATTAACGTTGCTGAATGCAAAAGCAATCTTGCAAAAACGTTATGCACCGCCTTCCTGGTTGTGTTATCATGTGAAGAACACTTGTCTTTTATAATCGCAGTCATGCTTAAACACTTCTATAAGACATACCATCCTGAGCACGTTCGTGGCATTTTACAAAGAACTCTGATGAATATTAATAAGTGACGAAGACTGCCAGTCTGAAGTTCACATACTTGTTTATTTATCTTCAAAGAAAGATGACTTAACATTGTTTGAAGAGCCAATTCTTAAAGGAAGGATAACACTTCTTTTAATCATAAAAGAAGCTAGGATAATTCATGACAGAAACGAATTGAGATAGTAACTAGATGAGCGTTTGTGGGACACCGCAAAAGCAGAGCAGCCCCGAAACTGTGGGTCTCGCCTTTCCCTGTTTCGCCTTCTCGTCAGCATAAATAAAATTGGAATATTTTTTGACCAAAATTTCAAGTCATTCTAACAAGTTGAATCATCACTGGGGGCACTTTTCACAAGTTTGTTCTTAAAACCTATTTCTGATTTCAAAATTGGATCAAAGGATTAACATGGCCTAAACCAATATATCATGACCTTGACCTTTAACCTTCAAGGTCACACCATCAATTATTACTTTTCATTGTCTATAACAATTATGCAATGACTCAAAGTGTTCATAGTTAACATAAGGCATATTCACAATAGCATGCTTATAAGTTGTGACCTCACTGTGACCTTGACCTTTGACAAATGTTAGCGAAAACGTTTTCAAATCTTGGTCTTTCTCCATAGTTGATATATACCAAATAAGAGCCTAACAGCACAACAAATGTTTGAAGTTATCGTGTTTACAAGGATTGTTTAAGTGATTTCAGAACTCATGACCTTGACCTTGACCTTGAATGTGAACATGTCAAAATCATTCAGCAGGTTTATAAGAAAAAAGCTATGTATATGAGGTGTTAATAGCTTCTTGGAAAACAAAGTTATTTAGTGATTTGAGAATTTGTCATCATGACCATATTTCGTGACCGTGACCTTTGATCTTCAAGGTCACACAGTTAATGATCACTTTTCATTGTGTATAACAATCATGTTATGATTCAAAGTGTTAATAGTTGAAATAAGGTATGTTCACAAATGCATGCTAAAGTTGTGACCTTGCTATGACCTTGACCTTTGACGGATGTTAGCAAAAACGTTTTCAAATCTTGGCTTTTCTCCATAGTTGATATACACCAAATAAAAGCCTGATAGCACAACTATTTTTCAAGTTATCGTGTTTACAAGGATTTTTTTCAGATTTCAGAACTAGTGACCTTGACCTTGGACCTTGAATATGAACATGTCAAAAAAATTCCCCGGGGGCATAAGTAAGAAGTTATGTATACGAGTTCTCAAAACCTTCGGCGGCGATGGAAACTGCGCAAAATCTGATAGCAGCCCCAACTAAGTCGGGGATGCTAATTACCATTTTCAGTGAACAGCATTTCCTTAATCACAGCAATATCTCGTTTTCTGCTCTTTTAGCTGTTTGAGTGAAAAGGCATATTATAACTAAAAAAGAGAACATTATTGATCAGTTTGAAATTCATTTTCTATAAAGGATAACAGCCATTCAACCAGTTTTATAGTTTATTTAATTACTATTTTTATGTCACTCACAGGATGAAATCCTGACTTATTTAACTGCTGCACTCTCATCGAGGCGAGTCTATTTAAAACGGTATCAAGACGTCTTGACAAATTATCGATGATGATATGATATCTCCAGGACCAGTCAAATCTCGGATCAGCAAAAATAAAACTTAAATGTAAACTGATTTCATTATTACCAGTTGTCTCTGTGTAACGGTAATAGCTGTAATATTAACAAGTAGTTGTCACTAAGGTGACATGATCCCCCGCCGCAAATTAATACTTCAAAATTTAAAAATAATGTCAAGATCAGCAAAATTGACCGTTAAACATGTGAAAACATTGAGAAAAATGGCAAGGTCATCAAAATCTAATCTACCCTTTGTGTAAGATATGATGAAATTCCAGTGAATGGTTCTTGAGATATCCCGCTGACAAGTATTACACACATGTACATCAACATGTCGAAAAATTTAAAATTCCACTGTGACCTTGAGAATAATGTCAAGGTCACCAAAATCTTATCAGTCCTTTTGCTTTTTGTAAGATATAATGAAATTTCGGTGAATGGTTCTTGAGTTATTCTGCTGACAACCTTAACATGTACATTAACATGTTGAAAAATTCAAAGTTCTGCTGTGACCTTGAAAATAATGTCAAGGTCACCAAAATCTATTCAGCCGGTCGTCTTCCCTAGAAGGTGCTTTGAGTAAGAAATGATGGAATTCCAGTGAATGGTTCTTGAGATATTCCGCTGACAAGCTTTACATGTACATTAACATGTTGAAAACTTCAAAGTGCTGCTGTGACCTTGAAAATAATGTCAATTTCACCAAAATTTAATCAGCCCATCATCATCCCTAGAAGATGCTTTGTGCAAGAAATGATGGAATTCCGGTGAATGGTTCTTGAGATATCCCGCTGACAAGCTTTACATGTACATTAACATGTTGAAAACTTCAAAGTTCCGATGTGACCTTGAAAATAATGTCAAGGTCACCAAAATCTAATCAACCCGTCGTCTTGCCTTGGAGAAGCTATGTATAAAATATGAAGAGAATCCAGCGAATGGTTATTGAGATATCCCGCTGACAAGGGTAAAATGACAAAGTCTCGTTGTGACCTTGAAATGAAGGTCAAGGTCTCAAACTACTGTAGGAACATTACTCTTCCTATGATGAACCCATATGCAAAATATGAAAAGAATCCAGTGAATGGTATTTGAGTTATTCCATTTCGTACGGACGGACGTACGGACGGACGCAGCCGAATACTATATCCCCCGCTTCGCGCTAAACGCGCGGCGGGGGATAACAATGAACTGAATACTAGCTGAACATATTCTAAGACCGCTTTCATTTTCGTATGTACTTTTTAACTGAGTTCATTAAATCAAACTCTGAAAACGTCAAATCTGAAAGACCATACAGAACATCAAGATGAGACATTCTCAGAAATGATAGCACTTAATGACATAGTTTACAACAATGTTTTATGATAGTAAATTGCAGTGAATAGAACATGATATCGCTTTTAAACTTTCGATTGGTTGTTTCCTGTATCTTCGACTCCCCATGACCCGTTCTAAACTTAATGATAAGTATTGTACAACATTACGGATTGGATAAGCCTCACTATTGATATTGCATGTCTGGTTTCCATTAGGTACTGGAAATTGCACATACATTAAAAAAGGATTGGTAGGTATTGATTTGGATTATTTACCCCGTACTTTCACTACAATCAGGTTTAAGAACAGTACATCAAGAACATCTAAATGAAGTTTGCTCAATGCTGTTATAAGGGTGAACTGGCATGATCCATAACACCACTAGCATTTTGACGATCTTGAGCAGTTTCTTAAAGGTACATCCATTGTGTTGTTGGGGGTCACATATTGCAAACGTTATATATGGTGTTACTTTATCGAGAAGTACCGACTGTTACCGAAAACTATCATTTTGATGATAGTAGACTTAGCATATTGACGATATGAAGGTAAAAGTAGTGATTTCTGATCGAAAACCGGACAATGCACAGCGTGTGGCGCGCGCAAATGAGTCAAACGTAATTTTGGAATCTTATTTATAACAGACAAATAGAAAATTTTGAGTTGATAATGTTTAATAGGTCAAATAACTACTGTGCATGTAAACGGGACGTGCAGTTTCGGTTTCTGCACATGCATAATGATGTTACTCAATTTTGATTGGAAACTAATAATTATGATATATTTGGTGATTGGGGATAAATATGCAAGCTGAGTGAATTTATTGGTATTGTAGACATCACATGTGATGAGTTGGAACGTATTAAAGCAAAATTAAATTTTATGAAACACAATGGATGCACCTTTAAGGTCACGCCGGTATATTAAAGAATTGTTCTTACAAAGTATATTTACATCAACAGACATTTATAATGCAATGACAAGATGAATTTAGTGAACCTGAGCATTTCCAAGGTCAAACATGGACCTTGTTATTGTGACAACTGAATTTATTAAATTGATTTGGTTTTCAGTTGGCGGGAGGTGTTTTAGTTTGATCCAATACACAATCCAACGCCAGTGGAATTTGGTGACCGTGCTGGATTATTCAAAACCCCAGCAAAGACTTTAACTTTGATCATGTCAACCTTGTTTCTCAGAAAGCTTAGGGAAAACTTATTTAAAGTTAGAACCAAAGCAAGTAAAAATTGATGAGAATGTTCAAGAACCAATGAAGGTATTTTGTTCAGGGCATTTAATCATCGTTGAGACATCTATTAACCTTTATCCTGTGTTTTACAAATATAAATTTGTTATCACTACCATCTGCTGATGGATTCTGTTAACAATTGTATAATTGAAAATCAAGATGTATTAATTATATGTTAGATCGGATGTTTTATTTTCAAACAATGTGAGACAAAAGTAATAAAAACACATCCTTTGCATGTCATCCATTATAAACCAATATCTTAATTTCATTGTAAACAGAAACCCGGAAGCATTTTCCTTCATCAGGGTATCTGCATTACTACAACATAGTCCCTGATTCTGTAAGCTCACTTCAACTCGTTTTGCTGAAGGTTGGTTAATCATTGTTATATATATCATTTATGTTGTCAGCCAATGAAATGCGTGATTTTAAATTTGATAACTCATTTGTCTTTATATTCGGGCACTGGCAATATTGTTTGATTAAAAGTCATTCAGATTGTCATTTATAGAGCGAAACGTTGCAAAATATTGTAACAGAATCAGAGGATTGTTATAGCCATGCGGATCCATATATCCTGATGTGCAAGGTGACCAGAAAGAAAATCGGAGTAGAAACCACACATGGGAAATCCTGATGTCAAGACGTCTCGATATTAATTACAATCTACAGTGACTCCCTTCAACCTGAGACAGTTTATTCCATCTCTCAGCGAAGCGGATAGACATGCTGAATCATATTTCACTGGACTGACTGAAGATTGTCTTAATTATGCATGCAGGAAACCAAACCTTCAGCAGCTTGATTTACAATAATTGACTGCATATCTCACACTTTATTGATATTTCATTGGAGAATGTCGTAGATAGATAATACATTTTCTGTCTCGTCCATATCATCGCATGTACAATTGTGAATTCTAACTGGTTACAATGAATGTTTCGATGCATAAATGAAGTTCACTTTGTTCGTTTTCACAGTTTGTTTTAGTTTCCTGTAAAGATTACCAACGATTGGCTCCTTGAGTTGAAGTAGTAATACGTATCGAATTATATGTTGTAAAGTCTTGCTGCATGTATGTTGGTGATTCCTTTTAACAAATCTGGGTCTGTGTTTGGTATACAAGTAGATATGACAATCAATAACTCACATAAAACGCATATGTTTGACATTCATAGAAAAAAAAGAAGAAAAAAGTGAGCATGGCTCACATACCCCGCTACCCCCTATCATCTCATTGAGAGACATCATAGCTGTTGAAGCATCAATTATCGGCAACAAAGTCAAGCCTAATAATGTTGTCAAACATATTATTTTTACCTTGCTTCGGTATTAAAATTTCATGTTCCTAGATGTAGTTGACGTACCTTAATTAAACCGACTCGAGCACCACAGTGGTACTTTGTATCAAGTTTGATTACATATTCAAGGGCAGCAGCTACGTAAAACATTTCAGAGTTTGCTTTATAACTTGATGAAGAGTATCTAGATAACCTAATTTGCAATGTCATTATAAACTGAAATGTATCTGAATACATTAATGATCAGCGAAATACTGCATTTCTAAAGTTCTCACTCAACACTTCTTTCGCATTGTAACACCTGTCACACACAATAAACCACCATTAGGAACATTGATATAGTCAGAAGATATGTCCCCCAAGGATCCAACAATTGACATAAGAGGCCATATTCATAAGTGTCTTCTCCAAAACCATCCATGCCAAGCGGCTCAAGAGATCTATTTTGGATTTGGCCAGACAACCTCTTTGGATGATAAAGAGGCAATGCTATATTTAAGAGCATAAACTGAATTGTTGTAGGTCAGATGAGATGGAATTGAATTTCATTGACAACATAGTGATGTATTATCATTGAGGCCCATAGCATCGTTTCTTACATATACTGTAGCCTAGTAATCTCACAGTACTGTATGAAAAATATCGATATATTTACATGTTTTGATTTACTTTTTGAAATCTCCATAACGTTTCTCTCTTTTGGGCTAGTAATGAGTAGTTTTTAAATGGAAATTGTAAATTCAGTCTTTTAGTTTACAGATAAAATCAAGTTCTTTACACAGGCAAATTACATGCATGGAGAAAACATGGCACTTGGAACCATATTGGACGTCCCACGAGATTATGAGATTGAAATGCATTGAAAAGGAAAAATAATCAAGCTTGATCAATATGTGCATTTTGAATAATATTGTTATTGCATACAAACATGCATAAATCCCATTTGTGATACAACAGTGTATTTCTTGAAACATAGGTTAATATTAAATGCCTCTCATCTTCTCTGAAAATGATAATTCGAAATGCTTTATTTGATTCTAGTAATTAATTGATGGCTGTTTCCTTCATATTTACCAGTTATTTTTTAAACGATCATTTTCAAAGGAATGCAAATAGGGTTTGATGAGATGATGTTTGATGTTTTGATAAGATAAAATTATTAAGAGTTTAAATTTAGAAGATATTTCATTCTGGTGCCCTAAATCTGATCAAATTGTTTCGAATGTTTTATGAAAGTTAAATTCCAATTAATTAATGATATTTGAGTATTTGAAAAGAGAGATTGCAGTAATAACCTTACGTAAGTATCATATATGAATCTGTTTACGAACTCTCTCTTCTGGCATGGATGGCGGCCATCCGTTATTCGGATATTTCAGATTGAAATTGAACTCATTGTTATTTTCGATAAAGCTAATTTATTCAACAAAGAAGGGAATTAGGAAAACGTCATCCACCTTAGGTAACGTTCTTCATTTAAATAGTTGCAAACATACAACCCTCTACTCAACGATAAAGTATATACATATATACATATTATAATTAGATATACATTGATATCTTCCCCGCCCCCGGAGTCCTGCATCGTTTTCCAATAGACTTATAGTGGAAACTTGGTACAGTAATGAAATCGTTACGTATGATACAATGTCATATATCATTGCTTTGTAAAACATTGTGGACATTATTTTGTTCAGACTAAAACAAATTTGAAGAATTTAAATTTCTCCCAAGTACACATTTCGAGAATGTTACTATTCTTTGTCAATATTGTTCAGAGGGTATGACAGGAAAAATCCTGAAAGGCTGACACAGTCAATACAATCAACTTTGTTCAATCCAATCAGTTCCCCCTACCAAGTTTGGACCTCATAAGAGAGGGCCTAGAGGTCTGACGAGTCTATTCTCTTACTGGGTTTGTCATATTAAAGATAATTCCTCTTTAGGGTATATTTAATTTGATCTACATTCTTTTTAGAAAGTAATAGGGCGGTTCAAGTAAACATTAAGTAACCAAATATTTCAGTAGATTCACCCAAATCATCCCGGATATTCGTCTCAGTTTTATTCATGAAAGTTTTCAAAAGATAGTAATGACAGTCCATTTTACTACCCATCTGTATCAGTCCTACCTTGATATATATTATGTTAAATTGTGTGATTCACTGATTTTATTTTTTTTATTTTTTTGAATCCAAACCGATCCCAACCTCCCCTTGTGAAGACACAATTTGGGATGGCACCTTATTGATCCATCTGAAATATATTTAGTTTATGACCTTTGTTTGTTTCATACACGAAGTTCAACAATTTAACATTTACAGTTCAACATTTATCCCTGCGGTATCGTCATCTCCCACCAGTCCCCATGGCTAGGAGCCTCAACAGACAGGAAGGTGTATGACCCGACTGCTACTCCAAGAAATGGACTCGTTAGAGAAAAAGTGCCCTGACATGTCAAACAAATTAAGACTTTCTTCATTGCCCTATCTGAAATCTGAGGGTGGGGTACCTAGTCTGAAAGAAAACCATAATTATTATTTTCAGGTACAAATGTAGATGAGGTTTGGGTTATCATGGTGTGATTTGTTTGTTTGGAGTTAGACAGAGACCTACCTGCCAGTGAGATTGGCTCAGTTGTATCTTAACATCTTAACTTGTAGTCCATGTGAAATTATGTGAGAAATATTTGTATATACTGCATTTTTAAAACTACTTTCCGGCAGAAGAGTTTTCTCAGCTACCTATTGCCAAAGAGTACATGACTTCCACCGTGGGCCCCCAGCAACAGGAGAAAACAGACAAAGTTGCATTGACTCATGAGGAAGCGTTTGGCATGCAGCACTCAAACCCAATCTAACATCCCCATGTGGCAGACCATGAGAATAAGTGAATCTCGAGCTAGCGAGATGTTTTAGACAAAGGGTAAGAAGCTTAGTAGTCAGAAGTGTCATATTTGTCAGCACAGTACAAAAACATAAACTATTAGACAGAAATATTATCTTTCATGATAGGAATATAAGAACTCCACACCGTCAACAGTCAAGAGGTTTTTTTCTCACATCCATCACTATTCACAATAAATCTTCAATAAACATACCTCCTGAAATAAATACGTAAACAGTAACACTACCTTAATCTAATTAAGGCTGCAGTTCACTTGAAAAGCGAAGAAGTAAATAAACAGTGTACCATTATAAACACTAAGTAATGGTGCTTATATTAGAAACTCGTGTATTCCCAACTCCTGGGAACAAAGTACTACTTTGCTTACCCTTCAGTTGAAGTGGCAATACCAACTCAGTATCGATTTATCCGATATCCTGTTTTGCAATACCACTAAAATAATACAACATAAAAGAGCGTAGAGGCTAGAGGTTTTCAGTTTTAATCAATGCACAGAGTAATATCAACAAAACCATTTCTATATAAATTAGGCATAAGCCAAAACAAGCTCAACCTTTGTAGTAGCATTTATTTAATTGTCCTAATTTAAAGCAGACAAAACTCTTTTAGTACCTTTCCTATCTATATATCCCCTATCTTCCTAACTTAAAATCAACGTAAAAACTAAATTTACAAACAAACATTTGGATTCATTCATACTAATGTTGCATACATATATTTTCTCAGGCATCGAACAGTATGTACAGAGGCTATAAAACTGATCAAAAAGGAAAACAGATAGATAACCATAAGATCACTGCTGGAAGTACGAAACGAGAACGAGAAATCCTAAATGTAGCAATATATACAACATTTAAATACTGTTCACATTCTGTGGTTAGTGTTGTGGTTAGCAGTTAGTACGTTCGGTTTCGGAAGAAGAGGTCCGGGGTTCGAATTCCTCCGGGGCTAGGAAACTTTATCTGCTGTGAAGAACTGTTCTACACGCAGCTATGTTTGGGTATAATTCTTCACTGAATTTCAGCGCAGTGCCACCCATAGTTCGCCGATTATCTCAGGTTTCACCACAACGCATAGTCACATGATCAGAGATAAATCTAGGATTAGCTCATGGAGGGGGAACTCCCCCAAGGATAACGGGGGGAGTAGTCATAAATTATGTCTGAACAACAAATGAACATATCTAAGGTATACTCACATCACATCAAATGTGTATATGTTGTAGAGAGATGTCAGGTTAGTATTACTTTCTGTATAGTCTCCTCTCTTTCTTTGTCTTCCACACAGCTATGGCCTTATTAAAGTCAAATTTGGATGATGGGCCTCCCTCTAATTGGATTGTCATGAGCTTGTTCACTGTGTCAGTATCCAATTTGTTCCTCACATTTGTGTGAATGTGGTTTTGGGCACTAAACCCTCTCTCGCAGTCAGCTGTTTGAAGCGGCACATGCAGGGAAAGGTGTACCAACTTTAACAAATTAGGAAACTGGTCACTATGGTTTTCACTAAGAATCTTCCACAGTGTGTTTGTGTTGTCTCTTGGGTATCTATTTTGTATCACTACCCCCTTCACCACAGACCATTCAGCCCTTGTGGCCTCAGTGTCTACACATGGTGATGTGACATCACTATCAATCTGTTGCAGCTCTGTGTTTGACTTGCCAAAATGATTCAGGATAACATTAAGTTCTTCAATACCATAAGACTGTAGTTCTTCAGTTGACAGAAATGTGATAGGCCTAAGTCCCAGGATGTAGAAAGAGCTTGCCACACTTGTACTTTGCTTTGGGAATCTCCTTTCAAACTGTTCCTTCAATTTGCACAAGAATTTTTCCCTGCATTCCACAAATTCTTCTTTTGCTGTTTTCACTGTCCTTTCAGTGCCATTTGACAGTAATATTCCATTTACTCTAATTTTTTCATTCTTGATTTTGGTATGCTCAGTTTCCCTCAATCTTTGGTAGTAACTCTTGCCTTCTTTTGCTGTTGCAATGGCTGCATAAACACCATCAATGGCCGGCTGCACAGCTGCAATATCCAGGTCTCCCTTTTGAAATACCATGCTGAGTGCAGCAAGCTGTGGGATGATGTCCATCATCATGTAAAGAGTGGCTATGAAGGTGTAGTCTGTCAGTCTCAAGTACAAAGATTCAGTCCTTGAACTGTCGTTTCTGTGTTTCTTGAAATAGGTGGCAAGTGCTTGAAGTGACTGGTAGACTGCATTGAGGGAACTATAGAAAGACATCCATCTAATCTCATGCACCTCTTTAATTGTTATCAAAGGAGAATCTAGGATTTTCTGGATTCTCTTCAGTTCCTCAGTCCTAGCAGTGGACTTACTGAAGTAGTAATATAAATCAGTAAGGGTTTTCTGAAAAACATCTTTCATGTATGGGACATCATCTGCAGCCTTAGATGTAACCAGATTCAGTTTGTGAGCAATACAATGTACAGATATGCAAAATGACTGACAGACTTTATTCTTGTCGCTACACCAGACTTCCTCCCAGTCATGATAGATGCGCCATCCGAACCAAAACCTATAACTTTAGTCCATGGTATTCCTCTTGCCTGTAGAAACTTCTCTAACTCATTGAATAACACTTCAGCTGTTACACTAATGTCACTTATTTTCAGATTTCCAAGAAAGAAAGTTCTAGTATTTAGTTCTTTATCAACAGTCTTACAATAAATTACCAACTTTTTCTGGACACAAATGTCTGTGCTTTCATCAATGAGTATTGTCACATAATCACTTTTAGAAAAAGCATCATCAATGTTTTTGGAAATAACCTCAGCAAATGTATCAACAAATTCTGTTGCTGTCGCCATGGAAGTGTATGTGGCATTACCACCAACTTTCAAATCTTGAAGATCCACACCATTTTCTTCTTGCATTGTGAGCATACTTGGGTAATTAGATAATGCAATATTTCTTTGCACAATATACAACATTGTCCGCATTGCACGAACAAGTGCAGCTTCTTTTTCGGCCAATTTACTAGCTACATTGTTCGTTGTTTGCTCAAAATTGTTTCTTAAAACATGATCTTTCAATGCTTGCACGTGGTCAGCAGATTCAATATGACGTGTGATTGTCGAAGTTCTGAAATTAGTACAACCCGTGGTGAACGGATTTTTCTTCCCAGATTTCACACAAAGTTCACATATCATGCCAGAATCTTCGTTAAATTTAAGCCATGAGTGGTCTTTCATCCATGAAGATTGGAATTTAGGTTCGAACTTTCGTTTTTTGACACCAGCGGCAGCGCCATTTTCAGTTTCGTTCTGAGATCGAGATATTTCTTCGATGCCTACAGATTCATTATTTACTGATTTCTCACCACATACCTTGTCGTCTTTTGAATTGGACCCAAAGAAATCGGTAATTCGTTTTGTTTTTCGTTTTTCAGCCATTGAACAATTCACAATGATCGGATATTCTCAATATTTTCTGTCAACAAGAATCGTCTGCTTTCTAGGTTTCAGCCGTCAAACAACAGGCAGGAAGTTTGCCGATACACTCGCTCTACACATGCGCAAAAGTTTTGAATAATTAATCTTCGCATCCTATAAATAGAAACGAAGTTATACGAAGCATCACGTTACCAATTATAAGCGATTTGATTGGTTTATCATAGTAAAAGACGTACAGCTTATGCAAAACTCTTTCTGATTGGCTTATTACACAGGATGTTTACATGTGATAGAGGAAATGTATCGCTAAACTACACTGGTAATATTTGATTGATATTTTATGATTAAAACAATAATATTGCGCAAATGATTCGACAATTTGCGGGATAGATGTTTATCTTGCGTGACTACTCCCCCATTCAATGTTTTAAAATGCGTGAATGGCTTTTTAAATAGCGTGAATCCCGCAATTGCGCGGCCTAGATTTGTCTCTGACATGGCGTTGCAGGCTTTCTCCCTGCAATAATACTTGCAGTGAAATACTCTTGAAATATATTTAGAACTTTTTAAAATTATTATTCATACCATACATTTTATGACCTTTGTTTGTGTCATAGACGAAGTTAAACATCGTCAACGTTTAAGCCTGCACAAAAGCTTTATTTTACGCACTATTGAAATATACTCATATTTGATATGGACTACAAGGCAATGTTTGTAAAAGTCATGATGTGAACAGCTGCTTTATCATGTTGTCAAACTGGGATAAAACCTAATGAACAACATTCATTCTTCATATAAAAAGATCTCATCCACTTGCCAAGTTCAACCTTGCCAGATTTCCATAACTTTCCTGTCCTAGCAACACCATGCACCTAACTTCAGAGTGGAAACTGTTATGCTAACACAGGAAAGTTAAGGGAATGCGGCAAGGCTGAACATAGCCAGTGATGGAAACTGGTGCAAGGTATGGCTTGTGGCTTAAATCAACATTAAAACCTGGCTTTGATTAATGGCCCTTTGAAATTTGCAAGCATACAGGCCACGGCAAATATCCGGTTAATAATAACAACAAGGGAAAGGGGTATGATACTGTCAAACAGTTTTGTTTTCCTTTATCCGTCTTATTGCACGCTCAATGTGAATCCTGATGGAGGCTATTTCTTGTGTTTCCTCTATCTGAGATTGAGAAAACTGCCAACAATCCTCGACTTCGCTGTCCGCACCTCCCGGTGTATTGCCTACATCATCTGTACCTGTCTGCACCGACCGCAAAGGCGGCAGGAGCAACAGGAGTTGAACTTGAGAAATAGCTGAGTAAAGAAAGTGAGCTACATTCATTATTTTGAAGACATGTAGCCTATATTTGAAATAATTTCAGTTTTAGAAGTTTGGCCAATCATTCATATTATATAACATCATGCTAAGATTAAGGATTTTCTTTTGGATTGTTTTACATAATAAGTAACGAAGTTGGCGGGGGATATAGAAATGAGCGCCGTCCGTCCGTCTGTCTCAACCAAGCAGTCTAGATGTGCCTTTTGCTATATAGAAATTTGAGAATATATATATATGTATATATTTTTTTTTTTTACGAATGCAAACAGTCTGGACTTAGAACCAAGAAGAGGGAAAACTATATTCCGGCCTTAAACTTCAAAACTATTCAATATAATTTGCTGAAACTTTGTACAGGTATCAACAAAGTAGTCTAGATGTGCAATAAGACCAAGCTCGATGAAACTTGATAGAAAAATAGAGCCATGGGCTCTGTAGCTCAATCAGTATTTCATTGATTTATTATCTAAGGTTGAATATCTAAGTTATCTCAAGTAATACATTGTTAACAAGCAAAATCATATGGGTTTTAGATCATGACCCCTGTGACCCACATTTGGAGTCACGGGGTCATCAATCCTACAATCAAGAAGATGAAAATAGGTTTTTAAACAACATGTGACCCCTGTGACCCCATTTGGGGTCATTGGGTCACGAGATCTACAATTTAGAATCCCCATTTGCCAAGGAGTCCGCATACAACTTTTCAGCTCTCTAGACCTTTTGGAACTGGAGAAGAAGATGAAAATAGGTTTTTAAACATGTGACCCCATTGGGGGTCATTGGGTCACGAAATCTACAATTTAGAATCCCCATTTGCCAAGGAGTCTGCACACAACTGTTCAGCTCTCTAGACCTTTTGGAACTGGAGAAGAAGATGAAAATAGGTTTTTAAACATGTGACCCCTGTGACCCCATTGGGGGTCATGGGGTCACGAAATCAGGATCCCAATTAGCCAAGGAGTCTGCTTACAACTTGTCAGCTCTCTAGACCTTTTGCTACTGGAGAAGATGATAAAAATAGGTTTTAAAGGGTGTGACCCCTGTGACCCCATTTGGGGTCATGGGGTCACGAAATCTACAATTTAGAATCCCAATTTGCCAAGGAGTCTGCACACAACTGTTCAGCTCTCTAGACCTTTTGGAACTTGAGAAGAAGATGAAAATAGGTTTTTAAGGATGTGACCCCTGTGACCCCATTTGGGGTCAAGGGGTCACGAAATCTACATTTAGAATCCCCATTGGCCATGGAGTCTGCACATAAAATTTAAGCTCTGTGGACAAAGCGACAAGTTAACGGACGGATGGACGAACGCCGGACGCCATGCAATGCCATGCCATGCGCCCATCGGGCCTTTCAAGCCTGATGAGCTAACAAATTTGTCACTGTGCCTTTTCAAATAGGTACTTTCAATGGAAAAACATCTTAAAATTGTGTTTCCAGACCTTAACTCCAAAGATGTATGATCAAGGTCAATGAATCTTTCGGACAGTGACAGTGTAAACACAACTTACCGTATTTCCTCTAATTAATAAGCGCCGGGTCAAACCAATTAGATTACTGCTTCTTCAGCAAACTTCAAAATCCATTGACGAATAAGCGCCAATTATGTAAATGTGTCAAAAGTAGACGACATAATTTATCAGTAATGATTGAAACATATGAACTTAAACTAAGTGTGAAAACTCTGGAATTTGAGAATCAGAGATAATAAAAATATATTCAGGAGAAAACATAGAATTGCAAGAACAGTTCTCTTCAGTTTCTACATTAAACATATCGAATGCTTTATCTAATAGTTCGGTGTTAAGTTAGTCACAGTCATTCAAAAGACGACACTTTACAATGGCTACAAAGGAATGCACACTATCTTTCGAACACTTGTTTGAGTTATTGACTCTCATGTATCATTAAAGAAAAACAAAAGCAGGCCTTCTTTTATTTCAAAACATAGCGTTCCCTGAAGAGGAATTCACATTTCCAAAAGTGTCAGAAACACAAAACACATTTAAAGGTACATCCATTGTGTTGTGTGGGGTCAAATATGCCAAAAGTTAATAATGGTCTTATTTTATCGATAAGTACCAACTGTTACCGAAAACTACCACTTTGATGATACTCGACTTAGTATATTGACGATATGAAGGTAAACGTATCGATTTATGATCGAAAACCGGACAATGCACCGCGTGTGGCGCGCGCCAATAAGTTAAACGTAATTTTGGAATCTTATTTATACCAGACAAAATAACAAATTTGGGTTGATAATGTTCAATAGGTCATATAACTACTGTGCATGTAAATAGGTCGTGCACTTTCGGTTTCTGCACATGCATAATGATGTTACTCGATTTTAATTGGAAACTAGTAATTATGGTATGTTTGGCGATTGGGGATGAAGCTGAGTGATTTTGTTTGTATTGTAAACAGCACATATGGTGTTTTGGAACGTATTGAAGCTAAATAAAATGTAATGAAACACAATGGATGCACCTTTTAAGAAAGACTTAGTTGAAGAGAAACCCCTCCAGTTTCCTAAATTCAGCCCACGCTGAACAACCTATAATGATGAGGTCGCAGAAGTGAAAAAAGAACTTAAACTGACAAAAGACATTCCATTAGATAACTAGAAGAGCGTTTGCGGGACACCCCAAAAGCAGAGCAGCTCCGAAACTTTGGGTCTCGCCTTTCCCTGTTCCTTCTCCTCAACATAAATAAAATGGGAATTCTTTTGGAATTTTTTTTTTCATTATTCAATATTCTAACACGTTGAATCATCACTGGGGTCACTTTTCACAACATTGTTCTTGAAACCTATTTCTGATTTCAAAATTTGATCAAAAGATTAATATGGCCTGAACCAATATCGCATGACCTTGAACTTTGACCTTCAAGGTCACACCATCAATGAATACTTTTCATTGTGAATAACAATCATGCAATGACTCAAAGTGTTCATTGTTAACTTAACTTAAGTTGTGACCTTTGCCTTTGACAGATTTTAGCAAAAACGTTTTCAAATCTTGGTCTTTCTCCATAGTTGATATATACCAAATAAGAGCCTGACAGCACACAAATGTTTGAAGTTATCGTATTTACAAGGATTATTGTAGTGATTTAAGAACACATGACTTTGACCTTGAATGTGAACACGTCAAAATCATTCATCAGATTTATAAGAGAGAAGCTATGTATATGAGGTGTTAATACCTTTTTGGAAAAAAGTTACTTAGAGATTTCAGAAATATCGTGACCTTGACCTTTGATCTTCAAGGTCACACAGACTGTAATCATTTAATGATTCAAAGTGCCAATAGTTGAAATAAGACATTTTCGCAAAAGCATGCTTAAGTCGTGCCCTCGCTGTGACCTTGACCTTTGACGGATGTTAGCGAAAACCTTTTCAAATCTTGGCCTTTCTCCATAGTTGATATACACAGAGATATTTTAGAGATTTCAGAACTCATGACCTTGACCTTTGACCTTAAATGTGAACATGTCAAAATCATCCACCAGGTTTATAAGAAAGAAGCTATGTATATGAGGTGTTAATACCTTCTTGGGAAAAGGTTATTTAGTAATTTCAGAACTGGTCATTGTGTATAACTGATAGCTGCTAATGATCGTTAAATAGTCAACCTATATCAGGAAAGCTTATTGAACGTACAGCACAAAGGGAACAATATTACAAAAATAAATTGAGAAAGAATAAAATTAAGGAAGCAAAAAAAAAAAGAATTAAACTGTACATGCCATTATGATCATTTTGACAATAAGGCGAGGGACCTAGAGAGTGTAATATTTCCACACACATACGAGTTAGTTTTTGTTTTCGAAAGTCGGGACATTTAACATACTTCATCTTCATACTTCACTAAAACAAAGGCTTTATAATCAAAATCGACATGATAGAATGGAGATAAATCTGTTGTGTGTGAAAATCAGAGATGTCATATGTTATTGATAGCGAGTAAAATTCAAATTGAAGCCTCTATGATTTTCAAACACACTACATTGATGTCCTCAATGTTATAAACTTGTCACTTTGGCATTCACGAATATCAAACAAACTTGTGTACACTGGATTTCTCAGAAAATAGAGATATATATAATGTCGATTCTGAACAGTCACAGTCAAAGAAGCACTAGGACATCGTGTTAACATTTTTCATCACTCTAAATTCACATTTTCTTGCTTTCTAATAATAAGTTAAGTAACATTGTTTACCCCTCTTAACTCTGGGAAAAACGTTCTGTTGTAACTGTATTAACATAGAACTTGTTCAACCTGACCAGCATGTGTTGCCAAATTTACATTTAAAGGGAATCCTTTCAACAATGTCACACCATTGCCTTTGAGTGATGCTCATCTGCCTATCGGTCTGGTCATAGTAAAGGTGACCTCTTAAGACTAACCTTACCATCAGCATCAATGCAACAAAAAAGTAAGTGGGATCCAGTTTTGCAATATCGACAGGGTGTAGATCTCTGAAGCGAAATGGACATTTGATTTCAACTAGTCCTTGTGCGCCAGTGATCACAGGCGCACATTCCCTCCGGGCTGGCACCGAGGTGGGGGTACACATGGTCAACACTCAGACTATTTTCAGCAACCTGAAAAGAAGGATGCTTTCTTTTCATTAGGTGTAGATAGTTGTAAATTGTGTAGAAAGTTGTCAACTCATACCTTTATTCAAACTTTGCCTTTCCTTGATAAGGAAACAGCCCCAAGCAGGTTTTCAGGAGGTGTTGAAGGTTTTCTTCTGGTGATCAGTCCAAAATAAGATGAAGTCAATCGCCCAGTTATGACAGTCATCATATATTGGTATGTATTCATCTTCAGAAACAGAGAGTGACTGGAAATACATGCTGAACTTGTCTACACATTAAGTGCTATTCAGATTAACGGAATCATGTAAGCACATGTCAATACTAGAAGAGCGTTTGCGGGACACCACAAAAGCAGAGCAGCTCCGAAACTTTGGGTCTCGCCTTTCCCTGTTCCGCCTTCTCCTCAGCATAAATAAAATGAGAATTTTTTTGGACAAAATGTTTTTCATTATTCAAGTTATTCTTACAAGTTTAATCATCACTGGGGTCACTTTTCACTATTTCTGATTTCAAAATTGGATCAAAAGATTAACATGGCCTTAACCAATATCTCATGACCTTGAACTTTGACCTTCAAGGTCACACCATCAATGATTACTTTTCATTGTGTATAACAATCATGCAATGACTCAAAAGTGTTCATTGTTAACATAAGGCATATTCACAATAGCACGCTTAAGTTGTGACCTTGACCTTTGACAGATTTTAGCAAAAACGTTTTCAAATCTTGGTCTTTCTCCATAGTTGATATATACCAAGTTAGGGCCTGATAGCACAGAAGTTGTTGAAGTTATCGTGTTTACAAGGATTTTTGTAGTGATTTCAGAACTCATGACCTTGACCTTTGACCTTGAATGTGAGCATGTCAAAATATTTCCCCAGGTGTACAAGAAAGAAGCTATATATATATATGAGGTGTTGATACCTTCATGAAAAAAAATTATGAAGTGATTTCAGAACTGGTTACCTTGACCTTTAAAATTCAAGGTCACATCATTGATCACTTTTCATTGTGTATAACAATCCTTTAATGATTCAAAGTGTTAATAGTTGAAATAAGACATTTTCGCAAAAGCATGCTTAAGTCGTGCCCTCGCTGTGACCTTGACCTTTGACGGATGTTAGCGAAAACCTTTTCAAATCTTGGCCTTTCTCCAAGTTGATATACACCAAATAAGAGCCTGATAGTACAAATAGTTTTCAAGTTATCGTGTTTACAAGGATTTTTTAGCGATTTCAGAACTCGTGACCTTGACCTTTGACCTTGAATGTGAACATGTCAAAATCATCCACCAGGTTTATAAGAAAGAAGCTATGTATATGAGATGTTAATACCTTCTTGGGAAAAGGTTATTTAGTGATTTCAGAACTGGTGACCTTGACCATATTTCGTGACCTTGACCTTCTAAATTCAAGGTCACACAATCAGTGATCACTTTTCATTGTGTATAACAATCATTTAATGATTTAAAGTGTTAATAGTTGAAAATAAGACATTTTCGCAAAAGCATGCTTAAGTCGTGCCCTCGCTGTGACCTTGACCTTTGACGGATGTTAGCGAAAACCTTTTCAAACCTAGCCTTTCTCCAAGTTGATATACACCAAATAAGAGCCTGATAGTACAAATATTTTTCAAGTTATCGTGTTTACAAGGATTTTTTAGCGAAAACCTTTTCAAATCTTGGCCTTTCTCCAAAGTTGATGTACACTTTTTCAAGTTATCGTGTTTACAAGGATTTTTTTAGCGATTTCAGAACTCTTGACCTTGACCTTGAATATGAACATGTCAAAAAAATTCCCCAGGGGCATAAGTAAGAAGTTATGTATATGAGTTCTCAAAACCTTCTAGGAAAAAAGTTATAGCGAATACAAAACGCGCGCGCGGCGGCGGCGGCGGCGGCGGCGACGGAAACTGCGCAAAAACTGATAGCAGCTGCTAATGATGAAGCTTAGATATGTTTACTGCGGTCTCAGTTTCAGTATAAGAAATGTTATCTGAGGCTTGCATCATCAAGTTTTTCAGCCAACCAACTTTGGGTAGTAACTGTGTAATCTTGTCACGGAAAGTTCGTATCTTCTCATCAGAATGTCTCTTCTGTGAAACCACACTTGCACCATCAGAGTTCATGTGTTCTGTCCTGTTTGGAGGTTGTGACCTGTGTTTTAGCTTAATCCAGCAATAAGCCTATGCTGAAGGAGCTACTTTCCCATCATTTCTTCTTTTGGTGTTGTCAGCCAAGGCATGAGCGATATTATTATATGACTAGCAATGAAATATGTGATTATGCGATGAAAATAATATAATCCATATTTGCACATAAGCAGTAGAAAGTCATATTTTCACTTTTCATGATTGTCTCTCTTTGAAATTAAATTATCTCCCTTTGTAAAGTGTACCACCCTTGCTTTCCACGTCTGACGGTGAACGACGCTGTTATGATGTTTCAGTCAATAACTGTTGACCTTTTGAGGTGTTAATATCATATTCAAGATTCCATAACATTCTGAACTTCATTTATTGTTGATATGTTGCATAGTAGTTATTTTACTCGTGAAAAACTTGGTGAGGCGAGAGGTGTGTGACAGACAAAAACGAACGTCACTCGCTGTATCACTTCGCGTTTGAAATAACGAAAAAAATTGCGTTTTTCAATGTCTTAGGCATCTTCACTTGACTAGATGGTACAGTAGATAAACATTCACGACATATTTATTTTTGTAAAACATTGTCCTGTTTTATATCGAATTATTTAATCACTGCATTTACCGTGAACTATAGCGGGGAGTTGTTCCGATTATGACAACCAAGACCGCTCTAACCTTCAATGACATTGTTTTTATGCAGATTAAAGTTATATAATAAATAGTCTATTTCATTGTTTTTGCCGAATATCATTTCTATCTCATCGAGTGGAGTGAGAAAGCGATATTTTCAGGAGTAGCGCAGTCTCTATTGATTACAGGATTCCATTTTCCTGCAAGAAATAATATAATTTTCAAAATGGCTGAAATATTAATAACTGTGTGCTGATGCTGGCCATGTGCTTTCTACCCTCCCGCGAAAGTTTGTCTTGATCTCGGGATCCTTCACAGAGGAGAAAATACATTTTCTTTTCTGATTGTACTCTTGCTTATCTTAGATTTTTAAAATTAATTTGATAGTAATTCACTTATTTAGTTAAACATACGTTATTACAAAAAGTCATTTATAAAATCAAGTAAAGAATCAGCTTTGATTTAAGGTCAAGAAAAAACAAAGTAAGCTGCCTTGATGCGGTCTCTGGCACCTGCCAGTTATATATTGTCTCTTCAAACCTAATGTGACAACATCCCAGATGATTGTGGTAGGTTTGACGCCATAATTGAAAGGGTGAGTTCAAAAAGGCTACATGTGCCATGTCATATGCATAGAACATGCCCTTCTTGAGTGCCCCCCTTCAATTGGAAAATGAAATCCTTCCACCTAGTAGATTGACGAAAGCATATATTGTACCATGCATGGCGAAATCTTCAAAAATAAATAATAAAACAATAACTGAAAACATCCAAATAGTGACCAATAGAGAACACAAATAACCTTATCCAATATCGATTTTTTTTCATTTTCTTTATCAAAAATACTATTGTGAAATTAAACCATGCTTCTTTACTCTACTACGGATTCGTAAAAAAAGTAGTTGTGGATTTATGTTCAAGTGAGATGTACAAAGTTGGAACCCGTGTTACCCGCGTGCCTCGTCTTCACTTTTGTCACACATGTACGTCTTGACATGGACACATGTGACAAGGACATCGATATCTGAAAAATAAGAAATACATCCAAAATACATTAATGTACCAGTTAAATACAATATAAATGAGAATGCGATCGCGAGTGTTTCATAACATCATCTGATGTGATATATCTCCCAGTAAACAGTTACATTTTTGGCTTTTTGAAATCAAACTTTTCAAACCTACAGTTTTTATTTTCTTCTGTGAAATATTTAGTAAGTGATGAACTTGGTCTTACATACGTCATATATGTCCTATTGTACTCATTCAATGTATTTGTGATGAATTTGTTCTCAATTAGTCAATATGAAAGCTTTTATTCGAAAATTAATTAAAGTTGAATGTTCAAAATTTTACCCCTCCGGCTTCTGTCTTTTCATTATGCCACATTTCATAAACGTGCGCCACTGACATGACGTTCACAGGTAACTCATGGATATATGATGATTCATTGTCATTGTATGTGATGTAATTTTATTGATGTTACAGTGAACCTCAATTCACATGATATGTGCAGTTTGCACTAAGATTAACAGTTAGGTGAATATACCCAAACCCAATTTAATTACATTTCTTATAAAGATTTGGTGGTATTAGTGGTCCCTGTCTAAGGAGGTTAACTACGCTGACATTTGTTGAGTTTGCTCCAGACAGTGGTCTGTATTCATGATCGATTGTTTACAGTTACTCCTGTCAAACAATGATCGATCTTCGCAGCAGTTCTCTGAATATTTCATCAGGGATACTCTGACACCTTTGGCTTTTGATAATTATAGATAATTTTACCAATATGCTTTCTGAAATTAAATTCATTAATACGAATTGATAAAAAGTTTCATATATATTTGTTATAAACAGATTCTAGGGTACCATTTTACCATCCACAATATGTTTTACTTTCATACAGAATTATACTAAAGCCCTGTCATTTTATTTGGAGTGATGTTATGTCCTAGCCGTGTGACGAATGTTGTTGCAATGGCATCACGATTTGAACTTCATATCAGTGTGAGTCATTAACTGATTAAGCAAAAGCACTGTGATGTCACGTGGTTGACAACGACGGGGCATAATGTAAAATCTGATGTCCCAGAAGAGATCGCCATACAAGTGATATCTCCCGTCGAACAACTTGATAGTATGGTATTCGATGACAATATTTTATGGCAGTGATCTGGTTGGGTGATCACGTGGTCGTCGACAGAAACGCATATTGAATTCAATGACGATTGTTGCGTGATGCTAGTTATTGTCATCATGACGTCATTTGAATTGTTGAAACCAAATTACCTTCGTGACTGTATTTTATTGTATTCCTTTCCTATCTATATTAAATATCAAATTAAAATATTAGTTTAACAATGATTAATAAGGGGCATTTTTTATTCGAAACAATGACAGCTCCCATATAATATTTTGTACTAAAATATTTCTGCAATTCTTTCTCCTGACCAGTTGACTAACAGTTATTCTCATGTCATCACAAAATAATGCGAAATAAGTCCACAGTTCAGTATTCTAGTTTGAATTCAGATTATTATACCCCCGCTACGAAGTAGTCTTGGGTATATAGCGGTCCGTCCGGGCGTTTGTCCGGTTTTTGTTCCACTCATAATTCTGAAACCAGTTGTACGAAACTTGATATGTACAATCACCCTTATTTGCATAATTTATGCAAGTTTTCTCCGTTTTTCGACTTCGCCATTCATACTTTTTGTTCCACTCATAACTCAGATCCTAACTGTTCAAATGTCTTGTATCTTGATACATATAATCACCACGATGTGCACATCTGCCTTTTATATGTTTCATACTCTCATTTGCATAATCTATGGAAATATTCTAAATTTGTTTACTTCACCATTCACACTTCTATGTTCCTCTCATAACACTAAGTGTTCAAATGTTACGAAACCTGATTCTTATAACCACTGATGTGTAAATCTGTCATTTGTATATTTCATACACTCATTTACATATTTATTGCCATTTTTAAAATTTGTAGACTTTTACTTCTAAAAAACGTGTATAATCTATGAAGACATACTTACTCTACTTTAATAATACTTCTATGGTCTAAACATTGATGTCCTTGCTATTTTGAAACATTTTTTCTTTGACCAATGTTTAAAGCGGGGGTATATGAGTGAGCTCTGCTCACTAATTCTCTTGTTACCCAACAACAGAATAAACAGTAATTCTCATGAACAATCATTCGATAAAAGATTGAGAGACTGTTAAACCTTGCTTCAATTAATGTGAATTCAAAATCAATGTTTGAACGTGACGAGTAACATGTTAAAGAATAAAACATTCCAAACTAAAATGAATGCTTGCAAGGCGCAAGCAGTGTGCTGTTTGGTGAAAGACTCGAGTGAGTCTTGAAACTTTAAGCTGATGAGATCAAACATTTTGAAACAACGCAAACATGCTAAAAACCTCAAAAAAGCAAATGGAAGATTTTCAAGAATCCTATATTCACTATGTTTGTTGATAATGAGTTTACGACTGAAAATCACAAGTATAACTTAAATATTTAGTATCTGTCCGTTGCGCACTTTCAATAGAAGCTTTCACAGAGACGTGTTAAGTTCAACATGTCATTTTTTTGGTAGGACATAACTGTGACCACTACTCGAATGGTTCAACGTTCGTCTTACACCGACACAAATGTATATTACCCATATGGTTAAAAATAACCGAGTTAATATTTTTGATACGAGCAAATGGGCCCATATCACATTTGCCTAGCAGCCATTGTTTCACCGCGAATTCGTCGTTCGTTTAGCTTGCTGTGGCAAGAGAAGCGCACCTTTTCCTGGCCTTTTTTACCCGAATGAAACAAAACAGAATGGATAATAAAGAAATCATTACACTCGAAAGTACGCCATATGGAATTTACGAACCACGTACAAATGTGTGTATAACCTTCGCTCTCGCTCGGGAAAAATAAAAAAATCACACTCTTTTCGTAAACGTCATTGCTTCATCAAGTGATACTCTCAAAATAAAAGATATGCTTATTTTCTGTAAATTCTTATATATAATGTAATATTAAGCTTATAATTGATCAAAGTCTAAGACTGCATCTCCTAAATTCTGTGAAACGTGATCGTAAAGTATACAGGTTTTGCTGCGATATTGTCATTAGATGGTGGTAATTTATTATGAATAATATTACAGACATGGTTTCATCTAATTGAGTCTGGAAGAATATTTTTAAACGACTTAATTGAAGTTAATTGAAGCTATTTATATAGGTACAATTTGCTTCTTTTCAAGGAATGCAAAGACTTCACCATAATGACAATGATTATCTTACCTAAACTAACATAAACTCACATGACTGAATGACTGAATGAATCATTCACATATGTCATGAGGATACGCCCTGTTTAATCGGATCTTTCTACAAGTTTGAAGAACGTATGGAGTATTTCTTTTTTAAACAAAACAGAATAACTTTGATTTGATTTGAACGCGATGTCTGAAGCTGAAGAGAGGTATGCCTCGCAGGGTATTGTGTAAGTGTTGAACATTGATAGCATCCTGTGGATATGCACCGGAAGCCAAGTGGTATTTCCTTCTATACGGGAAGGATGTACACTCGCCTTTCAGGTGGTAATGTCACAAGTGCTAATTAAATTACATTGGGCCTGATGCCGCACGTTCCAACCTTAATACTGACATTCAAAGACTAAATAAAGCGTTTGGGATCAGGTGGATTCGTGCGGTTCAAAAACATATTTATTTCAAAAGGGAAAGGGATTGGTAGTTGACAGCCTATCTTCATACCTCTCACATGTGGGTTTCGATATAATATTATGTTTTACCGGTCAATACAAAAAATGGAAGTAGCCAGTCTCTTCAGTGTGAGAGGTAGATTTAGGTCTCATCCGATTTTGAGATTTAAACTGTAAAATTGGTTGACCATTCAATCATTCTGCGATATTTAAAACTCTACTCTTTGTGTTAGGTACCACCACATCAATCAGATCACTTCATGCGAGCGGCCATTCAATGTGAACACCTTAAGGAAAATTGACTCGCATGGCTTAACCGAACCATGTACAATCGTTTAAGAACTATTTTTTATGGAATAATATTTAGCCATTGGTAAAATTTAACCTTATCGGAGATCACTTTATTTCAGAAAGTGGGCGTGCTACAATACCTTTAAAAATTATCATTAACTATGTTATATGTATATGTTTATGTTGCACATGTGCGATAAGCCCAATCTGTCGTTTCATTTATTTCATTGAGTGATTGAGAAAACCACGTGACATCGAATTGTGTGACTGTGTTTACAAGCACATGCGCCAGACCCTAAATATACATATACCTACCTAGCTATGTAACTTATAAAGAGTATAAGACATTATTGGATCCTACCATAGGACCGGACATCTTTTACTGGCTCAAATATGCTTTGTAATATTCGTAGATACAAGTTTCAATTTCCGGTCTAATTTAGCGCCTAATCTAAGACTATACTAAACATATGTTATATTTGCCCTGCAAATATTTTGCAGAGATTTTTTATTTTCAAAAGTTTATTTACTGATTAAAATTGCTTAATTGCAATGTTTGAATTTATAAGAAATAAATTTCATAATGGGTTTGTTCACTGTCTTATAAACGGTTCGAAAGTTCAAGTTAAACTGTTGTATAAATGCCGGAGCTTGTCGACCAATTTAACTTGCACTTTTCAAACCATTTATTAGCCAGGGAACAAACACATGAGGAAATCTATATCTTAATTATGTTATACCGGTAGGTGGGTATACGTATATGTACATATTTAGAGTCTGGCGCCTATGTTTACAATATACCAAGTTAACAGTTGACCAATTCTCTGTTGTGGTTAGTGTAGTAGTCTACGGTACATGTACATGTACTTGCCAACAGCAATGACTTGATTTAAAATTAACAGACATGTATTTTAAAAGCCACATTTAAAAACGTGAAATATCTATATTATTATGTTTAATTCATCTAATTTTTATTAATATGACGGAGATTTTCGACAACTACACTATGCTGGTCGTTTCAGTTGCTTTAAAATGACTTCTAGTCTTCGGGTAGCATGCGAAAAGCGTGCATCGCGTGCAGAGTATTGTCCGCTGACGGGGCGGACAGGTTAATCAGTGCGAACATGTAAATGTATTTTCCGGAGTTGAATGAGGAAGAATGTCAGAGACTTTAAGATTTAATTCTGAAATGTGTTACATATAATTTGTCTCTTTTGTCTCTCTAAATCAAACTATATATAACAATATCGATCTTTCAGTTAGAATTATGTGGTTTGAAAACGGGGCTACATCGTTTGTCTTACAACCGCCCATGCCCTTCAACAATAATAGTTGAATGTCATGGTTAGAGATGTATCCATACTTGTCGATACGATCGTGATTTACTTCACAATTGATGGTGTGATACCTTACCATTATTTGTAATTGTGGCCTTCTGCGGTACAATTTCTCAATGCATGGCATACCTTTTTCCAGTCCAGATTACTGGCAAGAGTTCTGCCTTGCATGTGTAAGTTGTCTGCTGTATGGATAATAACGAATTTAAAACACGTGCGGGGATGTCATATTTCTGCAATTCTTTCTCCTGACCAGTTGACTAACAGTTATTCTCATGTCATCACAAAATAATGCGAAATAAGTCCACAGTTCAGTATTCTAGTTTGAATTCAGATTATTATACCCCCGCTACGAAGTAGTCTTGGGTATATAGCGGTCCGTCCGGGCGTTTGTCCGGTTTTTGTTCCACTCATAATTCTGAAACCAGTTGTACGAAACTTGATATGTACAATCACCCTTATTTGCATAATTTATGCAAGTTTTCTCCGTTTTTCGACTTCGCCATTCATACTTTTTGTTCCACTCATAACTCAGATCCTAACTGTTCAAATGTCTTGTATCTTGATACATATAATCACCACGATGTGCACATCTGCCTTTTATATGTTTCATACTCTCATTTGCATAATCTATGGAAATATTCTAAATTTGTTTACTTCACCATTCACACTTCTATGTTCCTCTCATAACACTAAGTGTTCAAATGTTACGAAACCTGATTCTTATAACCACTGATGTGTAAATCTGTCATTTGTATATTTCATACACTCATTTACATATTTATTGCCATTTTTAAAATTTGTAGACTTTTACTTCTAAAAAACGTGTATAATCTATGAAGACATACTTACTCTACTTTAATAATACTTCTATGGTCTAAACATTGATGTCCTTGCTATTTTGAAACATTTTTTCTTTGACCAATGTTTAAAGCGGGGGTATATGAGTGAGCTCTGCTCACTAATTCTCTTGTTACCCAACAACAGAATAAACAGTAATTCTCATGAACAATCATTCGATAAAAGATTGAGAGACTGTTAAACCTTGCTTCAATTAATGTGAATTCAAAATCAATGTTTGAACGTGACGAGTAACATGTTAAAGAATAAAACATTCCAAACTAAAATGAATGCTTGCAAGGCGCAAGCAGTGTGCTGTTTGGTGAAAGACTCGAGTGAGTCTTGAAACTTTAAGCTGATGAGATCAAACATTTTGAAACAACGCAAACATGCTAAAAACCTCAAAAAAGCAAATGGAAGATTTTCAAGAATCCTATATTCACTATGTTTGTTGATAATGAGTTTACGACTGAAAATCACAAGTATAACTTAAATATTTAGTATCTGTCCGTTGCGCACTTTCAATAGAAGCTTTCACAGAGACGTGTTAAGTTCAACATGTCATTTTTTTGGTAGGACATAACTGTGACCACTACTCGAATGGTTCAACGTTCGTCTTACACCGACACAAATGTATATTACCCATATGGTTAAAAATAACCGAGTTAATATTTTTGATACGAGCAAATGGGCCCATATCACATTTGCCTAGCAGCCATTGTTTCACCGCGAATTCGTCGTTCGTTTAGCTTGCTGTGGCAAGAGAAGCGCACCTTTTCCTGGCCTTTTTTACCCGAATGAAACAAAACAGAATGGATAATAAAGAAATCATTACACTCGAAAGTACGCCATATGGAATTTACGAACCACGTACAAATGTGTGTATAACCTTCGCTCTCGCTCGGGAAAAATAAAAAAATCACACTCTTTTCGTAAACGTCATTGCTTCATCAAGTGATACTCTCAAAATAAAAGATATGCTTATTTTCTGTAAATTCTTATATATAATGTAATATTAAGCTTATAATTGATCAAAGTCTAAGACTGCATCTCCTAAATTCTGTGAAACGTGATCGTAAAGTATACAGGTTTTGCTGCGATATTGTCATTAGATGGTGGTAATTTATTATGAATAATATTACAGACATGGTTTCATCTAATTGAGTCTGGAAGAATATTTTTAAACGACTTAATTGAAGTTAATTGAAGCTATTTATATAGGTACAATTTGCTTCTTTTCAAGGAATGCAAAGACTTCACCATAATGACAATGATTATCTTACCTAAACTAACATAAACTCACATGACTGAATGACTGAATGAATCATTCACATATGTCATGAGGATACGCCCTGTTTAATCGGATCTTTCTACAAGTTTGAAGAACGTATGGAGTATTTCTTTTTTAAACAAAACAGAATAACTTTGATTTGATTTGAACGCGATGTCTGAAGCTGAAGAGAGGTATGCCTCGCAGGGTATTGTGTAAGTGTTGAACATTGATAGCATCCTGTGGATATGCACCGGAAGCCAAGTGGTATTTCCTTCTATACGGGAAGGATGTACACTCGCCTTTCAGGTGGTAATGTCACAAGTGCTAATTAAATTACATTGGGCCTGATGCCGCACGTTCCAACCTTAATACTGACATTCAAAGACTAAATAAAGCGTTTGGGATCAGGTGGATTCGTGCGGTTCAAAAACATATTTATTTCAAAAGGGAAAGGGATTGGTAGTTGACAGCCTATCTTCATACCTCTCACATGTGGGTTTCGATATAATATTATGTTTTACCGGTCAATACAAAAAATGGAAGTAGCCAGTCTCTTCAGTGTGAGAGGTAGATTTAGGTCTCATCCGATTTTGAGATTTAAACTGTAAAATTGGTTGACCATTCAATCATTCTGCGATATTTAAAACTCTACTCTTTGTGTTAGGTACCACCACATCAATCAGATCACTTCATGCGAGCGGCCATTCAATGTGAACACCTTAAGGAAAATTGACTCGCATGGCTTAACCGAACCATGTACAATCGTTTAAGAACTATTTTTTATGGAATAATATTTAGCCATTGGTAAAATTTAACCTTATCGGAGATCACTTTATTTCAGAAAGTGGGCGTGCTACAATACCTTTAAAAATTATCATTAACTATGTTATATGTATATGTTTATGTTGCACATGTGCGATAAGCCCAATCTGTCGTTTCATTTATTTCATTGAGTGATTGAGAAAACCACGTGACATCGAATTGTGTGACTGTGTTTACAAGCACATGCGCCAGACCCTAAATATACATATACCTACCTAGCTATGTAACTTATAAAGAGTATAAGACATTATTGGATCCTACCATAGGACCGGACATCTTTTACTGGCTCAAATATGCTTTGTAATATTCGTAGATACAAGTTTCAATTTCCGGTCTAATTTAGCGCCTAATCTAAGACTATACTAAACATATGTTATATTTGCCCTGCAAATATTTTGCAGAGATTTTTTATTTTCAAAAGTTTATTTACTGATTAAAATTGCTTAATTGCAATGTTTGAATTTATAAGAAATAAATTTCATAATGGGTTTGTTCACTGTCTTATAAACGGTTCGAAAGTTCAAGTTAAACTGTTGTATAAATGCCGGAGCTTGTCGACCAATTTAACTTGCACTTTTCAAACCATTTATTAGCCAGGGAACAAACACATGAGGAAATCTATATCTTAATTATGTTATACCGGTAGGTGGGTATACGTATATGTACATATTTAGAGTCTGGCGCCTATGTTTACAATATACCAAGTTAACAGTTGACCAATTCTCTGTTGTGGTTAGTGTAGTAGTCTACGGTACATGTACATGTACTTGCCAACAGCAATGACTTGATTTAAAATTAACAGACATGTATTTTAAAAGCCACATTTAAAAACGTGAAATATCTATATTATTATGTTTAATTCATCTAATTTTTATTAATATGACGGAGATTTTCGACAACTACACTATGCTGGTCGTTTCAGTTGCTTTAAAATGACTTCTAGTCTTCGGGTAGCATGCGAAAAGCGTGCATCGCGTGCAGAGTATTGTCCGCTGACGGGGCGGACAGGTTAATCAGTGCGAACATGTAAATGTATTTTCCGGAGTTGAATGAGGAAGAATGTCAGAGACTTTAAGATTTAATTCTGAAATGTGTTACATATAATTTGTCTCTTTTGTCTCTCTAAATCAAACTATATATAACAATATCGATCTTTCAGTTAGAATTATGTGGTTTGAAAACGGGGCTACATCGTTTGTCTTACAACCGCCCATGCCCTTCAACAATAATAGTTGAATGTCATGGTTAGAGATGTATCCATACTTGTCGATACGATCGTGATTTACTTCACAATTGATGGTGTGATACCTTACCATTATTTGTAATTGTGGCCTTCTGCGGTACAATTTCTCAATGCATGGCATACCTTTTTCCAGTCCAGATTACTGGCAAGAGTTCTGCCTTGCATGTGTAAGTTGTCTGCTGTATGGATAATAACGAATTTAAAACACGTGCGGGGATGTCATATTGTTTTTATAACACTTGTGCCAATAACATGATATTTCGCTCGCTCTACTTGGGAATGTCATTTTACAGTCACTGTTTTCTGTTGTAAAATCAATATAACATCACCGCTTGAATATTAATTTATATTTATTAACTTTTATTTCATTTATAGTACATTTATCTGAGGGATCATTAATCTTTTCAAAGTAATAATGTCTTTATCAATCAATTATAATTTGTCTTATCAAAACAACTTCATGTTGCCATCAACTGGTATTAAAATCGGAATATAATTTTAAAATGTAGAGCTTCATCAACAGTTGGTATAAATGCCTGTGAGATGTAATGATCATAAGACGCACACTTCTCTGGCAAAAGTATGAGGTATTTTGTCACTGACTGAATGAGAAAGTATTAGACAGAGGTTAACGTTTCATGTACTTTATTTTCATTTTCTGTAACGGAACAAGAAGAGAATTAAGCAATCCATAAGAACGATAACGTACACGTAGAATCTATAGTATTCTGTACATAATCCTCTTCCAACACAAACTCTCCTTTCAAAGGTTACACGTATAAACTATTGAGGGGGCGGGATAGTTACATGTTTGGATCAAAACGCCTGAGGTTCGAATCCCGCTCGGCAACTTTCTCTGCTATTGAGAATTCTTCAACATGCAGTAAGGTTTTTGTGCAATGCTACACTGCACATTTGCCACCCGTGCTAGTTTTAGCCGATATTCGAAGGTTTCACCTTAATGCCAAGTCACAATGTTGTTGTATGCTTTCTCCTTGCAATAATACCAACATACATGATAAATGTGAAATACTCTTAAAAGCGGCGTTTAGTCTGTATCGCCTCAAATGTCCAGGTGAATGGTAACCTCGAAGTAATTATCCAGTTACTATCCATTCCAATGCTTACTCACTGATCGATGCGTGTCAACAATGTCCTACAAAGTTCTTGTCCTATAGCTCGGCTACTTCCTGACCACGCCTGCAGTCAATAAACACCTAAGAGTTTGTTTTGTGTTGATCAGAAAGTAAATTTGTCTCTCCAGGATAACTGTGACCATGTGTTTGCATAATCACCAATATATCTGGTTACTGTTGCTGATGATAGTAGCCATTCTGTTACTGGACAATGAAATCATAAAGACATGATGTATTTGGTGATCAATAACGTACTAAGTAGTAAGAGTTGTGTAGGAACAGAACAAGGAGCTTTTCAAATATCTCTCGAAGGCTTTTCCAATATACAGAAATATGCAAAGGAAAATGATGTGAACATATATCAGACTAATCACCTGTTCATACTGCTTTAGGTGGGAAGAAAATACTTGAGTAACCATTGTTGGTGAAGAGTATTTTGTATTTGAAAAATCGTCTTTCTGTTGGCCTTATCTCATATTGAGTATTCAAGATGTATTCAAGATTGTAATGATTAAAATAATAGTTTACAAAGTTGTATCTGGAAATAAACTTGCAAGTATTTCGGTATTATTTACAGGTCATATTTCCAGGAAAGATGACCGAGAACAAATTATTGTATATAAAATATTTGGTTATGAATTGGTTTGAATTCGACAAAAGACAATGGGTTATGTATGTGCGACGGAGTAAATCATAATTACCATAATGCCTATATTTTCGTTCAGAAGGTTTTGCTGATAAGGAGGGCAAATAAACATCTGTGACGTGAAGTCGATATTATGAACAGACGTGGATTAAATAATGCTGATAGAATGGTATGAACAATTATGGATTGTCCTATTTCTGTAGACGAGCACTAACCACCTGGAACCATTTATAAGGACATCGATCATACTTGATAGGTGCCAGAAGAAGTGCTAGTTAAATACAGACATCTGTCAGGTTGGTAATAACCGAACACTTGTAGATTGTACAATATCTGTTCCTGATCTGAGAAGAGTCACTCGAAATGTCATTTTGATAAAGGCACTGATATGATCGATAGTAGCCAATAGGTGTACGCGAAATTGGAAAGTAAATGTTTACATTTAACACTGATTCTTACCAAAGCGGTCAACGATATGCCGGGTATTAAGCTTCATAATGGTAATGGGAATTACAGTACTTATTTGCATTTTGATTGATTGACGAAACTACTTTGCGCTTATTTTAGAATGGCTTTGCTCTCCTGTTTAAGCTAAATCACATAATTGAACAATTTCGAATATAACTGTTTGAAGTCACACGTCAGAAAAATATATGAAATATAACATATTGTTAAAACTATGATTCAGAAACCGTATTTACGGTACTAAACGTGCAAGAAGCAGCATGCAAGAGTCGCCGGCTGTACTGTCGTGACGTCATGGCTTTGTGACGTCATTAACCATGACGTCATTTGGTGACTTTTTTTGCGATTGTTACTTCACGTTTTCACTAAATTTCTCTCATTCTGCGATATTGTTTATATATAAACGAGTTGTTTACTATGTAAGTAAACCAATTTGAGAATCAAATTCAACAGTTACTTTAGAATGTTTCTAAAAAAAGATCACAAGTTGCAAACTATTTAGATATGCGTATCTTGAAAGTGGGAAATAGTTTATGAATGGCGTATGACTACAATGTGTATTTTACAGTTTAATGAAAGATCGTGAATAGGCGTCTTGCTTTTTAAGTTTTATGCATTTAAAATTATATTGGGTAAGAAAAAGAATAACCAACTCGGTGCTCGGAATTACGAATTATGTGTCCCTTGTTAATTATTAAGTCGAACTCCTCGCTAAAGCTCGGAGTTTATCACAATAATTAACTCATGACAGATAATCAGTAATTCCTCGCAACTCGTTGATTATTCTTATAATATGTCAAGATGGTAATAAACTGAAGAAAGACCACGAGCGTGGGTGATGGACAGTGTTTAAAAACAAAAGCTGTACCATTTACCATAATGAACCAATGTATCCTTTAGTTCATTCCGAAATGTCAGTAAAATTGGACACCATTAGTGACGAACGCATCGAATTGAAAAAAGGCTATGATGACATTACCAAATTATAAAAAAGTATGTAGCTTGCTTAAATATCATATTCATTGACTATTTGCTCATGTTTGATGGTGATTGTTATTAGCAACTGAGCAACTGATACATGTTCTACTCTAATCATTGTTAAACATTAGAAATACATAATGAATATCATGTCCAGGCAAACTAAAATAATTTTGAAGATCAACTTATCCTTAAGATGACAAAGTGAACAATACGTTCTTGTAGCTTCATCCCCGTTCACTGATTGGTTGCTATACTACATAGCAGCAATTGATACTAATAGTATGATTTTTATATTTTAAATATTATATGTCCATTCTGAATGACAGCCTGATGAACAATCATGATCGACAATTTTTAAAAGGTAACATACCGAATAACCACCGCACACTCAACGAGTAAAGAGTGCATCATATACGGCTGAAGTTTTCCTCATTTCACACGATATAGAATTTGTTTTACAGATCCTGTCAAGTCTAAAGAGGGAATTCATAACAAGACGTAGTTTTAGATACATTGCTTTTTTTAGTAAAAAGATGTAATCAAAGAAAACTCTGAAAACCGTTTTACCTAACATTAAATCATGATGGAAATAAAAGTTCAGTCAAGACACTTGTAATAATAACATGCTTAACCCATCAACTTAAAGCAGTCAATATCACCAGACAGTGACGATCAAGCCAATATCTATTGAGCTCTGCAGTTCAGTGTCAAAGGACCTCGCGTGGCCTGTTTGATGTGTCTGCAAACCAACGTTAAGAAATGTGCGTCTTGTAACCTAATTTTATTGCTCAGATGGATTTGAATTGATTCTTCATTGGCTTTCAGTGTTGGCTGATTCTCATGGTAAAGGGTTTCAACCCACCCAATGTACAATGGCGAAAGTAATCCATAACTCAATGAATGTGTATAACTATAGGTCTGAAATGGGCGGTCTATCGTTCAGAATATCACGTGGTTAAATGTGTGTGACCCTTAAGTATCTATTTGATGTATTTGCTAAGTTGGGCCATTTCACTAAGTAGAGAACCATGTCTACCTTTCTGAATTACAAAATGTATTTTCTGCGAGCTATTCATCTGTATCTAATGACTAAGGATGTTCTTTTGGTTTGTATTTTGGATTGATGATCTAGGTCGTTATGTTGTTAGATAACTAGACGTTTAAAGTAAGTGTTATGGTAGAAGGCGCGATTATTAAAAGTTCAGCCACTGTGGCCTGTTTTATGTCAATAGTCAACTAAGTCACTGTGCTTACATATTATTAATTGCGTTTCATGATATTTCATTTGTTTTAAAAACTATTACACATACAATATGTGCTGATTTCAGTTCAAATAATTCCACTCAACTTGACTATTCATCCTCAATCACCAAATATCTCATAAGTTGCAACATGATTAGGAATGTACAGTGGAACAAATAACCAATCACAGATTTAAAACCATTTGAGGTTAAGAGTGTCTATTATTGTTTCTCATAGTTATTCAAGTATATATGTATGATATCCCACTGAATCCGCTTAGGTAGCCTTTATTGTGACCAAATTAACAAATGTCCTAATTCCAACTCCTTGCATGCAAATAGCCAATTACACTGATAACTCTATTGGTCCGTTTCGCGAGTAGTCATTTCGTAGTGGATGAAAGGCTAATCTAAGACCGACATGCAACTTTGTATCAGACTAAATGAGATCGAAATGAAAGATGTTAATACATTCATTCATAACCTGTACAATAATGAAGTTGGTGAGGAAATAGAACCAAGCATTAATTTGCAAGTCCAACACTTGTTGATCAGTTGACAGTATGTGTCCTGGTTTGAGACGAATAACACACCTTCACTTACAACTTGGCTTATTTCCATGCTTAAAATTGATAGATAAACTTGGTAGAGCTCTCTGCTTTGTTCGCATAGGAAAATTAAATAAATGCAGCAATTCTTAAAATTAGCCATTGATGAACAATAGCGCGAAGTATGACGTGCAAGTGAAGTTGTATGCATTATGGGATTGTCTTTCACATGTTCTTTTACAACTCTCATCGAAGGAGGATTTCAATATCTTTTATTTTTTTTTATAAAGATTATATTATGAATTGATTGATTGATAAATATTTGAGCGAATAATTGAAAAGATTACTCAATGTCAAACAAGATCGGAATTACGTTTCTTCTTGAAAATCAGAGATTTTTGCAAAATTCTCTTTTCTAAAGCCCCTTTGACGAGTTTACAACCAACAGGTTTAATGGCAAATCCTTTATGTACAATCAACGCGCAATAGCAGATAAGCTGTTTAAGTCTACATCACTTAATGTGAATTGAAATCAAAGTGTGCACGTGACAAGTAACACTTAAAGGCTTATAGCCTGCCGGATTTAAAGAACCTCTTACAACGGACAAGCTGAATGCTCTTGAGGAGAAAATGAAAAGTGTCTGTTTTTCAAATATGTGTTAAGAGAAGATGAACAAGATTGAAGCAGCTCTAACGTGACATTTATGCCTAATGGAACTTCAAGAGTTAGATCGTATTTCATGGAACTTGAATATACCCTGTTTAAGGGTGATGCTGTGAGGATAAATATTCTCTTGTGGAAACGAAGACTAAACAAGTAGAATGCAAATGTGTTTGTAAAGACATAGAAACAATACCAAATCTATGACCAGAAAGGATAGGGACATAAAATTGTCTTTCAACTAAACAAGGTCCGATGCTATCGAATGGTTTGTCTGTTTAATTCGGGCAATGCTTGTTAAATCAGTTATCAAATAAACAAATAATATTCCCTGTATTGCTTGAATGAAGTCAACCATTTGCGTACATACTATGTACAAAATTATGTTCGTTCCCAAATAAGTATGTGAACACAACTGAAACTTCGAATCCATTCTACGATTTATATTATATTTTGTGAAATGTACATACACATATTTGTAAACTTCAACTGCAAAGGACGAACATTATATAAACTGACAGCAACACTTTATTAGAAATTATTTTTGAAACACGATTTTTCATTTGCATTTATCGATGTGTACATTCAGGTAGACTTAAACTACTGAACTTGGAAATCTTTATATTGATATGAATTTAATGATAACACTTTTATAAATGCTCTTGTAAAGTTGGGTGTAAAATATTACTTACGCTCACGAATATCGAATGTACACAAGCAGGGCTTATCAAATGCCGGTCGTGACGTAACCCACGGCAGTATACACTTCAATGACCACAACAGCCTTTTATATATGTCCTCCTTGGGCGGTATGGCAAATTGAGAGAACAACTAGATGCTAAGACAGAAGATGTAGATGACACAATGCTGCTACATAAAATATACGGTTGTTCTCGTTTGATGTCACGTGAAAAGAGCAGTATGCCTGGTATGACCTCGGTGGTGAATGATTGATGAAACTTTGTATACATCACTTGTCTCATCATGTATATATTAGATGTTATATCTGAAGTGTTACTCTTTTAAATGTTTCCAACCGCTATGTGAATGGATAAAAACATATCTTTCTTTAGTGTGTATAAAGGCATATTGGGACCACTGCATTCATTAGTGATATTCTGGGCTGGAAAACATCAAAAGTTGAGTAGAATCTTAAATGCCTCTTTGAAATAATGATGAGGATAATATATTGAACTAATCATTTGATGTGAAGTTATCTTCATGAGTAACTACACAGAACTTCTATAATGTTTTTCTAATCAAAGAATTTATTTTTCTTCTGCAATATTTCTGTGATATTCTTTTTACTTTAAGTAGATCTCATTTGAATTATTGATTAATTTGATAAAAACAATTTTGTTTTTTATAATAATCAGATAAATCGTATTAGCTTAAAAGGAGTTTGGTGAAGAATTCGATATGGTCCAGAAGTTTTATATTCCTTGAAAAGATGAAAGCCTACATTCATCAATTTCATTTCCGAAGTCCCATAAAAAGGTTGTGATGTCATGTAGTGTGAAGGCAACAGACAGCCAGAAAGAGAACCGTTCGTTTGACGCATCGACGAACATACATTGTAACGCAACAAGTCCAGGATATAGTTGTCTGTTGAATATTTTCAACATCTTTCACAATATGAACTCAAGAGAATTTAGTGAGATATATTTATTATACTTACTATATTTACCGAACTTGAATTTTAATATAGATTGATTGTTTACTCAAATAAAAATGGGTTATACTACAAAAAGCTCAATCACAGTTTTATTGAAAACATAAAGATAAAAGCTCTAGGAGAATTATGTTATCGCCGGTGAAGGGGAACAAGTAGATAACTTATACTAGAGTATAAATATATTTCATGCAACGAATTTGATTTCACACCCACCAATCCTGGCCCGTCCTTTTTCAATCCTGTTGTTTCCATTTGAGAGCCTGTTAGGGTCCTGGATGAATAAAGACTTTTTAGAACAGCGTGTTTAGACTTCATTGACAGGGGACATTTTGATAACAACAAAAGTGCTTAATAATTGAAACATATGAGATAAATATAATGCTATTAATTTACATCTCTGACTAGCCTTCTAATTTCCGTCCCAATGAAAATATTTCGGTAATTGTAGTATACAGATTCCAGATATATTTACTATTATGAAATTGACAAATTAATAGGTAAATGTTTGAATCTACTTTTGTAATATAACATATACAGTCCAGTGTTTAGTGGTATGTTAAGTTTCAACGTTTATTGTACACACTCGATGGTTTGGTGAGAATATCCTTTGTCTACCAAAAACGTGAACAGACGGGATAAAACATTCTATCATTTCCAGCATTATAAGTCTTAAACATGCCAAAAGAAAGTTTGCATAGACATTTATTGAATATATTTACACTGGATGAGGACGAGAGAAAATATCTGATACAAAATATGTTTTTAAAGAACATAACATTGATTATTCTTCATTACACCCGAGAAGTACATTTTGTTACTTACAGTCCTTAAATAAAGGTTGTCATCTCTCGCCCAGTGTCCGAGGTTATTTTTATGATATCAAAAGGAGCAACACTAGGTCAGATTCAATCACAATTTACTAAATTACATTGAAAATATCTTTTATCCATTAGTCGTAGAACACATATCAGAATTCAAAACACCATGTAAATGGAATGAATGAATCTTTTTCTGAAACAAAATGCACTGGTAATTTGATTTGGAATATTAAAGTCAAATTACAATTTTTGTTTTATTATTATTGCTCACTATTGTTTCATGTCATCTATAATTACCTGACAAGGGTCATGTACTGTAGATCTTCAGCATTCTGACCACACCTGTTATTAATGATACATTAAGGACTGTTTCAGCTGAGATGAATGGGATAATTGTGTAATTTTAGAAACAATATTTAAAGTTACTATCCTTCTTTTGGTTCTTAGCAATGCATGATTTCTTCTTCAACACCACTGGACTGTTTGTTGATCATTAAGTGCAGGGTTATACGAGTTCGTTAGGATTAGACAGATGTCCTTTGAAATATTTATACCTCATATGTTCTTTAAACATGCCCTTTGTCCTGTTTCTACAATGTTTAAATCCTGTCCAAACCCACTATTAATCATAATACTGATTAAGAAGTACTTTCACAACACTAACTACATGTCAATGACTTTAACAAAACCAGTCAAATTGTAAGTCTTGGCAATAGTCAATGTCACTAAATGCCAAAAAAATAGCTTGATACCAAATTTTCACAAAAATCTTAAAAAGTTCTCCTAAACTTGCAGAACCCCAAGAATGAAGGCTCCGTGTTCAATGACATTGTACAATAATAATGTCACTGTATGGACTGAGGGTTTAACGTCGCTTTCAAGTGTATTTTACTTAAATCTTGGCTGCTAGTATTATGGCAGAGAAAAAGCCCATAATGCCAAGGCTATGTAAAGAGAAGCGGACCTTTTCCTTTTTTTTTTACGCAAATGAAACAAAACAGAATGGATAATAAAGGCATCATTACACTCGAAAGTACGCCATATCGAATTTACGAACCTCGTACAAATGTGTGTATAACCTTCGCTCTTGCTCGGGGAAAAAAAAAATCACACTCTTTTCGTAAACGTCTTCTCGAAACAAAATTGTCTGTAAATTCTTATATATAATGAAATATTAAGCTTATAATTCATTAAAAGTCTAAGACTACATCTGCTAAATGCTGTGAAACGTGATCGTAAAGTATACACGTTTTGCTGCGATATTGTCATTAGATGTCTACTCTGCAGGTGGTAATTTATTATGAATAGTTAATTGAAGCTATTTATATAGGTACAATTTGCTTCCTTTCAAGGAATGCAAAGACTTCACCATAATGTCAATGATTATCTTACCTAAACTAACATAAACTCACATGACATAATGACTGAATGAATCATTCACATATGTCATGAGGATACGCCCTGTTTAATCGAATCTTTCAACAAGTTAGAAGAACCTATGGAGTATTTCTTTACACTGTCGATATTAAATATTTTAAACAAAACAGAATAACTTTAATTCGATTTGAACCCTATGTCTAAGGCAGAAGAGAGGTACGCCTCGCAGGGTCTTGTGTAAGTGTTGAACATTGATAGTATCCTGTGGATATGCACCGGAAGCCAAGTGGTATTTCCTTCTATACGGGAAGGATGTACACTCGCCTTTCAGGTGGCAATGTCACCAGTGCTAATTAAATTACATTGGGCCTGATGCCGTACGTTCCAAACTTAATACTGACATTCAAAGACTTAATAAAGCGTTTGGGATATGGTGGATTCGTGCGGTTTAAAAACATATATATTTCAAAAGGGAAAGGGATTGGTAGCTGACAGCCTATCTTCATACCTCTCCCATGTAGGTTTCGATATAATATTATGTTCTACCGGTCAATAAAAAAATTGAAGTAGCCAGTGAGATTTTGCTCTATAAAATTGGTTGACCATTCAATCATTCTGCGATACCACCACATCAATCGAATCAATTCATTCGAGCGGCCATTTAATGTGAACACCTTAAGGAAAATTGACTCGCATGGCTTAACCGAACCATGTACAATCGTTTAAGAACTATTTTTTATGGAATATTATTTAGCCATTGGTAAAAATTTAACCTTTTCGGAGATCACTTTATTTCAGAAAGTGGGCGTGTTACAGCACCTATAAAAGTATCATTAACTATGTTATATGTATATGTATATGTTGCACATGTGCGATAAGCCCAATCTGTCGGTTCATTTATTTCATTGAGTGGTTGAGAAAACCACGTGACATCGAATTGTGTGACTGTGTTTACATGCACATGCACCAGACCCTAAATATACATATACCTACCTAGCTATGTAACGTATACAGAGTATAAGACGTTATTGGATCCTGCCATAGGACCGGACATCCTTTACTGGCTCAAATATGCTTTGTAATATTCGTAGATACAAGTTTCAATTTCCGGTCTGATTTAGCCCCTAATCTATGACTATACTAAACATTTGTAATATCTGCCCTGCAAATATTTTGCAGAGATTTTTTATTTTTAAAAGTTTATTTACTGATTTAAATTGCTTAAAATACAATGTTTGAATTTATAAGAAATAAATTTCATAATGGGTTTCACTGTCTTATAAACGGTTCGAAAATTCAAGTTAAACTGTAATATAAATGACGGAGCTTGTCGACCAATTTAACTTGCACTTTTCAAACGATTTATTAGCCAGTGAACAAACACATTATGAAATCTATTTCTTAATTATGTTATACTGGTAGGTAGGAATACGTATATGTACATATTTAGAGTCTGGCGCCTATGTTTACAATATACCAAGTTAACAGTTGACCAATTCTCTGTTGTAGTTAGTGTAGTAGTCTACGGTACATGTACATGTACTTGCCAACAGCAATGACTTGATTTAAAATTAACAGAAATGTATTTTAAAAGCCACATTTAAAAACATGAAATATCTATATTATTATATTTAATTCATCTCATTTTATGAATATGACGGAGATTTTCGACAACTCCACTATGCTGGTCGTTTCAGTTGCTTGACTTCTAGTCTTCGGGTAGCATGCGAAAAGGGTAATCAGTGCGAACATGTAAATGTATTTGCCAGAGTTGAATGAGGAAGAATGTCAGAGACTTTAAGATTTTATTCTGAAATGTGTTACATATAATTTGTCTCTTTTGTCTCTCTAAATCGAACTATATATAACAATATCGATATTTCAGTTAGAATTATGTGGTTTGAAAACGGGGCTACATCGTTTGTCTTACAACCGCCCATGCCGTTCAACTATGATAGTTGAATGTTATAGTTAGAGATGTATCCATACTTGTCGATACGATCGCGATTTACTTCACTTTTACATTTCATCATTTACTTGATGATGTGATACCTTACCATTATTTGTAATTGTTGCCTTCTTCGGTACAACTTCTCAATGCAAGGCATACCTCTTACCAGTCCCGATTACTGGCAAGAGTTCTGCCTTGCATTTGTAAGTTGTCTGCTGTATGGATAATAACAAATTTCAAACACGTGCGGGGATGTCATATTGTTTTTATAACACTTGTGCCAATAGCATGAAATTTCTCTCGCTCTACTTGGGAATATGTCATTTTACAGTCACTGTTTTCTGTTGTAAAATCAATATAACCTCACTGCTTGAATATAAATTTATATTTATTAACTTTTATTTCATTTATCGTACATTTATCTGAGGGATCATTAATATTTTCAAAGTAACAATGTCTTTATCAATCAATTATAATTTGTCATATCCAAACATTTGCATGTTGCCATCAACTGGTATTAAAATCGGAATATAAGTTTAAAATGTAGAGCTTCATCAACAGTTGGTATAAATGCCTGTGAGATGTTATGATCATAAGACGCACACTTCTCTGGCAAAAGTATGAGGTATTTTGTCACTGACTGAATGAGAAAGTATTAGACAGAGGTTAACGTTTCATGTACTTTATTTTCATTTTCTGTAACGGAACAAGAAGAGAATTAAGCAATCCATAAGAACGATAACATACACGTAGAATCTATAGTATTCTGTACATAATCCTCTTCCAACACAAACTCTCCTTTCAAAGGTTACACGTATAAACTATTGAGGGGGCGGGATAGTTACATGTTTGGATCAAAACGCCTGAGGTTCGAATCCCGCTCGGCAACTTTCTCTGCTATTGAGAATTCTTCAACATGCAGTAAGGTTTTTGTGCAATGCTACACTGCACATTTGCCACCCGTGCTAGTTTTAGCCGGTATTCGAAGGTTTCACCTTAATGCCAAGTCACAATGTTGTTGTATGCTTTCTCCTTGCAATAATACCAACATACATGATAAATGTGAAAAACTCTTAAAAGCGGCGTTTAGTCTGTATCGCCTCAAATGTCCAGGTGAATGGTAACCTCGAAGTAATTATCCAGTTACTATCCATTCCAATGCTTACTCACTGATCGATGCGTGTCAACAATGTCCTACAAAGTTCTTGTCCTATAGCTCGGCTACTTCCTGACCACGCCTGCAGTCAATAAACACCTAAGAGTTTGTTTTGTGTTGATCAGAAAGTAAATTTGTCTCTCCAGGATAACTGTGACCATGTGTTTGCATAATCACCACTATATCTGGTTACTGTTGCTGATGATAGTAGCCATTCTGTTACTGGACAATGAAATCATAAAGACATGATGTATTTGGTGATCAATAACGTACTAAGTAGTAAGAGTTGTGTAGGAACAGAACAAGGAGCTTTTCAAATATCTCTCGAAGGCTTTTCCAATATACAGAAATATGCAAAGGAAAATGATGTGAACATATATCAGACTAATCACCTGTTCATACTGCTTTAGGTGGGAAGAAAATACTTGAGTAACCATTGTTGGTGAAGAGTATTTTGTATTTGAAAAATCGTCTTTCTTTTGGCCTTATCTCATATTGAGTATTCAAGATGTACCTTTGTAATGATTAAAATAATAGTTTACAAAGTTGTATCTGGAAATAAACTTGCAAGTATTTCGGTATTATTTACAGGTCATATTTCCAGGAAAGATGACCGAGAACAAATTATTGTATATAAAATATTTGGTTATGAATTGGTTTGAATTCGACAAAAGACAATGGGTTATGTATGTGCGACGGAGTAAATCATAATTACCATAATGCCTATATTTTCGTTCAGAAGGTTTTGCTGATAAGGAGGGCAAATAAACATCTGTGACGTGAAGTCGATATTATGAACAGACGTGGATTAAATAATGCTGATAGAATGGTATGAACAATTATGGATTGTCCTATTTCTGTATAAGAGCACTAACCACCTGGAACCATTTATAAGGACATCGATCATACTTGATAGGTGCCAGAAGAAGTGCTAGTTAAATATAGACATCTGTCAGGTTGGTAATAACCGAACACTTGTAGATTGTACAATATCTATTCCTGATCTGAGAAGAGTCACTCGAAATGTCATTTTGATAAAGGCACTGATATGATTGATAATAGTTTAAATTAAACACCGATTCTTAACCAAGTGGTCAAAGATATGCCGGGTATTAAAGTTTTCATAATGGTCATGGGAATTACAGTTTTTCTAAATATAACTTGCATTTTGATTGATTGACGAAACTACTTTGAGCTCATTCTAGAATTGCGTTGCTCTCCTGTTTAAGCTAAATCACATAATTGAACAATTTCGAACATACCTGTTTGAAGTCACACGTCAGAAAAATATATGAAATATAACATATTGTTAAAACTATGATTCAGAAACCGTATTTCCGGTACTAAACGTGCAAGAAGCAGCATGCAAGAGTCGCAGACTGTACTGCCGTGACGTCTTGGCTTTGTGACGTCATTAACCATGACGTCATTTGGTGACGTAATTACACTCCTATCTTGCATTTAAACCGTGCGAATGTTACTTCACGTTTTCACTAAATATTCTCATCCTGCGATATTGTTTATTTATAAACGAGTTGTTTACAATGTAAGTATAATATGTCAGGATGGTAATAAACTGAAAGGAATATCAAGAGCGTGGGTGATGGACAGTGTTTAAAAACAACATAATGAACCAATGTATCCTGCGTTCTTTCCGAAATGTCAGTAAAATCGTACACCATTAGTGACGAATGCATCGAATTGAAAAAAGGTTATGATGACATTACCAAATTATAAAAAGTATGTAGCTTGCTTAAATATCATATTCCTTGACTATTTGCTCATGTTTGATGATGAGTGTTATTAGCAACTGAGCAACTGATACATGTTCTACTCTTATCATTGTTAAACATCAGAAATACATAATGAATATCATGTTCAGGCAAGCTAAAATAATTTTGAAGATCAACTTATCCTTAAGATGACAAAGTGAACAATACGTTCTTGTAGCTTCATCCCCGTTCACTGATTGGTTGCTATACTACATAGCAGCAATCAAAAACAAGTATAGCGATCTCAATTAAGGTGAATGTAATGGCCCGTTCTCTCGGTACGATTTGAAGTTACAATTTGTAGGACCATCCTAAATTATTGACACAAAGTATGCATTTCATTTCGGAATTAACGACTTTTAAGTTGCACTTTTCAGATAGTAACTACAATTCATACCATAGGATTGGGCTACCTACCAATCTAAGATTGATACTAATAGTATGATTTTTATATTTTAAATATTATATGTCCATTCTGAATGACAGCCTGATGAACAATCGTGATCGACAATTTTTAAAAGGTAACATTCCGAATAACTACTGCACACTCAAGGAGTAGATAATGCATCATATACGGCTGAAGTTTTCCTCATTTCACACGATATAGAATTTGTTTTACAGATCCTGTCAAGTCTAAAGAGGGAATCCATAACAAGACGTAGTTTTAGATACATTGCTTTTTTTAGTGAAAAGATGTAATCAAGGAAAACCCTGAAAACCGTTTTACCTAACATTAAATCATGATGGAAATAAAAGTTCAGTCAATACACTTGTAATAATGACATGCTTAACCCATCAACTTAAAGCCATCAATATCACCAGACAGTGACGATCAAGCCAATTTCTATTGAGCTCTGCAGTTCAGTGTCAAAGGATCTCGCGGGGCCTGTTTGATGTGTCTGCAAACCAACGTTAAGAAATGTGCGTCTTGTAACCTAATTTTATTGCTCAGATGGATTTGAATTGATTCTTCATTGGCTTTCAGTCTTGGCTGATTCACATGGTAAAGGGTTTCAACCCACCCAATGTACAATGGCGAAAGTAATCCATAACTCAATAAATGTGTATAACTATAGGTCTGAAATGGGCGGTCTATCGTCCAGAATATCACGTTAAATGTGTGTGACCCTTAAGTATCTATTTGATGTATTTGCTAAGTTGGGCCATTTCACTAAGTAGAGAACCTTGTCTACCTTTTTGAGTTACAAAATGTATTTTCTGCGAGCTATTCATCTGTATCTAATTACTAAGGATGTTCTTTTGGTTTATATTTTGGATTGATTATCTAGGTCGTTATGTTGTTAGATAACTAGACGTTTAAAGTAACTGTGATGGTAGAAGGCATGATTATTAAAAGTTCAACCACTGTGGGCTGTTTTATGTCAAAAGTCAACTAAGTCACTGTGCTTACATATTATCAATTGCGTTTCATGATATTTCATTTGTCTTAAAAACGTATACACATACAATATGTGCTGATTTCAGTTCAAATAATTTCACTCAACTTGACTATTCATCCTCAATCACCAAATATATCATAATTTGCAACATGATTAGGAATTTACGGTGGAACAAATAACTAATCACAGATTTTAAACCATTTGAGTTTAAGAGTGTCTATTATTGTTTCTCATAGTCATTCAAGTATATATGTATGATATCCCACTGAATACGCTTAGGTAGCCTTTATTGTGACCAAATTAACAAATGTCCTAATTCCAACTCCTTTCATGCAAATAGCCAATTACACTGATAACTCTATTGGTCAGTTTCGCGAGTAGTCATTTATGTGGTGGATGAACGGCTTATCACAGACCGACATGAAACTTTGTATCAGACTAAATGAGATCGAAATGAAAGATGTTAATACATTCATTCATAACCTCTACAATAATGAACGTTGGTGAGGAAATAGAACCAAGCATTAATTTGCAAGTCCAACACTTGTTGATCGGTTGACAGTATGTGTCCTGGTTTGAGAAGAATAACACACCTTCACTTACAACTTGGTTTATTTCCATGCTTAAAACTGATAGATAAACTTGGTAGAGCTCTCTGCTTTGTTCGCATAGGAAAATTAGATAAATGCATCAATTCTTAAAATAAGCCATTGATGAACATTAGCGCGAAGTATGACGTGCAAGTGAAGTTGTATGCATTATGGGATTGTCTTTCACATGTTCTTTTACAGCTGTCATCGAAGGAGGATTTCAATATCTTTTATTTTTTTTATAAAGATTATATTATGAATTGATTGATTGATAAATATTTGAGCGAATAATTGAAAAGATTACTCAATGTCAAACAAGATCGGAATTACGTTTCTTCTTGAAAATCAGAGATTTTTGTAAAATTCTCTTTTCTAAAGCCCCTTTGACGAGTTTACAACCAACCGGTTTAATGTCAAATCCTTTATGTACAATCAACGCGCAAAAGCAGATAAGCTGCTTAAGTCTACATCACTTAATGTGAATTGAAATCAAAGTGTGCACGTGACAAGTAACACTTAAAGGCTTAAAGCATGCCGGATTTAAAGAACCTCTTACAAGGGACAAGCTGAATGCTCTTGAGGAGAAAATGAAAAGTGTCTGTTCTTCAAATATGTGTTAAGAGAAGATGAACAAGTTTGAAGCATGACATTTATGCCTAATGGAACTTCAAGAGTAAGATCGTATTTCAAGGAACCTGTTTAAGGGTGATGCTGTGAGGATAACATACTCGTGTGGAAACGAAGACTACACAAGTAGAAGGCAAATGTGTTTGAAAATACATAGAAACAATACCAAATCTATGACCAGAAAGGATAGGGACATAAACTTGTCTTTCAACTAAACAAGGTCCGATGCTTTCGAATGGTTATGTTTGTCTGTTTAATTCGGGCAATGCTTGTTAAATCAGTTATCAAATAAACAAATAATATTCCCTGTATTGCTTGAATGAAGTCAACCATTTGCGTACATACTATGTACACATTTATGTTCGTTCCCAAATAAGTATGTGAACACAACTGAAACTTCGAATCCATTCTACGATTTATATTATATTTTGTGAACTGTACATATACATATTTGTAAACTTCAACTGCAAAGGACGAACATTATATAAACTGACAGCAACACTTTATTAGAAATTATTTTTGAAACACGATTTTTCATTTGCATTTATCGATGTGTACATTCAGGTAGACTTAAACTACTAAACTTGGAAATCTTTATATTGATATGAATTTAATGATAAAACCTTTATAAATGCTCTTGTATAGTTGGGTGAAAAATATCACTTACGCTCGCAAATATCGAATGTACACAATGCCGGTGACGTTACCCATGGCAGTATACGCTTCAATGACCACAGCAGCCTTTTATATATGTCCTCCTTGGGCGGTATGGCAAATTGAGAGAACAACTAGATGCCAAGACAGAAGATGTAGATGACTCAATGCTACTACATAAAATATACGGTGGTTCTCGTTTGATGTCACGGGAAAAGAGTAGTATGTCTGGTATGACCTCGGTGGTGGGTGGTTGATGAAACTTTGTATAATTCATAAATTAGATGTTATATCTGAAGTGTTACTCTTTTAAATGTTAAATTTATTAGTTGCTTAGTTCACGTAGTCAGTTCCAACCGCTATGTGAATGGATAAAACATATCTTTCTTTAGTGTATATAAAGGCATATTGGGACCACTGCATTCATCAGTGTATATTCTGGGCTGGGAAACATCAAAAGTTGAGTAAAATGTCTCTTTGAAATAATGATGAGGATAATATATTGAACTAATCATTTGATGTGAAGTTATCTTCATGAGTAACTACACAGAACTTCTATAATGTTTTTCTAATCAAAGAGTTTATTTTTCTTCTGCAATATTTCTGTGATATTCTTTTTATTTTTAGTAGTTCTCATTTGAATTATTTGATTAATTTGATAAAAACAATTTTTTTTATAATAATCAGATAAATCTTATTACCTTAAAAGGAGTTTAGTGAAGAATTTGATATGGTCAAGAAGTTTTATTTTCCTTGAAAAGATGAAAGCCTATATTCATCAATTCCGTTTCCGAAGTCCCATAAAAAGGTTTTGATGTCATGTAGTGTGAAGGCAACAGACAGCCAGAAAGAGAACCGTTCGTTGATGAACCCACTTTGTAACTCTTTTTGCAGTGACACAACAAGTCCAGGATATAGTGGTCTGTTGAACATTTTTAACGTCTTTCAAAAAAATGAACTCACAAGGATTTAGTTAGATATATTTACTATACTTAGTATTTACCGAAACTTTATATAGATTGTTTACTCAAATAACAAAAATGGGTTATACAACAAAAAGCTCAATCACAGTTTTATTGAAAACGTATAAATAAAAGCTCAAGGCGAATTATGTTATCGAAGGGGAAACACGTAGATAACTCATACCCATACTTCACACCCACCAATCCTGGCCCGTCCTTCTTCAATCCTGTTGTTTCCATTTGAGAGCCTGTTAGGGTCCTGGATGAATTAAGACTTTTTAGAATAGCGTGTTTAGGACTCACTGACAGTGGACATTTTGATAACAACATAAGTGCTTAATAGTTGTAAAAATATTAGATAAATAAAATGCAATGAATTTACATCCAAGACTAGCCTTCTAATTTCCGTCCAAATGAAAATATTTCGGTAAGTGTAGTATACAGATTCCAGATACATTTACTATTATGAAATTGACAAATTGATAACTAAATGTTTGAATCAAATTTTTTAATGGAACATATATATACAGTCCAGTGTTTAGTGGTATGTTAAGTTTCAATGTTTATTACACACACTAAGTTTCCCCTCGATGGTTTGGTGAGAACATCCTTTGGATACCAAAAACGTGAACAGACGGGATAAAAAGTTAGTGCCCAAAACGAAAACATTTTTTGCGTAAAAGTCTGTGTGTGCACCTTCATTTCAATATTCCTCTTTTTGGTCTCAATGGTTATATATTATCGGTTAGAGTACTGTTGAACTTATATATCACTTGTCTTGTTATGTGTATTCTTCCATCACCAATATTTCCTCTTTGGAGACATTGTCAGGTGTGAAGTGAGATGGGGTTAAAGCTGCTTTAAAGAGTTTTTCACTTATATCACAGCTGATTGTATTATGACAGGGAGAGAGATGGAACGCAATGTGGCTATGCATTGCGTTGAAACCTGCAAGCATCGGCTGGAACTAGCGAACCATGCGTGGCACTATACTATAAATTCAGTTTAGTATTGCACCCAAACCTTACTGCTTGTATAACAGTTCTCTACTGCAGACAACGTGCTGTGCCCCTGGCGGGATTCGAACCCCGGACCTCTTAATCTGAAGCCGAAACTGCTTACGCAGCTTACGAGTTATTACTATATCAACAATGATATACAATAAGTGCTCGAAACACGTGTTTGTTGAACGCTGATGGACTTCCTAATGTGTAACACAAAGATCCTTTGAACACTCGTATCTTGTATGAGAAGCAAGATAATGTGAACGCTCACAGGTGTCATCACTTCTGGAAACAATTGTCTGTTGTACACTGATGGACTGACAAACGTTGAAATATGAATGTAAAGGCCATGCATTATTGACAAAAACATACAGAAGATAAACGTTTTCGTTACAATTTGTCTTGATTTTGATTATATTACATGGGAGGTCATTACCATGAATTTCCCAATGGCATTGCAGTGACATTTATTCAGAAGAATATTTCATAATCTAGATTATGATCACTATTTTAAAACTTAACAACTATGACATCGGTGGAACTCAATTGCAAATCAAGAAAATTTGAATTGATAGTGGAATACACAATATTTCTAAAACGAATGCCATTGAAACATATCTTTCTTTCAGGCACTTATCCAATCTATCGAGTCTATAACATCTTATTTTCAAGTATTTATTGATCAATTTCATTTAACGTTATATGTTTGTCATGTCAACCCCACTGTAGATAAATGTTATGTTTAAAGGTCCCACAACAAGTTACGCGCTGCTGAACAAAAGTTTGTTACATTGCTATGTTTACATGACTTTAGAGACTTATACACAAATAACAAGTTTATAAATGGTTGTATTGTAGCAGTATTTGGTATCAAATGAAAGTACATCCAGTCAGGAATATTAATCTCTTTCGTTTTTCTCAGTACCTGTATTCGTTTAAACATACATTCCTGGAAACTGCGACAGGTATCTTTTTAGCCAAATACCAATATTTATTTACCAACTTTCAAAGCCCCTGGCTTGAAGTAGGCAATGCCTTAGTTGTTGCGTTACCAATAATGTCCCAGAGAGTCTAAATAGGGTTAATGTTTTGGGAATGCCAAGTGTATTCCAATTATGGTATGTTCCGAACAGCCCAAAATGAACGACAGCTCTTAGAAAATTGAGCAATGAATTTTATTTTGCAGAAATTTTATTTTTTAAGCAGAAAGACAAGACATTCTTATTGTGTTTTAGGTCATTAATGATCCCATTTTTGGAAATTACAGACCACCGTTTAAAATTCCAGCAGCAATTTTCAGACAATATCCCAAAAAATGAACTTGGGGGTTAGTCTTTTGCAGTCACCCCTGGACAATAACTTCTGTATCTCTTACTTTAAAGATGCCTTACTTACATCTTACGAATATTACTAAAACATGTGAAAATAGATTTGTCAGCGAAAGGAACATGGTTCCAATTTGGCTCCCAGTAAAATCTGCTGCTCTTTTCCAATTTCTTCTTAGTTCTTTTTCCACTCATTCAAAATGTGTTTTATGCATGATGACCTTGCATTTAAACCCAAATCGTTAGAGATTGTCAATATATGCATAATACCAACAATTTCCTAACTTCATTTGCATTTACAATGATTTGACTACCTTATTATGAGAAGAAAACACTACGTTTATAAGTGTTGTGGAAAATAATGAAACAAATGTTAAGAGAGTTGTGAATGTAACAAACTTTTGTTCAGCAGCTGTATATATACAGCAAAAACAATTATTTTCATTAAAACATATTTTTGGTATTTTTGGTATTGATCCCTTGTTTATAAATACGAAGTGTATATTGATGTAATTAATGGCTTCATTTATATAGTTGCTTATTGAGTGATGAAAATTAGCAGTAAAACTGTTTATGACATTTAAAATGGTCAAGTCATGAGTAATGGATTTAGTTTTTGTGTATAATAACATTAAAATGTTCTATAGGTCCTGGCTATTTTAGCATTAACGAAATCAATAATTTGTTCTCAAATCAAACCCTTAATAAAAGTATGGTGGAAAACTTTCTTTGATTCTGTAGAAATTTTCAAGAAATAATTCTTTTCCCGCGAAGCATTAAACAGTCAAGGATTTAAAGTCAATATATAGAAAGATGGTTGTTGAAAACCATATAAATCTTCCTTCAAATATAGATGTAACATGTATTTTACTGTATTAGTTCAGTTCACTCATCCAATGTTTCCTTCCTAACATTATACTAAACTGAGGATGAAATATTTACCAAAACGTCTCTTCTCAATGAGGAGTGGTATAGCATTTACATCAATTTTGTCATCAAATGATGAAGATGTCATATTGAAATTATCTCTGTTCATAAAACATGGCATGGATCTTAGACAAGACCTATTAAATAGTAACTAGTAATCTATGCTTTGCCTGTATATACTTAAACTTTCCTTTGTTTAATACTATATTTCTGCGAATCCTTACATTGTATTCCATTGTTATATCCACGCGCATCTCTGTAAAGATGTATATTGTTTATATATATATATATATGTGCATACCATTGTATATGGGCCAGAGGCCTTAAGCACAATAAACTTCTTTGACTTTGACTTTGACTTTGAACACAGCTCGTATGGGAATCCTTAATGGAATTCGTTAAGGTGGGTGATTTGAATACAGATCAGTAAATTTGTTTCTCCAAGATAACTGTGGCCATGTGTTTGCATAAGCACCAATATATCTGGTTACTGTTGCTGATGATAGTAGCCATTCTGCTACTGGACAATGGCATCATAAAGACATGATGTATTTGTAGATCAGTAACGTACTTAGTAGTAAGAGTTGTGTAGGAACAGAACAATGAGCTATTCAAATATCTCTAGAAGGCTTGTCCAATATACAGGAATATGCAAAGGAAAATGATGTGAACATATATCAGACTAATCACCTGCTCATACTGCTTTAGGTGGGAAGAAATGACTTGAGTAACCATTGTTGGGAAAGAGTATTTTGTATTCAAACAATCTTCTTTCGGTTGTCAATATCTCATATTAAGTATTCAAGATGTACCTTTGTAATGATTAAAATAATAGTTTTCAAAGTTGTATCTGGAAATAAACTTATTAAGTATATTAATAAGTATATCGAGATTATTTACAGGTCATTTTTCCAGGAAAGATGACTGAGAACAAATTAATGTATGTAAAATGAAACCAAAATATTTGGTTATGACTTTGAATTCGACAAAAGACAATGGGGTCTGTATGTGCGAAGGAGTGATTCATAATTACCATAATGATTATATAAGGTTTTGCTGATAAGGAGGGCAAATTTACCATCCATCTGTGACATGAGGTCGATATTATGAACAGACGTGGATCAAATAATGCGGATAGAATGGTATGAAAAATTATGGATTGTCCTATTTCTGTAGAAGAGCACTAGCCTTCTGGACCCATTTATAAGGACATCGATCATACTTGATAGGTGCCAGAAGAAGTGGTAGTTAAATACAGACACCTGGCAGGGTTTGTTATAACCGAACACTTGTAGATTGTACAATATCTGTTTCTGAGAAGAGTCACTCGAAATGTCATTTTGATAAAGGCACTGATATGATCGATAATAGCCAATAGGTGTACGCGAAAGTGGAAAGTAAATGTTTAAATTAAACACAGTATATGTCAGGATGGTAATTAATTGAAACAAAGATCATGAGCGTGGGTGATTGACAGTGTTTAAAAACAAAAGTTGTATCATTTAACATAATGAACCAATGTTTCCTGCATTCATTCAGAAATGTCAGTAAAATTAGTGACCATTAGTGACGAATACATCAACCTGAGAAAAGGCTATGATGACATTACCAAAGTAAAAAAGTATGTAGTTTGCTTAAATATCGATTTCCTTGACTATTTGCTCATGTTTGATGATGACTGTAGTTATCAACTGATACATTTTCTACTCTAATCATAATACGTAATGAATATCATGTTCAAGCAAGCTAAAATAATTTTGAAGATCAACTTATCCTTAAGATGACAAAGTGAACAATACGTTATTGTAGCTTCATCTCCGTTCACTGATTGGTTGCTATACTACATAGAAGCAATCAAAAACATGTATAGCGATCTCAATTCAGATGAATGTAATGACCCGTTCTCTAGGTACGATTTGAAGTTACAATTTGTAGGACCATCCTAAATTATTGACACAAAGTATGCATTTAATTTCGGAATTTACGACTTTTAAGTTGCACTTTTCAGATTGTTACTACAAATCATACCATAGGATTGAGCTTTAAGATTGACACTATTAGTATAAGGTTGATCTTTTAAATAGTATATGTCCATTCTGAATGACAGCCTGATGAACAATCATGATCGACATTTAAAAAAACAAACATTCCGAATAACTACTGCACACTTCAGGAGTATACGACTGATGTTTTCCTCATTTCACACGATTCAGAATTTATTTTACATATTCTGTCAAGTCTAAAGATTGTGTTCATAGCAAGACTTAGTTTCAGATACATTGGTTTTTTAGTAGAACGATTAGTCAAAGACAACTATAAAAACCGTTTTGCCTAAGCTTCAATCATGATTGCAATAAAGGTTAAGTCAATAATCAAGCTAAACCCATCAACTAAAAGCCATCGTTATCACCAGACAGTAGCCAATGTCTATTGAGCTCCCTGCAGTTCAGTGTCAATGGATCTGAGTAACCCGTGTGGGTGTCTTCAAAGCAACGTTAAGGAATTTGCGGCTTGTAAACTAATTTTATTGCTCACATAGATATGAATTGATTATTCATTGGCTTTCAGTTTTGGCTGATTCACATAGTAAAGGGCGCTTAGTTCCAAACCACCCACTACACAATGAGTAATGCAATCCATATATCAATGAATGTGTATAACTATTGGTCTGAAATAGGCCGTCTATCGTCCAGAATATCATAAAGTCACATGTGTGTGCACGTTAAGTATCATATTTTATGTATTTGCGAACTTTAGCCAACACTTTATGGACCATTTCACAAAGTACAGAACTGTGTCCACCTTTCTGAATTACAAAATGAATTTTGTTCTATCTATGTTGCTGTCTCTAATGACTTAAGATGTCTTTCAATTTATATTTGATTTTCCATCGCGTTAATATTTTATAAATATCATTAGTGGCTTTTGACATTGAGTCGCTTTAAAAAAAATGTAAGAATGTAAGACAAACTAGACATTTGAAGCAATGGAAGGTGTGAGTATTAAATGCTCAGCCACTGCAGTGATCGGTCTGATCTGCTTTGTCTAAGTGCAACAAAGTCATTGTCTTTAAAGATGCATCCATTGTGTTTCATGATATTTCATTTTCATAAATACGCGCCGATACACCATATGTGCTTATTTCAATTCAAATGATTTCACTCAACTTGCAAATTTGTCCCCAGTCTTCAAATATATAATAATTACTAGTTTCCAATTGCAATCGAGCAACATCATTATACATGGATTGAAACAAACCTACACGTTATATGTACATGCACATTAGTTATATGATCTAACAAACATTATTAAACCAAATAATTTGCCTTTTTTTCAATAAGTTTCAAAAATCACGTTTGACTAACTTACCCCTGTCAAACGAGTTGCATTGTCCAGCTTTCGATAAAAAATTATTACATTTACCTTGATATCGTCTCTATACTGAGCCAACTATCATTCAAATGGTAATTGTCGACAACAGTCGATACCTCTCGATATAATATTACCATTTATAACGTTTGATATATGTGACCCCCAACGACACAATGGATGCATCTTTAAGGATTCGGCCAATTCATTGTCAGAGCTGTAAGAACCCAGTTTGTTGTAATATCAGTCAATGACTATTTACATTAAAAAAAAACCTTTGGTCATATATTTATTTCTTAAATACATAGAGGGGGACATTTGAGGTTAAGAGTGTCTTTTATAAGTTCTCACAGTAATGCATAACGTCCATGTAATGTTAATATTCTTTGGTAATAAAAGTATTTGTTAAATACATAAAGGTGAGGTATATGGTAAACATGGTTCTTGATACTAAGGATATTGCAGAAGGACACATAACCAACAACGTAAATTACATACCTTGCACTTTTAAACCATTTGTCTGTTATTATCTCTCACAGTAACTGAAAATGTCCTTGAAATGAATTCGCTCAGGTAGCCGTTACAGTGACCCAATTAAACAATTTCCTTATTACTCGCCCGTGTAAGATACTGCAGTGTTATATTTATATGGCAATATTACACTAGTGTTATACCGCTGCACCTATCACAGGACAAAAAGTGGTGGAATCCATTTGCCGGATCCATCCGGATTCTCCCAAAAATTGGCGGATCCTGGTGAATCCAGAAGGATCCGGTAAGCAGATTCCACCACTTTTTGTCCCGTGTATGACGTCACAATTGTTTGCGGTTATGACGTCACAATGTGAGTAACGTCGTCAGAATAGTATCGGACCTGGCGCAATCATAGTTTTAAAGTCATGTCTGCTATTTCACTGGATTATAGTTGGGCGAGTAATAAACAGAATACTAAACTTCCTTCTATTTAATACCATTAAACTCGTGAATAATTTGGTATCAAACTCGCTTTCGCCCGTTTAATACAAAATCATAACTCGTTTAATAAAAATGTTATTAAATAGAAAGTCGTTTAGTATCCTCTACATACAGGACATAATTCGAAAATGCAAATAGCCAATTACACTGATAACTTTATTAGTCAGTTTATTCATTTCTGGTTGGATGAAGGTGAGGAGCGAGGCTAATCAAAGACTGACATGCGACTTTGTATCAGACTAAATGAGATCTGTCAACATCGAGATGAAAGATGTTAATACAGTCATTTATAACACGTACAATAAAGAACGTTGGTGAGGAAAAAGTAATAAGCTTTAAATAGCAGGTCTATCACCTCGAAATGTGGATTACTTGATGTATGTGTCCTGTTTGAAAAGCATCACACATTTTCAGCTACAACTTGTTTATTTTCATGCTTAAAATTGATAGATAAAACTGCGAACAAATAGATCAATCAGCATTTATAAAGTTCTATGTAAAACATGAAGTTTTGATATTGAGAACATTTGTGATATTTCCTTGAATTGGTCTGTGCTAGAGTATCGGTTTGAACTTCGTAGTCTCTGCTTTGCTCGCATAGACAAGTTAAAGAAATGCAACAAGGCTTAACTATTGGAGCGAATTATGACGTTTAAGGTAAGCTGTATGCATTATGGCATTGTTCTTTTACAACTGTCATCGATATGAGGATTTCAATATCTTTTAAATTGTTATGAAGGTTGTGTTATGAACTGATTGATTATTAAATCGTTGAGCGGATAATTAAAAAGATTACACAATGTCAAACGAGATCGGAATTAGGTTTCTTTTTGAAAATCAGATATTTTTTACAAAATTATCTTTTCCAAGGTCCATTGAACGAGTTTACAACCAGCTGGTTTAATGGAAACTCCTTATGTACAACCTAGGCGCAATAGCAGATAAGCTGCTTACGTCTATATCACTTAAGGTGAATTGAAATCAAAGTTTGCACATGACAAGTAACACTTAAATGATTAAAGCATGCCAGATTTAAAGAACCACTTACAAGGCACAAGCTGAATGCTCTTGAAGAGAAAATAAAATGTGTCTATTCTTCAAACATATGATAAGAGAAGATTAACAAGTTTGAAGCAGCTCTAACATGAGAACATTTATGCCTAATGGAACCTCAAGAGTTAGATTGTATTTCAAGGAACTTGCATATACCCAGATTATAGGTGATGCTGTGAGGAGAATCATACTCGTATGGAAACGAAGACTTAACAAGTAGAAGGCAATTTTTTGGGGAAATACATAGACAAAAAACAAATATGTGACCTGAAAGGATAAGGTCATTCGACCTTTAGATATCAAATTGTATTTCAACTAAACATGTTCCGATGCTATCAAATACTTATGTTTAACTTTTTAATTCTGCCAATGTTTGTTAAATTAGTTATATACAAAAAAACAAACAATATTCCCTATATTGCTTAAATGAAGTCAACCATTTGCGTTCATAATATGTACAAATGTATGTTCGTTCCCAAATGGGGGGCGGGATAGAGCAGTGGTTAGCGCGTTCGGCTTCGGATCAAGAGGTCCGGTGTTCGAATCCCGCCAGGTGCACGGCAACTTTGTCTGCAGTAGAGAACTGTTCTACACACAGTAAGGTTTGGGTGCAATGCTACACTGAATTTCAACGTAGTACCACCCATGGTTCGCTAGTTCCAGCCGATGCTCGCAGGTTTCACCGCAATGCATAGCCACATGGCGTTGCAGGCTTTCTCCTTGCCGTAATACTAGCAGCCGCGATATAAGTGAAATAGTCTTGAAAGCGGTGTTAAACCCCAATTCACCTCACCTCACCTCGTTCGTAAATGAGTACGTGAACACAACTGAAACTTCGAATCCATTCTACGATTTATATTATATTTTGTGAACTGTACATATACATATTTGTAAATTTCAACTGCAAAAGACGAACATTATATCAACTGACAGCAACACTTTATTAGAAATTATTTTTGAAACACGATTTTTCATTTGCATTTATCGATGTGTACATTCAGGTAGACTTAAACTACTAAACATGGAAATCTTTATATTGATATGAATTTAATGATAAAACTTTTATAAATGCTCTTGTATAGTTGGGTGAAAAATATTACTTACGCTCGCAAATATCGAATGTACACAAGCAGGGCTTATCAAATGCCGGTCGTGACGTAACCCACGGCAGTACACGCTTCAAAGACCACAGTAGCCTTTTTGTATATGTCCTCCTTGGGCGGTATGGCAAATTGAGAGAACACCTAGATGCCAAGACAGAAGATGCAGATGACACAATGCTGCTACATAAAATATACGGTTGTTCTCGTTTGATGTCACGGGAAAAGAGCAGTATGTCTGGTAGTACCTCGGTGGTGAGTGGTTGATGAAACTTTGTATAAAGCACTTGTCTCATCATGTATATATTAGATGTTATATCTGAAGTGTTACTCTTTTAAATGTTAAATTTATTAGTTGCTTAGTTCACGTAGTCAGTTCCAACCGCTATGTGAATGGATAAAAACATATATTTCTTTAGTGTAATTAAATGCATAGTGGGACCACTGCATTCATCAGTGTATATTCTTGGCTGGAAAACATCAAAAGTTGAGTAAAATGCCTCTTTGAAATAATGATGAGGACAATATATTGAACTTATCAATTGATGTGAAGTTATTTTCATGAGTAAATACACAGGACTTCTATAATGTATAATAATAATAATAATAATAATAATAATAGTATATTTATAATGCGCACATATCCATGTACAATGCATGCTCAAGGCGCTACACAATTATTACCCTGAAGGAAATATACTTTCGGTGCTGCCGATGAAGCGCTCGGCATTTCCAAGTACCCATTTGTACAGCTGGGTGAACTGAGTGCAATATGGATGAAGTGCCTTGCCCAAGGACAAAACACAGTATAAGACCCAGGTCACAAATGTTTGGTGTCTCCACCGGGATTCGAACCCGGGCCGTTGGCGTGAGAAGCAGACACGCTAACCACTACACCACTGTGCTCCACAAATTTGGCAAATTTAATTAATGTTTACACAGAGTATGTATTATATGTCGATGAACAGTTGTGTTTTATCAAACTTAATTTTTTGGAATTTTAAATTTCCAAATTTTAATTTCTTATCTCTTTTTATTAAAAAACACATAGAAGAATTCTTTGACTGATTTAATATTTTGGACTAGTTTCCTAAACTATTCAGTTTTTTAATACGACGTCAAAAACTCGAGTAATTTGACATATTATACATACGATATAAAGAACTGAGGGGTGACGTTTCTTTTGTGCTTCAGTTTAGAAACAATGCACCACTGTATGCTAATCAAAGAGTTTCTTCTTCTTCTGCAATATTTCTGTGATATTCGTTTTACTTTAAGTAGATTCCATTTGATTATTAATTTGATAAAAACAATTTTTTTTTATAATAATCAGATAAATCTTTTTCCTTAAAAGGAGTTTAGTGAAGAATTTTATATGGAAGTTTTATATTCCTTGAAAAGATGAAAGCCTACATTCTTCAATTTCATTTCCGAAATCCCATAAAACAAATTTGATGTCATGTAATGTGAAGGCAACATACAGCCAGAAAATAACTGTTAGTTTGACACATCGATGAACACACTTTGTAACGCTTTTTGCAGTGACACAACAATTGGAATTGGTATATTAAAACAAAATTACAAAAGTTTTTTTTATTATTATTGTTCACTATTGTTTTATGTCATCTATAATTACCTGGCAAGGGTCGTGTACTGTAGATCTTCAGCATTCTGACCACACCTGTCATCAATGATATATTACGGACTGTTTCATCTGAGATGAATGGGATAAGTGTGTGATTTTAGAAACAATATTTCAAGTTACTATATCTATCCTTCTTCTGGTTCTTAGCAATGCATGATTTCTTCCTCAACACCACTTGACCGTTTGTTGGTCATAAAGTGCAAGGTTATACGAGTTCGTTGGGATTAGACAGATATATTTTGAAATATCTATACCCTCTTTGTCCTTTTTCTACAATGCAGTTTAGATCCTGTCCAAACCCACTATTAATCATAATACTGATTAATGTATAGATTAAGAAGTACTTTCACAACACTATATACATGTCAATGACTTTAACAAAGCCAGTCAAATTGTAAAACCTCTTGCCAAGCCTTGGCAATAGTCAATTTCACTAAATGCCAACAATATAGCTTGATACGAAATTTTCACAAAATTTTATAAAAATTTCTCCTAAACTTGCAGAACACCAACAATGTAGGCCCCGTGTTCAAGGACATTGTACATAATAATGTTACTGTATGGTTTAACGCCGCTTATTTTACTTAAATCGTGGCTGCTAGTATTATGGCAGAGAGAAAGCCCACAACGCCAAGGCTATGTATTGCGGTGAAACCTGCAAGCATCGGCGAGAACTAGCGAACCATGGGTGGTCATACGCTGAAATTCAGTGTATCATTGCTCCCAAACCTTAATGCGTGTAGAACAGTTCTCTACTGCAGACAAAGTTGCGGTGCCCCTAGCGGGAATCAAACCCCGGACCTGTTGATCCGAAACTGAACGCCCTAACCAATAAGCTATTTTGCTGTATAGAAGTGAGACTTGATTAAACAATTGTTTAGCACCACCCCGGTTGATTAAGAAGAATCGCGCCTGCATTGTTTCTAAACTGAAGCACAAAAGAAACGTCACCCCTCAGTTCTTTATATCGTATGTATAATATGTCAAATTACTCGAGTTTTTGACGTCGTATTAAAAAACTGAATAGTTTAGGAAACTAGTCCAAAATATTAAATCAGTCAAAGAATTCTTCTATGTGTTTTTTAATAAAAAGAGATAAGAAATTAAAATTTGGAAATTTAAAATTCCAAAAAATTAAGTTTGATAAAACACAACTGTTCATCGACATATAACACATACTCTGTGTAAACATTAATTAAATTTGCCAAATTTGTGGAGCACAGTGGTGTAGTGGTTAGCATGCTTGCCTCTCACGCCAACGGCCCGGGTTCGAATCCCGGTGGACACACCAAACATTTGTGACCCGGGTCTTATACTGTGTTGTGCCCCTGGGCAAGGCACTTCATCCACATTGCACTCAGTCCACCCAGCTGTTTAAATGGGTACCTGAACACGGGAGGTACGGACCTAAATGGCCGCGCGGAGCGCTTAGTAGCGGCACCGAAAGTACAGTTCCTTCAGGGTAATAATTGTACCGCCATTGAGCAGTGCTTGCACTGGGTATTAGGTTAAAATGTATATTATTATTATTATTAGTATTATTATTAGTATTATAAGTCCTGCACACAGTTACAACATTTTAAACATGGTAGGTGTCATGTTGGTGTAATTTTAATTTCTTACCACTGCCTAGTTTAAAAAATTATATTGTAATCAGAAAATAAAACAGTCACCCATTTAGTCATTAAAACTACTGCCAAAAGGTATTATTGCATCAATTGCACATCATTTCTTTAAAATATTGAATTAATCGAAACCAACTGAGGTGTGACGTTTCTTTAGTGCTTCAGTTTAATAGAAAAAACACCAAGCCGAGTGTTAATAAAGGTAACAGTTGTAGTGTGTTGAGTTTCAGATATGAAAACAAAGCTTTTGAAATTATAATGTGTTGCCTGTCTGTCTGTATAATATTCATGGATACCAACCTTGTTTAACTAGTACAGAGTTTCCGTTTGTGCGATCATTAGTCATATATCAAAGCTTTTCTTCAAAGGCATCATTTGCCGCATATTGATTCATGGAAGATGTGACCATAAACAAATAATGCTATCAATATCATCAACCAAAGAATAAGGACTTTAATGGTCTTTAACGATGTGGGATCAAATGATGGTAAACAACTCTGACAGGAACATCGAATACTGCAAAAGTAAAATATTGTACAAATTAAATACAATATAAAAAGACAGTTGAGTGTTTCATAACATCATCTGCTTTGATATATCATAGTAAACAGTTACATTTTTGACAGCTCTTTGAAGTCACCAGGGGTCAACTTTTAAAAACTACAGTTTTTAATTTTCATCTGATTAATTGTGTCTCACATATGTCATATATTTCGTTTTATACTCATTCAATGTTTTTGTGATGAATGTTTACACTAAGTCAATATGAAAGCTTTTATTCGAAAAAAAAAAAAATTGGAATTTTCAAAATTTGACTCCTTCCGCTGCTGTATTTACAATATGCCAAATTTCATAAACGTGACACTGATATGACGTTCACAGGAAAGGTTTGAGATTGATAATTTATTCATGGATATATGATGACTCATTGTCGATTATATGTGATCTAATATTTTTGACGTTACAGTAAACGTCAATTTACATGATATTTCCAAGATTCACATGTAGGTGAACAAACTTTCGATAGGCAAACCAAATTTAATTACATTTCTTACAGAGGAGGTTAACTACGCTGACATTTTGTTGAGTTTGTTCCAGACAGTGGTCTGCATTCGTCATCCTTTACAGTTACTCCTGTCAAAGAATGATCGATCTGTGCATCAGTTCTCTGAATTTGATCAGGGATACTCTGACAACGTTGGCTTTTGATAATAGCATGGTTTTCCTGCAGATACAGAATTTCACCCACATGCTTTCTGAAGTTAATTCATTAACACGAATTGTTAAAAGTTTCAAATAACTTAATCAACGAGTTTGTATACTGTTATCAACAGATTCAAGGGTACCATTTCACCATCCACAATATATGTTCGTTACATTCATACAGAATTATACTAAGGCCCTGTCATTTCATTTGGAGTGCTGTTATGTCATAGCCCTGTGACGAATATTGTTGCAATGTCATCACGATTTGAACTTCATATCAGTGTGAGTCATTAAGTGTCTTTTTATTATAGTGGAAGGAAGAAGAATCCTCAACTCGATCAAAATCAAAACTTTTCAAAATGTGGGCCCACTGACCTATTAGGAACCAAGAAAGTGGGCCCACTTTTGCAAAATTCAACTTGAAGCAACTTAGGAGCGAAATTTGCCATGAACGAAAATCAGAAATTGTTCTTAGTACCTGTACTCACTATTAAATACATGTAATTGCCCCTGTCATTTCAAATTAGGTACGTGGATACGAGCAAAGTTAATTTTCTACGAGTAACCATGGCACAGGTATCCATTGCGCGCGTGAATACGTGAATAAAGGGCATACATGTAGCTCCGGTGCGGGAGCTCAGTTTAGAGTTACTCCCCTTGAATGTGGTCGAACCACCGCTAATACCGTTTTGCGATTGATGAAGCAAAAGCACCGTGATGTCATGTGGTTGACAATGACGGGGCATAATGCAAACATCTGATGTCAAAACGATATCCCAGAAGAGATCGTTTGCTCCTTCACCAGTGGTATCTCCCGTGGAACAAAGGTTTGGATGATAGCTTACTTGATAAGTGTATGGTATTCGATGTTGAATATCAGACTGTATTATGAAAGCATATTTCCGAAGTAGCTTGATTGGTCGAGAGGGGATGAGGGATGTGGCCGTCGACAGAAAAGCATATTGACTTCAATGACGATTGTTGCATGACGCCATGCTATTGTCATTTGAACTGTTCAAACCAAATTACCTTTCTGGCTGTATTCTTCTGTATCACGTTCGTATCTGTATTAAATATATAATAAAACAAATAGGTCAATACACCTTTTTACTTCGTTCTTGGTCAGTATTGTCCTGATCACCAGTCTAACATTGTACCATATAGACTAAACAGACTAGATTGGCTGTTATTTAAGTGTAATTCTAGACTCTGTCACTGAGTTTGATTAGACACTGTCAATGTATTCTATTTCTCGATGTTAAACCCAGGAGCTGCAAAGCCTTATTAGTAGTGTCCCCAGGTATATCATTGTCAGAAAACAATATTAAGACTATTTATCCCTTTGGTTATCTATAATGTTTAATAAGCTGTATATACATTGCATTTTTTATTCGAGACAATGAAAGCTCCCATATACTATTTAGTACTTACAGATTATCAGTTATTCTTATGTCATCACAAAATAACGTGAAATAAGTCAACAGGTCAGTATTCTAGTTGTAATTCAGATTTATTGCCCAACAGCAGAATAAATAGTATTTCTCATGAACAATCATTCGATAAAAGATTGAGAGACTGTTAAACCTTGCTTCAATTAATGTGAATTCAAAATCAATGTTTGAACGTGACGAGTAACATGTTCAAGTATAAAACATGCCAAACTAATATGACTACTTGCAATGCGCAAACAGTGTGCTATTTGGTGAAAAACTCGAGTGAGTCTTGAAACTTTAAGCTGATGAGATCAAACAATTTGAAACATTGCAAACATGATCGAAACCACAAAGAAGCAAATTGAACATTTTCAAGAATTGTATACTCACTATGGTTGTTGATAATAAGCTCACGACTGATATTCACAAGTATAATTTAAATATTTATTATCTGTCAGGCAAATGTGTTTGTGGGATATCAAATAAATATCAAAGGCAATCAAATAAACTTTATCTCTATATATAGTTATTTTATCAGTTTCGCACTTTTAATAGAAACTTTCACAGAGACATGTAAAGTTTTAAATCGGTCACTTTGTGGTAATACTGCTAACCATTACTAAAATAGTTCAAGTTTTTTTAACACCCATATGGTTGAAAATAAACGAGTCAATAAGTTGTATACGAGCACATATGCAGATGTCACGTTTGCCTAGTAATCAATGTTTAATCGCGAATTCGTCATGTGTGACGTCACTGGAGCTTGCCGTGGCTAGAGACCTTTTCCTGGCTATTTGTACATGAATGAAACAAAATAGAGTTGGTAATAAAGACATCATTACACTTGAAAGAGCGCAAAATGAAATTTACGAAAACGAAAATAATAATAATAATAATCAATTTATAGAGCACCTAATATCCACCATCAAGATGCTCAGTGGCGCTATGACAAGAACATAAAAAGTTCCCAGTGAGATATTAATATGTGTGTATAATCCTCGCTCTCGCTCTGGCAAACCAAAAATCCACACTCTTTACGTGAACGTCATGTGACAAACTCCATCAAGTATTAATCTTTAAATAAAAGATATGCTTATTTCTGTAAATGTTTTAAATTCTTATATACGATGTTATATAAAGCTTATAGTTGATCAGAGGCTAAGACTGCATCTGCTAAATGTTGTGAAACGTGATCGTAAAGTATACACGTTTTGCTGCGATATTGTCATTAGATGTTGATTGTCTCTGCAGGTGGTAATTTATTATGAATAACATTACAGACATGGTATCATCTAATCTAGTCTGAAATAATATTTTAAGCGACTTAATTGAAGTTCATTGAAGCTATTTATATAGGTACAATTTGTTTCATTTCAATGAACGCAAAGACTGCACTATAATGTCCATGATAATTTTACATAAACTAACATAAAATCACATGACATAATGACTGAATGAATCATTCACATATGTCATGAGGATACGCCCTGTTTAATCGAATCTTTCTACAAGTTTGAATACCGTGGAGTATTTCTTTACACTGTCGATATCAAATATTTTAAACAAAAAAGAATAACTTTAATTTGATTTGAACCCGATGTCTGAGGCTGAAGAGAGGTACGCCTCGCAATGACTTGTGTTAGTGTTGAACATTGATAGTATCCTGTGGATATGCACCGGAAGCCAAGTGGTATTTCCTTCTATACGGGTAGGATGTACACTCGCCTTTCAGGTGGTAATGTCACCAGTGCTAATTAAATTACATTGGGCCTGGAATCCGTACGTTCCATCTTAATACTGACATTCAAAGATATATATAACTTAATCAAGTGTTCGTGCGGTTTAAAAACATATTTATTTCAAAAGGGAAAAGGGATTAGAAGTTGACAGCCTATCTTCATACCTCTCCCATGTGGGTTTTGATATAAAATTATGTTTTACCGGTCAATACAAAAAATGGAAGTGGCCAGTCTCTTCAGTGTGAGAGGTAGATTAAGGTCGCATCCGATTTTGAGATTTTAAACTGTAAAATTGGTTGACCATTCAATCATTCTGCGATATTTCAAACTCTACTCTCTGTGTTAGGTACCACCACACCAATCAGATCACTTCATGCGAGCTGCCATTCAATGTGAACACCCTAAAATGGCCCCTCGAAGGGAAATTGACTCGTAGAGTAAAACTGGTTGACCATTCCATCATTCTGCCATATTTAAAACTCTACTCTGCGTGTTAGGTATCGTCACATCAGTCAGATCACTTGAACTACATTCTAACGGCAATTTTAAACCTTAAAATGGCCCCTCGAAGGGAAATTGACTCGCATGGTTTAACGGAACATTGTACATTAGTTTAAGAACTATGTTTATTGGATATTATTTAGCCATTGGTGAAACTTTTTTTTACCTTTTCGGAGATCACCTTATTCCAGAAAGATGGCGTGCTACAGGACCTTTAAAACGTATTATTAACTGTGTGTTGAAGATAAGTCATTACATAAATATCTATATGTTACAAATGTGTGATAAGCCCAAGTGGTTGTTTCATTTATTTCATTGGGTGGTTGAGAAAACCACGTAACATCGATATCGGAATGAGGGACTGTGTTTACAAGCACATGCGCCAGACCCTAAATATACATATCCCCGGTTCGTATGCCAACATAGCTATGTAACATTAAACAGTTTTTGACTTCAAATGAGGTTGATCCAATGATTTATCGACCTTGGACACGTGGATCAACCGAGTCTGAAGTCTATAATTGTTTTATTATATGAACAATGTCTTAACTTGCTATTCTGCTGTGAAATGTAACAGTTATGAGGTGAACAATTTCATCATGATACCTCAAGATTCAATGAAAGCAAATCGAGCTTAAATTCAATTGTTTAATGTTAGAATGTTCGTTCTCTTGAACAATATTTGGATACAACTTGGCGAGTATTTTGTCCACTTAAATCCAACTTCGAAATTCTTCAAATTCTGGCGACGTTTCTCGTTAAGGTACGCCTTCATGGTCTTCTCGTCACCGACTGTTGCCCTCGTGGTGTTCGGCACATCCTTTTTCATAGATTTAGTTAGAGGGAGCGAATCTATACCGGATTTGATGTACATAATAGATATAGTACGAGGGGGCGAATCTATACCGTTTCTGATGTACATACATAGATATAGTAAGAGGGGGCGAATCTATACCGGGTTTGATGAACATACATAGATATAGTTACAGGAGGTGAATCTATACCGGGTTTGATGTACATACAGAGGGGTATTTGTATATCAAACCCAGTATAGATTCGCCCCATCTACTAATATCTATATAAGTATTATTATTATTAGGTGTGATGGAAACATCAACAAAAGTATAGAGTCGGTTATCCAGAAAAAGGGGGGAAGGTTGTAGTGTATCAGTGTATATTCTCGGCTTGAAAACGTCCCAAATTGAACGTTAGTAAAATCAATCATTAGATAAATGCCTCTTTGAAATAATGTTGGGGCTAAGATATTGAAGTAATCAGTTGATGTGAAGTTATCTTCATGAGTAACTACACAGAATTTCTATAATGTTTTGCTAAGCAAAGAGTTTCTTTTTCTTCTGCAATATTTCTGTTTGATATAAATGTGATACTTTCTTTACTTTAAGTAGGTCTCATTTGAATCATTTGATTAATTTGTTAAAAACAAATGTTTTATGATAATCAGATAAATCTTAGTACCTTTAAAGGAGTTTAGTGAATAATTTGATATGGAAGTTTTATAATCCCCGAAAAGATGAAAGCCTACATTCTTCAATTTCATTTCCGAAGTCCCATAAAAAGGTTAATGTGAAGGCCCACAGGCAGCCAGAAAGAGAACCGTTCGGCTTCGTCGTTCCATCAAAACAGCAAATAACCTTATTAATCTATGGAAATGATTATATGCTTTAAATTCACTACATCGCTCATTGGAGTTGATTGATTCAAGACATCGTTGCTTGTTTATATTGACACATCGACGAACACAATTTGTAACTCTTTTTGCAGTGACACAACAAGTCCAGGATATAGTGGTCCGTTGAACATTTTCAAAGTCTTTCACAATATGAACCCACAAAGATTTAGTGAGATATATTTACTATGTAGATTGTTTACTCAAATAAAAATTGGTTATATTACAAAAAGCTCAATCAAAGTTTTATTGAAAACGTATAAATAAAAGCTCAAGGCGAATTATGTTATGACCGGTGCTAGAGTATAAATATACTTTGTGCAACGATTTTGATTTCACACCCACCAATCCTGGCCCGTCCTTCTTCAATCCTGTTGTGCTAAGTAATTGAAAAAATATGAAATAAATGTAATGCTATTATTTATAATGTTATTTAATTTAATTAATTCGCAGACTAGCCTTCTAATTTCCGTCTCAATGAAAATATTTCGGTAATTGTAGTATAAGGATTCGAGATATAGTTTTTTTTTATGAAATTGACAAATCGATGTATAAAGGTTTGTATCTAATTTTGCAATGGAACATATACAGTCCAGTGTTTAGTGGTATGTTAAGTTTCAACGTTTATTACACACACTAAGTTTCCCCTCGATGGTTTGGTGAGAACACCCCTTTGATACTAAAAACGTGAACAAACGGGATAAAACATCTTAACATCTCCAGCATTATAAGTCTTAAACATGCAAAAGAAAGTTTGCATAGACATTTATTGAATTATATACACTGGATGAGGACGAGAGAAAATATCTGGTGAAAAATATGTTTTTAAAGAACATAACATTGATTATTCCTCATTACACCTGACAAGTAATTTTTTTTACTTACAGTCCTTAAATAAAGGTTGACATCTCTCGCCCAGTGTCCGAGGTTATTTTATGAAATCAAAAGGTGCAACACTAGGTCCGATTCAATCACAATGTACTAAAATACACTGAACAGATCTTTTATCCATTATTCATACAGTCGTAGAACAAATATCAGAGTTCAACACACCAATTTAAATGAAATTAATTAATCTTTTTCTGAAACAAAATGCACTGGTAATTTGAATTGGAATATTAAAGCAAAATTACAAAAGTTATTTTATTATTATTGCTCACTATTGTTTTATGTCATCTATAATTACCTGGCAAGGGTCGTGTACTGTAGATATTCAGCATTCTGACCACACCTGTTATTAATGATACCTTAAGGACTCTTTCATTTGAAATGAATGGGATAATTGTGTAATTTTAGAAACAATATTTCAAGTTACTATTTCTATACTTCTTTTGGTTCTTAGCAATGCATGATATCTTTTTCAACACCACTGGACCGTTTGTTGATCATTAAGTGCAGGGTAATACGAGTTGTTAGGATTAGACAGATGTCTTTTGAAATATCTATACCAAACATGCCCTTTGTCTTTGTTCTACAATGTAATTTATTTCCTGTCCAAACCCAAGATTAATCATAATACTGATTAAATGTATAAATTAAGAAGTACTTTCACAGCACCAAATACACGTCAATGACAAGGCCAGTAGAGTGTAAAACCTCTTGGCAATAGTCAATGTCACGAAATGCCAACAAAATAGCTTGATACCAAATTTCCACCAAATTCTATCAAAATTTCTCCTAAACTTGCAGAACCCCATGAATGTAGGCCAGTGTACATACTAATGTCACTGTTTGGACTTAGGTTTTAGTGCACTAAAGCATGCAAGGTGAGGTGAGGTGAGTTGGGGTTTACCGCCGCTTTCAAGATAGTTTACGTAAATCGTGGGACTGGCTGCTAGTATTATGGCACTGAGAAAGCCCACAACGCCAAGGAAAGACTTGAATAAACAATTGTTTACCATCACGTAAGATGATTAAAAAGAATTGTGCCTACATTCTAAACTGAAGCACAATAGAAACGTCAACCCTCAGTTGTTTTTATCAAATGTGTAATTTTCAATGTCAAAAACTGAATAGTTTGGGAAATTTGTCGAAAATTTTAAATCAGTTAAAGAATTCTTCTACATGTCTTTAAGCAAAAATAAATAAGAAAATAAAATTTTGAAATTTAAAATTCCCCAAAATTAATTTTAATAATACACAACTGGTCAACGACATATAACACATACTCTGTGTGAACATTAATTAAAGCTGCCAAGTCCTGCAAACATTTACAACATTTTAAACATGGTTAGTGTCATGTTGATGTAATTTTAATTCCTTACCCCTGTCTAGTTAAAAAAATGATATTATAATAAACAAATAAAAGTCAACAATTTAGTCATTAAAAATACTGCCAAAAGGTGTAATGCATAGTGGCATAATCAAATGCATCTCATTTCTTTAAAATATTGAATTACTCGGAACCAGCTGAGGTGTGACGTTTCTTTTGTGCTTCAGTTTTTTAGAGAAACACCAAGGCGAGTGTTAATAAAAGTGACAGTTGTTGACGTGTTGATAATCGGATACAAAAACAAAGATTTTGAAATTATAATGTGTTGTCTATCAGTCCGTATGATATTCATTGATATCAACCTTGTTTAACTAGTACAGAGTTTCCGTTTTTGCGATCATTAGTCATATATCAAAGCTTTTCTTCAAAGGCATCATTTGCAGCATATTGATTCATGGAAGATGTGACCATAAACAAATAATGCTATCAATATCATCAACCAAAGAATAAGGACTTTACCGGTCTTTAACGATGTGGGATCAGACAGACAGACAGACATACAGACACTTATTCAGTAGTTTAGGCCTTTGGCCTATAATACATACATATTACAAAATAATTTATAAATATACATGCTTAGATAAGTTTACTGTTTTATCTGAATGTTTCTTATGCGGCGAACTTGTGTGAGGTATTTACTCAGGGATTTTAATATTGAGATATTGTCTGATGACATCAATCGAAGGAAAGTTTCAGTTGTCGGTGGTTGAGTCAGATAATTTGGAAAACAGTCATTTCTTTGTTGGGAATATTTATCGCATATTAAAAGCACATGAAATTCGTCTTCAATGTAGTTCAGGCCAACAGAGTGACAATAAAGGCAGACACGATCATTATATGGGGTGTTTGTATGTCGACCACATTCCACTGCAAGTCTGAAGTTACAGAATCCAAACTGAGTTATGATTTTCCGCTGGTTTAGTAGCAATTCACTGGTTAGATATGGTTCAACTCTGAGTAATGATTTGAATTGTGAATAATAAATACATTTGGCTGATGAAAGAAGTGATGCGTGCCAATCCTGAGTGAAGCAGCCATAAAATCTCTGTTTAAACAAATTCATGAATGTTGCAATGCAGCCAATGTCTTGTGAAATCCATAAGAAGCCGAATCCATATTGAAACAAGAAGACATAGTCATCAACATCCCCCGCCAGAGCCAAGAAATTGGAAAAAGGGCAATAATTCGAAATAATTGTGCATTACTCATTTTCATTCCATCAAGGTATGTGTGCCCTCAAGCAACACACCAATTTTGGTTCTCCTATCTTAAATGGTTTCTGAGAAAAACTGTCGACTTTGGAGATACGATGAAAAAACGCCAGAAATATGGAACAAGGGCAATAACTCTGGAAAAAATAATTGCACACTTCTCATTTTCGAACTCCATCAAGGTATTCATTCCCTCAAGCAACACATCAAATTTAGTAACCCTATCTTAAATGGTTTCTGAGAAAAGCTGTCCCCTTTGGAGATACCATGAACAGAGTCCAAAAATACGGAACATGGGCAATAACTCTGGAAAAAATAATTGCACACTTCTCATTTTCGAACTCCATCAAGGTATTCATGCCCTAAAGCTACTCATCAAATTTGGTAAACCTATCTTAAACGGTTTCTGAGAAAAGCTGTCCCCTTTATCTCGGACGGACGGATGGACGGACGGAAACACGGACGGACGGACGGAGCCCAAACCTATATCCCCTATATAATACCATCCTTATATGAGAAGCCCACGATGTTTTACCGTTATCATCCAAAGTTTTCATCATTTGATACGCTTGATAAGGAAGTCTATTCCGTGGCATGTGCATCAGTCTGCACCAGTAATTGAGTGATCTGGAGAGATATTGAAATTGATGTGGGATCAAATGATGGTAAACGACTCTGACAGGAACATCGAATACTGCAAAAATAACATATTGTACAAATTTAATACAATATAAAAAAACAGTTGAGTGTTTCATAACATCATCTGCTTTGATATATCATAGAAAACAGTTTTTTGACAGCTCTTTGAAGTCACCAGGGGTCAACTTTTAAAAACTACAGTTTTTAATTTTCGTCTGATTAATTGGGTCTGTCATATATTTCCTTTTATACTCATTCAATGTTTTTGTGATTAATTTTCTCAATAAGTCAATATGAAAGCTTTTATTCGAAAAAAAAAATAATTGAATTTTAAAAATTTGACCCCTTCCGCTTCTGTCTTTTCGTTATGCCAAATTTCATAAACGTGTCACTGACATGACGTTCTCAGGAAAGGTTTGAGATTGATCATTTATTCATGGATTTATGATTACTCATTGTCATTATATGTGATCTAATATTTTGGACATTACAGTAAACGTCAATTTACATGATATTTCCAAGATTCACATGTAGGTGAACAAACTTCGATAGGCAAACCAAATTTAATTACATTTCTTATAGAGGAGGTTAACTACTCTGACATTTTATTGAGTTTGCTCCAGACAGTGGTCTGCATTCGTCATCCTTTACAGTTACTCCTGTCAAAGAATGATCGATCTGTGCATCAGTTCTCTGAATTTGATCAGGGATACTCTGACAACGTTGGCTTTTGATAATAGCATGGTTTTCCTGCAGATACAGAATTTCACCCACATGCTTTCTGAAGTTAATTCATTAACACGAATTGATAAAAGTTACAAATAACTTAATAAACGAGTTTGTATACTGTTATCAACAGATTCAAGGGTACCATTTTAACACCCACAATATATGTTCGTTACATTAAATTTACATTTGTTACATACAGAAGTATACTAAGGCCCTGTCATTTTATTTGGAGTGCTGTTATGTCATAGCCCTGCGACGAATGTTGTTTCAATGTCATCACGATTTGAACTTCATATCAGTGTGAGTCATAAAGTGTCTTTTTATTATAGTGGAAGGAAGAAGAATCCTGTACTCGATCAAAATCAAAACTTTTCAAAATGTGGGCCCACTGACCTATTAGGAACCGAGACAGCGGGCCCACATTTGCAAAATTAGCGGGCCCACATTTGCAAAATTCAACTTTAGGTAACTTAGGAACGAAATCTGCCATGAACGAAAATCAGAAATTGTTCTTAGTAACTGTACTCACTATTAAATACATATAATTGCCCCTGTCATTTAATATTAGGTACGTGGATACGAGCAAAATTAATTTTCTAAGAGTGACCATGGCACAGGTATCCATTGCGCGAGTGAATACGTGAATAAAGGGCATACATGTAGCTCCGGTGCGGGAGCTCAGTTCAGAGTTACTTCCCTTGAATGTGGTCGAACCACCGCTAATACCGTTTTGCCATTGATGAAGCAAAAGCACCGTGACGTCATGTGGTTGACAATGACGGGGCATAATGCAAAAATCTGATGTCAAAACGATATCCCAGAAGAGATCGTTTGCTCCCTCACCAGTGGTATCTCCCGTGGAACAAAGGTTTGGATGATAGCTTACTTGATAAGTGTATGGTATTCGATGTTGAATATCAGAATGTATTATGAAAGCATATTTCCGAAGTAGCCTGATTGGTCGAGAGGGAATGAGGGATGTGGCCGTCGACAGAAAAGCATATTGACTTCAATGACGATTGTTGCATGACGTCATGCTATTGTCATTTGAACTGTTCAAACCAAATTACTTCCTGGCTGTATCCTTCTGTATCACGTTCGTATCTGTATTAAATATGTAATAAAACAATTAGGTCAATACACCTTTTTAGTTCTTGGTCAGTATTGTCCTGATCACCAGTCTAACATTGTACCATATAGACTAAATAGACTAGATTGGCTATTATTTAAGTTTATTTCTAGACTCTGTCACTGAGTTTGATTAGACACTGTCAATGTATTCTATTTCTCGATGTTAAACCCAGGAGCTGCAAAGCCTTATTAGTAGTGTCCCCAGGTATATCATTGTCAGAAAACAATATTAAGACTATTTATCCCTTTGGGTATCTATAATGATTAATAAGCTGTATATACATTGCATGTTTTATTCGAGACAATGACAGCTCCCGGATACTATTTAGTACTTTCAGATTATCAGTTATGGTTATATCATCACAAAATAACGTGAAATAAGTCAACAGGTCAGTATTCTAGTTGGAGTTCAGATTTATTGCCCAACAGCAGAATAAATAGTAATTCTCATGAACAATCATTCGATAAAAGATTGAGAGACTGTTAAACCTTGCTTCAATTAATGTGAATTCAAAATCAATGTTTGAACGTGACGAGTAACATGTTCAAGTATAAAACATGCCAAACTAATATGACTACTTGCAATGCGCAAACAATGTGCTATTTGGTGAAAAACTCGAGTGAGTCTTGAAACTTTAAGCTGATGAGATCAAACAATTTGAAACATCGCAAACATGATCGAAACCACAAAGAAGCAAATGGAACATTTTCAAGAAGTGTATATTCACTCTGGTTGTTGATAATAAGCTTACGACTGATATTCACAAGTATAATTTAAATATTTGTTGTCTGTCAGGCAAATGTGTTTGTGAATTATCAAATAAATATCAAAGGCAATCAAATAAACTTTATCTCCATATATAGTTATTTTATCAGTTTCGCACTTTTAATAGAACCTTTCACAGAGACATGTAAATTTTAAAATCTGTCACTTTGTGGTAATAGTGCTGACCATTACTAAAATAGTTCAAGTTTTTTTAACACCCATATGGTTGAAAATAAACGAGTCAATATGTTGTATACGAGCACATATGCACATGCCACGTTTGCTTAGTAATCAATGTTTAAACGCGAACTTCCTGTGTGACGTCATAAAACAATTGTTTGTGACGTCACTGGAGCTTGCCATGGCTAGAGACCTTTTCCTGGCTATTTGTACATGAATGAAACAAAACCGAATTGGTAATAAAGACATCATTACACTCGAAAGTGCGCAAAATGAAATTTACGAAAACGAAAATAATAATAATAATTCATTTATATCCACCATCAAGATGCTCAGTGGCGCTATGACAAGAAAATAAAAAGTTCCCAGTGAGAGTCTAATATGTGTGTATAATCCTCGCTCTCGCTCTGGCAAACCAAAAATTCACACTCTTTACGTGAACGTCATTTGACAAACTCCATCAAGTATTAATCTTTAAATAAAAGATATGCTTATTTCTGTAAATGTTTTAAATTGTTATATACGATGTTATATAAAGCTTATAGTTGATCAGAGGCTAAGACTGCATCTGCTAAATGTTGTGAAACGTGATCGTAAAGTATACACGTTTTGCTGCGATATTGTCATTAGATGTTGATTGTCTCTGCAGGTGGTAATTTATTATGAATAACATTACAGACATGGTTTCATCTAATCTAGTCTGAAAGAATATTTTTAAACGACTTAATTGAAGTTCATTGAAGCTATTTATATAGGTACCATTTGTTTCATTTCAATGAACGCAAAGACTGCACTATAATGTCCATGATAATTTTACATAAACTAACATAAAATCACATGACATAATGACTGAATGAATCATTCACATATGTCATGAGGATACGCCCTGTTTAATCGAATCTTTCTACAAGTTTGAATACCGTGGAGTATTTCTTTACACTGTCGATATCAAATATTTTAAACAAAAAAGAATAACTTTAATTTGATTTGAACCCGATGTCTGAGGCTGAAGAGAGGTTCGCCTCGCAATGACTTGTCACCAGTGTTAATTAAATTACATTGGGCCTGGAATCCGTACGTTCCATCTTAATACTGACATTCAAAGATATATATAACTTAATCAAGTGTTGGGGATCTAGTGGATTCGTGCGGTTTAAAAACATATTTATTTCAAAAGGGAAAAGGGATTAGAAGTTGACAGCCTATCTTCATACCTCTCCCATGTGGGTTTTGATATAAAATTATGTTTTACCGGTCAATAAAAAAAATGGAAGTGGCCAGTCTCTTCAGTGTGAGAGGTAGATTAAGGTCGCATCCGATTTTGAGATTTTAAACTGTAAAATTGGTTGACCATTCAATCATTCTGAGATATTTCAAACTCTACTCTCTGTGTTAGGTACCACCACATCAATCAGATCACTTCATGCGAGCGGCCATTCAATGTGAACACCTTAAAATGGCCCCTCGAAGGGAAATTGACTCGTAGAGTAAAACTGGTTGACCATTCCATCATTCTGCCATATTTAAAACTCTACTCTGCGTGTTAGGTATCGTCACATCAGTCAGATCACTTGAACTACATTCTAACGGCAATTTTAAACTTTAAAATGGCCCCTCGAAGGGAAATTGACTCGCATGGTTTAACTGAACATTGTACATTCGTTTAAGAACTATGTTTATTGGATATTATTTAGCCATTGGTGAAACTTTTTTTTACCTTTTCGGAGATCACCTTATTCCAGAAAGATGGCCTGCTACAGGACCTTTAAAACTTATTATTACCTGTGTGTTGAAGATAAGTCATTACATAAATATCTATATGTTACAAATGTGTGATAAGCCCAAGTGGTTGTTTCATTTATTTCATTGGGTGGTTGAGAAAACCACGTAACATAGATATCGGAATGAGGGACTGTGTGTACAAGCACATGCGCCAGACCCTAAATATACATATCCCGGTTCGTATGCCTACAAGGCAATGTAATATTAAACAGTTTTTGACTTCAAGTGAGGATGATCCAATGATTTATCGACCTTGGACACGTGGATCAACCGAGTCTGAAGTCTATAATTGTTTTATTATATGAACAATGTCTTAACTTGCTATTCTGCTGTGAAATGTAACAGGTATGAGGTGAACAATTTCATCATGATACCTCAAGATTCAATGAAACCAAATCGAGCTTAAATTCAATTGTTTAATGTTAGAATGTTCGTTCTTTGTGCAATCTTTGGATACAACTTGGCGAGTATTTTGTCCACTTATATCCAATTTCGAAATTCTTCTAATTCTGGCGACGTTTCTCGTTTAGGTACGCCATCATGGTCTTCTCGGCACTGACTGTTGCCCTCGTGGTGTTCGGCACATCCTTTTTCATAATTTTCGGTAATTGTAGTATACAGATTCCAGATATAGTTTTTTTTATGAAATTGACAAATCGATATATAAAGGTTTGAATCTAATTTTGCAATGGAACATATACAGTCCAGTGTTTAGTGGTATGTTAAGTTTCAACGTTTATTACACACACTAAGTTTCCCCTCGATGGTTTGGTGAGAACACCCCTTTGATACTAAAAACGTGAACAAACGGGATAAAACATCTTAACATCTCCAGCATTATAAGTCTTAAACATGCCAAAAGAAAGTTTGCATAGACATTTATTGAATTATATACACTGGATGAGGACGAGAGAAAATATCTGGTGAAAAATATGTTTTTAAAGAACATAACATTGATTATTCCTCATTACACCTGACAAGTAAATTTTGTTACTTACAGTCCTTAAATAAAGGTTTACATCTCTCGCCAGTGTCCGAGGTTATTTTATGAAATCAAAAGGTGCAACACTAGGTCCGATTCAATCACAATGTACTAAAATACACTGAACAGATCTTTTATCCATTATTCATACAGTCGTAGAACAACTATCAGAGTTCAACACACCATTTCAATGAAATTAATTAATCTTTTTCTGAAACAAAATGCACTGGTAATTTGAATTGGAATATTAAAGCAAAATTACAAAAGTTATTTTATTATTATTGCTCACTATTGTTTTATGTCATCTATAATTACCTGGCAAGGGTCGTGTACTGTAGATCTTCAGCATTCTGACCACACCTGTTATTAATGATACCTTAAGGACTCTTTCATTTGAAATGAATGGGATAATTGTGTAATTTTAGAAACAATACTTCAAGTTACCAAATCTATCCTTCTTTTGGTTCTTAGCAATGCATGATATCTTTTTCAACACCACTGGACCGTTTGTTGATCATTAAGTGCAGGGTAATACGAGTTGTTAGGATTAGACTGATGTCTTTTGAAATAGCTATACCAAACATGCCCTTTGTCTTTGTTCTACAATGTAATTTATTTCCTGCCCAAACCCAAGATTAATCATAATACTGATTAAATGTATAAATTAAGAAGTACTTTCACAGCACCAAATACACGTCAATGACAAGGCCAGTAGAGTGTAAAACCTCTTGGCAATAGTCAATGTCACGAAATGCAAACAAAATAGCTTGATACCAAATTTCCACCACATTTTATCAAAATTTCTCCTAAACTAAACTAAAACTAAAAGTGTGCCTACATTCTTTCTAAACTGATGCACAAAAGAAATTTCACCCCTCAGTTGTTTTCATCATATGTGTAATTTCCAATGTCAAAAACTGAATAGTTTGGGAAATTAGTTAAACATTTTAAATCAGTCAAAGAATTCTTCAACGTGTCTTTAAAAAAAAAAAATCAAAATTCCCAAAAATTAATTTTCATAAAACACAACTGTTCATCGACATATAACACATACTCTGTGTGAACATTAATTTAATTTGCCAAGTCCTGCACATTTTAACCATGGTAGGTGTCATGTTGGTGGAATTTTAATTTATTACCCCTGTCTAGTTTATAACATTATATTGTAATCAAAAATAAAACAGTCACCAATTTAGTCATTAAAACTACTGCCAAAAGGTATTATTGCATCGTGCCATAATCAATTGCATCTCATTTCTTTAAAATATTTAATTAATGGAAACCAACTGAGGTGTGACGTGCTGCAGTTTATTAGAAAAACACCAAGGCGAGTGTTAAATGTAACAGTTCAAGAGTGTTTAGTTTCAGATATAAAAGCAATGCTTTTGAAATTATAGTGTCTTGCCTGTCAGTCCGTATGATATTCATGGATATCAACCTTGTTTAAATAGTACAGAGTTTCCGTTTTTGCGATCATTAGTCATATATCAAAGCTTTTCTTCAAAGGCATCATTTGCAGCATATTGATTCATGGAAGATGTGACCATAGAGAATAATGCTATCAATATCATCAACCAAAGAATAAGGACTTTAATGGTCTTAAACAATGTGGGATGAAATGATAGTAAATGACTCCACATCACCAATTTCCTTTTGTGTATAGTATGGAGGGATTGACAGAAGGGGTAACACGATTCCTTACGTTGTTCACAATACTTCCAGGAAGAGATAAATATGACAACAAAGTTGCAAAACAGTTTTGATAATCTTTAATTAATACCCATAATGAAGTTCAGCAACATTGAGACATCATGGCTACATAATCTGCCCAAAACAAAGACATGAGTGATGAAATTTGTAGCCTAAAAGTCTATGTGTGCACCTTTGAATATTACTCTTTATCATTTATTAGATAACGCCGTCGGTTTTAAACTAAATTTGCGGGTGTTGAATAGCAATGAATCCCGAACATTTTACAAACGCAACTATTTATCGATATTGTAACATGAGCCTTAGTAATCAGGCGTTTTGAAACGAACTCCCTTTTGCGTACCTATCTCTGAGTGGAAAGGACTTTGCGACTGTTCCATTTTTGTAAGAGGTGTGGTCAGGCCAAACAAATGTAAATACTTGGCGTAATATGTACATTAGCAATTTACAAAAGCTCAAACAGTGTCATTGAATTATGTTCTCTTCACGTATATTCACGTATCCTATAAACATTTATCTACGACGTAAACACAATAAAAGACCTAGGAAAAAAATCGTAATTTTGCCCTAACCCATTGTGACAAAGACGCTAGCATTGTGACGTCAAAACGGTTGATCACTATGACGTCATGCTATGGCAACATCATTCGGTAAACACAACCGTATTGAAGAAGGCGTCAACATTTGACAAATCTTACTAGTTGAATACATTTTAGTTATGTTTATATCATACATATTTCTACACATATATACACATTGTCAGTGTTCAAGATTATCGGTTTGGAGGTTCAAAGTTCAAAAAGTTATATGGAGGTTAGACGTTTTACAGTTCACATGTTCTCATCAGCGTGTTGCCTTAGTTGAATGACTGTATTGTGGGTATCAGACTCCCCTTTGAATAAAAATCAAAATGTGATGATGAATAAGACATAAGAGTTAACTTAAGAGGATGGAACAAAACTCGGATCAATATCATATGTTTGTGATTCCTCTTGGAGTCCTGGAGTTATTACTATATCGACAATGATATGCAGTGAGTTCTAAGAACACGTGTTTGTTGAACGCTCATGGAGCTCCAAATGCGTAACACAATGATCCTTTGAACACTCTTATCTTGTATGACAAGCAGAATGATGGGAACGCTCACAGGTACCATCACTTCTGGAAACAATTGTCTGTTGTACACTGATGGAATGACAAACATTTACATATGAATATAAAGACACTCGTTATTAACAAAAACATACAGAAGATAAACGTTTTCGATGAAATTTGTCTTGATTTTGGTAATATTACATTGGAGGTCATAACCATGAATTTGTCAATGGCATTACAATGATATTTATTCAGAAACATATTGCATAATCTAGATTGTGATCACTATTTAAACTATCAAATTAGTGGAACACACACGACAAAAAATATTTCTAAAACAGATGCCATTGAAATATATTTTTTTTCAGGCACTGATTAAAAACACTAACTCAGTCTTGTAGATCTTATTTCCCAGGGTTTCTTCATCAATTTACTATACATTTGTGTCACGTCAACGCCATTGAAGATAAATGTCATGTTTAAAGATCCCTAAACCAGTATAACGTATATATACAGCAAAATCAGTCACCCTAATCCCATAAACAAATATTTGTCTTCATGGTTTTAATCCCTTGTTCGTTCATAAATAAGAAGTGTACATCATGTTATTAATGGCTTCACATATATAATTGCTTATTGGTTGATGGAAATGAGCAGTTAAACTGTTTATGACATTTAAAATGATCAAGTCACGAGTACTGGATTTAGTATTTATGTATAAACTCAGTAAGTTACATTCTAACATAAACTTCAATTCAACTGGTCCTGGCTATTTTCCCATCAAAGATATTTATAATCTGTTCTAAAATCAAACCCTAAATTAAAAGTATGTTGGAAAAAATTATTGATTCTGTAGACACACATACATTTAAATTTTCAAGAAACAAATGTTTTCCCGGGGGGCTCTTTACAGTTAAGGATTTTAAGTTATACATACATTTAGACAGTATGTACCAGAAAAGTTATCTTCCTTCAAATATTGATGTAACAAGTATTTAACTCCATGAGTTCAGTTCACTCCTCCAATGTTTCCTTCCTCACACAGCAGGTACAGGAATCCTTAATGGAATTCGTCGAGTTGAGCGATATGAACACAGATTATTATTATCATTGTAAAATCCTACATAAATCATTCAGCTATCACACTAGATGAAAAGTGAGGAGTTTCTTTAACAGAAACGTTTCTATTCAAATTTGAACCAGCCTTTTAGCGACGCCAAACATAGCCATGGATTGATCGCAAAGTAACACTCAACATCAAAGAATGCATTAGAATGTAATCAAAGGTTTGTAAGAAGTAGTGTTTGCAGAAAAAGATTGAAATCATATAACCACAGGGAGAGAGATACCCTGGCGTGTTTCTCATTGCTTGAGCCATAATGGAACTGGCATAAGGAGCATGCGATTTCCAATCAGAATTTAATTTTATAGATTATCTACTTCAAAATGTAATAAAAAAAATTCTTTTTGCCTTAGACTTCTATAAATTGGTTATAGAGTAACAATGATCATCAAGGAAACTGTCTTTATTTAATCAGAAGAATGTAGACAGCTTTCTCTGAAAATAAGATGATTGCTTAACTTTAGGTTTTTACCAGAGTACAGGAATTAGAGAAAGTTTATCATGTATCCAGACCTCCAACTTGTTTGTATTATTCCGGAGGTTTCCATCTGAAGCTGTAACCTTACAATGTGTGAATGAATTTAATTGTATGCATACACTTTTATAATATGCAAAATCGAACCGTTGGCATTCAGTTTTCTTTCTCAGTGACTACGTACTTTGTTGGATGGTACACACATATTTGATAATCTTAAAATTAATACGACGACATTGTGTTCAATTGTACATTTCCTATAAGTCGCCAGTCTAGTTTAAATTATTTATTGGTTTTCAATATGTTAATTTATCTATTTTAATTTACATATCAAGCAACCTATATGTTTAGTATTGAAGCAGTGAAAAGTGTATTGTTGTGGGACAGAAATATATTTGTCCACGATTAATATGTCCATTAATTCTATATAAAGAATCAATTAAAAATTACTGAATTCAAGTATGAAATGTTAATCATAAGCCTAGATCAGTTGTTTCACACTTTAAACAATAAACATTCAGCTTCTACATGCCAAAGCATGAAAATAATTATGAATAAAGAATGCAAAAATATAATTGCACTGTTGAGTTTAGAAATTGAATCGCCTGTAATATATACAGGATATAAAAACAAATTAAAAACGTACAATTTCACTAAAATTGTCATTCATGAATACATTGACATGCATATTGTTTTCAATAAATTAAATATGTGTTTTATTAACTCATATGAAACAGTGATTTTTTTTATTTAGATACAAATTCCGATAATTAATGTTTTACAACAATATGTTTTCCCCTAAACATACGTCTTTGCCGTGTCTATTTAACACTTTTGTTTGTTAGTCATTTATTTAACAAACTCATTGTAGTAGAAATATATATATATATATATATATATATATATATATATATATATATATATATATATATATATATTATATCAAATTATTAATATAAAAGTTGAAAGAAAAGAAATGTTCATTCCATTAATGTGTTATCAAGGAGAAACACAACACAATCCGGCTCGAGGTTGCAGAATGGGCTTCTTTATACACATACATGTATTTCAAGGATTAGTGTGTTTGAAAAGTCCAGAAACTGTACTAAGAGTGTGACATTTTTAGATGTTCAGTAAATATTTATAAATAGAGCAATCTACACAAGAAGAGAGCTGCTGAAAATGAAAATAAGTCATTCAAATATTTGTTCTTTCTATAAACCAGAAAGTTTCCAATATATTTTCATTAATGTAATCACGTAATTGAATTTTGGGGAATCGAAAGTTTCATGAACAATCGTCTTTTATCACCCAAAACTGGCTCCCTAAGTAGATGGTGCTTGTGTGCATGTGAGATCATGCGATATCGACAAGCGATATCTACGTTGTAGATTAGTTCTGCCCCAGAAAGGAATCCAAGTTGCGTTTCAGTGGAAACGCGAAAAACAAATACCGAACTGTGACCGTTACGAAGTGTTACGACGGTCCAAAAGCTGAGAGAGGAATTTTGTGGACCCAAATCAAAGCAGTCCGTGACACTGACAGTAATGTATGTTTCGAAACCACTTGTATCATCATGTATTTATTTCCAAAATGTCGATAAATTATCTAACTGTAATCGAATGTGAAAAAATGTCTCGACCAACTTTTTTTTGTTGTGTTTATTGTGTTGGGTTTTTTTTAACAAAAGACGCATTTTGTTTCTTTATACCCGATTGATACAGACTGTCCTACTTGTAAAGGCATTAAACATGTAGTTTTATATTATGCCAAGTTATTATACATGTATATCTATCATTATACCAGAGTGTAAACTGTGCAAACCTGTATACCCTTTTACAATAAAATGCACAACAACAACAAATTCAACACCCTTCTCGGTCACAAGAAAATGTACGGAAATGTACTTGATTTACACATTTTGATAAACTAACTTGCTTTCATAAATGGGAATACGTCACTGATTCAAAATACACTGATCTGGATTAGGAGTGTTTTAGTTTATACAGTTATCCAATCAATAAAGTTACCCCGTTTCGCGAAACACACGCGAAACACACGCGAAACTCACGCGAAAGTTTCGCGAAATTTTCGCGTGAGTTTCGCGAAACTTTCGCGTGTGTTTCGCGAAATTTTCGCATGAGTTTCGTGTGTGTTTCTCGTGTGTTTCGCGTGTGTTTCGCGTGAGTTTCGCGTGTGTTTCGCGTGAGTTTCGCGTGTGTTTCGCGTGTGTTTCGCGTGAGTTTCGCAAAACTTTCGCGGGAGTTTCACGAAGATGTAAAGGTAGTAACACACGAAAGTGCAAGTGTACAATTTTCAGATTTGTTTCCAGTTTATTTTTTTACATGTTTGTACATTATAAATTATATTCATGTTTCTAAATGAACATCCGTTTACCAGTTCATTTAAGGCAGGTGCAAAATGTTCTTAAACATATCAACTCAATTGAAACAAATAAATCAGTCACGGCATTGGTATAAATGTGAATCAATATTCAATCAGACAATCTACATACAGCAATGACATGTTTGTTTCTGATATAACAAACTCCGGTACAATGTAAAAATGTATTTATAGACAGGCTGAATTCAACGCAACGAAGGCCATGCTCGAAGCGCAAACACATTGTTGCCCTAATGTAAAGACTAACATCGTTTCTTTTCCATTCTCATCTCACTGGGAGTATGCAACCTAGCTGCCATTTAAGGCGATTCTAAAGGTTCCCCTCCATATCAGGTACCATATGGTACTGCCAGGGAGAACAGAGACACGTTTTTTTAGAACTCATGTCTCTGTGTGGGGAAAGGAATCAACCCTACAAACTCTCGGTTTATCCAGCAATGCAGCGGGTAACCCGCCCTTTCTGGCTGCACTTCAACGATAGCTGTCAATTTTGCTATACACAGGACCAAGTGCCACCATGTAACAAACAAGTAATTATTGGAACTAATTCGTATTTCTGTAAAAGAAATAACTTTAATTCCTACATATATGTAAATCTCAACTGTTCGGAAATGCAAACGTATTGTAAGTGTTGTAAGACGTTATTATACATTCTTCACTTGGTGATTAATGATACTATACAATCCGTTCTGAAAGGCCAATAAATATTTAGGATTACCTATTGTAGTTTGAATTTGCAGTCACTGCAGTCGCCAGGTTGTCGAAGGCGATGTTTACTTTCTAGTACAGTGTCCTTAATATTCAAATCTCCGATATTACCTATTTCAAAACGTGAGTATTTTATACCCAAGGTTCACCCAGATATCAGACATTGAACAAGCTGCATTTCTTTTAAATATTGAAAATATTGTTAATTCACTGGCCACTTAAGTTAGACGTATGTATTGGCGTAAGTTATTGTCTCAATGATAAGAAAATAACACTGTCGACAGTAAGCGCCGGCATTCATGGCATGTAACTGAAACAGCTTTTATAAACGGCCGATATCTCTTCTTTAGTTGATCATATAATATATATCTGGTATACACATTCTTTTGTGTATATTAATGACCATATATCCTGTTGTTAGTAAATTTATACATTACACGTGTCAAGAAGCATGTTCTCACTTCTTAAAATCTATCATACATGTACTTATAGTATTCTATTATTGTTGTTTATTTTATTCATTCAGCCACGTGACTATATGATGTGTGTAACTCAGTTGGTAGAGTCCTTGACATACATACAGACAGACAGACAGACAATGATTCCCACGTAGACTTTTGAAGTTGATGACCATAAATCAAATCTGGTTGATGGTGTCTAACGCAGATAAGATCATCAACCGATTTCCGACCGCGTCCTACCAAAAGACTTTAAAAGATTGGAGTCGTTTCATCCTTGCTTGATACTAAGCATTATAAAGACAGAACAACATTTTAACCGCCGCTGCACTGCACTGAGAGAGAGAGAGATTTTTTTTTATTATTGTCTCAAGTGTAGTGATATAAAACGTGTACAATGACAGTTTAAAACATAGAATAATATACACATATCAGGCCATGGGACCAATGAGACACACAAAACAATGAATATACTAGTTATAAGATTACAATACAAATATATCACACATTTTGGAGGACAAGAAAGATATAGATCATTGAGATGAAAGCTTACGTTTAAACAAACAACTAACTAAAGCGGCCAGTGGATTAACAATGTTTTCCATTTGTAGAAGGAATAAAGCTTTTTCAATATCTGATAACAGGGTGAAATTTGGGTTAAATATTAAAAAAATTGTAAATAGCTTATATCTGAGATATGTATATCAAGGACAATTACTTAAGAAATAAACCGATCGGTCGATGATAAATTCAATAATCAATCTACGTTCAAGCTATCGTGTAAGTGCACGTGCTCTACAAATATTTAAGCCACGCACACTCAAATGCCGCTGCCTTCATGTTATGTCATTAATGTGATATGAAATGATTGTATGTATATCAGTATTGTATTTTTTTAAAAGTACGTGACATTTTAATAAATATCTCTCTCTCTCTCTCTCTCTCTCTCTCTCTCTCTCTCTCTCTCTCTCTCTCTCTCTCTCTCTCTCTCTCTCTCTCTCTCTCTCTCTCTCTCTCTCTCTCTCTCTCTCTATGATTTCAACTATTCACTTAACAACACCATTTGCCTTCAACGGTAATTGCAGTCAAACAACAATATTTACTATGATTCCTTATAAATATAACACTTAAACGTACAGAGATGTATGTGTAATTTATTTGTTTTATAATCCAACAAATGGAAAATGTATAATAAATAAAAGTATCCACATACTTAAAATAAATTGATTTGAAACAAATATCAAACCATCAATCCATACTATCTAAGCTAAATTCTATTAAACGTTTTCTTTGATTTAAGATTTCCTGTATATAATCTCTCCCCTTCGACGAGACTGACTAGGCTAATCCTAATCCCAGATAGACAAGATTAATTAATCCAGGGCTTGTTAGCTAGGAATAACCGCTATGTGTGTGGATAAGAAGTAATAGCCACGTGGTTATAAACACACTTCTCATCTGTAGACAGATTGTTTTATTTTTGTAGTTTAAGACCACTGGACCATGCACGCGCACACTGACAGCCCACCTAGTTTGTTTTCACGCTCGTTCCACGGGAATGAATCGGTCTTATGCAATAAAAAAAAGTCTCCAGGAGATGGCATCTGCACCTGTTAACGCTGTGTATTGAAGTTTAATTACATACTTTTCCGGCATTACAGTACAGTTCTGAGAATCCGTTCATGCATCAAGGACAGCAATGTCTTAAAGTGTAATTGTCTATGTTGTAACTTAAATGATATTCACAAATTTTTATTTATCATTTATAAATATGTTAGCATATTCAATTTCACGTGAGTTTAAACGACGAGAAATATCATTGCCATGACAATGACAGAAATATAACATGGTTATATTTGGGATAACATTTGTTAACATTTGTTATCCCAAATATAACCATGTTATATGACATGATTTTAGCACTTATGTAAGAAAATATTAAGCTTTTAGCGTCTCATAAGCTTTTAATGTCTCATAAGCGAATTTTTGCCTCGACACAGGGTTTTATACTGTTGTAAAATGTATTGTATTTAAAATGTACTTGTGCGTGTGAGACTTTAATAAAGTACAATGTATACACATATATTAGATAAATGGTACAATAAATCACTTTCTATAAAGACAATGCCTGTAAATTCGCAATAAGGGAATATATTTTATTATATAGTCAATTCCATGTTATATACCTCGTTCCCCACAGTAGTGGTAAAGTGCATTTGAATCTGTATAAACATGTGCAATGGGAATAGCGAGCTGGTTTATATCCTAATAGTATTGAATACTAACAATAAACTCGAAAAGTGCTTGTACATATTTGCTGCATCGTATAAATTAATACCAATAATTAACATTTGTATACCTATAAAAATGTGTGTAAGGCTTTGTTACACAATTTTAGTGTTTAATAATTCTCTCGGTGCTTAACGATACTATAAATCAAAACATCAACTCAACAAATTGAAATAGATACACGAGAACTTCCCGAACACTTGAAGAATCAGGATATACCGTAAACTGATAAACTTGTTAACATTGTGAAGAAGGTGAATTCACTGAAAACTCCGAATATCATAGAGAGCTCGATTTTATGATAGTACTGTATCAATAATATACAAGTGACCTACGTGACGAGTTAAGGCGCCCTACCTCCTATCCAAATTCGAGGCTTGCTCAGTTTACACCCCAAACAAGCAGCATACATAAACGTGGATTACATTGGTCACAAAGCGACATTACCATAAACCTTTCTATTTAAACCCACATTTGTACTTCTGAAATTTATAAAATTGATTATAGGTTACAATAGGTTTGTTTGTCCCAGGAGAGGCATTCATATAACCATTTCTGTTAATATTGTGGAAATACACAGTTTTCATCATAAACGAACCACATTTTTAATTGTTGAAATAAAAACAACAACATAAGGATATATAACTTCTTATTCTTCAATTGAGTTCCAGTCAAAGATAGCTGACTAATTACCCAAATCGCCTAACAGCGGCGACTTCAAAAGACACGTCATAAATTACCTAACGAGAGACAACGGTACAAAGTTATGTGAGAGGTCTGTGTATTTGGAATGCAATATACAGGACAGAATTGATGATAACATGTGATATACACATCAATTCCACAATTAACAGGAATTGTAAAAATCCTTTAATACTATCCTTTATACAACATCAAAACCACACGCGTTAATATTTGTAATTGCTCTTAAGGCTTAGATATCGATGAAGGAACATAGTTTAATTAGATTAAATAAATAATAAATCTTTTTATGTGGTCGGAGAGATGTGCGGGTGGACGAGTGAAAAGTTAGAGTTTTCAAGACAGACAGACAGACAGACAGACAGATAGTTTATTTTTGTCTCACCTCAACATAATACAGAAATATATACACATTCAATATAAATACAAAATCAAAGTATTAAAAAGTTGAGCCATTCCCTAAGGAATTACGAGAGACACTTTTCATAAAAAAGCAATAATTAATAAAAGTAATACATGGTAGAAAAATTGTACAAGGTGAAATAAACATTAAGATATATACATATTTGCAGTGCGTTTTTTAAGAATATTAAAACAGGTTTTGGCAGATAAAAACGATAACTCTGGGGAGGCCAAAATAACACTGACCTTCTCCACATCATTAAGATGTATAAAACCATTAAAGAGATAAGTACATTTTGATAAAATAGGCATTCGTTCATCAGCATATAAAGGACAGTACAATAAAACATGTTTTTCATCTTCGATAAAATCTTTACAGTAAAAACAAGTCCTTTCATTTAAAGGACAACAAATATAACGGCCAGTTTCTACTCTTAGCGGAGCTACACCACATCTAAACATAGCTAGCGACCTCCTAAAAGAACGAGACATATCACAATTGACATAAAATTCACAGCCAAACTCTGACTTAAAAGTACTATAAGTGCGCAACTTATTTCCTCCTCTACCAGTTATGCTATCAACTTTTAAAAGATCCTGTTTCCATTTCTCAACAAACTCACTAAAAATAACCTCCCTGACTTTGGAGACCACATAAGGAATATGATAAACAACGTTAATATCACTAAAATGATCAAGATTTAAAACAGATAATCTTTTAACAACTCTAAAACTCCAATTGCGCTTATTACTTAAAGATAAAACATGACTCCATCTAAAAATCTTACTTGTAACTCTGCTGTGATCTAAATGGCTAAGACGTCTGAAGAATCTCACCACGATGCTCCATTGATTAACAACTGTAGGGGACCATCCCATATCACCGATGACAGCATTATTTGGAGCAAACTTACGTAGTCCAAGAAAAAATCTCATAGCTCTATTTTGGACAGCATTAACACAAGAAAAAGTATAAGTACCCCATATTGCACAACCATAATCAATAATCGACCAAACCATGGACTGATATAACTTAGAATAAGTCCGAAAATGCATACCACCTAGCAATTTATATTTAGTTATGAGCAGACCTAAAGCCCTGCTGGCTGAATTTGCTACAGCTTTTGCCATACGTCCAAAGTCAAGATGCTCTGATAAAAGAAGGCCTAGATAAGTATAACTGTCAACAACTTCTAACTCCATATCACCACACTGAAATAAAACATTAGTTCTGGCAACTGAAGCTCCTCTAAAATGGATAACTTTCGACTTAGAGCAATTAACCTTCATTTTGTTAGAAACAACCCAATTATTTAAACACTCAAGCATTATATTAAGATCACTCTCACTAGAAGCTATTAAAACTATATCATCCGCATAAGCCAATAAGCCAACATTACAACCATTAATATCAACACCCAAAGACAAACTGTTAATAGTAACAATGAGATCGTTAACAAACAAGTTAAAAAGCAATGGGGATAACAAACAGCCTTGTTTTAAGCCCGAATTTACATCAAACCATTTTGTATAAAAACCATTTACATTTACTGAACATTTTACATTATTATATATAGACATAATTGCTTTGAACATATTTCCATTCACACCAATAGCATCCAGTTTACTCCACAACAGCTCTCTGTCTATACAGTCGTACGCCTTTTTAAAGTCAATAAAAGCAGTAAACGTAGATTTTCGTTCAAGCTTCCTAGATTCGATTATTGATGTAAGGCTTGAAATGTGTTCCGTAGTTGAGCGACGTTTTCTAAAACCATTTTGAAAATCGTGAATGTGTCCATTTTCTTCTGAGAAAGTATATAGTCTGTTGTTGAGGATTGCACAGTAGAGTTTATATGCAGCACTAGCGAGTGTGATCCCGCGGTAGGACAGCGGGTCTCTCGTGTCGTCTGCTCCGGACTTAGGGATAGGCGTAATGATCCCCTGGCCCCATCTTGAAGGCACACATCCAGTTTCATAACATGTAGTAAAGAGTTTATGGAGATAAAATATACAAGTGTCATTCTTTAAAACATCAGCTGGGATATTGTCGTTTCCCGGGGCTTTTCCTCTCTTAGCTTGACTTACTGCAAGTCGCACTTCCTCTATACTGATAGGGTTGTCAAAAGCACTCTCCTCGCACTGGGAAACATAGGGCTTAGTTTCAGTAGTCGTAGAGGGACAGTTCAGAAGATCGCTATATGAAGTCCGCCACTTGTCAAGAACCTCTGTGACGTCACAAGTGATGGTTCCGTCATCGCGCTTCACTTCCATTGGGATTTTCCTTTTCCTCTCACAAGCGACCCCAACTCGTCCTATCTTTCTCCAAAAGTCATTATCGTTAGCGTCACACATATCTTCCAGCTCCTGGAGTGTACGTCTAGTATTGTCTCGCTTAGCTCGCTTGGCATGTTTATCGAACAGTTTACGTTTAGTCACATACATATGTTTAAGGAAACGTTTACGAGGTCCATGACACTTACACCACTGTTTCTCGGCGTCGCACATGTCGTCCCAGAGTTTAGCTAGATACTCAGTCCACCATTCCTTCTTCTGCCTATGTCTCTTGCCAGATACTTTGAGTGTCGACGTTTTAGTAAAAGTCTTTGTTGGAAGTTTGCTCCTCATTTCTGACCTAAGTGTATCTTTAAAAACATCAAAAGCTCGGTCAATATCTTCTTGTTGTTTTACAGAGTTAGATAGTTTTAAAATAGCATCATTTAACGAGTTCATACAATCCTCTGATGACAGAAAGTCTTTAGGTATGGCTGAAGTGTCACATTTAAGCCCAGTTGTCTCACAAGTCTCTAGTACACGAGTAGGAGGAGAGAAGACCGATAACTGCACTGTCCATGTTAGTATGGCGTGGTCAAGCTTCAGTATAGAGCTAGCACTGGTTACACCGACACAAGCACTTTTATCAACAAACACATTTGGTTGTATCACACTAAAATCATAAAAACTATCCAATTGCTCATACGGGCATATACAATAGTCAACCACTGATAGTCCCCTTGTAGATATATAGGTATAGTCATTTTCACTCTCGCTTCTTCCGTTTAACATACAATACTGGGCACTGATAAGGAAATCGATGAAGCTATTACCTTGTGAGTTAATGGCATTATCAATCACATTCCGGTTAGGTATGGTTGTGTCTATACCTTCTACAAAGTCGGTCAAATCTCCACACCTGCTGTTAAAGTCACCACAGATAAAGGAAACACCTGGTTGGTAATACTGATGAGTCTGTAGTAGAAGGGTGTCGAAGAACTCTGATGCATCTATATTTCGACTTGAATTTTCAGGGGGGAGATAACATACACAAGCTATAATATCACAATCTAAAACATTCTTGTGGCTCAACTTAAGCCATAAAATACCCTCATGTAAAACATCTAAAATATCAACACTGAAAATACTTAAAACAGAGTCTTTAATTAAAAAGCCAACACCACCAGATCCACACTTAGCTCGTGTGTGGAGCTGAGTTCTGTTGTGGCCAAACCACGTATAACCGTCTACTGACACTTTATTGAGTCCTGTAAGGTGAGTCTCTGCAAGTCCTACAATATCTAAGTCAGATGAATTCAAACATGATGAACGAAGCACATGATTATCAGAATCTAAACAGGCTGACCACCCCGCGACATTCCAAAACCCGCACTTTACCTATTGTCTGTTTGATCTGCTGTTGTGAGTGCGTTCGTCGCGGGCGTGGCTTCTGTTGAGTCCTCGATCCTGATTGGGCGAACGTGGCCTATAGCTGTCACGTGGTCTGTGTTGGTAAACATTACCACGTGCACTAAGGTCAGATCTGTGTCGCCCACCGTCGCGTGTGTTGCTGTCTCTGTCGTCGTAGTTGCGCTGATCGCCGTCTCCCACCTTGACTATCTTACTGCCAGATAGTCGCAGTCTGCCCTCTCCCACGCTGTCAACCAGGGTCTTCATGTTGGATTCGAACAGTCGTTGTTGCAGGGACTTGTCACTAGAGATGTAGACGGTGGTGTAGTTCCTGCTGTGTTTCAGCTCCCGCTTCTTGGACAGTATAAGTTGCTTGTCCTCTCTTGACTTGCACTTTGCCACAATCACACCTGGCATGTCGAGATTCCTTCCTCACGGCGTCTTCTATCTCCACATCTCTCAACTTGAGTCCCTCTCTGAGTAAGCTGTTGACTTTGTTGACGATATTCTCACCTCTGGTTTCTGGGATATTTTTCAGTACAATGTTGAGTTCCTTGTCCTCTGTCGGCGATTTCACAACTTGTGCGTAGGTACGTGTAGTTTTCAGCTCGTGAATATCCTTCTCCACGGCTTCAATCAGCCGCCCGTGACTTGACCTCAGCTGACCCATGTCGTTGTTGATTTCATCGAGACTTGTTCGCACCTCCTCACGCACTTTACACATGTCATTGTCAATCATTGATTGCACTTTCTCGATTAGTCTTGATTCGATAATGTCAAATCTCTTCTCAAAGTACGTGGTTTGTTTGTCAATAGCTCGGAGTACGTCTGCTATAGTCTGATTATTACTTCTCGCACTTGGGCTTGGAACAGTCACTGAATTTTCACAAGTGTTTAAATCATGGTTTTTTACCTTTTTAATTCCATTTTCCTTCTCCACATCATGATCGCTGGATAAGTTCCTCTTGCGACTGGCATGTTCCTGGTCCACAGCCCGATCACTTGTCCGATTACTCTCACACTCGGTTTCCCGCGCTGTCAATGGCGGGCACATCACATTATTTACAAAATCCAAGTCCGACTGGCTAGCCATCGCCAGCTTTTCCGAGCAAAATCCGAGGGTAATCGTCTTTAGAAAGTTACTGCCGAACTTACTATGTATATTGGGGAACTTAAAAGCTTCGGGATTTATGTCTTTTCCAGTTTAAAATATTCTTTTCAAGAGAGCTCTCACCAGACACGTCTACATTCAAGGGCGGGTAACTCTCTCTCTCAAGTGAAAGCAAACTGAAGAATGTATCGTTTATGTTGACGGTGATATCAGTTTTAAGCGTGTGTGTGGACGGGTACAAGTTATACATGTGTGTATGCAGAAGTACATATGAATGAGTAGTGTGATTTCTTACATGAGCCAAATGGTAGAACGGTACATAATAAATTAAGAACGTATCGAAATTTTAAGAATCTGCATGTGTGTGACAGTTACAAATCACTTGTAATGTGTGTATAACGGACACTTTAGTAGCATATGTGCTTCGTCTTCAACGCAGTTTAAAAAATTGAACCATAGTCTTTTTTCTACAGGGATCCTCTCATATCGGCCAGTCTCTATCTTCAGGGGTGCCACAACGCATCTTAATATAGCTAGCGCACTTCGATGTGTGGTTTAAACAATATTTTTTACTAAAAATGAAAGGGATTGGTAAACAGGCTAACAGCCTATCTTAATACCTCTCCCACTTCGATGCGTCCTTGGCATGTTGACATTGACATATTTATTCGCATCCATATGCATGTTTAATAGTCTTATATGTTCGTAGTTTTCTGTAATCATATACATTTAGTGCCTCATTCCAGGTAACTTTGTAACTTGAAAACATAGTTCTCCCACTGTGTTCACTAAGAGTTTCTTCTGTTCTCACATCTGTGTTGAATAGGTGATTTAAATTAATGTTCTAAAACTGCTCATAAAGTCTAAAATTCCAGTTTCGTTTTCTTCGTTAAAACTGCAATTTCATCTGCCCATAAAAAATATTCTATAACTCAACCGTCTCTCTGACATATTGTTCGATCGGTCGCATTTGCATTTGCAAACGGGAAGATATACCAATAAAGAGTGTGTTTTCAGTGTACTGCAAGTGTTCCTACTCACTCTGACTTCCCCTCCCCACTAATTGGTACCCTCATCCTGCATTTGTCCTCTCATCTGCCCCGCATGCTAATTAACTTAGCACTCGCTGGTTACTTACAGATCTCCTCCTTGTTATCACAACTCCACTCGTTTAAACCTTGTAATTCATTTTTATCTCATTTGATTGTAATTATTTTCTCTTTATCATACAAATATGTACCCTGTATAAACTGCTATAAAACAACCTCTGCTATATGCTTGATGACGGTATAAGGATCTATACCGAATCGTCGCCATTGTGAAATAAAGAATTTGATCATCCATAAAATATATTTGCCTATATATTTGCCTTTGCTTGGTCATTGCCGTGTGTATGATGAGTTGAGTGAAACGTTGTATGAACATGTCTTTTAGGCTATCCCAAATTTACAGAGCACTATGATGAAGATAAATGTATTCTACTTTTTAAACATAATGTATATTTTACTGCCAAAACCTGGATTTTATTCTTTCATCACTAAAACAGCCATTTGTAAGCACTTTGGTACATTTTACGAAACTTACCACCATTATATCTCATTACGACATTATACATATTATATTGTTTATATCACTGATTGTCGTCTCGCTCCAGATAATATCCAAATGATTTTCATGCCGGATTTCTCTAGCAAGTTTGATGACAGGAAACTGTCTTGTGCTGATTGTTTTATTGTGTTATGAAACGAAGGACTTGCTGTCGAGAACAGAACATGTTTTTACTGTACAGATAAAGTGGAGTCAGAACAACATGTTTTATTTGAGTGTCCCTTATATGTCAATATTCAACAGGAACTTTTTAGAAATGCCAGCTACTTTTTACCAAATTTTTATTCTTTACCTGATGTTGAAAAGTTATCACTCCTTTTTAGCAATGAATATTTGTTTAAGGTTTGTGCCAACAGCTGCTACAGTATTCTTTTAGAACGCCAAAAGTATTTATATAAATAATGTATTTATACTGTTTTATCCTGTAAAATGTTTAACTTGCCAATTTTTGTTTTTATATCATTATTTGTCTCTCATAACTCCATAGGAGTGGCATATATACTTTTATGTACACATTTTTTATGTAAACGTTTTATATGTATATATGGTGAGACGTAAATAAACAATTCTTCTTCTTCTTCTTCTTCTTCTTCTCTATAGCTACGATTTGTGTCTTCAAGAGGGATCGACACCCTTTTGGTCATCAAAGACAGATGGACCTGCGGCAAGGCTTTGACGTTGTGGTTTGTGTATACAAGTTCATCCAGGGGTTATCAAAAGCGCGCGCGCGTGTGTATATGTGTATGTGTGCGTGGTCAATTGTTTTTAACAATATAGCAGTTGATTCGTTTTTGTTAACTTATCCAATCGTTTCGTCCCATGGTAAACCTAGACATGACATAACAGTTTGTGTATTGTAAATATACCGTTAGTTATCGTATGAGATGTGTAATGCAAACAGCACTTGAGACACAGTTTATATAGTATCGCATCTAATACACATCTGGTCTTTGAAGGGCATTTAGAAATGGTATACATAAGAACAGGATACAAATCTGTCAGTAATTTGCAAGTAATGATCGATTGGGAATAATATCGAACGGTTGAATAGACACATATGTCACATGTCAGAGGGGGAGTGACACGTGGTGGGACTTGTTCCCTTTGTCGTCTGCGTTAATTCGTGTGAGGTATTCGTTGGAAGATGCTGAGCAAATTTCTAGAGCTATGCATGCTGTTTTTAGAAAAATGAGATTGTTAGATATACCAATTGATTGTCAGTTTAAACTGTTCGACAACCTTGTACAGCCAATTTTGTTGTATGGCTCCAAAGTTTGGATTTCGAAAAGTGTGTTATTCTTGAAAGAGTACACTTGAAATTTTGTAATTAAGTAAAACAGTCAACCCAAGATTATAGCGTATATGATGAATTGGGAAGATTGCCGTTAGATGTTCTTGTTAAGGTTCGAATCATATCATACTGGTGCAAACTTATCTCATCTACTCATACATGTACATTGTCCAGCATTTTATATAGACTTATGTTATCAATGACTGCTTGTGATCCAAATATATATTTACCTCTTATCAAAGTTATTAAAACTACCTTGGAAGGTACTGGTTTAAATTACATTAGGTTATATATATAAAAAAAACTGCACAAACAGATTGTGGCATTAAGGTACCGTTAAATCTATATTATGTAACCAGTTTGTTCAACGCTGGAACAATTGTAAATCTACATCTTCTAAAGGCTACTACTATAATATTTTAAAACAATCCCCAAATCTAGAAACATACATGTACCTATTACACTTTCCATTAAATGTTTACAGTTGGTTTACTAGAACTAGAACTTGTAATCACGGACTTCCTATTGAAATTTGAAGTTGATATAATGTTAACTAAGAATATAGATTACGTACATTTTGTAAAAGTGCCCTCGGTAATGAGGCTCAGCTCCTGTTGTTTTGTCCATGTTATAATAATATAAGAAGGTCATTTTTACCACTTTATTATTGTAATAACCCTTCTAGAGATCAATTCATATCTCTTTTGCTCTGTAAGCATAACGCACTACTGTGGAAAGTTTGTAACTATGTAAAAATCTTGTCTAGTATGCTCTCATAATAATATTGTAAACTGTCGTTATTTCTCTATGTCACTTTTGTGAACTTCATTCATTCATTCATTCATTCATTCATTCATTCATTCATTCATTCATTCATTCATTCATTCATTCATTCATTCATTCATTCAATCATTCATTCATTCATTCATTCATTCATTGACAAGAGTTCACAAGATTGTCGTGCTAATAAAGAGCAATACAGTATGCTAGGTTTCACTGTTAGTGACGGGACGAACGGAATATATTTTCCCCGGATAAAATCGATTTTGAATGCCTGTGATGACATATATCTCGTTACATGATATACACTGCTTCAAACATGAGAGTATGCTGCTTGATAGTCTTAAGGTATGTTCCAACACACATGAGGTGCTGCATTATTATTTCAAAGTGGTTTTCAGGACATACGGTTTGGTATTTAAAGTAAACTGATATGAAATATGGAAATTATGTTAGTGACATGGCGGCATGTACGTTCATTGACTTCAATTTGTTGACGCATCATTACTGCAAGACGTCATCGACGTCATATTCCTCTTTGAGTTAGTTACAAATATGATATTTCACAAATATATGAGTCACAGAACTGCCAAACAGTGTCTGTTTTCGGTTATTAATGTGTTACCATGAATTGTAGTTCCATATGCAGATACGCATAGAACTTTACTGTATTTACGGCACTCTTATCTCATTTGAACGGGTTTTGGTTTGCAGTTCCATTGCATAACGTAGTTGTTTGATGTATTGAATTAATTGCAATTAGATAATCGTTCGTGATTTGATTGCCGACTTGCTGCGTACCAACACACGGCAAGTGTTAATCAAATCACAATTTTTCAATTACAGTTAATGCAATACACATAACGTCCACATTGAAGGGAGGTAAGCCACATGCCACTGACTAATACTCTTTCCTTTTTCAGACATCGCCCACCTCCATAATGAAGAAAATGCATATACAATGTTTGCTTCATAAATAAATAAGCTCCTTACAGTTACACACAGCGATTGACGTTTACATGCCTCATTTACCCCATTCATTCAGCGAGTGTCGCTTATGTTTATCACTACAACTTTGATCACAGGAAACTAATTCCTATAACCACTCATTTGGATAGAGAGTCACTTAAGTATGGATACTACGACCTATTGAAACCCACTTTATAGTAAATACTCACCATTTAGTAAACACATGTCGGATAAAAAGAACATAGTTACTTTACATAGTTATGATTTTGATACACTTTATTAGGAATGATTTCTAAAGTATTCTTACGCTGTCTGGCTGAACTTATTAAATTGTAAGAATCTATTTTCATATTAATAGTTAACTCATTAAAGGAGAATATTTGTAAAGATTTATATTCTGTTATAGTAAAATATACTTTAAAAAATGTATTCCCCCGAAAATAATATGGAAAGCCGTGTTTAATTACTAATTACGCGATATAACAACCGCGCCTACTGTTGCCTGTGCGCGTATGCATATTTGCCGGTAGGCTTCGGCAGGTTTAGGCTGTGACGTCAGAGATGCTCTACGGCCCCTCTTGGTCCTTAGCGCAATGAAAGGGAAAGCATTAGAGTAGATGAAGAATCGGTTGAATTCGTAGAATTCGGGTAGTTTCGGACTTGATATGGTACATTGTGCAGCGTTGGTGTGCAGTAATTCATCAAAGTCTGGACAGAAGTTTACATATTTTTATTTTTAATTTCCAAGTTAAAAGACGGATGCAGCGCGGCGAAAGGTTTGGATAGTGTCAAAGAGGAAAGAAGGACCGAAAACCATCGGAATCTGTCTCACTATGTTCAGAGCATTTTGATCCGTTATATCAAAACAGTTTTATAAATAAGTGATAGTTAGTCTTAGAGTACTCGTAATTTACAGTCCTTTATAAGGATATAACTTATAATACCTTCTTATGGGATGTGTTATCCTCGGTTACCCAGAGTTTTATAAATGCTCCAGCGGAGAGTAACGGAGCATACACATGTATATAAAACCCTGGGTACCACCGAGGATGGGGATGTGTAGGCCGTGCTCTGACTGTGAAACTTGGTACACAGTTGTATAATTATTTGTCATTGGCTAATAACTGTATTAGTTTAATTTCAATTTAATATGGCCAACGTGGCAGCTCAAATGGCATTGTCAGACACAAAAAAAGATGTCTTGGTTATAAATCATTTGAAAACTATATAGTGATTATCAACGCTAAAATGATATTACACCCCACCACCCCCACTTACTAAATTCTAAATCTTGCCCATGCAACTTTTGAACCCTTCCTACGTCTATGTTGGATCCCGTTTTTTAATATATTTACTAAAAATGCATTTCCACTGAGTGTATATGTTCACAATATCACAACAAATGATTATTGCAAAAATAATAAGTTTCAGTGTTCAATCCTTGTGGGTGCTTGGTTTGTGTACTTGTGATAGGAGAACACGTAACTGTCTAGCAACTTAAGTTCAAATAATCACTGTCTGCAAGACAGAACTAGTAGAAAGCACACGTAGAAAGTGACTCAAAGAGAAAGACCCCCCCCCCCCCCCTCCCCACTCCAACTCGGTTAATAGTAAGCCGTGTTTATAGGGCAAGCGTTTGCATTTTGAGTAAATCATTACACATATGAAAATTTGCTCATATGAGCAAAATTCGCCGTATGGACGCATTTGCACAAATGTATATTTTACTACCGTAAGCAAATGTTCACCTAGTCAGATACGGTTGCAATTGTTCACTACCGTGAGTGAATATGGTATTTTAACTATTCTAGTAACAGTTCGTCGTTTACAGACATATTGACTTCACATCTGTTGAGAAAATATATTAGAGAACTTTAGAAATTCTTAATATTATTTTTAAAATTCTCTTTATAGGATAATCTCCTTCTTGCACCGGATGAACTTCGAAATCTATCTGACTTTTCGATTTTCATTATAATTAAGGCGACAAAGTCAAACCAATGTTGACAGATTTAAATTAATGTCATTTATTTAGTTAACATCTGATACATATTAATTGACATATTTTAGAAATTCTCTATTCATAGGCCTATATTAAAAGAGTTGGAATCCAATTTTCTTAGGCAGAAATTAAACACGCATGAACGCATAGTAAATTTACTTTTACTAACATGCGTATATTACTACCATAAGAAATATTGCATATGGGCTTTACACGGCGTTATTTCAGGCTTCCAATATCGCGAGTTCCTTATTGTCGTGTTAATGCGGTTTTCGTGACTAACCAATCTCCCACGTAGCTATGTGTAAATCTTACTGTCTATCTTACTTGATTAGGTTTGAACAGTGGTTTGTACGTTTGATCTAAATAATAATAATATTTAATATCAATACCTTTTTAAAGCAAACATGATTTGAATAATCGAGAATCAAGATGGTTAATTTTGTCCTGTGCAACTGGTTACTTCAGCGGTACAGTATATATACGAATAAAGCAGTATAATGTGTAGTAACATATTTTAATTAACTACATATAAGTTGTTGACACCCATGTTATCTACATGTAGACAATAACTATCTAATGTACGGCATACTCCACTACTTATTGTGAAATTGTAGTAAATTGCCAGTCCCTGCGTACGAATCTGTATTTCCAACTCTCTCACTGTTTACTTCTGAAAGCTCATCCTCACTTGATTCCTGGTGTTCAACTCAATGTTGATTCACAATAGGTTCATACTGATAAAGAAAGATGTTATTTATGTCAGATAGTTGAAATTCAACGCTGCCATCGCTTTCCGAGAAAGCCATAACAACACTAAGATCGTAGAAAATACACTGCTTCAGCGCGCGGGAGAGCATCTTTGACATCATATCACGTGACTCCTGCCAGCCTGATTAACTCTCGGGGATTTCCGGAAAACGACTCGCACCGAAAACGTTTTTTCAACGTTTCTACATAAAATGTCGCATTTTAATAATTTTTTTGACACACTTTGTCTTAAACAATACTGTTAAACATGTTAAAACAAAGTTTTTCTCTAATATTCTCCTTTAAGGCTGAGAGTCGCACATATGCGACAAATTAATTAGCTCCTCACAGCGAGTGAGCATAACGGAATAACTTAATCATTACCCGTAAACCATATAATATGTTTCAATTGTATTTTGAGTTCAGTAAATGAAGTGTCAGCTTGGGTATCTCATATAACAATACATCCGGTGTATTTAGTGATTTCTGTTGATTCATTGGCAATAAACGCAAGATGCTGTTTAGTTACGGGATTGATACTTACGCGAATACACATTCAATTAGAGTATAGAAATAACATATTTGACCTTGAAATAACAGTATAGGGATTACAAATCAGACGGAGACACATCCTAATTGAATGACAGGTGACAGGTGCGTGACCGATGTAAAACAAGCATATTATTGGACAATCTTCTTCCTAAAGTCACGCCCCTATATGTAGCGTTTTATGCAATCATGTTTGAGCATCGAATGTCAATGATGTCTTGCGCATTTACTTCAAATACGATGTATGTTGAGCGATGAAAATAGTTTTATATTTCGAGGCGAAATGGTCGTGTGGTAAGCTGTTGGTACAGTCAATGCTGGCGATAGTTGCCTTACTCTGAGGGCGTGGGTTCGAATCCCGCATGGGATTCGACCCGAAAAAGTACAAGAATTTGTACTATTGAAGGTAGTGTTATCCCAAATTTAACCATGTTTTAGATTTATATGTTTCAAATATATTCAAGTATATAAACATCATTTATCTGTTTCGTTAGTCCTCGCTTTCAGTATTTCCCTTTCATGCTGGCGACCATCGCAAATCGCGTGTACCTCTCTGTAAAAGGCTTCTCAATAATCACAAGTCTACACAACATTTGTAAATAAACACATGTCGGTGAGAAATAGGATTATTGAATGTTTATATATATGTCTATCTCCTAGAGTGAGTTTACCTCTGCTAGGAATTATTTAATGAATAAGGATAGAGCGGATAGGTTAGTTCATCTATGGAATGATAGTGCATGGTCAGTGTAATGGTAATAAGTTGCGGACTTACCGCTTATTTAAACATTCCCTAAATACTGAATCTTATGTTTCAGCTTCTTTTCAGCGTTCACACCTCAGTATACTCAGCAAATTACGATGTGGCACTTTTCCCTTAGAAATATAATTAGGTAGGTTTTCCCGTCCTAAAGTACCTCTTGATCAAATATTATGTAAATTCTGTAACAGTAACTGTACAGAGGATGAAATTCACTTTCTCGCTGTTTGTAATTTTTACTCAGATTTAAAGTATGAATTTTGGAAATCTGTATCTTCGGCTGACCCTTCCTTTCTACATCTCAACCCGACTGACCAGGCTGTATATTTATTATCTAGCAGTAGGTTATGTAAGCCACTGGCTGCCTTGATATACAGACGGAGGTTGCGCCTCACTTAATTTTAATAATTCCATCCTTGTATATGCAATGTTTTATATCCATATTCATCTATATTTTAATATGAACAAAGTAATATGGTGCCTCATAGGCCTTTGTAGACCGGGTGCTATCTTTTTATCTGCAATGTTTTTATATCATGTGAATATTGTTATATTATGCCATATGTGAAATGTATGTATGCACGTGACACCGAAATAAAATACTTTTCCTCTTTCTTCTCTTCTTCTTCTATAGCGTGTTTTTTTGTTTTCACTGTCGGCGGTAGATATAAATAATACACTCTTTAAACATATTCATAAACTAACTGGCATTATTTTAGTGTTCAATAATACCCTTTTCCCTAAATTCCCTAATTGTAAAACGAAAACTTTCACACTGTTATAATAAAAGTATTTTTGTCTCGTCTAATACATACAAAATATCAAAATTTTAAAAACATGTAACTATACTAAGTGACAAACAGTTACAAGTGATACAGACCAAGAATAAATATAAATGCAGGTAAATAAAGACGTTCACTTTTACACATTGATTAAATAGATATCTTACAGGATGTTAAGTTTGGCAAACTTATCACAGCACTGTATATATCATAATTGTTCATCTGTAAGTTCTGACAATATATAACTAACAAGCAGCAAATAAATTCAATATCGGATATTTTAATGTTACATCATTTACAATAGTTCCGTATCACCCATTTCCTGTCTACTTTTGATCGTTATGCAAGACACAACAAACAATCAGTCATGTTTATGACATGCCACTCGCTCTCGCTAAATCAGAGGTGACGAAGTCTAATTGGTCTCGCTGCACCCAGGTGCTAGTGGACCTGGCGGGCCAGGCGTTGAGCTGTTAATTACCTATCGGCGTTAATGAGTTGATTATGTTACCTATTCAAATATGAAAGCATAACTCGCGCTCATAGACATTTTATATACCATATACATTGAAATTTGAACATGTCACTGTCGTAACACTTTTTTAAACCCTTTACTACGTTGTTGTAAAAAATCTGGCATATCAAATGTATTTCAAATGTATTAGACATGAAATTATCACATGTGTACGAGAATTCAGTTTCTTATGATCAATCGGCAATTAAACAAGGTAATATATCTGTTACGGTACTGAAACACATTCAATCAGACTATGAAATGAAAACATTCGAAATTTTCCCGAAACACACGAGATACTTTCGCGAAACACACGCGAAACTCACGCGAAATTTTCGCGAAACTCACGCGAAACACACGCGAAATTTTCGCGAAACACACGCGAAACTTTCGCGAAACTCACGCGAAACTTTCGCGAAACTCACGCGAAACTTTCGCGAAACTCACGCGAAACTTTCGCGAAACTCACGCGAAACTCACGCGAGATTTTCGCGAAACTTTCGCGAAACTCACGCGAAACTTTCGCGAAACTCACGCGAGATTTTCGCGAAACTTTCGCGTGAGTTTCGCGAAATTTCGCGAAACTTGGTACTTTCTTTATTGGACAACTGTACATATACATCTGCGTGTAGCAAGAAAGGATTTACTCCAACTATCTTGTATATTAAAAAAAACGAAAAAAAACATACATTACAAAAGTATAATAGTATATACTTTTATAGTGACCAGTAATGCTGCCTTTAACATTTGTTAGAATTAAAAATATTGTATATATATAGTTACTTTAATCTGTCCATACGATCAATCTAAATATATATATTATTAGTATGCCTGATTGAAACGAGAGCAATATAAATTACGTTCCATCTCTATTTGAAAAATATATTCCTGCTTGCTTTCTTTCAAAATCAGAAAATTAATTTCAGCACAGAAAAGAGGTAATGATTACCCAATGTGGCATTAAATATGTGCCCGACCATCGCAACAGAAAATAACCGCGTCTCAGGTGTTCGGGCGGGCAGTTGTTTCCTCCACAGTAAAATGCGATGTTGTCCTTTAATGTTTTAGTCAATGTGCTTTTGTCAACAGTATGCTAATAATGGGAAAACTAGTATGCAACTTTCAAATATGTGTTATAGTTTTTGCTGGGAGATACTTGCCAAGGGAGAAATCATTGTTGAACATTGTGTTTATCGGATCGGGATTATTCGTTCCTTTCCGCTAATTTTCGTAATAATCCAAATATGGTCAATGCGAAATCGTGTAGAGATGTAATTTGAAACATTGCAATCGTAACTATGCAAGTCATGTCAGTCTCGAAATGCAAAAGTCCACTTTACAAAGCTGACTTTGCAACTCTTCATTTTCCATTTATCATTTGTCAAACGCAACTTGTAACATTACAAAATGTATATATTGTTTAAATCTAATAATTAAAAATTACAAGTTGACTTTTCGACTTTGACGATTTCTAGAATTACATTTCAATTTTGTAAAGTTGAGAATGGGAAGTTACGATTGACTGGATTAAAATGTTAGTTTTGCATGGTTGGACTTGTCTTTTCGAGACTTGTATGGTTGAGAATGACAAGTTACACTTTACAAGTTACAAGTCAACATGTCTTCAATTATGGCACAAATCCCCTTCCATAAGGACATGCACTCCTGACATTGAATGGTCACTCTCTAGAATTCATCTAAACTGCCCAGTGTTCATTTTATAAAAATGTGGGTTCATTAAACCTTTTTGATCACATTATCAATCTGGACAGTTCCATTATTGTATTGTGGGCAGCTAGAAATGAGGAGTGTGGTGGACAGTGACAACCCGTTTGGGTTGTGGGATGCAGGGGAATGTGAGATGACCACACACATATTAAATCCTCTATTTTAGGCTTGGTGATCGGTTGTTGCTGAAGGTACAGTGCAGACTGAACTTAACTTTTGAGAACAGTGGTTTATGAGGACCCATCTTTCTATGCATGACCAGAAATTACTGTCACTCGAAACAAATTATGTGTATTATTGACATCGTAGTAATTCTACATTTACTCTAATGTTATAGTGATTGGCGTTTATTTCAACATGATGAATACAGAGTGTTTTTCTATGATGATAGACAGGATGCTTCATGAATCTACAGTGGATAAAAAAACATTTTTTACACCTGATCAACCTGTTTACATTCGTTCATCTTCTTTCCCTTCTCAGGAAATTTTGTTCAATACATTGATTTCCTTCTTTTCTGCTAAAACTACAATTGTTCAACATCGCCTGTTATTCAACATCAACTATGTTATTGTTTTAGTGAAGAGAAAATGCGTGAATATATAGATACGCTCACGCAACTCTAGAAAAAAAACCCATCTGAACAGCCGTGTGCTCCCACATAACAGGATTATACTTGTGTGATATCAGCTGGCTTAGTTCCTACTCGAGCATTTCTGTCAGGGCAGGAAGTGATTGATGGTCATCATTGTCACTTCGGTTCATTACATTAAGTGCTCCAAAATAGCATTCTGCGTTTGACAAGTTTTGCATGGATGCACATTTACTTTTGTTGCTCTTCTGTTGTCTATGAATCAATAGACAAATATCTACTGAGCAGCCTGAATATGACAAGTTGTACCTGTAGACATTGTTATCATTATCGTTATGTTTTAAACATATTCATTAATCTGACCATGTTTCATAATTGTGTTTACAAAATATATGTTCATCTGGAAAAATCTAGTTAATGTGCTTGCACATGTACACAGCAATTTCGAAAAATACCCTTTCTCACTGTAAACACCTTTTTAGCTAACCTTTACTTTTCCTGTTCCAATTCAGTTAGTGTATGAACGAATTAAACTCTTAGACAAGAGCAAGTACAAACCTCATTTGGTTTAGATTTATTCACTATTTAAAAACAAATAAGATTCATTTGATTATGGCATTGTACACCACAACTTCCCTGCAAATTTATTAGATATGGATAAATTGATGATTGGTTATTTTTAGTTAAATATTTATTTGTTTAATGTAGGGGTAAGAAAATGAAATGTTCACGTACATATTATCTACCATGTTTATAATGTTGTAAATATATACAGAATCAGACACATTTATTGATTATCACATAGAATATGCCTTGTATGTCGATGAATAGTTGTCATTTATCCATATTTACTTTACATCACATTTAATTAGCTTGAATATACATCTATTTTAGTTAACATTTATTAAAAGTGCCTTTACCCTATGCATGTACATGTATGCACCGACTCCATTTTGCCTTAAGGAATGGAGACAACCAAAGCAATTCAGAGATCAAACGAGGTTAGCAATACACGCTCAGAAGGACATGGTCAAAGTATTTTTGGATTTATGAGTCTGTTACTATCCGCCTTAGAAATTGTTCTTCTTCTACCAGTGTATTTATTCTTTGGTGATACAATTAGTATCAAAGATTCACGGCAAATTGCCCGAATTGAGACATACCATCAAAAGATGTTACCTTGATTAGATCAAACTATGTTATTTGGTTGGTTATATGATGTTATGTGGTTTCCATTTTTCGTCGTTTACGATACAGGCTATTAAGATCACTTACATGTTTCCTTTCTCGTTTTCCAAGAGATTGTATTTGCAGACATCCTTAAACATAGATATACAATATTAATGATCTTTGGTAAGGACATTTAAACAGTATGCAAGATTCCAAACATTTGAAATAATCAAACATCACTTCAGTTCCAGTGCACTTCAAACATCAGTTTTTAAAATTGTCGCTGCAAGAACATCATGATTCTTTTTCAAGAACATGAAATTTTGAGGTTTGTGGTTTTGTTGATAACTCAACGTCCAAAAATCTTTGAAAATAGTAAACGGTTTTCTTTCTCAGGTATGTATCTCATTACTTAAACATATCTGAAGGTATTGCATCGAAATTATTCTGATTAAATAGTGACAGTTTCATTGATGTTCAGGGCAGAAGTAGATCATCAATGTCATTCAATTCTTTTAGAAACATGCCTGTTTGTCTTTATGGCATAAGTGATAGGAAACACATCAGGATATCTCTCTCTGTGGTTATATTATGTTCAATGCTTTTCTTGAAAAACTCCTTCTTCCACTGCTCTGATTAAATCCTAATGCTACATTGATGTTGAGTGTTATTCTGTGACCTATCAATAGTTACCTATTGTGGCACTGAAAGGCGAGATCAAATCATATATACACGTTCAGTTTAAGAAACCACTTACTTGGTGTACTGTAGGATTCCACAATTATCACATTTTATAACAAAATACTTATACAAACAAATAATTCTGTGTGAAGAAGAGACAACGGGAAGAATGAACAAAATTAATCCAAGAAAAAATATATGTAACATCTTTATTTGAAAGAAAATTATAATGGTTTCCAACCAATCTAAATTTGTAAAAGTAAAAAGATTCCTTATGGAAAGATAACTGTTAAAAATCAACTTGTCAATAATATTTGCCGCCTGGCAAACAGTAGTCTGTCTTCTGAACCATGCTATAATAATTGAAATACTTACACACAAATGCATTTGATCTAGTGAAACTCAATGAGTTACTATAGGATTCTACAATGTTCAATCTACAGAAACCACTGTGTAATACTTTCTGACTGAACTTATAGCAATGTCCAGACAAATATGGATGATCTAAATATCTCAGAATATGTTTGGTATATGATATATTGTTTTTAATCCGTCTGCCTGTCTGTTTGTCCGTAAACCTTCAACCATGGCCATAACTTTTGATACGTCAGTGAAAGAGCTTCGATAGTTAACATGTGCAAGCCACAAACTGCGTTCTCCAAAAAATCCATTTGTGATACACTTTTAATACTTAAATCAGTAAATCAACCTGAACAAAACTCATACCAATACAACCATCTTAAACAAAACTCATACCAATACAACCATCTTTACACAACTGCATTACGATGCACAATAGCGCATCTGCAGGAATGAGAACTCATACCGTTCGGAGCTTTACTCAACAAACCGTCTGATAACAACCTGTATGCTATTCAGGGAGTCAATCACATAACATCTTACAAAAGCATTAAGCGCGAGAAGGTAGGGACAACTAACTCCTCGAAAGCCATACTTTTGGTCGGTTTCTGTTACATGAGCAACATGAGGAACGCTAGAAATACTTGCCATTTTATGAGAAACGTGTTAGCGAATGATTCCCAATGCTTTCAAAACGGCGACCACTCAAAATAAAGATCTCATTGGTCGGCTTATATATCTATGAAGTGAAAATGTTGAGAAATCTTAAATCATTTTTATTACTTAGCTTTTAGAATTAAACTAAACGGTAAAATAACTTATAAATGATAGTGATTGACATTTTTATGGTTTCTCTATTTTATTCAACATAATGACTTCGGATGACTCATGTATCGACATGCACTCTCAATCGAGACATTTGATTAACGGTATCTATAGAATATAATCTAGCTCCAGAACTGTGAACAAAGTTGTTTTATCTGAATGTGGGCGTTTCCCGTTATTTATAAATGCTCGCTGTTAGGTCATTTTATACTGGCTCAGATTGATGAAACAGCCAACTAGACGATACTCAAGAAGTGCTTAAAACATTAGGCGATACAGATGATAAGTATTGGGTTTCTTCCGTTAGAACTATCCTATTTACTCATGGCTTTGGACGTACATGAATGGTTGGCTCAAAATGTAAATAACACGAACAGCTTCATTCAAGTATTCACGCAGAGATGCAAAGATATATAATAGCAGGACTGGTATTATGAAATAATGTCATCAACTTGTGTACGTTTGTATACAGAATTTAAGTACAGCTGCTGAACAAAAGTTTGTTACATTGCTATGTTTACATGACTTTGGAGACTTAAGACACACATAAATGGTTGCATTGTAGTACTATTTGGTATCAAAAGAAAGTACATCCAATAATGAATATTAATCAATTGTGTTTGTCTCAGTGGGTGTATTTGTTAAGGCATGACTTCCTGGAGACTGCGACAGGTATCTTTTCAGACAAAATACCAATAGTTATTTACCAACTTGCAAAGCTCCTGGCTTGAAGTAGGCAATCCCTTAGCAGCTGTTTTACCAATAATGTCCCAGAGAGTCTGAATAGAGTTAGTGTATTGGGAATTCCAAGGGTATTCCAATTATGGTATGTTCTGAACAGCCAAAATTGAACGACCGCTCTCAGAAAAATGAATAATGGATTGAAATCTAATTTTTTAATCAGAAATACAAGACATTCATATTGTGTTTAAGGTCATTTTGATATTTCTGGGAATTAAGGAATACCACCCCCCTTTTAAGATTCCAAGTGCAATTTTCTGACAATATTCCCCAAAATGGACTTAGGGATGGTGTTTTACAGTCACCTCTGGGCAATATATTCTGCATCTCTTATTTTGAAGATGCCTTACTAACATATTACGAATATTACTAAAACATATGAAAATAGATTTGTCAGCGAAAGGAATATGGTTCCAATTTGGCCCCCGGTAATATCCGTATGCTCTTCTCCAGTATCTTATTTGTTTGTATCCAGTCATTCAAAATGAGTTTTCGGCACGAAGACGTAGCATTTAAACCCAAATTGTTGAACATGTCTGGAGATTGTCATGTGGCTGATCCACAAATCAACCCTTTTCTGCACAATACCCCTCAGGATGTTAAGAGTTGAGACTCTGTTTTCATACACTGATTTCGTGTCAATCTCACTTCTCCATTAGTTTGTGTTTCTTAGTCTGCAAGATCTTCCTGCATCAATAACATATTCTGTAGCATGAAGTTTTAAAATCAGCTTCTTCATACCATGATTTGTGACCCTGCACATTTATATTTCGATCATTACTTTTGAACTGGTATCCATTCCATTACGGTTGTTTCATTAAAAGTTGTATTTCTTCCCTTTAACATATTCACTGCATCATATGTTGATATAACCAGTTGTCTGAGACAATTGTGCCAATTAAAGAAGATACATTATTCATTGGCAATATAAACTCTTAGTGATAACGGGCATCAAGCTTTGAAACGTTTTTCAGAACCTGTGTAAATTTTTAAAACTTCACATTGAATTAAATAATGTACATACTTTATTCAAAAGCAATTTATGTATTGAAGAAATATGCAATATTTATGTTTCAAAGTATTCTCTTTTGTTGGATCAGCTTTGTTGCCACATCCCTCAGGGCCTCCTCTAAATCTAGTTGCGAATCATTGAGATGACTAATTATTATGTGGTTCTTCTGGTAGAATAGCTGCAAACGTTTCATTCCTTGTACACGAATCCTTCAATGTCGTCTTTAAGGAACACAACTACCGTTGTATTTTCATTGGAAGAAACTGCGTCCTGTTTGTGCATATAAAGATAATCTCATGTAAGATATTTCCCAACTAAAACAAGTTGATAAAAGTTACAACCGTTGAAGACATTACATGGAAATTTAATCTTTTATCAACGAGTCTTGATATATTTCCTATCAGAAGGCAGTAAGTTTGATTTTATTATCTTCGATAAGCCCTCATTACTTTTAAATAAAACAATTGGTACATCTCTGCAAACAGCAGTGTCATTAGACTTCCACTGAAGTGATATTATCATGTTTGTATCTTCAAATTGATTTAAATGTAAATTATTATTGTAAAATCCATTGAGTCATTTAATAAGATCAAAAGTAAATAGTTTCTGAAACAGAACGTGTCCATCCTATTAGGTAATTATAACACAAATACATCCTGGTAATATCTACATAGAGACTTGAACCAGAATGAAACATTTTCTTAACGATACTGTTACTGATGTTTTACATTTTGGACATATTAGTGCTGACATTGTCTAATTTGCTTAACATACATGTAACAAAAAAATCAGCTAACATAACATATTCAATACACCCATTCCATAACAACTTCGCACCAAATTACTCTTTCACACTGTAAACAACTTTATTACTAACCTTTATATCTCCTACTCCCATCCTGTCAGTAGAAGAATGTCGCAATTTGGAACATATTTGCCAATTTAATTAGTTTGAGTTTAATTTTCATATGTATATTTTAGTTAACATAGTGTTTAAAAGGGACTTTGTTTCATACTAATATGTAATGGAGACATTACCCTTACAGAGATCAAGCATAGATGCTCAACAGGTCACTTTTGAACTTGCATTTTGAGTCTACGAGTCTGTCACTATCTTTTTATGGAAATCAAAATTCTTATTTGCGTGTCGTTACTCATTTGGTGGTATAATTAGTTCTTTAAAGATGATCATCAAATTGCCTCAACTGAGAGATTATCTGGAAGATCAAACAGTGATGTTGCTTTGTTCACATTTTTGGTGTAAAGATTGTAAAGGTCACTGGATAAATTCTCATTATTCAAGAGCTTTCGTTTGGGACTTGACTTTAAGATAAATATTTATATAAAGAATATTAATCACCCAGAGTAAATTTGTTTTCAAAAAGAAAAAATTAAACATTCCAAACATCTCGGATAATCAATTCACAAAAATCTCATTTCAAGAATACCAGTTTTTAAATCTAGTTGGTGTTTTTAAAAAACTAATGAATCCGTATGTCATATTCCAAACATGACTGATAATCAATTCTCAAATAGATCATATCAAAATAGTAACCACAGAGTGTGTTATATGGCATTGATTTTCTTCTTTTCTGCTAAGACCACTTCATCTTTATTAATGGAAACTGCCTCTCATGTCATTACTGTAAAGGATGCTTTAACAATATACCTTGGGCTAATAGTTTCTGTTGGACCAGCTTTGTTACCACACCCTCATGGTCTCCTTTAAACCTCTTTGTGAATCATTCACCTTGATTAGTGCTGGTATTCTTCTATGAGACATAGTTGCAAAACTTTCATTCCTTGAAGACGTATCTGCATTTGACAGTTGCATTCAGTGCCCATTTAAAGAAAAAAAAAACATTCCTAAAGATTTTACTTATCAAGGATATTTAAACACTGTGGGATCAATTGCACACATTGGTTCGAACCCAATTTTTTAATTAGTACGTTATTGGCCCATCATTAATATCAATATAACGTATATTCTATCATAACTTGGCGAAATAGTCGCATCTGACCATGCATGATTACACAGTGCTCTGTTTACTTGGACACTTGTGCAAGAATACATTGTTTGCCAAGTGACGATAGCGAATACGTTAATTCTCCAAATACTTTCATTCAAGAAGATGTTTTTAAATGAGTTTTTGTTGGGGTTAAAATTGCACTAAATCAATAGTTTGGATAACGTATAGTGTATGTGTGTATGTATATCGCAGGTAGATCATTGTTAACGTAATAAAGTCATATCTATTTCATTACAGCACCTCTTCAAATGTTTTCTTCTGCTTGAGTTAAATCGTTGATGAAATGAATATGATCTTTTAATATACTTTAATATATATAGACACGTACTGTGTTCATTTATATATTTCGGATGCAACACTTTTCTATTGGTACAAGTATATTCGCGGTATCCTGTGTTGATATTAAATAAATATTCAGTACATTCTTAACCCCTTCCGATGCTTCTCTGACGCCATGACACATTGCTTCCAGCGTTCTTGTATCCATATTGAAATCTCAATATTTCATAAACATTGCTCTTGGACACATATTTTAAGAGTCTTCATGTTATGTTATTGTGCCCCCTGGCACGTCTGCGTAATAAATCATGGTCTAAATATTTCCAGAATGAAACCTTAACTCTGTGCCAGGGGCCTGTGATAAATGAAATCACTGAGTCATAATAAAGAGACCCTAAGCAAGGAAGCAATTGTGAATATAATGTAATGCACATGATAAACAACTCTTCTGTAACGAAATAGATGAATTTACGAGGTGAATGTTACATAAAAGTAAGGGAGACACATTGTCTCAATTTTCAGTATAAAAATATACAAGAACAGTTCTCGACTCTCTAGCAAATACCACGTGATCTTAATAACGCTAAATTGTAAAACGATCTGAATTTACATGGTATACATATATTTATAAGATAGTATATGAATACTTTATACTTGATGATACCATTGAGATCCAAATTTTAAACTGAAATACATGACTATATACCCTGCTGAATGACATGATGTTAGCACTATTGTCACAACGTCGTTACTGCCTGAAAATGATGCTCGTTTAAAAAGCTGGCCCGGGGATCCAGTATTTTCTGGAAGTATACTTGAACTAGTTGCTCTTGTATTTAAGCCTTCCCTGTTGACTCATTAACGCTAAACTTTCTTTAAAACTGTTATATCAAATAATATGGAACATATGTTGAATTACAACCCAATTCAATTTTGGAAGGAGGGTCACCCTCGGATCAAGACGTCCCGCGTTCGAATCCCGCAAGGGGCCCCGGCAACTTTGTCTGTTGTAGAGAACCGTTCTACATGCAGCAATGATGCACTGGATGTCAGCGCAGTACCACCCATGGTTCGCTAGTTCAAGTCGATGCTCGCAAGTTTCATCACAATGCATACCCACTTTGGTGTTGCTGGCTTTCTCCCTGCAAAAATACAAGCAACCGTGATATTAGTGAAATATTCTTTAGAGCGACGTAAAACCCCGTGTCTACATACCATCTGCCAAACAGACATAGATAGTAGTATCAACAGTTATATCAACTGAGACATGTATATGTATATACCATGTTGTAGCACTTGTAGCACAAGTTGCTGCTTTATAATAGCATACGTTTTGCAATAATAACATGAAAATTTAATTGGATATATAGCAATACTAGTGTATTTCATTTATCCGAAAGAACTCTACCATCTAGAACCATCTCCCAAACAGACATAAATAAAGTAGTATAAACAGTTATATCAATTGAGACATTATGCTTAATTCATGTCTGGTAGAAAATCAATTCGTTACACGATATGTCGTGAGTATTTATATAACTAAAGAACTGTGAGAGAAAAAGCTATTTTAAGAAGTTGGGTCAATAACAGGCATAACTAGAGTAGTATCAACAGTTGTATCACATGAACCATTTGTTTTGAATGTATACTCAAGACCAGCCTGTTCCACTTACAGTGTCTGAGCTTTCAATTATGGTGGGGAATCCATAGTATATTTAATAGATCGTGATTATTCATATAACTAAAGAGCTGTGTAAAAACAGGCTATTTAAAGAAGTTTGTTCAAGAAATAGTGCTATGAAATATGTGCTTGGTTAACCCGGAGAAACTGATGTGTACCTTTTGGGAACTTTGCGTATTTTAACGTATTCGGATCATATCGAAAGGTACAAATTGATCGTGTTAAAAATTTAGGATACGTAACAACCTTCCATGTAGTAAAATGTTCATTTTATGAATTTACGAGAGGATATCAGATTATGTTTTCAGTCTGGGATACTAGTCTGAAATATGTGTTACATCCTACATCAATACACAATGTCGGAACGATTCTCTAGATATAAATCCCCTTTGACAATGGATTAAGACATTAAATATCAGTAAAATCTCATTAGGTTAACGAGAATAAATATTAGATAGAACACAGAAGAAAGTTGTGGTCCATTATTTCTTTTGTAAACCGTAATACAGCACAATATGAGTACAGTGTTCCCAATAGACCTATTGACAAGTCAGTTATTTTATCTGTTTGACGCTCATGGTCTCCATATTATTAATGCAGCTCATCCTTACAAAAAATGCCTTCCTTTTGTAAATAAATCGAGGAGATTCATAATGTATTATCAATAGTATTTCATGAATATAAAGACCATGGAAAAATTATCTGCGTTTGAACAATGTTGAATTTGATATTCACTTCAGAATATTTCGGAGTACATACTCACTCCTTCATCAGGTGGAATGTGAGTTCCATCTGATGAAGGAGTGAGTATGTACTCCGAAACGTCGTGTATTTTCACATTAAAGAAGTTGTTATCCAGAAAATCTTCCTGTTCCCAATTTACATTATTATACAGCATTGAACAATTAGGTGCAAGATAGAGATGATCAGCGAGGGTAATTACAGACAGACATGCCGCTTTGCTTTCAGCTAAATAAGAACTGGCAACCTCAAGATGGATTATGGTGATACAGTTTCAAATTGTCTCAAATGGCCTTATTGAATACCATTAATACACCAACAAATATATTACATTGAAAACATGTTCTTGTAACAAAAATTAACAGCTCTTAAAATAACTAAGATAAAGTTATTATTCAGTTATATAAGTTATAAGTTAATTATATAAGTCAAATAGTATTTATAAATGGCAAGTCACGAATGAAAATCGCACAAAAATTAAACCTATTTTCTGTTCTGTTTCTCCCTGCTTGAGGTTTTACCAAAATAAGCTGACAATTTATATAGTTTTTATCAGACATCTGTCTGTATTCATCATCCTCTTTCAGTTATACCTGTCAAACATGATCGATCTTCTCAATATTCTCGGAGTACAATTTGTCTCAAATATTGTCTCTGGCATTGATTTGATATTGGTGTGACATTGGTTTCCAGAACATGGTTGAATGTTTCGCTGTTTATGTGGTGTTGAATATATCAGGAAATGAAAACTAGAAAGCTGTCTGGGATATTATCTAGATTTACTGTTCTTACATAACTGAATAGCATTAAAGTATTTTGTTTATGCTGCTGATATTTGCCAGTGATGTTAAACCCTACATTGTGATATATGGAAGCGCTCAACGCTCCCATCCCTTTTGTTGAAGAAAGTGATTAATTGGTGATTTTAAATCTACATTGAATGATTTCAATCTGTATTCAAACACTACTGGGCAGAAGAAACGCCTACCATTTAACTTAGCAGATTTTGTATTTGATCATTATGAGGTTGCACCAATTGTGCACAACATCTCGAAGTTTCTGAAGTTGTGACAAGTGAATTGCGATTCTTTAAATGAGACCAGGGTTACTGCATTGTATTCAATACAGGTTTAATCAGAGAAATGACATGAAGTTACAAACAACCATACCCACAGGCATGCACTTGCATTGAAAAGCCACATTTGTAGTGGTCACAGTGCCTAAAGTAAAGTATCCGTCTTCATTGGGTATGGTTTTAGCAATTAATGACTCAAATCAATGGACTGTCATATTAATTGTTATTTCCTCACAACGTGGAGGTCCCCATAAATTAAATTTTAGAGAATTTGTAATTTAACATCTAATTGGCGTTTATTTTGCTCAGTACTATCGGGTTTGAGCACTTGCGTGACTGTAGCGTTCTTGTTCATTTCAAGTGATACTAAAATATAACGTTTTATTGTTCACTTGATCTCTAATCGCTATTCTGTGTATTTCAAATTATGATATATAAAACATAGAATTCATCGGTTAAATAACAGAGCTTAGAAATATCTCAAAGAAATTGAACTTTATCATACTTCAGATAATTTTAGATCATGTAAATTACTATGCATAGCATCTGTAAAACTTTGTTAATCAAAGATATGCAGGTTTAAATCTGCAAAAAGCATAGAAACTGCATCTCATTAGAAATGATTATTCTTCTTGAGGCACCAAGGTTCTTGTTTTTATTGACTTTAAAACAAGTTATGCTTTAATGTTGATAAACATAAATGATTTGCATTTCTTTGATGAGTTCGATAAAAACTTAATTCAATAACGATAAATTCAAATAATCATCTTTAAAGAGTTCAAAGAAAAGATGAAGGCATACATTCTTGATTATTCATTTTCAAAATCATATGAAGATTCCCCACATAGTGAAGATATTAAAATGTGAGTCTAACAGAGATTATCATTTGCATTTCATTTTAATTGAGTTTGAAAAAAATTAATTCCATAAAGATAAAGTTAGATCTTATCTTAAAACGAATTTAATACAATATTTTATAATCTGGGAAAAGATAAAAGGAATATTATTTTCATTTTCATGTCCAAAATCAAATTATGATCACCCAAATGTCAGACTAATATTAGATGAGGGAATTTGAAGATTGTTTCTATATTAGCGGGGCAAAAAAGTAGTTGATAGAATTCCTCTTATGAAACACATTAAGATAAAAGTACATTAAATATCTGAAAACAACAAGAATTCTTATTGACGTCCATGGAACTGCTGAAACGATATACAATGTACGTTTATTGACTTTGTATTTTATCACATAAATGTCAGTCAGATACTTTACATTTCAACCTCTCAATCAAGGTGCATCACTTTCCCTGTGAACATTGTTACAACATATAATGAATAAACGCATTAAATTGTAACACACCATGCGATAAAATTAAATAACCATACCTCAATTTGGTGTAACTTTATTTCCACTTTGACTGTCAAGTTAAGGTCTGCGCTTGTACTTGAAATAATGTATTGTACTCCTTTAGCTAATTCCAGTCTGTCAATATCTTAATACTCAGTTTTCTGAGAATATATCCTGTAAAAGAAGAACCTCAGACAGATAAACACCAACTTCTGAATCTTTATGATTCCAGTAAAAATAGAATGCTTCACTTCGATTACTCCATTTTGAAAAGAAAGGTTTATGTCATCAACATATATATATATATGAGAATATTTTCTTTATAAATCACGTGTTGTCATTATATTAATATATTCAGGAAGTAAAGTTTATGAATGTTTAACTTCCTTTTTTTTCGTTAGTGTATACGATAAACATAGTAAGATATGGGTGTTTTCATATCACATCCTGTATCAAGGGAAGGTGAGGTGAGTTGGGGTTTAACGCCTCTTGAAGAGTATTTCACTTATATCACGGCTGATAGTATTCTGGCAGGGAGAAAGCCCGCAATGCCATGTGGATATGCATTGCGGCGAAACCTGCGAGCATTGGCTGGAATCCTGTATCATACCACGACCAATAAAGCTGAAGCTCTCGGGCATTATTGGGGTCTCGGGCTGATACAGAATGTGATATGAGTCACCTATATAATACCATCTAAATATTTTATAATAGTCATTGATATACATTTTATCTGCTTTGTTTAACAAATCACCTAAAGGGTATTTTGTTATGTGATGATAGACGGAATGCTTCATGTGGAAACACTGTATAGAAGCATGGTTTTACACGTTATTTACAGAATAAACCTCTTTATCATCTACTCTTGAAGTTCATCTTAATTCTTAACATTACATTGATTTTCTTTCATTCTGCTAATACCCATTGATATGTATTATGGAAACTGCCTCTCATGTCGATCCAGTAAAGGACGATTGAACAATACACCTTAGGCTAATCATTTATGTTGGTCCAGCTTTGTTACCACTCTCAGAATCTCCTCAAAACCTCTTTGTTAGCCATTCACCTGAATTAGTGCTGTGACCCTTTCATTCATCAACATCTTGAAGGTACAGAATGACTGTGTTATTTTCAGCGGGGAGAAAATGCGCCCATATATAGATAATCTCACAAAAGAGTCTTCTGATATTTATTCTTTTTAAGTTACAATCACCCGAGGGCATGGCGAGGAAATGTTTTTTCAATAAGTGTTGATATATTTCCTTTCGATAAGTATGATTTTGATATTTTATTATTATATTATATTATAACCCCAAACGTTATTACGTTTCAATGAACAAATGACATCTATGCAGTGCCATTAGACATCTAATGTATTGATACCATCATGTTTTGATAGCTCTTCTGCAACCAAAAGGCATTATTGAGAAATAAATATTTTGAGAAGGCAGATGAATTATATTATTTATACCACTAGGGTCCGTTATGTCTATTGTTCTCAGAGGGGTTATTTCACATAACCTTGATAACCGCCCTAGGGCAATTATTTGAATTAAAAAAACATTTTTTTTCACTTGTAATGATCATTTTCTTTACATCTCATTCATTAAACGTACGTAAAAACAATATTCCCACGTGGTATAAGCCGTTTAATCACCCAAAACTGCGATAGTTATTTAGATTAACTCTGCTCGGGCTAACGCCCTCGCATAGTTAATCTAAATAACTACCTTGTTTGGGTGATTAACCTATACGTACAGCTGCTGAACAAAGGTTTGTTACATTCACAACGTTCACAACATTTGTGTAATTTTTCCCCCAAAAATAGATAAAATTAATCTTTTTTTGTGCAAATAAGGTAGTAAAACATCTGGTATGCAAATGTGGTTAAAATAATATTAATCTTATGCCGAATATTAAGAGAGATTGTTATTTAATTGAAAGTACTGATGAAATTGCGGAGGAAAATTCTACAGGTATCAACAGTATATCTCGGTACATATTTATTGTGTCAATTACTTGTTATTGTTATTGAAACATAAAAAGTGCATATTTCGTGTAAATATACATTGCTTTTTAATGTGTTAAACCCGTTTGTAATTTGTAACATGAGTGTGTTAAATCCTGCACAGTTTTGTCATGAGAAGATTAAAACATATGTCCGAATTTAAAAAAAAATCGTATTGCTAATAATTTTTTCATCTGTTTTCCTTTGCAGAATGCTTGTGACAACGAGTTATTTCAATATATCCAACACAGCGCAGCACGTCTGATCATGAAGAAGAGAAAGTTTGACTACATCACTCCTTTGCTGAAACACCTACATTGGCTTCCTGTCCCATATAGGTACAAATATAAAATTGCAGTGCTTGTGTACCGCAACTTTAATGGGTCACTGCCGCAATATCTCTCCCAAGAACTGTCTACCTACCAGCCTCCATGCACTCTTCGGTCATCTGGTGAGAAACTATTAGCAGTGCCAAAATGCAAGCTCAAGTCAGCTGGAGAGCGCTCCTTCAAATACAGCGCCCCTTCAGTGTGGAATGCTCTCCCCACGGAACTCCGAAACACTCCAACTCTTCCGAGCTTTAAAATCGCCCTCAAAACATTCTTGTTCAGGCAAGCCTTTCCCTAGACTGCTCCAACAGTTGTAGACAAAGCGCAATGAGTCCCACGGGAGACTTGCGCTATAAAAGTATGATACATTATTATTATTAATATATCATGTAGTGAACAGTAACGGAATGTAACTTTATGTGAAAGGACCCGTATTATCACCCTCAGACGGAGTGGATTGAAATTGAAGGAAGTTCAAAAGGTAATGGCCGAAAAATACAATTGCGGTATAACAATTCATGGTATGATAAAGTTAATGAAGCTTTTGATGCAACAGGAGATGTCGTTGATCCAGTAAGGTCTGGCAGACCAAAATGCACAACTGCCCGAGAAGACCGATTCATACGTCAGCAGTGTATGAGAAACAGGATATATTGTGCGGAAAAGGGTTAGTTTACACATCAGTCACATGACAATCTCAAGACGTTTTCGACAATATGGGTTGAAATGTTCGGTCCCATATAGAAACTACTTTTGAATGCAAGTAAGCGAAAACTGAGACGAGAATGGGCAAGAGCGCACGCACCTTTCCGGGTGTCAGATGGGAACCGTGTACTATTTTCGGACGAGTCCATTTTCCGATGTTTCAGTAACCGACGTAGAATGAAAGTGAGACGTCTCCACCTGAGAGATACCATAGTTACTGCTCACAGATGACTGTTAAACCCCAGGTCCATGTTTGGGGACTCATGTCAGCAAATGGCACCGGAATTCTTAAAAAAGTGCAGACATATCAGACCGAGACAATCAATAATCTCAAAACACAGTGTGAATGTCTTGTTTTTCCAATTAAAAAAAGACCACCTTTCAGCAAGATAAAGCCCCTGCCCATTTCTCCAAGAACACTCGTGAATATTTGAACATATCATTGTTGGAATGGCACGGTAACTCCCCTGACATGAGCCCAGTTGAGACTCTCTGGGACATTATTTGCAAAAATGTTGCTAGGGAGATGCCTACTTCAAGCCAGGAACTCTGGAATTTGGTTACAAAATATTGGTATTCGTCCTCCAATGATACATGTCGCAGACTCTATGCATCGATGCCAAAACGAATAAAGGCACTAAGAAAAGCAAAAGGGGAAAATACTCCTTATTGAATGTGATTTCCTGTGATACCAAATAGTGCTTCAATAAGAGTTATTATAACCCTGTAATCTGTGTTTAAAGTCTCTATACACATTTAAACAAAGCAATGTAACAAACTTTTGTTCAGCAGCTATATACAAATGCCACTATATTATTGCACAACGAAAGAGATATACTCCCTATAAATATTTATTATTTATGAAAATACTAACTAAAATTGTGTTGAAACATATGTATGGTATATGTATACATGTTCTCTGTCATCTTCTTTTTATGTTTTATTATTTAATAAATAGAAGACGACATAGCAGATAGCATAAGTCACGAAGATGGACGTGTTTCATGCTCTCTGCTATGTTTTATTCTACTATACGGCATGACAACGAGTCTTCTTTTTCTAATATGAGATGCCCTTAAACAATTATTCAAATTCATATAAACATGTTCAGATGTTACATTATTTGTATAAACTATAATTTGGAAAAATTAATGCTTTCAGTTGAAGCGCTTGTAAAATCACCAATATGTTTTACTCTGTTAGTTTGGTTCATGCCTCCCATGTTTCTTTCCTCACACAAGAGGCTTTCAGCAATGCCAACAGCTATTGTTCTGTCACTAAATAACACCATAGAAAAAAAGATTTAATCAGAATTGTGTTTACTGTTTACATACTGTTTACCATTACTGTGTATAAGGCGACGTTGATTATAAGGCGACCCCCTCTCTGAGACTAATTAAATCCGGTAAAAACCATGTATATCATATTATATAAGGCGATCTAGCAATCATGGAATCAGGTCGACTTGCCATGAAGAAAAACACGTTGGTAGGACTTGTTAAAGGTAAATTGGTTCCGCTAATTTTGTAAGTGTCATGACATACATGTTTTGTTATGAACGTTTGTTTTTAAAATAAATTGATTTAAATGTTCCATGATAAACAACCCATACGTTTACTTACGGTGTTCGTTCTTATTTGTTGACTTATATGTCATTTTCCTGTCAGTTCCCACGGGACTGCAGTCAACATACTTCACTTTAATTTTGGTTATCTCTTGCCTTAAGAGTTCATCAATTGGTTGACTATTAACAGTGAAAATCAATGAAACTGTCCATATTTAGTGAAAAACAGTTCCCACACACCAGAATTATACTTCTATCAGCTGGCTTAGTTCCTACTTGAGCATTTCTGTCATGGCAGGAAGTGATTGATGGTCATCATTGTCACTTCGGGTCATTACATTAAGCCTTCCAAAGTCACCGGCTCCATTTTGTTTACTTACAGAGATCAAACGTTGTTAGCAATACACTCTCCAAGGCCAAGGTCACCTTAATTGAATTTACCATCAGAAGATATTTCTTGATACAATCAAACAGTTTTGGAATGTGGTTGTTCATGTTTACCGATTATGGACAGAATAGAAAGATCACTAAACCTCACATGTTTCCTTTCTTCTTTTCCATGTTATTTCCTGTGGATACAAATGTATACTGCATGCAATAAATAATCAACCATTCCTTACAATCAACTCTCAAAAAGTGATTGGTATTTATAAATTTTATCTTTATATTCCTTGTAAAAACTAAAGAGTGTTTTTTTCGGATATGTCTTACAATCTCACTAGATCAAATCAAATTGGTTTCTATAGAATAAAGGTTTTTATATTCGTTCACCTACACTTCGTTTTAAGGTGATTGAGCAGTATATTGAGTTCCTTTTTGCTATTCGTGTTAAGGATGCTTTAACAATACACCTTAGGCTAATCAATTTTGTTGAATCGGCTTTGCTATCACACCCAAGTGTCTCCATTAAACCTCTTTTGTGAATAATTCAGCTGAATTAGAATGGTGTTTTTTTCTGATAGACATTGCCACAAACCATGTTGTCACAGCAGAGTTATCCTTCAACAACGCAATGACTGTTGTATTTTCAGATTGGAGACAACGCGTTATGGTTGTGAATATAGATATATGTAAAGACGAACGCGAATTGTTTATGGTTTATTCTAAGCACCTTCTGATGTTACTCTGAAACATTGCTCTTGGACAATGACTTTAAGAGTCTACTTGTTCGTGTTATTGTGCCCCTTGGCACGTCTGTTTAATATATCATGGTGTAAATATTTCCTGAATGAAACCTTAACTCTGTGCCACGGGGCTGCGACCGATGCAATCACTGAGTCATAATAAAGAACCCCAAGCAAGGAACTCAAGTGATAGATTGGCGTATTGCATGGGAAACCTCAAACATCACAACACTTATGAACTTACTGCATGAATATTTGCTCTAAAATAGAAGTAAAGGAAAGAAAGTTCTCTCGACTTTCTCAAATAAGTATCAAAATATATTTTTCAAAATATCTAAACTAAATAGAAACAGCTCTAGCAAGACGTAAGGGAAACATCATATTTTACGAGGACAGACTATATCAGAGTTAATATAATCCTCCGTAGTTATCACCTGGGCCTCCTTTCACAAAACAACCTTTACTAAGGCTAACCTTATCTCTAAGGTTGGCAGTTAAGGTTACCTTAAAAATAAGTTACGCCCGTTTCACGAAACAACCTTACGGCAACCTTATCTCTGAATGATTTTACGCCGCAACCTTAGTTAAGGTTGGAACTCTTCTGTGTCGAAGTTAAGGATTTTCCTTAGTTACGTCGCAGAGTGACCTCCCTTGCACGCACCTGCAGACGACAACAATCGTCATGTCACAATCGTCGATCAGTTCAAAGCGACCACGCCAGAATAATTTCAGCGCGTCTGAATTAAGTCTGTTGGCTGACGAGGTCAGAGAAAACTCAAAGGTGCTATTTGGATCGTTTTCTTCGAGTATCACCAACCAAACGAAGAATAAACTGTGGGGTGAGATAGCGGCAAAGTGAGTACAGTCTTTATTTTGATATCACTTACAATTTATTATGCCTGGTCTTTCTTATGGTAATTTTCAAGCTATGGATATAAAAAAAATCTTCGACACCATCATCAAACGTGATTAAAAATAAACTGTCACTAATAACCATTGGGAAATACCGGATCGATCATGCGGAATGAAATGGGCGTGGTTTCGTGAATTGACAGTAGGTCTAATAACAAATGTTTTCCAGGACACGCCCACTGCAAAAACCAATTTGGATTCGATTATTTAGGCTAATTGTAAACTGTTAGTTTTGATAAAAAAAAATATTGTAAGTAGTTGCATGATACTAAAATGTGATCGAAACTTATACTATTTTTGATGCATTTTTTTCAATGTTCAACAATACGTTTAAACCAACAAGTTTTATTTTTACAGATTGAGTGCTTGTTCCTCAAACGAGAGGAATGGCGCACAAATTAGAAAGAAATGGAACGACTACAAGTAAGTTTGATAATACATTTATTGCCAATTTTAAGTTTGTGAATAAAATGATATAAAAAGTTCAAACAGTAGGTCAAATGAACAATTAAATCACTCATAGCATCATTCATTCAACTTAATATTCATATACTGCAGTATAGTAATAGGTTTTAATCATGAATACAGTTTAATTTTTTAAACATAAATTCATTCTTTATTCCATATAATATGTCTAAAAATCAAATTGCAGATCACATGTCAAAAGAAAGGCCATAGATGTGAGGAGAGAGAGGGGCAAGACTGGGGGAGGGGCTCCACCTGATCCATTATCTGACTTGGAGACCAAGGTAACAATATATAGAGCCGAATCTTACATTTTACTTGAATAGGACCTCCAAATACATTACATATGTTAATGCATTACATTTATATTTTATCATAATATTAATGTGAACTGGCAATGAAAAGAAGCAATTAATTATTGGAAATTGGATATGATTGCAATGATACAACAATTTATATATATGTGTTTGGTATCATAAAACATGAGGGTGAGTTTCTATTTATCATTCAAATATCATCTTTTAGCACTTTTCTGCCATTTGACTTTCCATGCGTTGATGTCACAGCAGTGTGACGTCATCTTGTCATCTTGTTTGTGACATCATAGAATTGTGATATACATTTTTACATCAATTATTATTATTATTACAAACATTTTTCATTTTTCCAAAGGTTGTGTCATTAATTCCTTCATGTCAGATTGAAGGAATCAGTGGAGGATTGGAAACAGATGAATTTACTGGTAAGTAGTTATAATAAAGAGAAAAGACATTTAAAAACAAAATGAATTTGTCATAATAAATATGCATTTTAATTTAAAAGGTAACCATAGAGTTATTTTGGTGTGGTTCAATGCAAAGAACTGTCAGGGTGCTATCTCTTATCTCTCAATTATCTTGATTATGATAATTTTTATTTAATATAATTTCTTGCTTTTTGGCTCAGAAACACCATTGCTCAGTGAGGGAGTGCAAGAGGCGACCCAAGTTGTCCCGGAGGCTTCTGAGCAGAGCATGACTGATATGCAAAGTGATCTGATATCAGGTAATAAATTGTCATTAATCTAAATTTCAGAGAGAACACTCAGCAAGGTCAACACACAGGAGATTATGCAATATGCTTACCCATTGGCTCTGGTTACAAGCCAGCTGTGCTTTTACAGCCACATTATGTAATAGCCTCTTCCTTGCACTAAACACTGGCAGCACTGATCTAACTGTATAAGTCTTAGAGAGAGAACAGGCAATGTGATGAATCTCATGGTACATAGTACAATTTAGAATCACCTTGGCTAAATAATCTCTGCACAATTTTAACGGTTCTAAGCCTTTTCATCCAAACATCTAACCATTCTGAACGCAATATTATTTCTAGTTTGCTCTGGAGAAGAAGATGAAAATAGATTTTTTTATGTTTTGACCTGTGAGGGCCTTTTTTATAATGTCCACATTATTTAATTCAAAAGCTATTCAATAGTTCTCATTTCACATTGATTACACCAATTTGACAAACATGTCCATAATGGAGATTTGATCAGGCATGATGAGCTAAAGATCATACACTTACCGAGGTACATTCAATAATAAAATAAAAATTGAAAATATTCATATATTTCAGAACCAAGCTCATCCTCCCAGATTATGTATCCTTCCGGAATAGATGTGCCCGTAAAAAAGCAGAAAAGAAAAGGTAAACCAGGGTACATCTTTTATGTCTAATTATTGTAACTAGTATGATATTTGTAATTATTCATTTAACTATTCTTATTCCAATATTTCCTCATGTACATTGAACATAGAATACCAAATTTCATGTATCAAGTTTAAAAAAAACTGCTTGAGGAGTAATATTAATTGAAATCCTATTTATAGTCCATGCCCAATTCTGACATTTTCCCTCCTTTAACAATTTTTAATTACTGTGCCAAAATGTTTTTCTTCAATATTGGTTTTGCACAAAGGTATAACTGTTATATTTTAGCATCAACTGATGTTTCAAAAGCAGTCCCACAACATGTGACATCTCTCATCGGAATAGAAACGGACAAGAGGGCGATCTTGCAGGAAATCCTCAAAATCCAGCAAGAGATGTTGGAACTTCGACGTGAAGAGGTTGCACTGAACAGAGAGCGTCTGGCACTGGAAAGAGAAAAATGGGAGTTTAAGAAACCAACAATAACTTATACTGAAGAATCTCTTTCTCTATCCCCTATCATTAAATTAAATTATGCACATTCCACTTAAATCAGAAACCATTTTAACCTTTAAAGGGGCAGTAGCACATTTTTCACTGAAATAAGTCGATGAAATGAATTTGAAAAATAATGTCACTTATAGTAAAACATCCTTCTCTCTTTGGAAAATCAAGTTACAAAATGAGTGTACACAGTTCCGTAAAGCCATGAGAATCGTTTTTGTAATTTGGAAATAATAAAATGTGTTCACAATAAAATGGCCGCCATGCAATTTTTGCTTTTATGACCACTATACGGCTAATTGGTTTGTGTAATAAGATGTTTTACCCTCTAAAGTAAATATGACATAATGACATAAACTATCATTATAAATGAGAAATTTGAAAAAATAAAACTTGCCAAAAAACGTGCTACAGCGCCTTTAAAATGATTTGCTTGTTTTTAATTACTTCAATATATCACAATAGTGAAATAAACCTACTATCCATTCAAAAAATTATTATTATTATCAGTATAAGGTTTAAGACTAAGATATCAATACAGAGGTGATTAATTATGAGTCATGTGCATATTTGGTACCGGTATTACTTTGTAGAACAAGCTATCCCTAATTAATAATGTCATAGAAATAACATCTTACAAAAATATTTGTTAAAAAAAATGTCTTACCTAAATCACCTAATGTTGGAACCATTATATCACTAATACTGTACATAGTGCACACAGTCATAAACCATAAACTTATGTGTAACATCAAAATAATTAGAATTTTAATGTATCTGGTGTGACATTGTGTATGATAAATGAATAAGTATTAAGTATAATTCTGACAATTTAAGATGCTGATAAAAAAAAGTATCCAACCCCATAAAGACTTTTTTTTTTTTTTTTTTTTTTTTTTTTTTAATTGGTTCCCAAGATTACATAATATATACAGTCAGGTCAAAGTTGTACATGTACATGTATATCAGTATATCAAATAAAAAACAAGTTTAGACAAGTTGCATGATCAGGAACAGGTTGTAGGAAACATGGTTTTATAATCATGTAAGTACTGGGAGTAGTGGGTTCCATTTAATTTTGAAATCATTTAATTTATTATTTTTAGTTGCAATATGTGTTTCCACAAAGAAAATTTGTTTAAGGGTTTTTACATATAAAGTGAGATTGGGAGCATTTTTTTAAATATTGCATAAGTAAATATGTCTCTTTGCAGCAATGATGATATGATTTAGTAATCTATTTTGAAACAGAGTACCAAACCATACCAGGTGTTTGGAAATTGTAAATAAGTTAGGATATGCATTGTTAAGCCAAATTTGTAGATCATTCCAAAAGGTCTGCGTAAAGACTTCATTCTAAATAAGTGTATCATTGCAAATGAAATATGGGATTGAGAGGCAATTTAAAACCTTGTATGGTGCTAGAAATACATGCCATTTAGATAGTGAACAAATATATGATGATATTACTCACTTGATAACAGTGTTTAAATTTTAGTATCTAAACTGAAACTATTAATTGCATTGAAACATCAGATTCATAGCAATATAGTAGCTCACTATCTATTTTACTTTTTCAGTTTGTTTGTTATTGTATATATTTCACATTGTTATTGCTGATTAAAGAAATCAATTTGAAACTAATATCTCATGTTTTTTGTGATTAATAATATTTTTTATGTATTTAATTAAAGGTAATGTCACTTACTCGTTGAGGTATTGTCACATATCAGTTGGAGAACCTCTCATTAATGAGTTTTCTTCTGACCGTCTGTCCATCCTGACATGCTTCTCCCCTTGTCTCAGCCACATCCTGTCCCTGCTCCTGGTCCAGTAGTGCGGGTGGATTGGGTACATGGTTGTCCAGACAGTAGTTGTGGAGTTTGAAGGCAGCCATAATTATTGCAGCACACTTTTCAGGGGTAAACCAAAGACACCCAGTTGATTTGTGCAAGCACCTGTCAAAATTATTTGAAAAATTAATTATTAATTTATGATAATTTATTACATAATTATTAAATGTTGATTTGAATATTCTTTAGATTGTAAATTTTGACTTTGTATTTCAGGATGTCTTTAATCACTGGCTATATCAAGCCTGAAAGTGAATTGCCTTTTAAAGTTTATTCCTTCCTTTAGACATATTACCTCTAAAGCAAGTACTAACATTATTATGAAAATATTTACCGAAATCTTGACTTTAGCACTCCAAATGCCCTCTCAACTGTGTTGCGGGTCCTGCAGTGAGAACTATTATATCTCTCCTCAGCTCTCTGGGTAGGGTCCAACAGTGGCGTCAATAGCCAGGATTTGCAGCCATAACTGCAATAAGTGATAACATAAATGTATTCACAGCGTCAGTGTGATACTAATTCAGTAGGAAGAAATATTAATGTAATGTGTAATTAATCACTATGTCAGATTATTAATTTTCATATTATGTATAAATATGATATATATATTCATATATATAAGATTACAAACATGTATGATAACTAAAAGTATTCAGTTTAAATAATTTCATTCCTTGCAGCTGTATAAATATTATAATTACTTATGTATAGATATACTAACCCTGAATCACCAAGGAGCCATCCATCAGGTTTCTGGCCTTCCAACCTCTTAGCGAGACCGCTATGTTGGAGAATAAGTCCATCATGGGTGGACCCAGGCCACCTAGCCACAACGTTCAGGAACCTAAATAAAAACATTTACATAAATTAACTAGTGAGTACTGTTTGTCTATACTAATTTATTTATTTATTTTAATATACCATGATTATTTATCAAATATTACCAAATTTTGATGGACCATTATAAATGAACAAGTAGTAGTACTACCTGTGTATAACTGTAATTGGAAATTCAGATAATGTTTACTGTAGAAACATATATTTCAGGGTTATTTTACAAACGCTTTAACCACTTTGAAGTCGGCAAGGGAGGTCACTCCAAATCTTAACAGTGTGGATCGAAAAGTAAACCCATAGACATACATAACAATAATACATCATGTACGAAAGTAAATAACATCATAAAGTATGTATCATGTCTTCAAATTTACATATAACTCTCACATATACGATAATAGTGTTGGCAGCTAAACTTCGAGATCAGTATGATACGGTTTTGCATAAGAACTATTGGCTACTACAGTAGTTGTTGACAGGAAAACAGTATTAGAATGAATGTCAAGGACGTCGCCAATGAAAATAAACGTTGACTCTATATTTGAGAAAGTATTGCGAGAGAAGGATGTGAAATTCCTAAATAACAAGAATATTAAAACAAAATCTAGTAAGTAACTATTTTGATATATTATATTTATGCTTACCTGAGATCGGAGTCGCATACAGCCTGAACATTCACCGAGTGAAAACCCTTCCGGTTTACGTAGGCCATTTCCTGGTCTTCACTCGGTCTTTTTATTGGAATGTGTGTCCCGTCAATAGCTCCTATCACTTTAGGGAAGCCGGCTATCTGATAGAAAGCTTGTTTCACCCTCACCTGGCCTTCTCGACTCCATGGAAACCTGATGTTATCCAGAGAAGCACACAGAGCTTGTATTGTTAGGTCGAATGACCGAGACACACTTGATTCACTCACGCCATGTAAATCACCAATCTCGGATAGAAATCCGCCCTTGCCGAGGTACCGTAGGGTAACAAGTACCTGCGTCTCAGGAGACAAAGGATGCGAACGCTGGGTTGCCCTCTCCAACGCAGGTCTCACCAACTCGACAAGGGACAGGATCGCGAGTCGTGGCATCCGATACCTCGTAATGAGGTCACCATCATTGAGACAATCTAATTGTTGGGTTCGGTCCCGAAATATTCTGTTTCTTCTAATATTATTTTCGTCCTCTATAATACACAACAGAGCCGCCATATTGTAGTCAATTTCTGAACTTAGAGGAGCTAAGGTTGCCTCTACCCAACCTTAGTGTTTTAACCTTACCTAAGGTTAACCTTAGCTAAGGTTGTTTTGTGAAAGAAGATTTCAACCTTAGTAAAGGTCTAAGGTTGAAATCTTAGAGATAAGGTTAACCTTAGAGATAAGGTTGTTTTGTGAAAGGAGGCCCTGGTCATAAAAATGCAGAATTGTTAAATAATCTGAATAAACACTCCATAAGTATCTTTATAGAAACAAAATGTGAATAGTTTATATGCAATGAGGTGTTTGGAAACAAATTCTTTACATTTTCAATACATGTACCTATCTGCTGAACGACTTGACAAAGTGCGAGCAATCTGAAATACGTATATAAGCTCTATAAATCCTGTACTTACTTATGAGGAATTATTTTTCTGGTATCGCTTCTGTCACTATTCTACCCTTAATACTATTATTCCGAATAAGATCAAACTTATAACTTAAATAATATGGAAGGCATTGTTTTCTTAAGATGGTCTCCTGATAAAACATTTAATAACAGGTTTCAATGTTTCCAAGTCTTACTGCAAATATTTGAAAAAAACTTACCATTCTGATTTGATGTTGATGGGTAAATATTAAATATGTTAATAACCAATTCATTGAAACGACAGGCATCTAATTGGTACTAGATATTGAATAGTGTATGTTCGAACTGGAAGGATCAATGGTAATCATGATCTAATGGCTTTACTTAGTGGGGCACATATACTACCCGGCATGACTGCATCAGCAAGAAAATGTTTATTACATTTAGTTGAAAGCATCTCTTAGTACAGTGTCTGATACAATTTGTCAAAATCTTGTTTATTGTTGGGTTCCATGACCATATACACATACTCAGGTGAGTATCGCTTTTGCACAGACATTCATTTATATATTAATAAGTGAAATAAAGGCATTTTTTCTTTGATACTTAGATATTTCCCAACATTATCAAGATACTATAGATTAGAGGTATCTTAGAATGTTAGGTCGTTATGGACAAATAATACGGCATTTACTATAATGTATTCACAAATAGGGAAAGGCATGTCTCAATGTTTGCAAAAAAACTGAATTTTCTGTATTTTCATTTTACGACCTATAACGAATATGCTAACGTGTTTGCAATCAAACACAATAAAGTAAGTTCTGGCATTTTCATTTTATCACAAAATGGCACAGGTTGTGATCGACAAAACATCTATGTTAATGCTGCTTCTCACTAGAACATGGCACATATGCAAATCAAAAGTATGAAACAGAACAAATCCTGCAAAACGTCAAATCATATATCTATTTCGCTGAACCCTCCATACCCTCCACGTACCACTGCCATCGGGATGTACCTGGAACTTCAGTTAGAAGTAGTGTTATATTGTTCCTAAGACAGACTCGTGCCAGAGGCAGAACTTTGACAAGTTGAAAATTAACAGTAATTGACCAAAAGCTTTGTTAATTTTAGGGGGGAAATATTTTTTCAAAATTAACAGCATGGATTGTGTAAAAATGTTCGGGATACCGTACAGCCCTAATATAATTTAATCAAGAAGAAACAAAAGAAAAAAGGACATATGTATTGGTTATTTTGTAATCCTATTTTGCTGTTGGACAACATACGTTTTGCAACAATAACATATCATAGTTCATCTATCCAAAAGGACTACACTACCATACATGTATCTATCAAACAGGCATAAATAAAGTAGTATCAACAGTTGTATCAGTTTAGACAAGACAATCAAGCCCAGTCTAGCTAAGCAGCTTACAGTGTCTAAGCTTTCAATTATGCTTAATTCATGTCTGGTGGGAAATCAGTTCGTTACACGATAGGTCGTGATTATTTATATCACTAAAGAACGGTGCTAGAAAACGCTATTTGAAGAAGTTGGGTCAAAAGCAGGCGTAACTAGAGTAATAGCAACAGTTGTATCACATAGAACATTTGTTTTGTATGTATACTCAAGACCAGCCTGTGCCACTTACAGTGTCTGAGCATTCAATAATGGTGGGAATACCACAGTATACATGATCGGTCGTGATTATTTCTTTTAACCAAAGAGCTGTTTTAGATTTTGTTTGAGGTTTGTTCAAGAAACAGTGCTACGACATATCTGTTTGGTTTATTGAAAGAAACTGATTTAAGTTTTAGGGGGAAAATGTATTATAATACAAAAGTAAAATGATATTGTATCGAAGGAATAGAAAATAAATGTGACGTCAAAACTGCACACAAGTCTGGCATCATACATGCAACGTTATACACCCGTTATATATTGCCACACGAATAAGACAATGCAGTTTCCTCCACGTGCAAGCAACCAGGTGTTTGTTTAATTTCGAAGAGTCTGCAACTCCCTTTAATAAGTTTATCATTTTCAAGATTGCAAATATGATTTGTAGATGAAGTAGATGTAGTGAATGTTAGAAATTATCATTAAGCAAACATTTACATTTGAACAATTACAATACATTATTAATAAAAAAAATATGGTTTTAGAGTAAGAGTGATTGGTTTACGTTTTATTATCAAATACCATTTAAGTAGAGGACTAGCTCTTACTTTTGGAACCATTGCCCATGCCACCATTTATGGGTACCTAATATTTATTAAGTGAGAGGATCTGACATCTGAAATTTGACCTTTTAGTTATACATCATGCGAATTGTCGATCACACTAATAAAAAAAGACTCATTAAAATCTTGTTCCGAGGAATAGAAATGCAAAATAATGCATCTACCGGCATACGAACAGGTTCTGTAGACTCCTCGCCACAAGGTATGAGGACACGTGTTCAGTACCAGTTTAGCACAGACAAAGCCCAGTCGAAAAGCTGACCAATCACAGCATTGATTTTGAACGTTTGCAGTTTTAAAAGCATTCGGAATAGATAGAATGATAGATGTTTGGAGTTATCTGCCCCAAGCTTCGCGAACCCGAAAGCTTGTGTTGGAGGTCTTGTGATTGGCTCAGTGAATTGCGTCAGAACATGCAAGCCTTCGGGCTGTTATCAGAATGATGAGTTTTATCACGGTAGTGTCAATATTTGGCAATTTTTATTCCTCGGAAAACCGTCGATTTTAATCAGATTGAATCACGAATCCAATTTGCTAATGGTAAAACTTTTACACTCGTATGTCATGCAATAACCTTTAAGCGTTAAGGTAACGGTTTGCCAATTAACACATTAAGGAACCGTGTATGGAAACCTAATTTATGAAAGGGACAGACAGAACTCAACTCTATGCATGCAAACCATAGATCACACTGATAACCTTATTATGCAGCATCGAGCAATTAGGTACAAGGTAGAGATAATCAGAGAGAGTAATCACATACAGACATGCGGCTTTGTATTAGGCTTAATGAGATCTGCCAATATCAATATGAATTATGCTGATACAGTCGTTAATACCCCGCCTAATACGAACTGATAAAATGAACTGACTACAAATTAGCTATCAGATATCCTGCTCAACTCAGTGACCGGATAAGGAGGATCAGTTGATTGTTTACAAGAGGTCAATGTGTCCAGCACTATCCTTATAAAACGTTTTCTCCATTCAGTCAAGACTTTTTGATTTAACTATATCTACAAAGTAATCAACATGCCCCTCAAATGTGCATTGGGTTAAACACTCGCTCTGTTAAACAAAATAATTATATATTTCAAAATGGCTTAAATGACCTATTGAAAACCATTGCAACACGGAAAGACAATTTCATAGAAAAGATGTTCAGAGACTTGTTAAAATGACCAAGATGAAGTCTGATATTGTTTATTCATTACAAAATGAAAACACATATTCAGATAATATTTTTCAAGTCCAGAAATGATGACATCAGTGATATTTTGTTATTCAAATATATTCATACAGATATGTAAACTATTGCTAATGTTTTAAATATCTTGCAATGTTTTTAAGCATAATTAACTATAACAATGCTGTCCATGCGCTTTAAATGAACAATGGCCATAAGCCCCTGTATACCAATACAGTCTACTTTAGTTTACAAATGCACTACAAATCTCTAAATTGAAACTGTATAACCTATAAATAAGCACTTATAAAGACTTTTAAAACTCCATATACCAAATCTGCAACAGTCTAGCAACTAAATGTAACACATATTTAGCTGTGATGGAAGGACACTATCGGACACAAATATTAACTTAGTTCACTGATATATTGATAGAAGCAGAGCAAATAAACGTGAATTGACTGATTGTGGAGACACTCTACGCAGGAGAGTAGACTGTAGTGATTCCTTTCAAATAAAGGGGCTGTAGCACGTTTTCTGCAATTTTTATTTTTTCAAATATCATATCATTAATACTTACTTTAGAGGGTAAAACATCTAACCATACAAACCAATTATCCGTTTTTGCAATAATGGTGGTGTGGATAAAGCAAAAAATGGATGGCGGCCATTTCAATGGGAACACCTTTTTATGGTTTAACTTGATTTTCCGAAGAGAGCAGGATGTTTTACTTTTGGTGACATTTCATCGAGTTATTTGAGCGAAAAAACGTGCTACAGCCCCTTTAAATATAAATGTAGTCAATAATGAAATAATGCCCTGTCGTAATTAATGTCGCTCATTTGCATGAATTGCATTCTGATTTGATGTTGATGGGTAAATATTAAATATGTTAATAACCAATTCATTGAAACGACAGGCATCTAATTGGTACTAGATATTGAATAGTGTATGTTCGAACTGGAAGGATCAATGGTAATCATGATCTAATGGCTTTACTTAGTGGGGCACATATACTACCCGGCATGACTGCATCAGCAAGAAAATGTTTATTACATTTAGTTGAAAGCATCTCTTAGTACAGTGTCTGATACAATTTGTCAAAATCTTGTTTATTGTTGGGTTCCATGACCATATACACATACTCAGGTGAGTATCGCTTTTGCACAGACATTCATTTATATATTAATAAGTGAAATAAAGGCATTTTTTCTTTGATACTTAGATATTTCCCAACATTATCAAGATACTATAGATTAGAGGTATCTTAGAATGTTAGGTCGTTATGGACAAATAATACGGCATTTACTATAATGTATTCACAAATAGGGAAAGGCATGTCTCAATGTTTGCAAAAAAACTGAATTTTCTGTATTTTCATTTTACGACCTATAACGAATATGCTAACGTGTTTGCAATCAAACACAATAAAGTAAGTTCTGGCATTTTCATTTTATCACAAAATGGCACAGGTTGTGATCGACAAAACATCTATGTTAATGCTGCTTCTCACTAGAACATGGAACATATGCAAATCAAAAGTATGAAACAGAACAAATCCTGCAAAACGTCAAATCATATATCTATTTCGCTGAACCCTCCATACCCTCCACGTACCACTGCCATCGGGATGTACCTGGAACTTCAGTTAGAAGTAGTGTTATATTGTTGCCAGAGGCAGAACTTTGACAAGTTGAAAATTAACAGTAATTGACCAAAAGCTTTGTTAATTTTTGGGGGGAAATATTTTTTCAAAATTAACAGCATGGATTGTGTAAAAATGTTCGGGATACCGTACAGCCCTAATATAATTTAATCAAGAAGAAACAAAAGAAAAAAGGACATATGTATTGGTTATTTTGTAATCCTATTTTGCTGTTGGACAACATACGTTTTGCAACAATAACATATCATAGTTCATCTATCCAAAAGGACTACACTACCATACATGTATCTATCAAACAGGCATAAATAAAGTAGTATCAACAGTTGTATCAGTTTAGACAAGACAATCAAGCCCAGTCTAGCTAAGCAGCTTACAGTGTCTAAGCTTTCAATTATGCTTAATTCATGTCTGGTGGGAAATCAGTTCGTTACACGATAGGTCGTGATTATTTATATCACTAAAGAACGGTGCTAGAAAACGCTATTTGAAGAAGTTGGGTCAAAAGCAGGCGTAACTAGAGTAATAGCAACAGTTGTATCACATAGAACATTTGTTTTGTATGTATACTCAAGACCAGCCTGTGCCACTTACAGTGTCTTAGCATTCAATAATGGTGGGAATACCACAGTATACATGATCGGTCGTGATTATTTCTTTTAACCAAAGAGCTGTTTTAGATTTTGTTTGAGGTTTGTTCAAGAAACAGTGCTACGACATATCTGTTTGGTTTATTGAAAGAAACTGATTTAAGTTTTAGGGGGAAAATGTATTATAATACAAAAGTAAAATGATATTGTATCGAAGGAATAGAAAATAAATGTGACGTCAAAACTGCACACAAGTCTGGCATCATACATGCAACGTTATACACCCGTTATATATTGCCACACGAATAAGACAATGCAGTTTCCTCCACGTGCAAGCAACCAGGTGTTTGTTTAATTTCGAAGAGTCTGCAACTCCCTTTAATAAGTTTATCATTTTCAAGATTGCAAATATGATTTGTAGATGAAGTAGATGTAGTGAATGTTAGAAATTATCATTAAGCAAACATTTACATTTGAACAATTACAATACATTATTAATAAAAAAAATATGGTTTTAGAGTAAGAGTGATTGGTTTACGTTTTATTATTAAATACCATTTAAGTAGAGGACTAGCTCTTACTTTTGGAACCATTGCCCATGCCACCATTTATGGGTACCTAATATTTATTAAGTGAGAGGATCTGACATCTGAAATTTGACCTTTTAGTTATACATCATGCGAATTGTCGATCACACTAATAAAAAAAGACTCATTAAAATCTTGTTCCGAGGAATAGAAATGCAAAATAATGCATCTACCGGCATACGAACAGGTTCTGTAGACTCCTCGCCACAAGGTATGAGGACACGTGTTCAGTACCAGTTTAGCACAGACAAAGCCCAGTCAAAAAGCTGACCAATCACAGCATTGATTTTGAACGTTTGCAGTTTTAAAAGCATTCGGAATAGATAGAATGATAGATGTTTGGAGTTATCTGCCCCAAGCTTCGCGAACCCGAAAGCTTGTGTTGGAGGTCTTGTGATTGGCTCAGTGAATTGCGTCAGAACATGCAAGCCTTCGGGCTGTTATCAGAATGATGAGTTTTATCATGGTAGTGTCAATATTTGGCAATTTTTATTCCTCGGAAAACCGTCGATTTTAATCAGATTGAATCACGAATCCAATTTGCTAATGGTAAAACTTTTACACTCGTATGTCATGCAATAACCTTTAAGCGTTAAGGTAACGGTTTGCCAATTAACACATCAAGGAACCGTGTATGGAAACCTAATTTATGAAAGGGACAGACAGAACTCAACTCTATGCATGCAAACCATAGATCACACTGATAACCTTATTATGCAGCATCGAGCAATTAGGTACAAGGTAGAGATAATCAGAGAGAGTAATCACATACAGACATGCGGCTTTGTATTAGGCTTAATGAGATCTGCCAATATCAATATGAATTATGCTGATACAGTCGTTAATACCCCGCCTAATACGAACTGATAAAATGAACTGACTACAAATTAGCTATCAGATATCCTGCTCAACTCAGTGACCGGATAAGGAGGATCAATTGATTGTTTACAAGAGGTCAATGTGTCCAGCACTATCCTTATAAAACGTTTTCTCCATTCAGTCAAGACTTTTTGATTTAACTATATCTACAAAGTAATCAACATGCCCCTCAAATGTGCATTGGGTTAAACACTCGCTCTGTTAAACAAAATAATTATATATTTCAAAATGGCTTAAATGACCTATTGAAAACCATTGCAACACGGAAAGACAATTTCATAGAAAAAGATGTTCAGAGACTTGTTAAAATGACCAAGATGAAGTCTGATATTGTTTATTCATTACAAAATGAAAACACATATTCAGATAATATTTTTCAAGTCCAGAAATGATGACATCAGTGATATTTTGTTATTCAAATATATTCATACAGATATGTAAACTATTGCTAATGTTTTAAATATCTTGCAATGTTTTTAAGCATAATTAACTATAACAATGCTGTCCATGCGCTTTAAATGAACAATGGCCATAAGCCCCTGTATACCAATACAGTCTACTTTAGTTTACAAATGCACTACAAATCTCTAAATTGAAACTGTATAACCTATAAATAAGCACTTATAAAGACTTTTAAAACTCCATATACCAAATCTGCAACAGTCTAGCAACTAAATGTAACACATATTTAGCTGTGATGGAAGGACACTATCGGACACACATATTAACTTAGTTCACTGATATATTGATAGAAGCAGAGCAAATAAACGTGAATTGACTGATTGTGGAGACACTCTACGCAGGAGAGTAGACTGTAGTGATTCCTTTCAAATAAAGGGGCTGTAGCACGTTTTCTGCAATTTTTATTTTTTCAAATATCATATCATTAATACTTACTTTAGAGGGTAAAACATCTAACCATACAAACCAATTATCCGTTTTTGCAATAATGGTGGTGTGGATAAAGCAAAAAATGGATGGCGGCCATTTCAATGGGAACACCTTTTTATGGTTTAACTTGATTTTCCGAAGAGAGCAGGATGTTTTACTTTTGGTGACATTTCATCGAGTTATTTGAGCGAAAAAACGTGCTACAGCCCCTTTAAATATAAATGTAGTCAATAATGAAATAATGCCCTGTCGTAATTAATGTCGCTCATTTGCATGAATTGCATTCTGATTTGATGTTGATGGGTAAATATTAAATATGTTAATAACCAATTCATTGAAACGACAGGCATCTAATTGGTACTAGATATTGAATAGTGTATGTTCGAACTGGAAGGATCAATGGTAATCATGATCTAATGGCTTTACTTAGTGGGGCACATATACTACCCGGCATGACTGCATCAGCAAGAAAATGGTTATTACATTTAGTTGAAAGCATCTCTTAGTACAGTGTCTGATACAATTTGTCAAAATCTTGTTTATTGTTGGGTTCCATGACCATATACACATACTCAGGTGAGTATCGCTTTTGCACAGACATTCATTTATATATTAATAAGTGAAATAAAGGCATTTTTTCTTTGATACTTAGATATTTCCCAACATTATCAAGATACTATAGATTAGAGGTATCTTAGAATGTTAGGTCGTTATGGACAAATAATACGGCATTTACTATAATGTATTCACAAATAGGGAAAGGCATGTCTCAATGTTTGCAAAAAAACTGAATTTTCTGTATTTTCATTTTACGACCTATAACGAATATGCTAACGTGTTTGCAATCAAACACAATAAAGTAAGTTCTGGCATTTTCATTTTATCACAAAATGGCACAGGTTGTGATCGACAAAACATCTATGTTAATGCTGCTTCTCACTAGAACATGGCACATATGCAAATCAAAAGTATGAAACAGAACAAATCCTGCAAAACGTCAAATCATATATCTATTTCGCTGAACCCTCCATACCCTCCACGTACCACTGCCATCGGGATGTACCTGGAACTTCAGTTAGAAGTAGTGTTATATTGTTCCTAAGACAGACTCGTGCCAGAGGCAGAACTTTGACAAGTTGAAAATTAACAGTAATTGACCAAAAGCTTTGTTAATTTTAGGGGGGAAATATTTTTTCAAAATTAACAGCATGGATTGTGTAAAAATGTTCGGGATACCGTACAGCCCTAATATAATTTAATCAAGAAGAAACAAAAGAAAAAAGGACATATGTATTGGTTATTTTGTAATCCTATTTTGCTGTTGGACAACATACGTTTTGCAACAATAACATATCATAGTTCATCTATCCAAAAGGACTACACTACCATACATGTATCTATCAAACAGGCATAAATAAAGTAGTATCAACAGTTGTATCAGTTTAGACAAGACAATCAAGCCCAGTCTAGCTAAGCAGCTTACAGTGTCTAAGCTTTCAATTATGCTTAATTCATGTCTGGTAGGAAATCAGTTCGTTACACGATAGGTCGTGATTATTTATATCACTAAAGAACGGTGCTAGAAAACGCTATTTGAAGAAGTTGGGTCAAAAGCAGGCGTAACTAGAGTAATAGCAACAGTTGTATCACATAGAACATTTGTTTTGTATGTATACTCAAGACCAGCCTGTGCCACTTACAGTGTCTTAGCATTCAATAATGGTGGGAATACTACAGTATACATGATCGGTCGTGATTATTTCTTTTAACCAAAGAGCTGTTTTAGATTTTGTTTGAGGTTTGTTCAAGAAACAGTGCTACGACATATCTGTTTGGTTTATTGAAAGAAACTGATTTAAGTTTTAGGGGGAAAATGTATTATAATACAAAAGTAAAATGATATTGTATCGAAGGAATAGAAAATAAATGTGACGTCAAAACTGCACACAAGTCTGGCATCATACATGCAACGTTATACACCCGTTATATATTGCCACACGAATAAGACAATGCAGTTTCCTCCACGTGCAAGCAACCAGGTGTTTGTTTAATTTCGAAGAGTCTGCAACTCCCTTTAATAAGTTTATCATTTTCAAGATTGCAAATATGATTTGTAGATGAAGTAGATGTAGTGAATGTTAGAAATTATCATTAAGCAAACATTTACATTTGAACAATTACAATACATTATTAATACAAAAAATATGGTTTTAGAGTAAGAGTGATTGGTTTACGTTTTATTATTAAATACCATTTAAGTAGAGGACTAGCTCTTACTTTTGGAACCATTGCCCATGCCACCATTTATGGGTACCTAAAATTTATTAAGTGAGAGGATCTGACATCTGAAATTTGACCTTTTAGTTATACATCATGAGAATTGTCGATCACACTAATAAAAAAAGACTCATTAAAATCTTGTTCCGAGGAATAGAAATGCAAAATAATGCATCTACCGGCATACGAACAGGTTCTGTAGACTCCTCGCCACAAGGTATGAGGACACGTGTTCAGTACCAGTTTAGCACAGACAAAGCCCAGTCAAAAAGCTGACCAATCACAGCATTGATTTTGAACGTTTGCAGTTTTAAAAGCATTCGGAATAGATAGAATGATAGATGTTTGGAGTTATCTGCCCCAAGCTTCGCGAACCCGAAAGCTTGTGTTGGAGGTCTTGTGATTGGCTCAGTGAATTGCGTCAGAACATGCAAGCCTTCGGGCTGTTATCAGAATGATGAGTTTTATCACGGTAGTGTCAATATTTGGCAATTTTTATTCCTCGGAAAACCGTCGATTTTAATCAGATTGAATCACGAATCCAATTTGCTAATGGTAAAACTTTTACACTCGTATGTCATGCAATAACCTTTAAGCGTTAAGGTAACGGTTTGCCAATTAACACATTAAGGAACCGTGTATGGAAACCTAATTTATGAAAGGGACAGACAGAACTCAACTCTATGCATGCAAACCATAGATCACACTGATAACCTTATTATGCAGCATCGAGCAATTAGGTACAAGGTAGAGATAATCAGAGAGAGTAATCACATACAGACATGCGGCTTTGTATTAGGCTTAATGAGATCTGCCAATATCAATATGAATTATGCTGATACAGTCGTTAATACCCCGCCTAATACGAACTGATAAAATGAACTGACTACAAATTAGCTATCAGATATCCTGCTCAACTCAGTGACCGGATAAGGAGGATCAATTGATTGTTTACAAGAGGTCAATGTGTCCAGCACTATCCTTATAAAACGTTTTCTCCATTCAGTCAAGACTTTTTGATTTAACTATATCTACAAAGTAATCAACATGCCCCTCAAATGTGCATTGGGTTAAACACTCGCTCTGTTAAACAAAATAATTATATATTTCAAAATGGCTTAAATGACCTATTGAAAACCATTGCAACACGGAAAGACAATTTCATAGAAAAGATGTTCAGAGACTTGTTAAAATGACCAAGATGAAGTCTGATATTGTTTATTCATTACAAAATGAAAACACATATTCAGATAATATTTTTCAAGTCCAGAAATGATGACATCAGTGATATTTTGTTATTCAAATATATTCATACAGATATGTAAACTATTGCTAATGTTTTAAATATCTTGCAATGTTTTTAAGCATAATTAACTATAACAATGCTGTCCATGCGCTTTAAATGAACAATGGCCATAAGCCCCTGTATACCAATACAGTCTACTTTAGTTTACAAATGCACTACAAATCTCTAAATTGAAACTGTATAACCTATAAATAAGCACTTATAAAGACTTTTAAAACTCCATATACCAAATCTGCAACAGTCTAGCAACTAAATGTAACACATATTTAGCTGTGATGGAAGGACACTATCGGACACAAATATTAACTTAGTTCACTGATATATTGATAGAAGCAGAGCAAATAAACGTGAATTGACTGATTGTGGAGACACTCTACGCAGGAGAGTAGACTGTAGTGATTCCTTTCAAATAAAGGGGCTGTAGCACGTTTTCTGCAATTTTTATTTTTTCAAATATCATATCATTAATACTTACTTTAGAGGGTAAAACATCTAACCATACAAACCAATTATCCGTTTTTGCAATAATGGTGGTGTGGATAAAGCAAAAAATGGATGGCGGCCATTTCAATGGGAACACCTTTTTATGGTTTAACTTGATTTTCCGAAGAGAGCAGGATGTTTTACTTTTGGTGACATTTCATCGAGTTATTTGAGCGAAAAAACGTGCTACAGCCCCTTTAAATATAAATGTAGTCAATAATGAAATAATGCCCTGTCGTAATTAATGTCGCTCATTTGCATGAATTGCATTATGTATATCTATTGTGTAAACCCAAATAAGATGCATGCAAAGGGTAAGTAATATGCCGAATTTTTTATATTCATATATCGCTCAAATAGTGATAAACTAATGGTGATGTAACGCTTCTACGACTATCATTGTCTTAAGAGATCTTTATGGCGTGATAACGCAGTGGTTAGCGTGTTCGGCTTCAGATCAAGGAGTTTAGGGTTCGAATCCCGCCAGGGGCACGGCAACTTTGTCTGCAGTAAAGAACTGTTCTACACACAGTAAGGTTTGTAATGCAACGCTGAATTTCAGCATAGTACCACCCATGGTTCGCTAGTTCCAGCCGATGCTCGCAGATTTCGCACCAATGCTTTCTCCCTGCCATAATACTAGCAGCCGCGATATAAGTGAAATACTCTTGAAAGTGGCTTTAAAAGCCAATTTACTTCAAATCACCCTGGTAGCTTTGTAAATTTACACCCAGAAGCAGAAGAAACTGGATGCATATGCTGTACAGAGTCAGTTCAATAACATTAATAAGCATTCATAAATATTACAACATTACAGATTACAAGTTCAAACTATAATGAATGTTAAGCATAATAGACTGTTTAAACCTACTTTTCAAACTTCTACGACGTTAAGATTTGGATTTCTAGTATCTGTTAGCATTGAAACGAACACTCAAATATTCTGAACAATTCTACAGGTATATTCTTTTAGCATTAATATACATATGTACAGGACCCAGGACCTTGGTGACTGTATCCATCACAGCTGTTATTACATGTGCGAAGCTGTTTTGTTTATTTTAATCCGACTCTTTAAATGTAATTGAAGTATCTAAAACCTCTGCATTTACCTTTGTTGGAGAGTGCATATTTATAGTTCAGATGTAATGTCATATGGTGTAATTCGGATTCATTAACATGGAATTTCAATTTGACAAATGCTAGATTTAAATTTCTGAAATCGATCCATAAATTCCTAAAAATACGGCAAATAACAAACCCGTGTACATTAACCCCGTCGACCAGAATGAAAATCTGCGGGGTGTCGACGCTGAAGAGATGACTCTTGTGGCGTCACTGGAGTAATTTCATTATCGGCGATAGTCATAATTGAACGTAATTTCGCAGAATTTTGATTGTTAATTTCACGAAGAAATCTTCAATAAACCAACTTAAATTTCCCATATATCGAATGTTTACACATCCAACTTGGTAATTCCGCATATGACAATTGCACAATTATTGCAATGTCTTGTTGGCGAATGTACACACCTCATAAATTAATCTGATCATCATTAATTAATTAATGAGGCTCGGCGGAGAAGCTATCTAGCCGGCCCCGTCTGACACTTATCACAGTCACGCCTCAGCGAGCATTTTCAAGATGGATCACCCATCTAATTGCGGTAGTGTTAAAATGGGTGCATAAAAACCGTCTTAATAATCAATTGCAAGTGTGTATTGTCTCGATATTATGCTCAATTGATTCCAATATATCATTTACGTAGAGGAAATAAACTGTCATTCTTGAGAAAAATGCATTTCACGTATCAGTTAAAATAAAAGTATCAACCGTAACTATTAAAAGTAAATGGTTTAATATGAAGAGCGGTGATAATCGTCTATATTTGGAGGTATAAGGAAAACATGAACTCTATTCACGTTTCAAGAACGTAAGCGAGTCACCATGAGTAACTGTTTAAGATTTAAGTGTAGTCAGGTCAATAGTAACTTAAAAAGCAAGTCACTAATGAAATATCAATAGATCCATAACATTTGTCTGTGTGCTTATGGCTCTATTAACATTTTCCATTTCAAATATATATGTAGCTCGCCATCATACAAGAATGTAATCCATGTTCTGTTCTAGAAGTACTAGGACTCCCTGCTTGAGGTTTACTGAGGCAAGCTGACAATTTATATAGTTTTTATCAGACATTCTGTCTGTATTCATCATCCTCTTTCAGTTATACCTGTCAAACATGATCGATCTTCCCAGTATTCTCTTATTGGATCTGGAATATTCTCACTGACATTGATTTGCTATTGGTGTCACATTGGTTTCCAGCACAAAACTGGACTTTTGACTGGTTTTTGTTGTTGAATATCAGAAAATGAAAACTAGAAAGCTGTTTGGAATATGATCTAGGTTGACTGTTAGAGTCTCCTATAATTGAATAGGTTTTGTTTATGTTTGTGTTGCAGATATTTGTCAGTGACGCTAAATCCTAAAGCTGCGTTGTTATAGCAACATCAACGCTCCCATCCCGTTTGTAACAAAGATGGTTCATTGATGATTTTAAATCTTATTGTTCCCTTGATATAATCGACCAACTATGAAAGAAATACAAAGTCGTTCTTCTTTGTATTTCAAAATTATTATAATATATAAAACAAAGAATTCCTCTTTTCAATTATAGAACTTAGACATATCTCGAATAATTTAAACTTTAACAAATTTATGATATTTTTTGATAATATAAATGCATCACTACTCACAGCTTCTTTTGTTGATCAAAGATCTGCTGGTATTAATCTACGAAAAACGTAGAATCTGTGTGTCATTAGAAATGATTAGCTACTTGAGGCACCAAGGTTCTTGCTTTTATTACCTTTAAAACAGTTTATGCTTTCATCTTGATAACCATACATCATGTTCATTTCTTTGATGAATTTGATCAACTTCAATAACGATAAGCTTAAATCTTATCACCTTTAAAGAGTTCTAAGCAAGGATGAAGGCATACATAATTGACTTTTCATTTCCAAAATGATATGAAGATTCCCCAGATAGTGATTAAATGAAAATGTAAATGTGAAAGAAGTTTGTTGCATTTCTTTAAAATTTAGTTTGAAAAAAACTAAATTTCATGAAGATGAGCTAATTATCTTAAAAATTGGTTAAATGCAATATTTGATACTGAAGTTTTATAATCAGAGAAAAGATAAAATGACTGACAGACTGACATTAGACGAGGGAATTTGAAGAGACATTGTTTCTATATTAGCGGGGCAATGCAGAGGTTAATATAAAAACGTGTTTTGAACGCTTGTTCAAATCTTCAGTATCCGTAAAAAAAATCTTACCCAACCCCAGTTCTTGAATGGCCTGCTCGTGAAGTTTAGAATATTGTTCTCAGACATTTGTTCATTGTTAATAAACTGCCTGGCAAAGGAAAGTACACACCTCTTGTGACTGTCATTTAGAAGCTAAGTTAACATTGAAATTTGTAGCTAATAGTCAATCAATGACTGTAATGTAAGAGTTTTGTTTGAAGAGATTTACCTTACGCAATTACTTTTTTAATATAAACTGACTAGCAAAAGAAACCTAACATCGGAATGTTTACATTCTTTTTTTGGTAACTGACGTTTGCTGTCCGGGAAGTATCTAGAAACGAACGCATAAACGCAACCAACATAGACGTCACCAAATCCGTGAATTTCCTGCATTGTTTTTTTTCACGCATTTTGTGAAAATCACGTGTTTTTGCAAACAATCAAGAATGATGCACGCAAGGGGTATAAAAGGCGGGCATATCGATTGACGGATGTCCATCCGAAAAAAAACCACTTCAAAGATGCCCAGATTAACAAAAGAAGAACGCGAGAGGGCAATCGGTATGCATACCATGGGTGAAACTCAAGTCCAGATTGCACAGACATTCGGTTGCAAACGTGTGACAGGAGCTCAACTCATTCAGAGGTACAACCAGACAGGGCAGACTAGGGACAGGCCTAGGATTGGGAGACCACGCGTCACAACCCCCCGACCACTACCTGCGAACTTTGCATCTGCGTAACCGGTTCCTTACAGTGACGTCATCGGCCAATACATCATTAGGCAGACGTATCAGTCATGGGGTTATTACTACATATTGACAATGATATGCAGTAGGTTCTTAGAACACTTGTTTGTTGAACACTCCAAATCCGTTCCAAATGCGTAACACTAGGATCCTTCGAACACTCCTATCTTGTATGACAAGCACAATGATGGGAACGCTCACAGGTGCAATCACAATTGTCTGTTGTACACTAATGGACTGACAAACGTTTAAATATTGATGTAAAGAACACTCGTTATTGAGAAAAACATACAGAAGATAAACTTTTTAGATGAAATTTATATTGATTTTGGTTATATATCATGGGAGGTCATAACCATGAATTTGTCAATGGCATTACAATGATATTTATTCAGAAACATATTTCATAGTCTAGATGTTGATCACTATTTTAACTATCAAATAAGTGGAACACACACGACAAAAAATATTTAAAACAAATGCCATTGAAACATTTTTTTTCAGGCACTGATCAAAAACACTAAGTCAGTAAATTAGATCTTTCCTTTATCGATTTCACATTTACCATATATTTGTGTCACGTCAATCCCATTGAATATAAATGTCATATTTTAAGATCCCTAAACCAGTATAACGTATATATACAACAAAAACAGTCACCCTAATCCCACAAACAAATATTGTTGTTCATGGTATAAATCCTTTGTTCGTTTATAAATAAGAAGTGTACATCCTGTTATTAATGGCTTCACATATATAATTGCTTATTGGGTGATGACATTAAAAATTATCAAGTCACGAGTACTGGTTTTAGTCTCTATGTATAAAATCAGTAAGCAACATTCTAAAAAAATGTCTTGATTCTGTAGACACTAATACATTTAAAATGTTCAAGAAACAATGGCTTCCGGGAAGCTCTTTACAGTCAAGGATTTTAAATTATACATACATTTAGACAATATGTACCAGAACAGTTATCTTCCTTCAAATATTGATGTAACAAGTATTTAACTGTATGAGTTCAGTTCACTCCTTCAATGTTTCCTTCCTCACACAGCAGTTACAGGAACCCTTAATGGAATTCGTCGAGTTGAGCGATTTGAACACAGATTATTATTATTATTATTAAATCCTACATGAAATCATTCAGCTATAACACTAGATGAAACGTGAGGAGTTTCTTTAACAGAAACGTTTCTTTTCAAATTTGATCCAGCCTTTTAGCGACGTCTAACATAGCCATGGATTGATCGCAAAGTAACACTCAACATCAAAGAATGCATTAGAATGTAATCAAAGGTTTGTAAGAAGTAGTGTTTGCATAAAAGATTGAAATCATATAACCACAGGAAGAGAGATACCCTGGCGTGTTTCTCATTGTTTGAGCCATAACGGAACTGGCATAAGGGGCATGCGATTTCCAATCAGAATGTAATTTTATATATTATCTACTTCAAAATTGAATAAAATAGATTATTTTTGCCTTAGGAATTTCAAAAATTGGGTGTAGAGTAACAATGATCATCAAGGAAACTGTCTTCATTTAATCAGAAGAATGTAGACAGCTTTCTTTGAAAATCAAATGATTGCTTAACTTTAGGTGTTCACCAGAGTACAGGCATTAGAGGAAGTTTATCATGTATCCCGATCGCCAACTTGTTTGTATTATTCCAGAGGTTTCCATCTGATGCTGTAGTCTTACAATGTGGGAATGAATTTTATGTTTGATGGATCGAATTTAACTGTATGCATACACATTTGTAATATGCAAAATCGAAACGTTGGCATTCAGGTTTCCTTCTTAGTGACTACATACTTTGTTGCACGGTACACAAATATTTGATAATCTTAAAATTAATACGACATAGTGTTCAATTGTACATTTCCTATAGGTCGCCAGTCTATGAGTACGTCCCTCTTTTTAATACGATGGCAACATGTTAATGAGGACATGGACTATTGATATTGAATGTTCACTCTCTAGAATTCATCTAAACTGCCCAATGTTCATTTTATAAAAATGTATGTTCATTCAACCTTTCTGATCACATTATCAATCTGGACAGTTCCATTGTATTGTGAGCAGCTAGAAATGAGAAGTGTGGTGGACAGTGACCTCCCGTTGGGATTGTGGGATGAAGGTACATTCCAGACAACTGAACTTAACTTTTGAGCACCCATCTTTCTATGTCACATGCATGACCAGAACTTACTGGCACTCGAAAATCTTTATAGTGATTGGTGTTTATTTCAACATGATGAATACAGAGTGTTTTTCTATAATGATAGACAGGATACTTCATGAATCTACAGTGGATAAAAAACATTCTTTACACCTGATATATGTATATATATATATATACATGTATAATACAATCTGTTTATATTGGTTCATCTTCTTTCCCTTCTCAGGAAATTCTGTACAATACATTGATTTCCTTCTTTTCTACTAAAACCACTTTATATATGGAAAAGCCTCTCATGTCATTCCAGTAACGATTGCTTAACAATATACCTTGGGCTTATATTTACTATTGGACAAGCTTTGTTACCACATCCTCGGGGTCTTCTCAAAACCTATTTGTGAATCATTCAGGTGAACTAGTGTTGTGATCCTTCTGGCAGACATTGCTGCAAAACTTTCATTCCTTCTACTAAAACTTGTCAACATCGCCTGTTATTCAACATCAACTGTGTTAAAATATAGATAAGCTCTCTAGAAAACAAATCATCTGAACAGCCGTGTGCTCCCACATAACAGGATTATACTCGTGTGATATCAGCTCGCTTAGTTCCTACTTGTGCATTTCTGTCATGGCAGGAAGTGATTGATGGTCATCATTGTCACTTCGGTTCATTACATTAAGTGCTCCAAAATAGCATTCTGCGTTTGACAAGTTTTGCATGGATGCACATTTACTTTTGCTGCTCTTTTGTTTTCTATGAATCAATAGACAAATATGTCACACCAATATCTACTGAGCAGCCTGAATATGACAAGTTATCTCGACTTGCAATGTCGGCTAGTGATTGGTCCAAACCGGTCACATGCCGTAGGGATATTTTACTATGTTAAACTGGGTCACGTGCGTCCCTAGCAACAACATGCCTTCAAGAGTTATCTCCCTTTGATTGCATTGTTTGTAAACAAACGCTAGCAGTAGATCAAAGAATGAAGCGATTCGCATGTCATAGCGTCGAGGAAATTGACGAAAAACGGAAAAACACTCCCAAAGCACGGTAAAGGCAAACGATCAAAGCGCACGACTTGTGAAAGAATATCTAAAATAAAAGGGTGAGAATGAACATTTTGAAGATTTTGACGAGGTTACGTTGAATGGTGTTCTTGTCAGATTTTACCTTGATGTCAGACGGACTGACGGGTCACTTTACACCGTAAATTCCCTTGAGAGCATCAGACATGGACTTAATCGTTACCTGAAGTCTCCCCCTTGTAACAAGAATTTTGACATTGTAAAAGATAAGGCGTTTGCAAAGGCAAACGATTCATTTCCCTCGGCAGTGGCGGAATTGAAGCGAAATGGGAAGGCGTTACCAATCATCACCCAGCTATAAGTTAGACTAATCTTCACCCATTGTATGGTTCTACCTACATGAACGCAAACACACCTGTCGGCCTACTGAACAAGGTTCAATTTGACATAAGACTGTACTTTTTTCGTAGAGGAGCTGAAAACATGCATGCTATGGACAATAACACTTTAAGTTTTGAAATAATACATGATTCCGACGGGAAAAAATGTGTAAACAAAGTTGTGGATGAACTCACCAAAAATCTCCAAGAAAACGACAAGGAACTGGTGTCGGCAATCATGCCCGAGAATCCAGGTGATCCATCCTGCCCCGTAGCGTCCTTCGCAAAATACCTGGGTAAACTTCACCCCTCATGTCCGAGACTGTGGCAAAAACCCAGGGATTGCTTTCTTGTTTTTGACGCAATTTGGTATTGCAACATTCCCATTGGCGTTAATACCAGAAATTCATGCCATCTCTGAGCAAAAGCTGCAATCTGTCGGTTATGTACAGAAACCACTCAATCCGTGCCACTGGGGCTACACTGTTAACCAGGTGTCAATTCGGTGAAGCCCAGATAATGGCTGTCACTGGCCACAAGAGCGTTTCACACTGCGTTCTCCAAAAACTACATTTGTGATACACTTTTGATACTTAATTACTTAAACCAGTAAATCAACCTGAACAAAACTCATACCTATACAACTATCTTTACACTACATCTACAACTACGTTACGATCATCAACACACTCTGGAACTGTTGTGTCGGAAAAAATTGTTAGTCTGAGTGAAATCGACCGTTTTCAGGGAATACAAGTTGCACAATAGTGCATCTGCTGGAATAAGACTTCATACCGATCGGAGCTTTCCTCGCCAAACCGTCTGATAACAACCCGTATGTAATGACGCTATTCAGGCAGTCAATCACAGAACATCCCACAAAAGCCTTAGGCGCGAGAAGCTAGGGACAACTTACTCCCCAAAAGCCATACTTTTGGTCAGTTTCTCTAACATGAGGAACATGAGGAACGTTAAAAATACTTGCCATTTTATGAGAAACGTGTAAGCGAATGATTCCTGCCAACTACATGATACTCAAGAATGTTTAAAACCTTAGACGATACTGATGATAATATTTTTTTTCTTTTCGTTAGAACTATCCTATTTACTCATATCTTTGGACATGTATGACTGGCTCATAATGTAAATAACACGAACAGTTTCATTCAATATTTAAGCAGAGATGCAAAGATATATATATATATATATATATATATATATATATATATATGATCAAGACATGTATTATGAAAAATTGTCATCAACTTGTGTACGTTTGTATACATAATTGAAGTATTCTATTAATACAGAAGTTTATTTTTTTAAAATTAAATTCTCACAACTTAGGCGTGTGCTTACTATATTTAGACGCCCATAACTTGCCAAAACTGTTAACGAAATAAACACTTAACTGTCCATTTTGTCTTAACTCTCAAGAGATGAGTACCATTTACTCCTTATCTGTCCGAAGTATGCAGTAATGAGAAAGATATATCTGCCTTATGTTTTCTATAACCAGCCATCAAGATTTAAATTCCGTATGCTTCTTCAAACAGAAAATACCGAACTGCTATTTAAGCTTTCCCTTGTGTTGTATCATATATTTAAATTAAGAAAGCTTTTTGATTGTTAAAGTGAATTGTTGATGTCATACAGGTTGCGCAAAAGTATTTTAAAAACTTTATATACTTGATTTAAATGTAAATTATTATTGTAAAATCCATTGAGTCATTTAATTAGATCAAAAGTAAATAGGTTCTGAAACAGAAAGTGTCCATCCTATTTGATAATATCTACGTAGAGACTTGAACCAGAAAGAAAAATGTTGCGCAAATAAACATTCTTAACGATTCGTTCCCTTTCATATCAAGTTGATGTCCCTCGTGAAATAATTTTGGTTTGTATCTCGCCAAGGCTCGAGAGAAAGCAAAATTATTTCACTAGGGACATAAACTTGATAAGAAAGGGGAAGCTCGTTAGATATTCTATAATAATACACCCTTTTCATGACAACATCGCACCAAATTACCCTTTCACACTGTAAACAACTTTATTACTAACCCATCCTGTCAGTAGAAGAATGGTGCAATTTGGAACATATTAGCCAATTTAATTAGTTTAATTTTCATATGTATATTTTAGTTAACATAGTCCTTAAAAGAGACTTTTTCAAATAATAATATGAAATGGAGAAATTACCCTTACAGAGATCAACCATAGATGCTCAACAGGTCACTTTTGAACTTGCATTTTGAGTCTACGAGTCTGTCACTATCTTTGTTTGGAAATCAATATTCTTATTTGAGTGTCGTTGCTCATTAGGGGTGAAACGGTACGCCTATGCCACGGTTCGGTACGTATTGCGGTACACAGCCTTCGGTTCGGTACATTTCGGTTCGGTTTAACAATAGTTAAAAACAAACTATACCACTCATTAAAAAAGACATAACAGAGATGAATTGCACAGATACTTTTATTTGTGTAAATACTTGACTGGAACACTTTACAACAACTCAAAAGAGAGCTAGATTAAGCCCTGAACACTCAAAGATTCCAAAATACTTGACTGGAAAACATTCAAATAACTCAAAACTGTCAAAAGAGAGCTAGATTAAGCCCTGAGGTTGGCCTGAACACTCAAAGATTCCACAATACGTTGCCTTGTCACTGTTTGCCGTGTTTGGTCCAACAGCTGTTCGAAACCCGAACTGTTTCCACACGGCCGAACGATACGTCGCCGGTGCATCTTTTAAAACTGGTAAACCTATATCCATTGTTGCTTTATGATTTTATACCTTAAAGCTTCTAGACTGGCCACATTAGGCAAGACATAATCTGACTGTCAAATCTATCGACCACGTGGGCTTTCAATGTCAATGAAATTTGATTGGACGAACGAGTTTGCAGAAAGGTACTTTCGTTTTAGTCAAATTCCAAGAAAAAAACTCTCGTTTCACAAATCTCAAATCAAACTAGTCACCTTTATATATTAAACGAGTGTTGAATTAATAAAAATGACCTAAAACTTTAGTAAAACATGTCAGAGACAGAAACTAAACGTTAATTCGTTCATTTCTAAAAATAGCACCTTGGGGCTTGTATACGCAATCTCATTGGTCCACGTCACACAATACACGTCGATCGATAATTGTCAAGTGGAACGTGTGTGTCTGTGCGAGTGTGTGCAGATTAATCTACCTACAGTGACAATAGCATTAATTTAGATGATTTTAAACTTCCTGTTTACGTTTGAAATGTAAGTTAATTATTACTTCAAATGTCTTCAATTATCTGTCTTCAAATTTAATATTAATTTATTGTTTTAAAAACGCGAATTTACGATGCTTGACAATGACATTGCTTGTGCATTCTGTAGCCGGTTTACACATCGTCAGTTCGTTTAGATCTTTTGGAAATAGATTAGTTTTTATTTTTAGAAATATTTATTTTAGGTGTTACTGTAAGTCGTGGCTAGTCGACTCTCTCTTCCATAATATCAAGTATTTACTCTGTAAGATACGGTGACCAAATTCGGCAAATTGTCTGTGAAAATAGATTATTCAATCGAATGAGCAGCTGCTTTGTTGACATAGCCACTTGAGTTTTGACACGGAAGCTACGGGGTGCCGTTTGAACTACGGCATAGTTAAGAATGAAAGTTAATAGAATATAACAATTTGTGATGATATTTGAGTGACATTTCATAGTGTTTTTGACAGTAATATGCACAAGGAGAGTAGGTAAAAGGAGATTTTACAAAAACCGAACGATACGGTATTTTCAGAGTGATTTTACCGTGTACCGAACCGAAAAGAATTACCGCGGTACGAATACACCGCGGTAAACCGTTTCACCCCTATTGCTCATTTAGTAGTACAATTAGTTCTTTAAAGATGATTATCAAATTGCCTCGACTGAGAGATTATCTGGAAAATCAAACAGTGATGTTGCTTTGTTCCCACTTTTTGTTTAAAGATTGTAATGGTCACTGGATAAATTCTCTTTTTTTCAAGAGCTTTCGTTTGGGTCTTGACTTCAAGATACATATTTATTTAAAGAATATTAATCACCCAGAGTTTGTTTTCAAAAGAAAAATTAAATAATCCAAACATGACTGTTAATCAATTCTCAAATACATCATATCAACATAGTAACCACAGTGTGTGTTATTTATGATGCAAGACTGTATGCTCCATGTATCAGCACTGGAACAATGATTTATACCTTATCTATAGAATACCATCTCTTTATATTCTACTATCTATATCTACTTTCCGCATTTAGGTCAATTCTTTATATGGCATTGATTTTCTTCTTTTCTGCTAAAACTACTTCATCTTTATTAATGGAAACTGCCTTTCATGTCATTACTGTAAAGGATGCTTTAACAATATACCTTGGGCTAATAGTTTCTGTTGGACCAGCTTTGTTACCACACACTCAGGGTCTCCTTTAAACCTCTTTGTGAATCATTCACCTTGATTAGTGCTGGTATTTCTTTATCAGACATAGTTGCAAAACTTTCATTCCTTGAAGACGTATCTGTCAGCATAGAGTTTTTAGACAGTTGCATTCAGTACCAATTTAAAGAAAAAAACATTCCTAAAAATTTAGACTTATCAAGGATATTTAAACACTGTGGGATCAATTTTATACATTGGTTCGAACCCAATTGTTGAATTAGTACGTTATTGACCCATCATTAATATCGATATAACGTATATTCTACCATAACTTGGCGAAATAGTCGCATGTGACCTTGCAAAAGTATAATTTAATTATACAGTGCTCTGTTTACTTGGACACATGTGCAAGAATACATTTTTTGCCAAACGGCGATAGCGAATACATTAATTCTCCAAATACTTTCATGCAAGAAGATGTTTTTAAATGAGATTTTTTTGTGATTAAAATGGCACTAAAGGAATCGTTTGGATAGCGTATAGTGTATGTGTGTATGTATATCGCAAGTAGATCATTGTTTACGTAACAACGTCATATCCATTTTATTACAACACCTCTTCAAATGTTTTCTTCTGCTTGAGTTAAATCGTTGATGAAACGAATATGATATTTTAATATACTTTAATATATATAGACACGTACTGTGTTTAATTATATGTATTGGATGCAACAATGTTCTATTGGTATAAATATATTCGCGGTATCCTGTGTTGGTAATAAATGAATATTCAGTACATTCTTAACACCTTCGGATGCTTCTCTGCCACCATGACACATAAAACACTTGCTTCCAGCGTTCTTGTATCCATATTGGAATCTCAATATTTCATAAACATTGCTCTAGGACACATATTTTAAGAGTCTTCATGTTATGTTATTGTGCCCCCTGGCACGTCTGCTTAATAAATCATGGTGTAAATATTTCCAGAATGAAACCTTAACTCTGTGTCAGGGGCCTGTGATAAATGCAATCACTGAGTCATACTAAAGAGACCCTAAGCAAGGAAGCAATTGTGAATATAGTGTTTGCACATGATAAACAACTCTTCTGTAACGAAATAGATGAATTTATGAGGTGAATGTTACATAAAAGTAAGGGAAGACACAGTCATTGTCTCAATTTTCAGTATAAAAATATACAAGAAAAGTTCTCGACTCTCTAGCAAATACCACGTGATCTTAATAACGCTAAATTGTAAAACGATCTGAATTTACATGGTATACATATATATATACTTTATACTTGATGAGACCATTGAGATCCAAATTTTAAACTGAAATACATAAAAATACATAAAAAGATGGCCAGGGGATCCAGTATTTTCTGGAAGTATACTTGAACTAGTTGCTCTTGTATTTAATCCTTCCCGGTTGACTCATTTACGCAAAACTATCTTTAAAACTGTTACATTAAATAATATGGAACATATGTTGAATGACAACCCAATTAAATTTTGGAGGCAGGGTCACCCTCGGATCAAGACGTCTCGCGTTCGAATCCCGCCAGGGGCTCGGCAACTTTGTCTGTTGTAGAAAACCGTTCTACATACAGCAATGATGCACTGGATGTCAGCGCAGTACCACCCATGGTTCGCTAGTTCAAGTCGATGTTTCCAAGTTTCACCACAATGCATACCCACTTTGGTGTTGCTGGCTTTCTCCCTGCAAAAATACAAGCAACCGTATTATTAGTGAAATATTCTTGAAAGCAACGTAAAACCCCGTGTCTACATACCATCTGCCAAACAGACATAGATAATAGTATCAACAGTTATATCAACTGAGACAGTTTTATGTATATACCATGTTGTAGCACTTGTAGCACAAGTTGCTGATTTATAATAGCATACGTTTTGCAATAATAACATGAAAAACCATCTACCAAACAGACATAAATAAAGTAGTATAAACATTTATATCAATTGAGACATTATGCTTAATTCATGTCTGGTAGAAAATCAATTCGTTACACGATATGTCATGATTATTTATTTAACTGAAGAACTGTGAGAGAAAAAGCTATTTGAAGACGTTGGGTCAATAACAGGCATAACTAGAGTAGTATCAACAGTTTTATCACATGAACCATTTGTTTTGTATGTATACTCAAGACCAGCCTGTTCCACTTACAGTGTCTGGGCTTTCAATTATGGTGGGGAATCCATAGTATATTTAATAGATCGCGATTATTCATATAACTAAAGAGCTGTGTAAAAACAGGCTATTAAAATTAAGAAATAGTGCTATGACATATGTGCTTGGCTAACCCGGAGAAACTGATGTGTACCTTTTGGGAACTTTGCGTATTTTAACGTATTCGCATCATATCGGAAGGTACAAATTGATCGTGTTTAAAATTAAGGATACGTAACAACCTTCCATGTAATAAAATGTTCATTTTATGAATTTACGAGATGATATCAGATTATGTTTTCAGTCTGGGAAACTAGTCTGAAATATGTGTTACATCCTACATCAATACACAATGTCGGAACGATTCTCTAGATATAAATCCCTTTTGACAATGGATATATAGACATTAAATATCAGTAAAATCTCATTAGGTTAACGAGAATAAATATATGAACACAGAAGAAAGTTGTGGTCCATTATTTCTTTTGTAATCGTACAATATGAGTACAGTGTTCCCAATAGACCTATTGACAAGTCAGTTATTTTATCTGTTTAACACTCATAGTCTCCATATTATTAATGCAGCTCATCCTTACAAAAATTGCCTTCCTTTTGTAAATGAATCGAGGAGATTCATAATGTATTATCAATAGTATTTCATGAATATAAAGACCAATGAAAAAATTCTCTGCGTTTGAACAATGTTGAATTTGATATTCAGTTCAGAATATTTCGGAGTACATACTCACTCCTTCACCAGGTGGAATGTGAGTTCCACCTGATGAAGGAGTGAGTATGTACTCCGAAACGTCGTGTATTTTCACATTAAAGAAGTTATTATCCAGAAAATCTTCCTGTTCCCATTTTACATTATTATACAGCATTGAACAATTAGGTGCAAGATAGAGATGATAAGCGAGGGTAATTACAGACAAGACATGCCGCTTTGCTTTCAGCTAGATCAGATCTGGCAACCTCAAGATGGATTATGGTGATACAGTCATTAATACCCCGTCTGATAATGAACTGACTACACATTAGCTATCAGATATCCTGCTTATCTCAGTGACCAGATAATGATGATCAGTCGATTGTTGACATGAGGTCAATGCGTCCACCGTTATCGTGATATATAATTTTCTCATTTATTCAAATAAGCTTATTTGCTAATTCAACAAATAAACCAACATCCATACGTTTAAACAGTCGCTCTGGTATACAAAATACTTATATGTTTCAACTTGTCTCAAATGGCCTAATTGAATACCATTAATACACACAAAAATATATTATATTGGAAACATGTTCTTGTAACAAAAATTAACAGCTCTATTAAAATAACTAAGATAAAGTTATTATTCAGTTATATAAGTTATAAGTTAATTATATAAGTCAAATAGTAATTATAAATGGCAAGTCAGGAATGAAAATCACACACAAATGAAACCTATTTTTCTGTGCGAGAGGTACTAGAACTCTCTGCTTGAGGTTTTACCAAAATAAGCTGACAATTTATAGAAGTTTTATCAGACATCTGTCTGTATTCATCATCCTCTTTCAGTTATACCTGTCAAACATGATCGATCTTCTCAATATCCATTTTGTCTCAAATATTGTCTCTGGCATTGATTTGCTATTGGTGTGACACTGGTTTCCAGGACATAGTTGAATGTTTGGCTGTTTATGTGGTGTTTAATATATCAGGAAATGAAAACTAGAAAGCTGTCTGGGATATTACTAGATTTACTGTTCTTACATAACTGAATAGCATTAAAGTATTTTGTTTATGCTGCTGATATTTGCTAGTGATACTAAACCCTACATTGTGATATATGGAAGCGCTCAACGCTCCCATCCCTTTTGTTGAAGAAAGTGATAAATTGGTGATTTTAAATCTACATTGAATGATTTCAATCTGTATTCAAACACTACTGGGCAGAAGAAACGCCTACCATATAAATTACCAGATTTCGTATTTGAGCATTATGAGGTTGCACCATTTGTGCACAACATCTCGAAGTTTCAGAAGTTGTGACAAGTGAATGGCGATTCTTTAAATGAGACAAGGGTTACTGCATAGTATTCAATACGTGTTTAATCAGAGAAATGACATGAAGTTACAAACAACCATACCCACAGGCATGCACTTGCATTGAAATGCCATAGTTGTAGTGGTCACAGTGCCTAAAGTAAAGTATCCGTCTTCATTGGGTATGGTTTTAGCAATTAATGATTCAAATCAATGGACTGTCATATTAATTGTTATTTCCTCACAACGTGGAGGTCCCCATATATAAATTTTTTGAGAATTTGTAATTTAACATCTAATTGGCGTTTATTTTGCCCAGTACTATCGGTTTTGAGCACTTGCGTGACTGTAGCGTTCTTGTTCATTTCAAGTGATACTAAAATATAACTTTTTATTCATTTGATCTTTAATCACTATTCTGTGTATTTCAAATTTTGATATATAAAACACAGAATTCATCGGTTAAATAATAAAGCTTAGAAATATCTCAAAGAAATTGAACTTTATCATACTTCAGATAAGTTTAGATCATGTAAATTACTATGCATGGCATCTGTAAAACTTTGTTAATCAAAGATATGCGGGTTTAAATCTGCAAAAAACGTAGAAACTGCATCTCATTAGAAATGATTATTCTACTTGAGGCACCAAGGTTCTTGTTTGTATTGCCTTTAAACAGTTTATGCTTTCTTCTTGATAAACATAAATCATTTGCATTTCTTTGATGAGTTTGATAAAAACTTAATTCAATAACGATAAGTTTAAATATTCACCTTTAAAGAGTTCAAAGAAAAGATGAAGGCATACATTCTTGATTTTCATTTCCAAAATGATATGAAGAATCCCCAGATAGTGAAGATGTTAAAATGTGAGCCGAACAGAGATTATCATTTGCATTTCTTTTTAATTTAGTTTGAAAAAAAAATATTGCATAAAGATAAGCTTAGATATTATCTTAAAATGAATTTAATACAATGTTTGATACTAAACTTTTATACTCTGGGAAATGAAAAAAGGAATATTTTTTTCATTCTTCATGTCCAAAATCAAATTATGATCACGCAGATGTCAGACTTATATTGGACGAGACATTCTATATTAGCGGGCCAATACAGTAGTTGATAAATTACTCTTATAAAACACGTTAAGATTTAAGTACATTAAATATCTGAAAACAATCAGAAATCTAAATTTTTTGTAACTTTATTTCCACTTTTACTGTCAAGTTTAGGTCTGCGCTTGTACTTGAAGTAATGTATTGTACTCTTTTATATTTTATTCCAGTCTGTCAATATCTAAATAGTCAGTTTTCTGAGAATATATCCTGTAAAAAAAGAACCTCAGACAGATAAACACCAACTTCCGAATCTTTATGATTTTAGTAAAAATAGAATGCTTCACTTCGATTACTCCATTTTGAAAAGAAAGGTGTATGTCATCAACAGATATATATGAGACTATTTTCTTTATAAATTACGTGTTGTCATTATATTAATATATTCAGGAAGTAAAGTTTTTGAATGTTTAACTTACTTTTTTTTTTTTCGTTAGTGTATACGATAAACATAGTAAGATATTGGTGTTTTCATATCACATCCTGTATCAAGGGAATATGAGGTGAGTTGGGGTTTATTAATGCTATCTAAATATGTTATAATAGTCATTGATATTCATTTTATCTGTTTGTTAAAGAGCCATCACGGATGTTAGTGTTTCAAATTTTGGAAAATATACTTATAACGTCATTAGCCGACAGACCAAAATGCACCACTTCCCGAGAAGACCGATTCATACGTCAGCAGTGTATGAGAAACAGGATATATTGTGCGGTAAAGGGTAAGTTTACACATCAGTCACATGACAATCTCAAGACGTTTTCGACAATATGGGTTGAAATGTTCGGTCCCATATAGAAAGTACTTTTGAATGCAAGGAAGCGAAAACTGAGACGAGAATGGGCAAGAGCGCACGCACATTTCCGGGTGGCAGATTGGAACCGTGTACTATTTCCGGACGAGTCATTTTTCCGATGTTTCAGTAACAGACGTAGAATGAAAGTGAGACGTCTCCACCATGAGAGATACCATAGTTACTGCTCACAGATGACTGTTAAACCCCAGGTCCATGTTTGGGGACTCATGTCAGCAAATGGCACCTGAATTCTTAAAAAAGTGCAAACATATCAGACCGAGACAATCAATAATCTCAAAACACAGTGTGAATGTCTTGTTTTTCCAAGTAAAAAGACCACCTTTCAGCAAGATAAAGCCCCTGCCCATTTCTCCAAGAACACTCGTGAATATTTGAATATACCATTATTGGAATGGCACGGTAACTCCCCTGACATGAGCCCAGTTGAGACTCTCTGGGACATTATTGGCAAAAATGTTGCTAGGAAGATGCCTACTTCAAGCCAGGAACTCTGGAATTTGGTTACAAAAAATTGGTATTCGGCCTCCAATGATACATGTCGCAGACTCTATGCATCGATGCCAAAACGAATAAAGGCACTAAGAAAAGCAAAAGGGGAAAATACTCCTTATTGAATGTGATTTCCTGTGATACCAAATAGTGCTTCAATAAGAGCTATTATAACCCTGTAATCTGTGTTTAAAGTCTCTATACACATTTAAACAAAGCAATGTAACAAACTTTTGTTCAGCAGCTATATACAAATGCCACTATATTATTGCACAACGAAAGAGATATACTCCCTATAAATATTTATTATTTATGAAAAGACTAACTAAAAACTAAAACAGATGTTACATTATTTGTATAAACTATAATTTGAAAAAAATAATGCTTTTAGTTGAAGCGCCTGTAAAATCACCAATATGTTTTACTCTGTTTGTTTGGTTCATGCCTCCCATGTGTCCTTCCTCACACAAGAGGCTCTCAGCAATGCCAACAGCTATTGTTTTGTCACTAAATAACACTCAACACCATAGAAAAAAAGATTAAATCCGAATTGTGTACGTAAATATAAATAAATATATATACTGTTTACCATTACTGTGTATAAGTCGACGTTGAGTATAAGGCGACCCCCTTTCTGAGACTCCTATAATCCGGTAAAAAACATGTATATCATATATAAGGCGATCTACCTTCTAGCAATCATGGAATCAGGTCGACTTGCCATGAAGAAAAACACGTTGGTAGGATTTGTTAAAGGTAAATTGGTTCCGCTAATCCCACGGGACTGCAGTCAACAGACTTCACTTTAATTTTGGTTATCTCTTGCCTTAAGAGATTCAATTGGTTGACTATTAACAGTGAAAATCAATGAAACTGTCCATATTTAATGAAAAACAGTTCCCACACACCAGAATTATACTTCTATCAGCTGGCTTAGTTCCTACTTGAGCATTTCTGCCATGGCACTTCGGGTATTTACATTAAGCCTTCCAAAGTCACCGGCTCCATTTTGTTTACTTACAGAGATCAAACGTTGTTAGCAATACACTCTCCAAGGCCAAGGTCACCTTAATTGAATTTACCATCAGAAGATATTTCTTGATACAATCAAACAGTTATGGAATGTGGTTGTTCATGTTTACCGTTTATGGACAGAATAGAAAGATCACTAAACCTAACATGTTTCCTTTCTTCTTTTCCATGTTATTTCCCGTGGATACAAATTTATACTGCATGCAATAAATAATTAACCATTCCTTACAATCAACTCTCAAAAAGTGATTGGTATTTATATATTTTATCTTTATATTCCTTGTAAAAACTAAAGAGTGTTTTTTTCGGATATGTCTTACAATCTCACTAGATCATACAATTTTTTTTCCAAAGAATAAAGGTTTTTATATTCGTTCACCTCCACTTCGTTTTAAGGTGATTGGGCATTATATTGAGTTCCTTTTTGCTATTCGTGTTAAGGATGCTTTAACAATACACCTTAGGCTAATCAATTTTGTTGAATCGGCTTTGCTATCACACCCAAGTGTCTCCATTAAACCTCTTTGTGAATAATTCAGCTGAATTAGAATGGTGTTTTTTTCTGATAGACATTGCCACAAACCATGTTGTCACAGCACAGCTATCCTTCAACAACGCAAAGACTGTTGTATTTTCAGATGGGAGACAACACGTTCTGGTTGTGAATATAGTGTCTTCTGATATCAGATATATGTGAAGACGAACGCGAATTGTTTATGGTTTATTCTTAGCACCTTCTGATGTTACTCTGAAACATTGCTCTTGGACAAAGACTTTAAGTGTCTACTTGTTCGTGTTATTGTGCCCCTTTGCACGTCTGTTTAATATATCATGGTGTAAATATTTCCTGAATGAAACCTTAACTCTGTGCCAGGGGGCTGCGACCGATGCAATCACTGAGTCATAATAAAGAACCCCAAGCAAGGAACTCAAGTGATAGATTGGCGTATTGCATGGGAAACCTCAAACATCACAACACTTAAGAAATTACTGCATGAATATTTGCTCTAAAATATAAGTAAAGGAAAGAAAGTTCTCTCGACTTTCTCAAATAAGTATCAAAATATAGTTTTCAAAATATCTACACTAAATAGAAACAGCTCTAGCAACAAGTAAGGGAAACATCATATTTTACAAGGACAGACTATATCAGAGTAAATATAATTCTGTGTAGTTATCACCTGGTCATAATAATGCAGAATTGTTAAATAATCTGAATAAACACTCCATAAGTATCTTTATAGCAACAAAATGTGAATAGTTGGAGGTGTTTGGAACCATATTCTTTACATTCTTTACATTTTCAGTACATGTACTTATCTGCTGAACGACTTGACTAAGTGCGCGCAGTGTGAAATACGTATATAAGCTCTATAAATCCTGTATTTACTTATGAGGAATTATTTTTCTGGTATCGCATCCTGTCACTTTTCTACTCATCATACTATTATTCCGAATAAGATAAAACTTATAACTTATAAGGCATATTTTCTTTGATACTTAAATAGTTCCCAACATTATCAAGATACTATAGATTAGAGGTATCTTAGAATGTTAGGTCGTTATGGACAAATAATACGGCATTTACTATAATGTATTCACAAATAGGGAAAGGCATGTCTCAATGTTTGCCAACAAACTTAATATTCTGTATTTTCATTTTCCGACCTTCAACGAATATGCTTACGTTTATTGCAATCAAACACGATAAAGTAAGTTCTGGCATTTTCATTTTATCACAAATTATCACAGGTTATGATCAACAAAACATCTATGTTAATGCTGCCTCCCAATAGAACATGGCACATATGCAAATCAAAAGTATGAAACAGAAAAATCCTGCAAAACGTCAAATCATATATCTATTTCGCAGAACCCTCCATATTATTACCACGTATCACTGCCATCGGGATGTACCTGGTACTTCAGTTAGAAGTATTGTAATATTGTTCCTAAGACAGACTTGTGCCAGTGCAGAACTAACTTGGACAAGTTGAAAATTAACAGTAATTGACCAAACGCTTTGTTAATATTTGGGGGGAATTATTAAATTGTGTTTTCAAAATTAACATCATGGATTGTTTAAACATTTTCGGGATACCGTACAACCCTAATATAATTTAATCAAGAAGACACAAAAGAAAAAAGGACATATGTATTGGTTATTTTGTAATCCTATTTTGCTGTTGGACAACATACGTTTTGCAACAATGACATATCCTATTTCATTTATCCAAAAGGACTACACTACCATATCTATCAAACAGGCATAAATAAAGTAGCATCAACAGTTGTATCAGTTTAGACAAATGAATCAAGACCAGTCTAGCTGAGCAGCTTACAGTGTCTAAGCTTTCAATTATGCTTAATTCATGTCTGGTGGGAAATCAGTTCGTTACACGATAGGTCGTGATTATTTATATCACTAAAGAACGGTGCTAGAAAACGCTTTTCGAAGAAGTTAATAGCAGGCATAACTAGAGTAATATCAACAGTTGTATCACTTAGAACATTTGTTTTGTATGTATACTCAAGACCAGCCTGTGCCAGTGTCTGAGCATTCAATAATGGTGGGAATACCACAGTATACATGTTAGGTCGTGATTATTTCTTTTAACCAAAGAGCTGTTTTAGATTTTGTTTGAGGTTTGTTCAAGAAACAGTACTACGACATACCTGTTTGGTTTATTGAAAGAAACTGATTTATGTTTTAGGGGAAAAATGTATTATAATACAAAAGTAAAATGATATTGTATGGAAGGAATAGAACATAAATGTGACGTCAAAACTGCACACAAGTCTGGCATCATACATGCAACGTAATACACCCGTTATATATTGCCACACGAATAAGACATTGCAGTTTCCTCCACGTGCAAGCAACCAGGTGTTTGTTTAATTTCGAAGAGTCTGCAACTCACGTTAATTATTTTATCATTGATTGCAAATATGATTCGTAGATTAAATACCATTTAAGTAGAGGACTAGCTCTTACTTTTGGAACCATTGCCCATGCAACCATTTAGGTACCTAATATTTATTTAGTGAGCGGATCTGACATCTGAAATTGGACCTTTTAGTTATACATCATGCGAATTGTCGATCACATTAATCATGAAAAAGACTCATTAAAATCTTGTTCCGAGGAATAGAATAAGCAAAATCTATCGGCATACGAACAGGTTCTGTAGACTCCTTGCCACAAGGTCTGATCCGTTCACTAAATAAATATTAGGTACCTATAAAAGCTGACCAATCACAGCATAGATTTTGAACGGTCGCCGTTTTGAAAGCATTCAGAACGGATGGAATGATAGATGTTTGGAGTTATCTGCCCCAAGCTTCGCGAACCCGAAAAGCTTTTGTTGGAGGTCTTGTGATTGGCTCAGTGAATTGCGTCAGAACATGCAAGCCTTCGGGCTGTTATTAGACGGTTTTGCGAGGAAACCTCCGAACGATATGAGTTTTATCACGGTAGTGTCACTATTTTGCAATTTTAATCAGATTGAATTACGAATCCAATTTGGTAATGGTAAAACTTTACACTCGTTTGTCATGCAACAACTTCAAGCGTTAAGGTAACGGTTTGCCAATTAACACATTAAGGAACCGTGTATGGAAACGTAATTTATGAAAAGAGACAGACAGAATTCAGCTCTATGCAGGCAAACCATAGATCACACTGATTACCTTATTATACAGCATCGAGCAATTAGGTACAAGATAGAGATAATCAGAGAGAGTAATCACAGACAGACATGCGGCTTTGTATTAGGCTTAATGAGATCTGCCAATATCAATAATGATCATGGTCATAGTAGTCGTTAATACCCCGCCTAATACGAACTGACAAAATGAACTGACTACAAATTAGCTATCAGATATCAAGCTCAACTCAGTGACCGGATAATGAGGATCAGTCGATTGTTGACATCAGGTCAATGTATCCATCATTATCCTTATAACAAGTTTTCTCTATTTAGTCAAGACTTTTTGATTTAACTATATTTACAAAGTAATCAACATGCCCCTCAAATGTGCATAGGGTTAAACATTTGCTCTGTTAAACAAAATAGTTTCAAAATGGCTTAAATGACCTATTGAATACCATTGCTACACGGAAAGACTATTTTATAGAAAAGATGTTCAGAGACATGTGACAAAAATTAACAATTCTATTAAAATGACCAAGATAAAGTATGATATTGTTTATTCATTACAAAATGAAAGCACATATTCAGATCATATTTTTCAAATCCAGAAATGATGACATCATTGATATTTGGTTATTCAAATATATTCATACAGATATGTAAACTATTTGCTAATGTTTTAAATATCTTGCAATGTTTTTAAGCAGAATTAACTATCACTATCTTGTCCATGCGCTTTAAATGAACCATGGCCACAAGCCCCTGAATACCAATACAATCTACTTTAGATTTCAAATGCCCTAGAAATCTCTAAATTGAAACTGTATAACCTATAAATAAACGCTTATAAAGACTTTTAAAACTCCATATACCAAATCTGCAACAGTCTAGCAAATTAATGTAACACCTATTTAGCTGTGATGGAAGCACACTATCGGACACAAATATTCACTTAGTTCATGATATATTGATAGAAGTAGAGCAAATAAACGTGAATTGACTGATTGTGGAGACACTCTACGCAGGAGAGTAGACTGTAGTGATTCCTTTCAAATAAAGGGGCTGTAGCACGTTTTCTGCAATTTTTATTTTTTTCAAATAATAGTTCATGTCATTAATATTTTCTTTAGAGGGTAAGACATCTAACCACACAGACCAATTATCCGTTGTTGCAATAATGGTGTTGTGGATAAAGCAAAAAATGGATGGCCATTTCAATGGGAACACCTTTTTTATGATTTTACTTGATTTTCCGAAGAGAGCAGGATGTTTTACTTTTGGTGACATTTCATCGAGTTATTAGAGCGAAAACTGTCCTAACTTAAGTGTATATATATATATATATATATATATATAAGATACCCATGGCAATAAAACACAGGCGGTCAATGGGAGCGACAGCATGCTTTATGAGACAATAAAACATACTCGTGATTTTAGACGTCAGTTTGAGCGTCGCTTAGCAAATGACGTCACATGTTACGTCACTTTGATTGTTCAATGCTAGTGAACGTGTTCTACGACGAGAGGCATTAATATTTTCAAAAAAATAATATATACAAACATAATATCTGCACGGCTTTTATATAAGAGCGAGTAACTGTTTAAGGGCATCTCATATTGTTGTGCTTAATCGTAGAATAAAACATAGCAGAGAGCATAAAACACTCAGGGCTGCGCCCTTCGTGTTTTATGTCCCTGCTATGTTTTATTCAACGATAAAGTACGCCAACTCGTCTTCTATTTCTTAAATAAAGTATATATTTAGTGTAAACCCAAATAAGATGCATGCAAAGGGTGAGTAATATGCCGGACCTGAATTGTTTATATTCATATAGCGCTCAAATAGTGATGGTGATGAATCGCTTCTACGAATAGGCATGATAACGCAGTGGTTAGCGTGTTCGGCTTCAGATCAAGGAGTTCAGGGTTCGAATCCCGCCAGGGGGCACGGCAACTTTATCTGCAGTAAAGAACTGTTCTACACACAGTAAGGTTTGTAATGCAACGCTGAATTTCAGCATAGTACCACCCATGTTTCGCTAGTTCCTGCCGATGCACGCAGATTTCACACCAAAGATTTCTCCCTGCCATAATAAACTGAGGTGCAAAAGAAAGTATATCACTCAGTTGTATTTATCATATGTATAATTTTCAAAGTCACATATCTCAAGTTTTCGACGTCGTATTCAAAAACTGACTAGTTTGGCAAATTAGTCCAAAATATTAAATCAGTCAAAGAATACCTAGAGCTACGCATTTGTTTTTTTAGAATTTAAAATTTAAAAAAATTAATTTTGAAATTCCCCCAAATTAATTTTGACAAAACACAACTGTTCATCGACATATAAGACATACTCTGTGTGAAAATCAATAAATGTGCCTCGTCCTGCACACATTTACAACATGTTGAACATGGTAGGGGTCATGTTGGTGTAAATTTCATTTCTTACCCCCGTCTACTTTAAATAATGATATTTAAGTTAAACAATAAAACAGTCATTCATTAAGTCATTCAAACAACTGTGTTATTGTATCGAGCCATAATCAAATGCATCTAAATTCTTTAAGATATTGAATTAATGGAAAACAACTTAGTGATATACTTTCTTTTGCACCTCAGTTTACTAGCAGCCGCGATATAAGTGAAATACTCTTGAAAGTGGCTTTAAACGCCAATTTACTCACATCACCCTGATAGCTTTGTAAATTTCCACCCAGAAACAGAAGAAACTGGCCATGGATGCATATGCTGTACAGAGTCAGTTCAATAATATTCATAAGCATTCATAAATATTACAACATAACAGATTACAAGTTCAAACTATAATGAATGTGAAGTATAAAAGGGCTGTTTAAACCTACTTTTCAAAACGTATACGACGTTTAGATTTGGATTTCTAGCATCTGTTAGCATCGAAACGAACACTCACATATTCTGAACAGGTATATTCTTTTACCTATTAATATGCATATGTACAGGACCCAGGACCTTGGTGAGTTTATCCACCACAGCTGTTATTACAAGTGTGAAGCTGTTTTGTTTATTTTAATCCGACTCTTTAAATGTAATTGAAGTATCTAAAACCTCTGAATTTACCTTTTTGTACATATTTGTAGTTCAGATGTAATGTCATTTTGAGTAACTCGGATTCATTAACATGGAATTTCAATTTGACAAATGCTAGATTTCAATTTCTGAAATCAATTCATAAATTCCTAAAATACGGCAAATAACAAACCCGTGTAAATTAGCCCCGTCGACAAGAATAAAAATATGCGGGGTGTCGACGCTGAAGCCATGACTCTTGTGACGTCACTGGAGTAATCTCATTATCGGCGATAGTCATAATTGAACGTAATTTCGCAACATTTTCATTATTAATTTCACGAAGAAATTTTCGATAAACCAACTTAAATTTCCCATATATCGAATGTTTAGATATCCAACTAGGTAATTCCGCATATGACAATTGCACAATTATTTCTTTTTGGCGAATGTACACACCTCATAAATTCATCTGATCATCATTAATTAATTAATGAGGCTCGGCGGAGTAGCTGTCTAGCGGACCCCGTCTGACGCTTATCACAGTCACGCCTCAACGAGCATTTTCAAAATGGATCACCCCACTAATTGCGGCAGTGTTAAAATGGGTGAATTAAAATCGTCTTAATAGTCAATTGCGTGTGTAGTGTGTATTGTCTCGATTTTATGCTCAATTGATTCCAATATATAACAAGCAGACAGAGTCGGCCATATCCCCCGCCTTTGGGAAAATTTATTGAAGAATAGTTGTTGAATAACAGTGACTATGAACCTTTTTTCAACTTAACACAACACACAAAATTTCAGTTCCTTAGACAAAGTGGTTCTGGAGAAGAAGACAAAATGCGAAAAGTTTACAGACAGCATGATACTGTGCAATGCCATAAGCCCATCGGGCCTTTCAGGCACATCTACACATGATGATTGTCTAAGTTACATTTCCATGGAAACGGTCCAAAAATATAACTCGAAGAAGTTGAAAACCCCAAAAGGCACATCTACACATGATGATTGTTCCACACACCAAGTTTTGTTATGTCTTATAGTTTTCGAGTTCTGTTCCGGAAACGAAATTCTAGGTTACATTTCTATGGAAACGGTAAAAAAAACATAACTCGAAGAAGTTGAAAACCCCAAAAGGCACATCTAGACATGATGATTGTTCCACACACCAAGTTTCGTTGAGATATGTCTTATGGTTTTCGAGTTCTGCTCCGGAAACGAAATTCTAAGTTACATTTCAATGGAAACGGTCAAAAATAATAACTCGAAGAAGTTGAAAACCCCAAAAGGCACATCTACACATGATGATTGTTCCACACACCAAGTTTTGTTGAGATTTGTCTTATGGTTTTCGAGTTCTGCTCCGGAAACGAAATTCTAAGTTACATTTCCATGGAAACGGTCAAAAAAAATAACTCGAAGAAGTTGAAAACCCCAAAAGGCACATCTACACATGATGATTGTTCCACACACGAAGTTTCGTTGAGATATGTCTTATAGTTTTCAAGTTCTGTCCCCCCCCCCCCCCCCCCAACTATGTTGGCGGGGGATAATTAACGTAGAGGCAATAAACTGTCATTCTTGAGAAAAATGCATTTCACGTATTACTTAAAGTAATATTATCAACCGTAACTATATAGAGTAAATGGTTTAATATGAAGAGCGGTGATAATCGTCTATATTTGGAGGTATAAGGAAAACATGAACTCTATTCACGTTTCAAGAACGTAAGCGAGTCACCATGAGTAACTGTTTAAGATTTAAGTGTAGTCAGGTCAATAGTAACTTAAAAAGCAAGTCACTAATGAAATATCAATAGATCCAAAACATTTTTTCTGTGTGCTTATGGCTCTATTAACATTTTCCTTCAAATATATATGTAGCTCGCCATCATACAAGAATGTAATCCATTTTCTGTTCTGGAGGTACTAGAACTCCCTGCTTGGTGTTTACTGAGGCAAGCTGACAATTTATAGAAGTTTTATCAGACATCCTGTCTGTATTCATCATCCTCTTTCAGTTATACCTGTCAAACATGATAGATCTTCTCAATAGTCTCTTATTGGATCTGGAATATTCTCACTGACATTGATTTGCTATTGGTGTGACATTGGTTTCCAGCACAAAACTGGATTTTTGGCTGGTTTTTGTTGTTGAATATCAGAAAATGAAAACTAGAAAGCTTTTTTGGATATGACCTAAGTTGACTGTTAGATTCTCCTATAATTGAATAGGTTTTGTTTGTGTTTATGTTGCAGATATTCGTCAGTGACGCTAAATCCTAAAGCTGCGTTGTTATATAGCAACATCAACGCTCCCATCCCCTGTTTGTAACAAAGATGGTTCATTGATGATTTTAAATATTATTGTTCCCTTGATATAATCGACCAACTATGAAAGAAATACAAAATCGTTCTTCTTTGTATTTCAAATTATAATATATAAAACAAAGAATTCCTCTTTTAAATTATAGAGCTTAGACATATCTCGAATAATTTAAACTTTAACAAATTTATGATAATTTTTGATAATATGAATGCATCACTACTCACAGCTTCTTTTGTTGATCAAAGATCTGCTGGTATTAATCTACGAAAAACGTAGAATCTGCGTGTCATTAGAAATGATAATCTACTTTAGGCACCAAGGTTATTGCTTTTATTGCCTTTAAAACAGTTTATGCTTTCATCTTGATAACCATACATCATTTTCATTTCTTTGATGAGTCTGATAAAAACTTAATTCAATAACGATAAGCTTAAATCTGATCAACTTTAAAGAGTTCTAAGCAAAGATGAAGGCATACATCCTTGACTTTTCATTTCGAAAATGATAAGAAGATTCCCCAGATAGTGATTAAATGAAAATGTAAATGTGACAGAAGTTTGTTGCATTTCTTTAAAATTTAGTTTGAAAAAAACCCAACTAAATTTCATGAAGATAAGCTTAGATCTAATTATCTTAAAAATTGGTTAAATGCAATATTTGATACTGAAGTTTTATAATCCGAGAAAAGATAAAAGGACTTTTTTTATATTTCATGTCCAAAATCAAATTATGATCACCCAGATTTCAGAATGACATTAGACGAGGGAATTTGAAGAGACAGTGTTTCTATGTTAGCGGAGTAATGCAGAGGTTAATATAAAAACGTGTTTTGAACGCTTGTTCAAATCTTCAGTATCCGTAAAAACAATCTTACCCATCCCAAGTTCTTGAATGGCCTCTTCGTGAAGTTTACAGTCATTGATTGACTATTAGCTACAAATTTCAATGTTTAGAAGTTTAGAAGTTTAGAAGATTGTTCTCCGACATTTGTTCATATTAATAAACTGCCAGGCAAAGGAAACTACACACCTCTTGTGACTGTCATTTAGAAGCTAAGTTAACATTGAAATTTGTAGCTAATAGTCAATCAATGACTGTAATGTAAGAGTTTTTTTGGAAGAGCATTACCTTACGCAATTACTTCTTTAATATAGTTAATTACTTAAATATACAGTAACCTTCAGTGTATTACTTACCATTTCCCTTCATTTAGAATTGGAAATTTGTCATTATCAGTTTCAGAATACTTTCGAAGCATGGTCAAACAGACGAAGAAAACATTTGACAAATGACATGTTGTCGGACATTCTGAGGTAAATGTGACTTCGTCAAACAAACAGTAACAGGTCAATGTCGACATCACATTCAACAGCTGTAATGGAAAACTCTCATTTCGTCTGAAAGTTTATTACCTGCTTTAGAAGGACTGTATATAGTTCATTGAACCCATTTTGTAGGCACTTCTGCAAATTTGCTTCACTTAAATGATCCTTAGGTGCCGTAATGCTTGCAAAAAAAGTATGTTCCTACCTTATTGATTTTATTGAATCCTGTACCCGAAGGAGGTCAAAATAGAAGTCATACGACATTCTAATTTCAAAGGATATTGACGCATTTTATCTTGGTGATATAGCCACACACTGATAACACTTATAGACAGTTTTATGAAAATGATTTTTAAAAAAATGAAACAAATTGTATTTAAAGAAAACTATTTATGTTGCTTAAGTTGTTCTGTAAATATACTTAAACAGAGAAAGATAATTAACGCTTGGTTAAATAAACTTAATTTACTGACTTTAACTCTTTGATATGAATGTTCGCAACATCAGAGATTAAAATTATTCCTCTCCAGATTTGGTACAGATTTGTGAATTGTTCTATTAAAATGTAACATGAGAGAACCTACATCTGTGTAAAGAACAATATCAAATGGCGTTTGTCACGTTTGGATAAATAAGGTGAGGTGAGTTCGGGTTTAACGCCGCTTTTAGGAGTATTTCACTTATATTACGGCTGCTAGTGTTAGTGCAGGGAGAAAGCCATGATGGTTTTACTTTGCAATGAAACCTGATAGCAACCATGGTTGGTACTGCACTGGATTTCAGTGTATCATTGCACCAAAACTTACTTCAAGTATAACAGTTCTCATGACATACATTTGCCGAGCCTCTGGTGAGATTCAAACCCGGACCTCTTGATCCGAAGCTGAACGCGCTAACTACTGCGCTATAATGTATATCCGAATAATTAAGATTAAAGGACAGCACGACATGAGGAACTGAGAGAGTAAAATGTGACATTTGTCCCGTTCGTGTTCCAACATGGATATATAAATAATAACAAATCGATTAACCTAGTCTTACACTCACACTCTGAAAAAGTATTTATTCTAAAACGAATATCCCCATTTTATTAAATACTGAAAAGGAGACTGTAAGAACTGATATTTTCAGGGGTAAAACGAGGCTCATTTTCAATATATTTGTCAGAGTCTAAGCGTTAAACTGACATCAACGATCATGGAAATGTTAAAAGTATTATGGACGAAAGGTAATTTCACAACACTTATCACTTATCCTTAAGAAATAAACTGTTCAAATGTCTATGTAATGGTTATGTCACAGTCTATTAAGTTACTATTGCCGTTCTACTGCAAACCTATGCGCAGAAGCTTCATTTCCTGACCACTCTTCTAATCAATAATATTTAATGAGCTTTTTCTGTTGGCTAGAAAGTAAATATGCCTTAAACTTAATGTTACGATTATGACCAAGTATGTTAGCGAAGGAACAAATAGGTCCTGATACCATGTTTAACAATGGTTGTCATATTGATACTTTACAACTTCATCAATATTTACTTGAGCAATGCCATATAATGAATCAGCTTGTACATTTCGACGAAATTCACGTGGGTGGGTAACAACATCATGACTATTTACCTGAGCAATGGCGTCTAACGTATCAGCTTGCAAGTTTCAACGAACTTCACGTGCATAAACATTGTTTCTCTGACAAAGTGATGGATCAATGGAAAAACTTATTTTTAAGAAAAGTATTGTAACTGGTATTTTCATTCGGGATATGGTTTGATATGTTACTTCAAAAGACTGTTTCAATAAACAGTTCCCAACGCGTGTGTGAAACATGAACACATCGGCCTGACGGCCTTGGTGTTCGGTTGTTCGGCCAACTTAAACATAACAAATTCGACAGCTAATCTCAGTTATCTGAGACGGTAGAATTAGCTGTTTGACAACGCAATGAAGCACTTGCATAACACGCGTAACGCGTGCAGTCCGTGCTTCGTTATGTAATCTATTGCAGCGGGTGCATCAGTGTGACGGTCCAATATTTATACCGGATTATTTGAAGGACACTTGCAGTGATTGACAATTTACGTTTTTGGTATATTCTCAGGCATCTTTAACAGAATGGTGTGATTGAAAGCTTTGAAATGTTCATCGTAGATAGTTGAAAATAAACTTTTGAGAGAAAACAGCAAGTTGTATGCAATGTTCTCAACATGTTCATCAGAAGGGATGTACTTATGTACTTATGTACATGTACTTATATACTTATCTTTCCTTACAGTAAAATACTCGTTTCTGATTGGCTAACGGTCGTTACATTTTTCTTCATGTACCCCGTCAGTCTCACGGTGTACAAATTTCATGTACCCCGCTGCCATAGTAACAGCTCCTAGCTGAGAGTAGGTGTCGCATTATGGTCAGATGACGTTATAAATGACGCACGCGGTGTACGGAGTTTTGAACAGTTCGATCAGCTGTTTACGGGTCTATTAATTACTGACTTATTTTTCCAATAGTTGCTTCTTTGTTTTGAAACAAATCTTATTTTGCATTGCCTGCACACTATATTAAGGAAAGAATAACTCGCTTGTAGCAAAACGTTATACGACTTTTAACATTTCAGTCGAGACGGATGATTACATTTAGTGTAGGTCATTAAAGCGATATCAGCTGATCAGTCATCGGCAGTCAAAACGCAATAAATATAATAATACTAATTTTTTGGACATGACGGAAAGATACATACGTTGTATTCTTCTCCCTCGGATAATACGACCTCATGTACCATCTTTGTATCAGTGTCATCATTCGCCTGAAGGCTCGGGCGACACTGGTACAAAGATGGTACATGAGACCGTATCACCCTCGTGAGAAGCATACAACTTATATTATCCTACCTCATGTCAGAATGTCGATCCCTGATTGGTCCAAGTGACCAATAACAAATATCAATAAACACCGTCATACGGGTTGATAAATCTTCCCGTGGGTGATAAATGTTTTACATCCCGCAACAAAGCATGCATCCACGTCAATCATTCCATGTCACGTGACACAAGTCAAGGTCATAGTTTGTCGATCGATCAGCTGTTTTCTGTTAGACATGCGGTAACATAAATACGTCATAACATTTAGTTTGTGCGGGTGACATTATAATGTATCAAACCCGTGTTTCTGTTTATCCAACTCGCCTACGGTTCGTTGGATAAACACTAACGCGGGTCTGATAATTACGATGTCACCCTCCACTGAATGTTATAACTTAAATTACAATCTTACGTAAAATTGTCACACATGAACTTATTATAATGTCGTTAATGATGAATAGATGGATGTTCTAAATTACTTAATTATCTATATATAAGTAAGTATCACCCTCGATATATACGTATTAACAGTTGAACATGTCTAGAAAACCGATTATTAACCTCATACTTTCTTTGTTCCATAAGTCCACATACTGTGCGTGTATAGAGAAATGTTTGTCCAAAAAAAATGTTTTTTTTTATCAAGACACACAATCACTAGATACAAATAAAATGTTACACGTATCATTCTTCATTTACATTTCGTGGAAACTACCTATTTTACATTCTGGTACCCGGAGTCTGTTGCGCTGCGTAACTGGCGACTGGCTTAATATAGACTCCGGCAACGTCCAGGCCCATGGCCGCCTCCATGCGCAAAACCAATATGGCGGCAATAGTGATATTTAACGTTGTGAACTTCGAGAAATGGTGTTTACGAGTTTTTCTTAGCATTTTCATCATTAGTTACACAATCCTTAGGGTATAGTGAACACATAAATACATCTAAAACCGCTAAGAAAAAATTATAAAGATCTCTACACAAGATTGAAAAATTTGTTGCCAGGCAACATATATAAACAACAATTGAAACATATTTCAAACAGCTACAGTTTTGTTAGAAGTTGCTGTCATTTCAAAATTCTTTTTGGAAACATATAAAGACACATTGCCCTCAACGACCAATATAAAGGTTAAATCCGATCGCCATTAGATTAATCATTTTTATACAAAGTAAATGTAGAGACTTACGCAGCAATCTCGGTAAAATGTAAACAAAGAATATATTATAGGTCGCGCATCAACAGCAATATCGATGGGTACACTACCTACGCATTCTAAGTGTAAATTCAACACTAGGCCCACATGGTCCGTTTCATGCGACCACGTTCTCAAAGTTATTATAAACGTTCAAAACTTTGTATAGTTTTAGACATGCCTGCCTGGAAAGCGTGGTTTTATTATTGAGTGGAATTATTTCACCAACTGTGTCGTTTAATATATAATTCAGTAAATACGTCTTATTTGTGCCCTTTAGTTCAGCAAATGCATTTTTCCCTTGGAATTTTATAAAATACGCGAATTTACTGAATGAAACAGTCATTACGTGTGTGTATATACTCTCATATGTGTTAAGAAATCGACTGCAATACATAATCACAGACACGTGTATTTTGTCGAGGTTTAACAAGTTTAAAGTGCGATCGAACATTAAAAGGCAAAACTTTCTTTCATTTTAAAATACATATAGGAAGAAGTAATTCTTTCTCTTAGTTAAAAAATTTTTTTTTTAAATACGTACATGTTCACTATTTAACATTATTAAAAAATCAAGTATAGGGATAAGATAAGATAATTATTTTATGTCCATTGGAAATTTGGTTTACACTGTTTCCAGGCAAAAAATAGTACATACAATTTATATATCAAATACAGATAAATGTATATATATGCAATACACACACACGTATAAACCAAGATATATAATTCACAGAGTCCCTTTTTATTTTCGCAAAACACGACGTTCAATTCTTTGTGAACGCTTTTTTTTTTATGTGAATGACAAGAGAAGATGTTGCAAGTGGTTTATATCTACAGTTATCAAATTGTGAAATTCAAAATTGAATTCCTGCTATTTTACACAACTATAAAACATTTTTTAACATGTATCATGATTTTAAATAACTTTGAGAACGTGGTCGCATGAAACGGACCATGTGGGCCTAGTGTTGAATTTACACTTAGAATGCGTAGGTAGTGTACCCATCGATATTGCTGTTGATGCGCGACCTATAATATACTCTTTGTTTACATTTTACCGAGATTGCTGCGTAAGTCTCTACATTTACTTTGTATAAAAATGATTAATCTAATGGCGATCGGATTTAACCTTTATATTGGTCGTTGAGGGCAATGTGTCTTTATATGTTTCCAAAAAGAATTTTGAAATGACAGCAACTTCTAACAAAACTGTAGCTGTTTGAAATATGTTTCAATTGTTGTTTATATATGTTGCCTGGCAACAAATTTTTCAATCTTGTGTAGAGATCTTTATAATTTTTTCTTAGCGGTTTTAGATGTATTTATGTGTTCACTATACCCTAAGGATTGTGTAACTAATGATGAAAATGCTAAGAAAAACTCGTAAACACCATTTCTGGAAGTTCACAACGTTAAATATCACTATTGCCGCCATATTGGTTTTGCGCATGGAGGCGGCCATGGGCCTGGACGTTGCCGGAGTCTATATTAAGCCAGTCGCCAGTTACGCAGCGCAACAGACTCCGGGTACCAGAATGCCTATTTTATAGTAATCTTGTAAAGGTTTCATTTATACAGACCTTTGGCTAGTCTGTTATGTTGGGACGTTTTTGGTAACACATGCCTCCCGGTCTTACCTAAACCTCTAGAGCTAAATGTATAGAGTACTTAAATTCCAGACATGGCTGCAAGTCACAAGAAAGGAGATTATACATCGGTTCCTTCAAAGAATACGATTATGTAAATATAGAGAAAATGGCTATGTAGCTCATCACGACTCCGGTGATTTATTATCTAAGGTTGAAGATCTAAGCAATCTCAAGTAGTACACTGTAAACAAGAGAAAAAAAGGTTTTTAGGTCATGATTCCTGTGACCCAAATATGAGGTCCCAGGGTCACCAAATCTACAATCCCCACTGACCAAAGAGTATGTACATAATTCTTCAGCTCTTTTGAGTCACTGGGTCTTGAGAAGAAGTCGAAAATAAAAAAAAAGTGAAAAGTTAACTGCCGCCGGACGCCATACAATAAGACCATCGGACCTTTTAGGTCTGATAAGCATAAAAGGCGTATTTCATATGTGTACCAATCCACATCGAATCAGATCTTAAAGGGAGAGTCATTTCGGGATAGTTTTGTGGAAACGAAATTCGAGGGAACATTCCTGTTTATATTAAACCATAATTATAACACAGTGTAGTTGTACCATAATGTTCAGGGTATTATTTTGGTGACTTTACATTTGGCAATATAGAAAACAATGAGAAGTGAAATCATTCATCAGGCCTACGAGTGTGGATAACTTTGCTACGGCAAGAAAGGACATTCTAATGATAAATACTTTTTTACCTTGTCGATAATATCAAAATAATTGTTTGATCACCAAAACATTTTTAAAAAAGTAAAAATATTGCGTCTTTCTAATTTAAAGTAATGCAAAAAAACTAAAAAAAACAAAATGGCGGCTACTCCGATATAACTCTACCTCTAACTTGAGATCAAAATGTCATGAGATTGTTGTTCCACACAGTCCTATCTCATTTTACAAGTTTGGAAATTGTCATTTAATTATTTATCAGGACACCTATATTTTATTTAATATAGGTGAATGTTTGAACATATAAGAGTATAAAGGGGAAACAATATAGGATTAATGACAATATATTCAATTATTTATTCGAGAAAATACTTTATATTGATCCCCAGCTATTAAACGGATATCATTAAACATGGCTGCTGTTACAATAATTATGCTAATATTAGTCATTGCATTTGGCAGCTGGGGATAAATTCATGTATCGAATTTGAAAATTTGGGCCTCAACAGTATTGTCAAGTATGAAAGATTCATATCCAAATCTAAGTTACATTTATACAGTGTAAGGTCAGATCATTTAACAAATATCATGTTATAATTCCACAGAGTCGAAACATGTTTTATTCATTTTATTCTGAAAATGGAGACAGTCTGGCTTCCTTTATATAGTATTCCTGCTGTAAAGTCATGTCTTTTGTTAAATATGAGTTTTGTCACGGGATGTTTATCATCTGCAAACATTATACGGTTAATGCCAATCTACAACTTGAGTTCCTTGCTTGGGGTATCTTTATTATGACTCAGTGATTGCATTTATCATACGCCTATGGCAATGTGTTATGGTTTCATTCAGGAAATATTTACACCATGATCTATTAAGCAGACGTGCCAGGAGGCACAATGACATGACGATGAAGACTACTAAAGTATTTTCCCAAAAGCAATGTTCATGAAATATGCAGAATTCAATATGGACAAAAGAAAGCTGGAAGGAAGTGCTTTCTCTGTCTGGATAACAGGGTAGCATCAGAAGGTGTTAAAGGTACATCCATTGTGTTGTTTTGGATCACATATGCTAAACGTTATAAATCTTGTTATGTTCTCAGGAAGTACTGCCTGTCGCCGAAAATTGCCATTTTGATCTTAATCGACTAAGAATATTGACGATATGAAGGTTAAATCGAAAACAGGATAATGTAAATCGTGTACCGCGTGTGGCGCGCGCCAATGAGTCAAACGTTATTCTTGAATCTTATTGTAAACAGACAAACTGATACATTTGGGTTGATCATGTTTAATTGGTCATATAACTACTGTGCATGTAAATGGGACGTGTAGTTTCGGTTTCTGCAAATACATACAGATATTACTCTATTTTAATTGGAAACTAGTAATTATGATATATTTGGTGATTCGGGATGCATATGCAAGGCGAGTTAATGTATTTGCACTGTACGCAGCACATATGGTGAGTCGGAACGTATTAAAGCCTAATCAAATTTTATGAAACAAAATGGATGCACCTTAGAGAATCGCGCACTGTTACATTGGCATATTGCAACTTACATTCGAAATATACTTGAACACAGAACATGGCTTTTTTCTTATATATATATATTAGTATATCAAAATATCGCATGTTTTCGTAGAGATTAAGTGCATCAACTCAAGTATTAAAAAACAATTGAAGTAAGGCTCTGATGACAACGCCTAAAAATGTATTATCATTAAGATAAGAACTGACCCCAACAAGTGCAAGAATGTGTAATATTTATTCAACATTAACAATTTTCGAATATTCTTTGATAGGCATTCTAAAAGTTGTGATGATGAAGCAAGTGGTGACAACGACATTAGCACTGGTAGGGAACATGGTTACAGCGAGGGTGGAGTATTTGTGATTATTGCGACAGAGTCCTTGTGATATGTAACAGAGTCATTGCGATTTTAGCCTCGGTATGTCAAGGGTAAGGAGCGATAAATGGGTTGCAGATATACAAACTCAATGTTATCAGAGAATTGAAGTAAAAGTTGGTTAACACATATATCCATACGTGACAACTACATTTATGATGACCAAATAACCACTGATAATGTCGTAAAGCCAGTAATTGCCACAAAATTCATAGTTTTTCATAAATTATCGGTATTATGTAAGTAACCGGTGCATATAGAATTGTATAAACAAAGCATGTTGCTCCGATTTGGGTTCATCCTCTTATATCCTAAAGCATTCGGCGTTGTATCAGTACAAAGATGTAGATGTCATTTACCTTGAAATTTTCTGATGCGTCACAGAAAATGTGTGATTACAAAATTGATGTAACGGACAATAACTTCATTGTCACAGATTATTTCAAATCACAAAATTGATGTTAATTGGCTTGATTCGTCCAATATGACCTACGAATTGGATAATTGAAACCTGTTTCTGGAAGCAGAAGAAACGGTGCTGTTTTTCTTCATTGGAAAATCTTATGGCATGGGTGTTGCTGTTTTGATGAAATGTTACTACATCAGAAAATAATTGATTAGCAATGTTAATTTCACGGCAATCACACCTTGCAAAGAGATTGAAATGTCGCCCATTCCTCCAGCTTGTTTTATTAATGCAAATAATGTGTTACATAAGGTAACAGTTCTTGTAATCCATGTATTATAGGCTTGAAGAGATAATATACACACATACGTTCAGGAAAATGCTTAATTTGGTATTATTTTGTAGAAAGATGTATCTTTCGAATTCAATTAAATAATTCAATAGCAATTCACCTCAGTATTTGTTCAACCATTGGCACCCACTTATGACACCGCGTGTGAAACATTTCGTCAACATAACGTCCTCATTAAAGTAAAATGTATCCTATTATTAGTCAGTCTGTGCTTATTAAAAGAGATGACATAACAACAAAAAACCGAAATAATTATTGTCAAGACATTATGTAGATATCCACACACTAATAACATTGTAAAAAAAAACAATACAAAAATATCGATTCATCACTCATAAGTCAAAGTATTTTAAAAATGCCTATATTTTCACACTTATCAAAACATGTCACAAAAGGATACATGATATATCTTTAAAACAAATTTATTTTTTAAAAAGGCAATATTCATTTCTTTTGGCCTTTCATAAGATCTAAAATCACAGAGCAAAATCAAAATTGTATCATAGAACAACAAATAATGCACATCGTTATAAAACGATATAAATCTTTCTATAGATAAATCATATGAATTACATATGACGCGGTTTATAAACATGGAACAAACTTGCAATTTTACTCCCTGGGACAGAGAAACTATATACCAACAAAAATGCAAGATAGTTTAATTCAAGATGGATAGATACTACTGAAACATAGTTACATGTACATCATGACTGTCTCTTAAAGCCAACTTACCTTAATTTGTAAAAAAGAATTGGAATCGTCGTTTTGAAATCTCCTTAATCAGGTGTTTTATGACATCCGACAGCGATCATGCGTCATCAATTTTAAAATACTAGAAGGAACATTATGACGACAACATCTTGTACTATAACATGATTTCCACCTTTCATAAAATGTTAAAAGATATAAATGTAAAATACCAAGCATTTTGTACAATGAAAACCCTTTGAAATACAAGTTTCAGCACACCCCATTTGTGATTGAACAAACTTAATATTATACTGTTATTAATGTAGTTTTTTCTTCATCGGATACGTACAAAGTCGAATGTTTGACTGTCAAAAATGTGGTATAATTTATTCTGGCTCCTTTGTGTAGATGATGATTAAGAGTACGCATAAACAAAATGTATCCTATACTTATATCACATCATCGGTATCAACAACATTGGCATTATGATATTGTCAGTTTCCTGGCTTTGTCAGGAGGGCTTTTTGTAATATATGTTGGTATGTTTTATACTTCGTATTTGTGTCTGAATTCAATATTGTCCATTGAGGGGTATATCAATATAGACACAGATGGTAAATGGATATTACATGAGGTATTCGCCAACGAAATGTTGATAAACAATGCATGCGGCGTATTGATTTTTCCTATTTGAAAATAAAATAATATACGAATTTTCCGTTACCATCATATTGCCATCACAAATTCTCCATTACCAGTGATAAAGACTCTGTGACAATTATGAAATATGTTTGTTAATTTAAGCATACATCCTAGTGATGGAATTTTACTGATAATCTTGAAGGACATTCACTTTATATGTGTCTATTGTTGTATGCTATTATTATTACTGATGTTCTCATATTTCTCACAAAAATTACTTTAATTACAGTTTGGGATTTAGTTAAAGCTGTGCGTCAGATTTGTTTGTCAAAGAGAATACAAATGATTTAAGATAACATTATGTCTTGATGTGGCAAGTTATAATCTAAAATACCAGAAACTAAAGCTATTATTTTCATTTCATCATGGCAAAGACTCTGTACAATAATGCAAAGACTCTGTGACAAATGACAAAGACTCTGTTACATATCACAAGGACTCTGTCGCAATTATCACAAATACTCCACCCTCACTGTAACCAAGTTCCCTACCAGTGATTGGTATCTATGTCGAAACCTCGCCTACACAGAAAGAAGAAGTGATGTATCCATAAAACAGCCCTTCATTCTTTGATCAGTATAACATATACTGAACAGCAAAATATACGCAATTCCACTGTAATTACGGATTGCGCTGTATTCAGCACATTTATAATATCAGAGCATTCACATTTTGTTGATATGATGTTAATAACGTGTTGAACAGCATGCTGACATAATGAAAAGTTAATACTGGTGTAGAACGTCTGCAGACCATTATCTTGTGTCATAGCCATTCTCTGGGAAAACACATTCCTGTTCAAATGATGATGGGTCCAATGTGCTTTTAAATGCAATTGGAACTTGTGCAAAAATTCATCTGATGTTGTTATTGCAAAACCCTTCTCTTTGCTGCTGTTGATTTAACCTCATTTTGAATTTCATTCAGAATGGATCTATTGGTGTCATTTTGTTGAAAACTTCAAGGTATTGCATTGTTTGTCGGTACCAAGGTGTTCCACGAGCACATATACAGTCCTTGCAAACTTTTCAGCATGTAATCAGCCAATATCGCAGTTTCCGAATAGTTCAGATTTTGTTTTCTCCAAGCATTAACTCCTTAAACATTAGAGTCACAATTTGGGGCACTTTTCACAGAGCAGTAGATTTTGAACAGTGTCCTATTGGCGTCAGCTACATGACATCACACTGACTTTGCATTATCAAGTAAAGACATCACAATCCTATGACGGTATTTCTAAAACATATTCTCTTCATACACATTCTATCATATCTATGCTACAATGCCTTTGTGTTTTGAATTAAATGTGCACATTTAATCTCTAATTGTAAAGTGTAGTCAGCATGAATGTATGTGTGCCCACTATACAGTTTATCATAACAAATCGGTATTCCACAGCAGACAAAGCATTATCTTCTCGGAGTTGACGTTATATATTTTGCACAATAATCCTCCATTGTTAACTTCATGAGGCCACAACGTTTTTACATTCTCAATTATTTACTCCAAATGCTCAGATCTGAAAAACCTGATACCATTACAAAGTTTGGGCAGTCTACACGAAAGTGGAAGACTGTACTGCTGTGTGAGGTGTGCATTATAACTTGAAACATAATTAAAAATGAATGATAAATTGAATCTCAACCCTGCGTCTTCTTATATAAACAAGATCAAAACTGATTGCTAAGAAATAAACATTTCCCCGCTTTCCTTGGTTGGTTGTAACTTTTAACAACACACGATCATATCATTTCTGTGTGTGATTTCAGAAAACACTTAATCTATATATCCACAAACACAATACATTCTCTTTCCAGTGAAAATAGTACAGTCCCCTTGTCTCTTTTAGGCGATGCTGAAGGATCTACAAAGAGTGAAGCGGTTGCAGCTATGTCTGCCATAAGAACCACCGTACTAATTCAACTGCATGGTTCACAAAGAGGTTTAGAGGAGGCCCTGGGGGATGTGGCAACAAAGCTGGTCCAACAGGAAGGATTAGCCTAAGGTATATCGTTTGAGTATCCTTTAGTAGAATGCCATGACAGGCAGTATCCATACATGCATATCAAGTGGTTCTAGCAGATAAGAAGGAAATGGATGAGATGTTAAGAATTAAACAAACACGGGAAGAAGATGGCTTAATATAAAGAGACTGTATTCTATAGATAACAATAGCAAGTTTATACATGAAGCATCCTGTCCATCATCATAGAAAAACAATGTACTTATTTGTTGAACATTAAAGATAAAATAATAAATGTCAATCACTTTATCATGTACTATTTATCTACATTTTTTTCTCAAATTGTAGCATTTGATGATATGAACTAATTGGTTATTATTGAAACACAAATAATATGTTTAAACTTTGAAGGAAGGTCATATTCATATATTCACAATAAAAGATAACATACCTTTGTGCAATCATGTTTAACCAGAGATTCGTTAACTTTGAAATTGTGGATTGCATTGAAAACGACCAAAGGTACAGGGATATAGGTCTTTTGTCGGCACTGTGCCTTTCAGCAGCAGTCGATCATTATCCGTTATAAAACATAACTATAGCCTGAGGGTATTTTTATTATGGACCTTGTCAGTAACTACAAGTGTCCTTCAAACAATATGCCCTTCACAAAAGTTCAAGATAATAAGTGTGCTGAGATATAGAATGTAGTTGTATCAAAATTATTTTACTATTTTTGTTATTAGAATATTTGATGCTCTGAATTGATAATTTTTATATTGATTTTCAACTCTAAACTGTTGTAGTCGCTCAGTCGTATTTATACATAACAAAAATAGACGAATCTATTCATGTGAAGGGTGTTATCACTTGTTGGAATTAAATAAGTGTATATGAATATTGATTAATGAGTGTGATATTGATTGTGTCTTATTAACAAGACCTGTTAAATGCTGTAGAAATAAATAAGTCATGTGTTTAAACATAAAACAATATTTTTTAAATGCCATTTTTCCAGTATTATTTATCAGGGATATTTGATTTTTTCATATGTTTGGAATATTTGATACATTTTCAATGCTTCCCAGAATAGAGAATTACTAAAAATGATTCACATTTTTAGTTTTAACATCTATTTTGATGTAAATCATCATACAATATCTCAATAATATCTCTATAATAAGTAGGACGTGTTGAGATACCTTTGCAACTTAAATAAACAAAAGTTGGAAGCACGCAACATAATTGAATGATTATTATCAAGATAAACTCTTCAGATGAAATATCCTAGTGTAAGTGAGAGATATACCCATACTTTTCCGAGTGTATCGAATGATACCCTACACTTTTCCCCGTGGGGCCCTTACAAGGCGGAGCCGAGTAAGGCTCCCACGGGGAAAAGTGTAGGGTATCATTCGATACACGAGGAGAAGTATGGATATATCTGTCTTATACTCCACTTACGGTCGAGTGTAAGCGGATACTATTTCATAATATTACTGAACAAATACAGCTGTAAACAAGTTTGTGCATGAAACGCACAACCCAAATACGGCCCCGTCTGTGACAACGCAGCCCGTCCTGCGTGGTATGGTTACCCACGTTTGGGGCTCGAAATCTAATTGATATGGCCCAATGCGGCATTGTCAACGCAGATGCACGTGCATCTTGCTGAAATGTACAGTTAACGCTATAAACAGCTTGGCTAATGTCAACGTGGCCTAAGTTTAGAGAAAACAGAAACAACTTTCAGTATGTTAAGACATTTTGCACCAAAAATTAAATTACATTCTTATATAAAAAGAAAAACATACATGTGTGATATTAGTTCACGCATTAGAAGAACCTTATTCATTTGGTCATGAAAAAATGTTCCGAGTTTCAACTGGCTTCGTGGTGTAATGGTTAGATCGTTCGGCAAGAAAGCAACAGGACACGGGTTCGATCGCAGGTTATAATCGTTAACAATGTGACATTTTAAAAAGTATCATCACTTAGAATTTGGAAATTTAGAAAATTTACTACATTGTTTCTCAGTTGTTAAAAAGTGTAGGTATATCAGAAAAAGTATAGGTATAACAGAACAAGTGTAGGTGTATCGGCTAATACGCCAACACTTGTAATAAAAGAAACCATAGCAAAGAGACCGGAAGTGAGATATTAACTAATTAAACCACCAAAGGAATAACTATACTATTATTGAAGATTGATTTCCGTGTAGGATAGTGACAGATAGGGTTGACTATTGACCCAAAAGGACTACTGCAATAGGGATAGTCTATTGTTAGTTACTATTGCGATAGAAATAATCTATTGTGACTAACTATTGCGATAGCGATCTGTTGTGACCTACTAATAAAATAACTATTGCAATAGTTCATCATTTAAAAAAAAGAAACAATTCTAGGATAAACAGGGTTCTTTCTTTATTTTGAACGTTCCTCAATGTCAACCCTTACACCTTGCTGTTGTTATTTTTATATAGGGCTATGTTGTTATATTTATATAGCTGTCTGTAATCTGTTTGTAGTGTTCCAGCATTTTTCTAAACGAAAAGCTGCATGTGTGTGCAAATTCACTTTCAGGATTGAATAAACTATTGGAGCTTTCGATGGCAAGCCATACTATCAATGTTATTGGTCGTTTTTCAAAGTTACTGTCGTTAAAGTACTATTGCCACAGTAACTATTGCGATAAATTGACAGTTCGATCTATTGTTACACCCTTGTGACAGACTCGTAGACCTAAAAATACATGTTCAAAAGTGACCTGTTGTGCGTATACTGCTAAACTCATTTGATCTCTCCATTATTAAAAAAAATGGAACCGGTATGTATATGGGAGGAAGGCACTTTTAAAACTAGAATGACGATACTGACATTATACTAATGACATTGGCAAATGTGATGTTATATGCAGCGTTCATTTTTTAAAGAACATGAGCAGGAGAAATACAGATTGGCAATACAATTGAATACAGTGTGTACGAATTTGTCATGGAAAAAGTATATTATATAGATTCCTCTGGACTTTATTGATAAAAAAGCAAACACATATCCCACAATTTCCTGATCATTAACTTAATTGTTAACGATGTTTTTTTGTCTTTCATATTCAGGTTGCTCAAAAGATATCAAAATAAGATTTTGCCAGGTTATGGAGCAAAGCACATCAACCATAGCAAATGTACATCTATGCGAAACAGGTCACTCGTAAAAGACGAAGTGACAATGATGACCATCAATCACTTCCTGCCATGACAGAAATGTTCAAGTAGGAGCTAAGCCAGCTGATGATCACACAAGTATAATTCTGGTGTGTGGGAGCAAAGGCTGTTTAGGTGAATTCTAGACAATGAATATTCGATGTCAAGAGTTCATGACCTCTCATTCACCTTTTGATCATTTGTCATAGTATCAACAAGATAGCTTTTTAGGAAACTTGGGACTTGATATTTTAAAGATGATTCAATATCTTTGTACCTTCCAGCAATACAATCAATAAGGACTTAACTCAAATACCATAAAATAGTTTTATATATTATAAATTGGCATGTATACGATTGCATATAAATTGCAGTTCACCAAATACAAATTCTTCATTCATACAGTGTAAGGTTACAGCATCACATGGAAACCTCCTGAATAATTTATAGATCTCGTTTCATGATTAATCGCTTCCTCTAAGCCTGTACTCTGGTAAAAATTGAGCAATCATTATTTTTTCAAATTAAAACTGTCTACATCCTTCTGATCAAATACCGAAAGTTTCCTTGAGGTTCATTGTTATTCTATTACCATTTTATAGAATTCCTCAGACAGGAGAAGAAAAATCGATTTCTTTAAATTTTGATAGGAACATGCCTGTTCGCAATTCCAGTTCCTTTATGGATCAAACAATGAGGAACACACTAGGATATCTTTCTTCCTGTGGTCATATTTTGTTCAATCTTTTCATGCAAACACTACATCTCAGACTACTCTGATTACATGTAAATCCTGATGCACTCTTTGATGTTGAGTGTTATTATCTGATAAATCAGTGCCTATGTATCGTGTCGCTGAAAGGCTAGATCAAATCAGATAGACACGTTTCTGTTTAAGAAACTACTTACTTTAGATTTAGTGAAACAGCCCAATAGTTTCCTCTAGTATCCTACAACAATAATGATTCATATTCAAATCCCTTCCATTAAAATTTCCATACATGCTGTGTGAAGAAGGAAACATGGGAAGACTGAAATGGACTATCCGATTAGAATACTTTAAACATCTATATGTGAAGAAAAATGTTTATGATTTCCAACCAACCAAATCACACAATTTAATTACACATTGACCAAGGTAACCAACTTCAAGTCATTGACATATGTACTTTGACTAATTTCATGCATTTTTGTCTACAGATTACTCTTGCCTTCCTTCGGATTATCGAGCCATGAAATGGGTTATCCATATCGCAAGCTGCCCTGACTGTTGCTGAATTTCACTGATAAGTTGACTATGTACACAGCAGTCAAGAAATGTAACAATGTACAAGATAAACGTTATCGAAACTGTTTTAAAGCTTTGTTGTCAACAACATGAAAGAATGATGATACTCTTTCCTTGAATCCACCATACTATAAACAAAAGGCAATTCTTAATCAAGAGACATCTAACTATATTTGATCTCACATCTTTATTGATCATTAAAATCCTTATTCTTTGGTTGGTGATATTGACAGAATTATTCTTTTCATGGTCACATCTTCCTGAATCAATATGCTGCAAATGCAGTATTTGAAGGAAAGCCTTGATATGTGAGTAACGGAAAACTCTACTTGTTAAACAAGGTTGATGTCCATTGAAAATAATGGCAGACTGACAGGCTACGCATAATTTCAAAAGCTTTGTTTTTCAATGATGGACACGCTACTAGTAATCCGCTTGCTTTTACTTTAATCGATTTGATATATGTTTTATCAGAAGGAAATAAGGTGATCTTAGGTATATGCCTATGAAATTAACTTAAATTGTTTGTCGTTTATGAATCTTTTTTGTAATCTATAGATTAAGTTAATATTAAAAGTTGCTACGATTGTTTACAAGACATCACATACATTTCGAGGTAATGTATAACCATAAAAGGGGTTAAAAGGCATATTTGAAAAGACAACTGTCTTGTACTAAACACACCATATAACAAGTGCTCCAGGAATTTTAGGGAATACACAAAAGAGTGCATTGCCAATTACCAAAGAAGATAGACCTAGTTCCTAAACATACAAAATGACCCTATTAATCTCAGATGAAAGACTTAAGGTATTAGTGAGTACAGGTGTGGTCAGGAAGCTGAAGATCTACAGGACACAAGACTTGTCAGGCGAAGGTTGACATACATCAATAAGCGAGCAATGGAATACAATATGTTTTGTGTGACTCGTTTTCGAATTATGAATACAATTAATCAGTTACAAAGAACAAAGAAATATGGAGTTAGTTTTACAAGACCAAAAGTGGTGGAATCCGCTTGCCGGATCCTTCCGGATTTTGCCGGATTCTCCAGGATCCGCCAATATTTGGGAGAAGCCGGAAGGATCCGGCAAATGGATTCCACCACTTTTTGCCTTGTGTTTATGTAAGTTCTGATATTTATTTCACAACTGAGGGAATAATGTTTAAAACTGAAAATATAATTTCGCCTGTGTGAGTGTGATTGAAACCTAATTGGACCCAAGGATATTATATCATAACCTAACATACTGAGCGAAAACGGACAACGTTTATTTGGGAACTGTTTGTAAAATAACGTACTTGTCAATCGAAAAGAGGGGTAATGTAAAATGATCAATGATATGTTTTCTTGAACAACAAAATTTCTATATACAATTCAATATTTAGTAAAATCGTCTCCTTACAGTGTAAATGCTTAACTCTTGAGTTCCCAATTGTCTGCTAGTTTATTTGATGCCTATCTTGCTGCTGCTAGTAAGATGTTTTATTCCATATGTTCACGTTTTTTTTGTATCAAAAGAATTCTCTAATCAAACCATCAAGGGAAAAGTTAGTGTTTGCAATAGACGTTGACACTGAACAGAACATATCACCCTGGACTTTTGTCCATTGAAAAATAAGATACGCACATGACTTTTCCATTGTAGCTATCTATTTGTCAATTTAATGAAAGCCAAGATATCTGGAATCCATCAACTATAATTACCGAAGTAGTGTATTTTCATTGTAAAGGGTTAGTCTTGGATGTATATTTATAACTTTATATCTTTTTCATATTATATCATTTAATGAACATATATATGCCCAGCTAAATAATAAATGTCAATCAAAACTATACACTTTATTCTAAGTTCCTTTAGATGTTTATGATTCTGACAGGCTGGCAAGGAGAATGAAAGGAATGTACAAGGGACTGGCCATGATCGCCGTTTTGAGTTGGTGAACACCATGTACAAATATTTTCGTGAAGTATATCTATACTCCAGTGTGGGTTATTTACATGTTCAGTCAATAGTCGATAAGCTACTTTTTAAAAATTCTACTTTGATTGACGTCTAGAAGTTAGTGTAAGGAAAGAAACTATTTTATTCTACTGATTGTCTCCATTTTTCACTTTAACTAATCATGAGACTCAAGAAATACAAGTTGGAATTTCAAGCGCCTCATGGAAGAGAGTCTTCCAGATGCATCAATATACCTTTATGTACTCGTATATTATATGTGTCCAGAACGGATATATAAAGCATAATATTATTTCAATAAAACCCCATGGAACTAAAGAAAGATACGTAAAGGATACCTTGTTGTATCCCCATATTAATTGTCCTATGAAAGGAAATTTGAAGCGTAATATGTTTCTTTCAATTGAGTAATAACATTATCTACTGTACAGCTAGAAAAGAAACAGAGTTTCTGAAAAGATTCTATTTCTCGCTGTCTAGATATATTGTGGTCATATTGCATGAAATCAAAACATTTTTATTTGATTTCAGAAATGAAACCGAAGAAGGTAAGTTTTCATCTTTTAAAAAAACATTATACTTCCATTTCAAATTACTCACAGAACTCTTTTAAATGTAATAAGATCTACTTATCTCAATGAAAAAATATCATATTTATAGGGCATTAAACCCGCGAAGCTTGGGTTCATCAAACATAATTATTGCAGAAGAAAACGAAAGTCTTTGATTAGCAAAACATCACAGAAACCACCTGTAGTTAATCACGGAGATATCTTCACATCAAATGATTAGGTCTTTATCTTTGTCTCATTATTGTTTTAAAGAGGTATTTAACTAATACTTGTACTAGTCCGGCAGCCAAACCCCGATTTTCACCCTAGGTGGGAAAGTGCGTCCATAGAAAATGTTTCTACAGAAATTGAACCTTGTGGGTATATACTATAGGAAACTGAATGATGACACTTTGTCATCATTGAGCATTTTGAATAATTAATGTTTTAATTAGATAGGGTACACTCCTGATTTCATTTATCCAGACACATCAAGTAATTATATTTAAGTGTTTTCAAAATTGAAATAAAATTAAGGCAGTTATATACCAATTGTTGTCTATTAGTATTATGAACAGAAATACAAAAAAAATTGAAAAAAAACGAAAGGCCAAAATGTTGATAATGTGTCTGGATAAACGAGGTTTTCTGAACAAATTTGGTTTCTTACAATAAAATTGGATTTAATGGTGTAATCATTTACTTTTGATTATAATTACGATAATTGAATCATAATCAAAAGAAAGGGTGATAAAGTTTCAGTTAGTGTTTATATTTGTTTACTTTTGCCAATTCCGAAATAGGTCTTCGTGTAACAATGTCACTTCTTGTGGTGAGAAAATGGTGATTTTTGACGATTTTATGTTATTTTAAAAAAAAACACAATTTACCATTTTTATTTTGTATTGAAATGAATTTGTTTATTCACCAAGCAACACATTTACTACAAAGAGTTAATTTCCAAAAGACAAAAACAGGAAATAGTCAAGATCAAAGTTTAGACCCAAGATTCAAACACGAAGCGGGCGCTGAAATTGGGCAATTTGAAGGTTAAGTTATTGGTTGACTAGAGTAGTCGCCCAAGAAGAAAAAGCTAAACGTATAACTGCAATGACCTGAAAAGTGACATTAAAAAGTGTGCGCATGCACATATTCAAACCCTTATTCAGATAATACTAATGATGTAGGCGAGACGTTGCAACACATTTTTGAATCAGGAACATCAAACACCTTGTTATTTCATAGGTCATATGAATCTATGTATACATCAAAACAAAACAGCAAAGACAAAGATAACAGAGACAACGAAAACAACAAACTAAAACAATTGCTCGGCTTCTCCAAAGAAATTGCGCAGTTGTACGGACAATAAGGTGTTACATTTTAAAGAACACTGTACTGTCTTTCTGTCGAATCAACCGGGCATTGAGTGATTTACATTTGCTGCAGATGCAAGATATCACGTTGATTTCAAGTATAAATTAATTTTCAAAGGGTATCATTTTTGCCGCACGGTTGGCAAAAGATGGTGAGTCGATGATGTAGGACTTGTCTCACAGACACCATGGTCAGCTACGATGTTGTCGATTTCTTCACCATCATATCCCTCAACAGAAAACCTTAGATGCTACCAAGCTCCACATCCGCATTGAACAGCTCGACACCAAGTTCTCCATCAGCTACGTCTATTTTATCTTCACTGACTGATCTTCACTGAAGATGCACGGACTTCAAATGGGCTCACAACTATCTTTCTTAACTAATAACATATATTTTCATGACATCCTTCCAAGAACCAGCACTTTTCAGTAGCTTTATTGGTTCCACAAGGTTGATGAAACCTTCACTACCATAGCCATCATCTCCAACAACATCTCAACGCCAAGCATCCAAGAATCAGGTGACCATGGAAACAGAAAATAACCACTCTCCCCTTTTCATATGTCTCCGTCCAAACTACTGGGCATGGACTGAGAACATCTGTCTATCGCACGCCAACACACACCCTGACTAGTACACACAATGCAGTTATCATCCACTAATCAAGCATAGCCACACTCACAAGACGTGGCAAATCTCAGCTACAAGATCGCCCGCCTCATCAAGAACAAAGTCAGCATTGATGTTACATTTCCCTGTGCAAGATCCTCAAGCAGATACTCAAAGGCAACAGCAGAGGAACCATCACTACAAGAGGATGCATCTTCAAAATTCCATGCCACTGTGAACAAGAGTACATCAGAGAACTGCTGCAGCCTATCAACACAAGGATCAAGGAACATAAAGCGGAAGTCAACACACTTGACCAGAAATCCTCCCTATCTGAGCATACTCTGAACATGGGTTACACTATAAATTGGGAGGCTACCACTGTCTTGTCAACAAATAACAACTGGCGCCAAAGAAAACTCCAATAAGTGATTGACATTACAGGGGAACAACCTGCAAAACCGCGGTCAAAGCATCTTCCTAACATGTACTTGGCGATTCACTCATCTCGAACATCTATATTCCTTCGGAGGCAAATCCGAGGAGCACACACCCTACATCCATTCACTCTTGTCAGAGCTATTTTCGAGGAGTCTACAACTATCAGAACCATTCACCGCCCAACCACTTCACATCCCAGCCACAATCACTGGCCTCTCCTAATACTCTCAATCACTAGTCTTCTGCATTTCACATCCAATCAACAGTTATTGTATCTACAATAAAGGCACTTAGCTTTCCTCCTTTTACCAATGTGTATTACTTGTCCGGTCACTACTTCAATAAAACCCACAGGCCATTGCTGATTTAACAATCAACTATTAATGCTCATCATGTTTGCATCACAAATCATAAATATATACCACTATCGTGCGTAATTTATCTTAAAAATTAATTTAATTTAACTGATTGAGTTTTCTCGCCATTGGTTTCTTTACTATATGAATGTATACCATTTTGTTATTTCTTACATTTCACCTGATGATGGAGTAAGTATATACTCCGAAACGTCTTGTATTTTCACATCAAAGAAGTTGTTATCCAGAAAATCTCCTTGTTCTAATGTCAAGTAATCATAATTGTGTTGGGTTACATGGAGGGTTTTTTTTCAGAATTTGTCAAAAGTAAACATATATTAACTGAAACTTTATCACTATTTCATTTGAATATGATTCAATAATCATAATTATAATCAAAAGTAAATGATAACACCATTAAATCCAATTTTATTGTAAGAAAACCAAATTTGTTCAGAAAACCTCGTTTATCCAGACACATTATCAACATTTTGGCCTTTTGTTTTTTTTTCAACCAAAAAAAGTGAAAAAAGTGCACTTATTTTCATAATACTAATAGACAGCACTTGATATATAACTGCCTTATTTTTATTTCAATTGTGTGAACACTGAAATATAATTACTTGATGTGTCTGGATAACTGAAATCAGGAGTGTACCCTATCTAATTAAAACATTAATTATTCAAAATGCTCAATGATGACAAAGTGTCATCATTCAGTTTCCTATAGTATATACCCACAAGGTTCAATTTCTGTAGAAACATTTTCTATGGACGCACTTTCCCGGTCACAAGGGCTGGCTGCCGGACTATACTGATGCTCAACTATTGACCAGAATATATACTGATGAATTTTGTGGTCTCAGAATTCCTTATACACACTAAAGAAAGATATGTATTCATCCATTCACACAGCAGTTAGAAACACATCAATTTAACATTGAAAAGATTAACACTTTAGAAATAATATGTAATAAATACATGTTGAGGCAAGTGCTTAAAACAAAGTTTCGGTGACCAAAGAGGTTTCCCAGGACATCAAACAAGAACTGCCTTATTGTTTATGTAGCAGCACTGTGTCATCTATAGTCAGAGGTCATTGTACATACTCCTTAAAGACTATTTCCGGTCTCAATCTGGGCGCCACACTATCTCAACCCTTTGAGAAATCTTATGATGGTATTTTGGTGACGTCACTTCATTTCTACTTTCATATGTACCGTGACAGGAGGGCTGTTTTCATGTTGAGCAGCCACTTGGAACACCCTGTTACCACAGTACCAATGTGACATCACAAGAGAATTCACAACGTCAGACTATTGTTTTATGAGTATTGTTTTATGACGTCAAATTATATCAGTCACTGGTCACAGTGACAATAAAACATGTTTTCACTGTAGCTTGATAGAGAGTTTATTACACTGTTAAATCCCAACATTTTGTTGCTTGCCATATAATAAATGTGATTGCCAACAGATAATATAACGGTTATGTTTACACCAGACATTTGTTACTGTTGAAATTAAAATATATAATTTAACACCAAACTTTGAACTATATTAAAGGTGATATCAGGTTGGTAGAGATTAATTACATAAACTGAAGCAGTAGATACAAATGAAGTGGTGTAAGTGAAAACGGGTACTATTTCAATATGTTAAGAACGTCCTTACTGTGATAACCATGTATACCTACACATATCCGCTATACGGATATGGTTAATATTTTTGGACAATAAGGTAATAACATGTAAATGTGGGTTCGAATTCAGTAATGGAACTTACTTCAACAATTACAAAACATTTTTTGAAATATTCTTAGATCTGTACACTATTTTGGATGTCATCCTTTAAAATATGCAATGGTAAGTGTTATAATCAATTAGTGGTATTAAATGGAAATTTTAATACTATTCCGATTAATTAAAAACAATTCTTATGATGAAGCTTACCATGGGAAGTGGGACAAAAAGTGACCAGTTGTATGCATGTTAACAGGAAATATATTAAACATTAAACTCTTTGTAGATATTTGAATAATATAAGAACAGTTACAAGCGATTATAAGCTTAAAAAGATAAATGTTATTTTGAAAATTGGTGTAAGATAAAAGTGCATTGCGGTGAATCTCCCGGAGCATCAAGCAAAATCAATCATTTAGTGACAGGTGTGACTGAAAGAGGCTGATAAATACAGAAACCTGTCTAGCACAAACTACGAAAAAAAGTAGTATGATCAATTCTGATACTTTGATATTTTCATATATTCCCTAACTTGATAATCTTGATATGTTTTTGGAAATGCAAAATCGAGAATTAAGTGTTTTGGAAAAGTGTCAAAGTAATGCAAATAATATATGTTTATTGAGATGAAAGCATAATAATAATAAACTGTTTTAAGGGAAATAAAAGTAAGAAACTTGGCGCCTCAAACAGATTACTCATGTCTAATATGACTTCTTCCCAAATGAATACTGGCGGGTCCCTAATTAGCGAAGTTTCATGGATGCCTTGTGAGGGAATGCATTAACACTATCTAAAATCAAAAACTTTGTTGGATATGTTTCAATTTCTATGTCAAGTGCCGCTTTTGACACTTTGTGTCAAGTCATATGGACACATAATACAAACCATGGCAATGTAATGTGATATTTTCAACAAACATGATGAATGCCACCACAAGTATTATTTGAACAATAATTTCGCAACATATATCGGGCATCATCAATGTGTTATTGCATTGTAAACCGTATGTGCATGTTCGATTTGAGAGTCCTAAAACAGATTAATCGAGCACTAAGAGTGACAAAGAGATAAGTATATCCCATCTCCTTTCCAGTTTGCTACTGTCAAGCATGCAATATGCGTAGCAGAATGAGACACATGTCTAGGGGATGTTATTTTTACAACACGATTGCTACGGTCACACAAAACCATTACAAAATAAGTGAAGCAAAATTGGATTGAGGATTGCATTTTCTTTGTTATATATTTTTATGCAAATTGTGATAACAAATATGAATGCTATATTTCGAATTACTTTCGGATAAAGTTTGTTTTAAAATATTCATAATAGATTTTCTCCAAATCAGGTGACCTACAGGTGATAAACGAGACTAATTACAGACTGACATGCGACTTATTATCAGACGTAATGTGGTCTGTCAACCTCGAGATGAAATATGCTAATACAGTCATTAATACCCCGTCTGATAATGGACTGACTTCCAACAAGCTATCAGATATCCACTTCACCTCAATGACCGGATAATGAGGATAAGTCGATCGGTCACATCCTTCCAGTATAACCAACGGTGGCCTTGGAGAACTAGTAAACACTTTTACCTACTGATAGCTTATTTAAGATGTACATGTACAGAGGTACAGGTGCATATATATAACAAAATTCAGTTCAGGTCTCATTTGAAAAATACAATTATCGAAAAAATCCCGATGATTTATTCATAATACAAAAAGTAGCTTTCGAACCATGGAGGTATCTTTAGGTGAATGATCTGAAGAGACTTCCATGGGTCGAAAGCTAGTTTGTATATATATATATATATATATATATATATATATATATATATATATATATATATATATGCCTACAACCACTATTTGTCCATCAGATCTGTGTCGAAACGTTGGATATCATGAATAAAGAAGTTGTAATCCATCTAGTTTTCGCTTTTCTTACTAATAGCTGATTTCCCCTCGTATAATTTGCTTAGATCATTCATGTAATAGCCATAGTAAATTATCCTGTCTGAAAATGTGTTATGTAATTGGGGAAAGTAATTTAATTAAAATAAAATTAATCTAGGGATTAATACACTCTCGTTGTAAATTGTTATTGCTCGTGTATTTCACTGGCAATTCTATTGAAGATTACATAAGTATAGCACATATACACATTAACTACCTACATATGTAATACATTGCAAATAACAGTATAATTAGTCGAACATATGAAACTAATATGACTATTGTTGAATTATTATTAAACTGTGGCAACATGCCCTAATGCCTCGCCTTATATGAGTAAGAGGTAGGGACAATATGTAGTGTTGAAAAATTCCCGTTGATCTGATTTGAAAGCAAACTCTTTGAACAGAGAAATCCTTATAATTTTGCCTATGTTTCGCAAGCAGGGATGGGTACTGAGTGAGTTCTGTGAGCATCCACTATAATAATGTGAATTGTGCCATGAGCGCTCATCTATTGGAAGATTTGGGAAGAAGTCAGTTGAAGAACATGAACCTGCTCATTTCAGTTACATATTTTGTTTTATTTTCTAGAGTTTACAAACAAAAGTGCAACAATGACAATGAATGTGAATATATCGCAAAATTGAGAAAGTGAGAGCTTTCCCTACTTATTCCACATCATTATATCTTTGAAACATTTTCTTTTGGAAATTCTTATTGTCTTGAAAGATAACAAGTTGAAGTGTTTTAAGAAATCAAAGGAAGAGTTATGTCATTATTTGATTAGTTATTATATTTTCTATCCTTTGATAACAAGGCTCACATGCAAAGCTAATATAATATTGCATCCCATTCACCCCCATACTCATCAAACACTTGTCTCGCAAACAAAACATAAACTAAATCTAAAATTGTATGTAGTTTCATCTCTTGAGTCTTTCAAAACACTCGACTGTATGGCAAGCTTGAATGTAATGGATGTTTAATTACCTTTACATGAACAGTCCTGGTTATTAACCGAGTTCACACAATTACCATGAAGTCAAACCCTTCAGTATGAAACCCAAAACATCCACGCTAATTTATAGACGAGTATCATTCTTCTTCAATATATATTTCAGTTCTGTTTCTATGCATTCTACATAGCCTCTCTAATGAGTTTTGCTATGTTATTGTGCTTCAAATGAGTCATTTGGCTAAGTAAGGATAAGAGTCGTTCCATTTGAACCACACACATCAACATAGTATGCAAATATGTATCTGGCCTATTAGACTAAGGTTCGTTTAGCTTGTATTTATTTTTATTATTTTTTATTTATTTATATTTTATTTTCATTGAGTTTATTAGGTGCGCATGATCATGTATGAAGAACAAATCGAAATGAACGACCAAGATGTCAGTCATTTTTAAGGAACAAAACGTTAAACAAAATTCATGGGGACATTCTCCTAGTGCATTATGGTATCGATGCATTATACTTATTTAACACATGTCATTTGAATGTAAATGTGCTAAGCTAATTAAATGCAGAAACATTAATTTCCTCTTTACTCTTCATTCCACATGACCCACAGTTTTTCATTTATATTCGCTTTCTAAAGTGTGTCTCGATTCAGCAACATATAAGTAGTATAAACAGAGTCAGACTAGTCATTATCAATTAGCATTATCAATATCAATATGTCAATGATTGTTGTTATTCAGGCACGTTTAACCAAATAAGGACAAAACACTTGATATACCTTCTCTATGTCGATAAATTCATAATTACGTTAAACCCTGCGAACATCGACTGGAACCAGCGAACCATGGGTGGTGCTGCACTGAAATTCAGTGCAGCATTGCACCCAAACCTTACTGCATGTAGACCAGTTCTCCACAGCAGAAAAAACTTGCTTAGCCCTTGAAGGGATTAGAACCCCGAACCTGATAAAGGAGTAATCATTGAATCCTGAATCTAAGTTATTTTTTTAAAATTACAAGCCTGCTGCTTTACCAGTACTCAGTTACTCAAATTAGGAAATGAAAATCTTCCTAATAAACCTATAAGAAAGTCAGTTTTTTCAGCTGTTAGACAGCCATGGTATTCACAGCAACTCCGTAATAAGAATTGATTAGCTTTTGCAAATATATTAAGGGCATTCATATCATTAAACATTTAAAATGTATTATAAATATTAATTCATATAGACCAAGTCCAATGATGTACATGTATATATCTCTATTTTTGAACAATTACATTGTTGATATTCATAAGAGAGATTACTTTTATAATAACACGTTATTGTTTTAAATTTAATTACTAAATTCCGCAGAAAGAGAGGATTAACTCTTACTCCTTGAACCTTTACACATGTCACCATTTATGTTTACCTAATATGTATTCAGTAAGTGGGTCTGACAACTGAAATTGGAATTTCACATTGATCACGGATTAAACAGTATACATCAAATAACCAAGTAAACTTGGTGACAGCTACATTTAGTCAAATATGATTATTTGCTAAGAAATCAAACATGCCACTGAAAAGAACATGCATTTAAATAGTATTGTTGCAAAGGAAAGATTTGAGAAAACATGTTAAAAGACAAAAATTAACAGCTTTAATAGAATGGCCCAGATAAAATTGATTATGATTGCTTCTTTGCAAAATAAAAGCGTATGACCAGATCATAGTTTTCAAATCTAGAAATTATGTTTTTCATTCACAGATTGCTTATCAATTATATTCATACTGATATGTTTAGTTATATTGATGCTGTTTAAAACATCTTGTAACGTTTATGAAGTGAAATACCAATGTAGATAATCACCTTGATGACCGCTGAAAGTACCATGGCCACGAGTTATTTTGTTAATGTTTGTTTTTAAATTTTGTGCAATGTTTTTTAAATGGAATCTACCAATGCAGATAACTAAGATCACCATCAACATTGAATGTGCAATGACCATGAGACCTTGCATAAGAAAAGATCTTCTTTAAAATGTTCTTCTCTCAACTTCCAAATGGAAACAGTATAACCAATAATTGATAATGGAACCTTTCTGAAAATCATCAACTTAAACTACATCAGTCTGGCAACTAAATGTAACACTTATTCAACAGTGATGGAATTATCGGACAAACTATCAATTTAGTTAATGCTATAATAACATAAAAAACAGCAAAAAAAGGGAAATGACTGATTGTCGTTTATGGAAGTAAAAACGTTTCACCTCCTATTGATAACAATGAATGAGTTTAATTATACATTGAATGATTTGAATATACGTTCCTTAGCACTTGAGTTAGTCATCATAATTATTCATTTTTAAATGATACCATTTAAAATATTAAGTTGATTATTCAGTTGATATCATTGAGGAACAATGAAGGAAATATGAAACTTCTCTGTTCTGTATTTCAAATTAAGATATAAAAAGCATTGAACATAGATATTTATCGCCTGACTAGTTTAGCTTAGCAATATCACTTAACATTTAAACATTATCATAATTCACAAAAACTTGTCGCTTGTACCATAAGGTTAGATGTAATTGTATACATTTGAGCTTCAAATATCCAAAAAAGGTTTGATTTTAGATGCATCACTACACAGGGCGTCCATAAAACTTCGCTTATCAAAGACCTGTCAGTATACATTTGTCATATTAGACATAATTTTCTGGTTGAGGCACCAAGGTTCTTGATATTATTGCCCTTTAAACAGTATATGCTTTCATCTTTATAAACAATTATTATTTTCATTTCTTTGATACGTTTACAAAATAACTTAATTCAATAACGATCAGCTAAAAACTAATCACATTTAAAGAGTTCTGAGAAAACATGAAGGCATACATTCTGGATTTTTCGTTCCCATAATCACACCAAGCCTCCCTAGATGGCAAAGTAATAGAGGTTCTCATTTGCATTTCATTTCAGTTACAGACAAAAAACTAATTTCAAAAGGATTAGCTTAGATGTATATGTAATTACCTTAAAATTATTTTTGATAACATATTTGATATTGAAGTTTTATACTGTGTATGAAATATAAAAGGACTACTTTTTAAAAAATCACAAATTATGATCACCAAGTTTTTAGACCGTCAATAGAAGAGGGATTTTAAAGTGACATGCTGTTTATGTTAGATGGATAATGCAGTACTTGATATAATTACTCATTAAAAAGTTATGATTAAGGTACATGTAATATCTAAAAACAACATGAATACATGAATTAACATCCGTACCACTGCTCTGAAAATAATATATAATTTATGTTTATTAAACTTCTATTTTATCATAGAAATGACAGTCACGTACATTTCAATGCAAAAGCCTCTTGGTCAAAATTGGAGGGAAAAAAAATACTTTCGTGATGAATATATGCAAAGGGATCGTTGAGGACAAGGCAACAATTTCCCCTAAATCTAAAATGTCCCACATGGACAATTGCGTAGTGTGCATACCTCAAATACATCACATGCTCTAAATATACTGCAATTAATTGACAAATACTTGATCGAGTGTTAAAATTATGCAAATTAAGTCCAGACTTCCATGTCCTTATTGTGCAAGCATCGTTGGTTCTTCTTTAATTAGCATTTCCTAAATTCAACAGAAACTAATTTACATCGACTGTTTGATGCACAACGAATCTCAAACAAAACACGGAAACCCGTTGAACATTTATCTCAAAACACCTTTTGCACTTAAATTTAGCATGCCAAGCTTAAAATATTATGTAAAGAGCACAATCAGTATGCTTTTTCATGGAAATGTTCTCGTGAACAGATCTAGAGGAGATGAAAGATTTTAAAACATCTCCATTTTTTTTGGCAGTGACAATGGGAAGTATGCACGTACAATGATGTGGGTAGTTTTACTGTAAATAACTGTTCAAAAGTTCGAAATACGGCAAGAGTGTGAGGTAAATGTGATATCAGTATTTTTAGACGAAACTCCAAGATCCCAAAATCCCAGGATTATGGCTATGATTATCCCTCTGGAATAGTGTTTTGATCTGTATTTAAGACAAAACTAAGGCATGTCCAAAAACTAATATTTCGTCAAATGGTTTCCCAAAATCAGTGGCAAATGAACAATTTACATCATTTCAATATGGTTTAATTAAAATCTTTTCAAAGTAATCTAAATAATATCAATCTTAAGAGTGATCATGCCGCAAATAATTCTTGTGGCAGACATTTAGAAGTTTATTGAACTTGAAATTTGTAGCTCATCATCAATCAATGACTCTTATGTAAGTTTTTGGTTGGAATATCATTACGTTACTGAATTATGGTTTTAGTGTATTACTGAGCATTTCCACTCATTTGGAAATGCAAATATGTAAATATAAGTCTCAAGTTTAAGAATGCTTTCGAGTAAAATAATTGACAAATATTATGTTGTCTGATGTTCTCTGGTAACTGTGACTGCGTCCAAGAAACAGTAACTGGTCAATGCATATTTGTAGATAAGACCGCAATATTGGAAAACTCTCATTTCATCTGAAAGCTTATTACATACTTAGAGAAGTGTTCTCTATAGTTAATTGAACCCATTCTGTAGACACTTGTGCAAATTGGCCTTCAGAATAATGCTAATAAAAATTTATATTCCATCCTTATTGATTCTATTTCCTGTACCTGAAAGAAGTCAGAATAAACGTTATGCAAAACTCTTACTGCAATGGACATTGACGTATTACATATTACTTTTGTGATATAGTCACACACTGATAACACTGAAAATCATTTTTGTTTAAAATGCTAGTCTTTTATATCAGAACGTCTTTGGCAACACACCCCTTCTGGTCTTATCTCAACCTCAACAGTTATATGTAAATGTATGTAGTACTTTCATTCCAGACATGGCTGCAAGTCATAAGAAAGGAGACTGTTTCATTTATAGAATACCTTAAAGTAAAAATGCGGATTTCACATGTTAGATCTTAAAGTGACGGTTCTATCAGGATAGTTTTGTTGAAACGAAATTCGAGGCAACATTCCTGTTTATGAAAAAAAAAATCTTTATACATAATTAGAACACAAAAAGTTGAAATATAATACTCAGGGTATTATTTTGGTGATTTTAGATTTATCAATTTAACAAATGAAAACAATGAGAAGTGAGATCATTCATCAGCTCGACGAGTGTATAAAGTTTTGCTACGGCATGACATTTAAATGACAAATCATGTTACTTTGTGGATAATCTAACAAAATAACTGTTTATTATTGGAACGTTAGTATCAGTAAAGATAAGGCGTCTTTCTAAAGAGTAAACAATGAAAGGACGAAAAAAAAACAACCCAAAACATACTCAATTTTTTCTTCAAGAGAATACTTTATATGGATCCCCAGACATAGACAATTGTGCGAACATTGATCACCTCTTTTGGCAGCAGCGGATATGTTTATATATGCATAACGTATTCATATCCTCTTCTGAAAAGACATATGTACAATGTGCAGTCAGGTTATTTTACAATGGTCATGGGATATTCCCTATGAGTCGAAAAGTCGAAAGTATGTATTGGCTTCTTTAACTTGTATGGCATGTTCACGCTGTAAAGCGATGCACTTGTTACGCGATGTGTTATCATTTGCAAACGCTATGTGCCCACACTACCCCATCTCCCACTTGAGTGCCTTGCTTGGGGTATCGTTACTATTAAATCAGTGATTGCATTCATCATAGCTATTTGGCAAAGTGTTAAAGTTTCATTTAGGAAATATTTACATCATGAGTTATTAAGCCAAGGGGCACAATAACATGAAGATGAAAACTCTTAAAGTCTCTATCAAAAAGAAATGTTCATGAAATTTCAATTTGAGATTTCAATATGAACACAGGAAAGCTGCGAGTGCTTTCTCTGTCTGGGTTTCATGTGTGAAATGTAGTACATACTTATGAACATTACTATGTTACTATACAATTATACGATTATATATGAACTGGTGATGAGGTCAATACCTGTTTTTTATGGACCCGAGAAAAAAGTATTGACAAAGGACGAAAACTCCTTGGCCGATGGGGATTCTAAATTGTAGATTTCGTGACCCCTAGACCCCCAATGGGGTCACAGGGGTCACAACCTTAAAAACCTATTTTCATCTTCATCTCCAGTTCCAAAAGGTCTAGAGAGCTGAAAAGTTGTGTGCAGACTCCTTGGCCAATGGGGATTCTAAATTGTAGATTTCGTGACCCCTTGACCCCAAATGGGGTCACAGGGGTCACATCCATAGAAACCTATTTTCATATTCTTCTCCGGTTCCAAAAGGTCTAGAGAGCTGAAAAGTTGTGTGCAGACTCCTTGGATAATGCGGATTCTAAATTGTAGATTTCGTGATCCTGTGACCTCAGTTGGGGTCACAGATGTTATGATGTCATGCTATTTTCATCTTGAGATTTTATGTGCTCTTCAACGGGAGGTAATTACACAACAGTGATGAATTAAATGTTCAAGTGTGTCTTTATTTGAAGGGGATTTTATATCTGGCCTCAGAGATAGGTCAGAGGGATAAGGACCTATTTCATCTCCTCCATTTAAAGTGCATCCTATTTGTTGTACCTCTCACCTTGAAGTTGACATTTTGAATTAGTTGATGTATAAAGCCTGATGAGCTACAGAGCCAGTGGCTCTATTTTTTAATAATTTGCACAGTAGGAATGGTCATGAACTTGGTCACTCTAGATACATTTCAGAGATTTGATTTTAAGTTTTTTTATATTTCATTGGCTATCCTGACGTCAGAAATACATCTTTTTGGATTGAAACGTTTCTCTAAAGAAACGTTTAGATATCTAATGTTGAGTAAACAATTAATTAGTTTGACGGTTATGTTTATATCTATTACATTTGTATTTCTAAGGCATATTCTTGTTTGTTGAGGATGGGAAAATATCCATGCTACAAATCGTTTTGTCTGATGTGAAAAAAATGTGTACCTTAAATATATCTAATTGTCAAGCCTAGTCAGTAACATGATACATTTGTGTATGTCTGTCCACTATATTTTTACAGTTTATCACACACAAAAATGGTATTACACAGTAGACAAAGCATCATCTTCTCGGAATTGATACTTTAGGTTTTGCACAATACTCTTCCGATGCCACAAGACTTTTACAGTCTCAAGTATTTTCTTCACATGCTCTGATGTGAAAAACGGGATGGTTTACAAAGTTACGGTAGTCTAAATGAAAGTGAAAGACTGTGCTGTTAAAAAGTGTGCATTATTAATTGATTAATTAACGTAATTAAAAATGAATGATAATTTGAATCTCTCCCCTGCACTTCTTATATATACAATAATAATACTGATTGCTAAGAAATAAACATGTCCCCGCTTGCCGTGGATTGGTGTAGGTTGTAACTCAATATGCAACTGGGGCGGGATAGTGCAGTTGTAAGCGCATTCGCGGATCAAGAGGTCCATCATTCGAATCAAAACAGGGGCACAGCAACTTTGTCTACAGTAGAGAACTGTTCTACACGCAGTAAGATATTGGTGCAAAGCTACACTGAATTTCAGCGTAGAACCACCCATGGTTCGCTAGTTTTCAAGCCGATGCTCGCAGGTTTCACCGAAATGCATAGTTACATGGCGTTGCCGGCTTTCTCCATGCCACAATACTAGTAGCCGTGATATAAGTGAAATACTCTTGAACCGACGTCAGACCCCAAATCTTCTCACATCACCTTACATAACTGATTCAGGTAACATTTGCGTGATACTATCTACATGTATATATCAACAAATAAGACGCGTCCTCTTTCCAGTGATAATTGTAGCAGCTGTCTTGTACCCCTTAAGGCGATGTTGAAGGATGTACATAGAACGAAAGGTTTGCAGCTATATCTGTCATAAGAACCTTCGTATCAATTCAACTGAATGGTTCACAAAGAGGTTAGAGGAGGCCCTGAGGGGTGTGGCAACAAAGCTGGTCCAACAGAAAAGAATAGCCTAAGGTATATCGTTTATGTATCCTTTAGTAGAATGTCATGAGAGGCAGCTTCCATTAATACATATCAAGTGGTTCTAGCAGAAAATAAGGAAATCAATAAAAGAATTAACCAGAACACGGAAAGTAGAAACACTAATATAAAGAGATTGTATTCTATAGATAACTATTAGTCTATACATGGGGCACCTTGTCCATCAACTTCGAAAAACACTGTATTGTGAACATAAAAGAGAACTTAATAAATGTCAATCACCATCAGAAAATTGTTGTGGGCTTTCTCTCTGCCATACTATTAGCAGCCGCGATATAAGTGAAATACTCTTGAAAGCGGCGTTAAACCCCAACTCACCTCACCTCACCCAAAGGTGTAGGAATATAGGTCAATTGTCTGTGCTGTGCCATTCAGCAATAATAGATCATCACACCTTATAAAAACATTACTTCGGCCCGAGGGTATGTATGTGATGTACATTGCCAATAACAACATGTGTCCTTCAAACAAGATTCCAAACACGACAGTACAAGAACTCGTGTGTGTGTTGAAATATAGTTGTGTTAAACTTGGTTTAAGATGTATTCTTTAAATAAGATATGATACCTTGATTTGATTTTGTGTAGTTTTTCAACTATATACTGTTTTCAACTACCAGTCGTACTTATTTGTAATATAAACAGATGAATCTATTCATGTGAAGCTTGTTATCACTTTAAGTGCACATGATTATATGCTTATTGATTAATGATTATGAGTATGACATTATAATGATATTGATTGTTTGTTATTAACCAGACCTGTTAAATGCTGAAGAATAAGAAACTCATGTGTTTAAACATAAAACAATATTTTTGAAATGACAATTTTCAGAATGATTATCATGTATGTTTCTGTTTTTTTTTTAACAATTTATACGTTTGAATTTCTTAAAATGGAGAATTACTATAGATGATTCATATTTTTCTTTTTTTTATATCTATTCTTAAGTTAATCTCCATACACTATCTCTACAATATCTCTATAATATGAATGACATGTTTAGAAGCCTTTGAAGCCTAAATAACAAAAGTTGGAAGCATGCAAGATAGATGTTTCATCTTATCAAGATCACCTCTTCTGATATTCTAGTGTAAACAATTTGCTGTAAATATTTGAAGATCTACTGTAATTATACAATAACTATACTATTATCAGTAGATTGATTTCCGTGTTTAAAGTGACCGAGTCATATGCCTCAAAATATATGTTCAAAAGTGACCTATTGTGCGTGTATTGCTTAACTCGTTTGATCTCTGTAAGGGTTATCTCTACAGTACTGTACTAAAATTCAGATACTGGTATTACACTCAACCTAATGAAATTGACAAATAAGAATTTATATGCAGCATTCATCTCTTGCACAAATTGGAGTAGAAGAACAGGTTCGTAATAAAGTTGTATGCAGGGTGAAAGGGTACATTGGTACGAATTGTCATGGGACAGATGTATAAAATACATTTCTTTGGACTTCTTTGATATTGTTAAACTAACATATATGTTCACTATGTCCAAAACAGTAATGTAATTCTTAACGATGTATGTGTGTACAGCACTTGTCTGTCATATTCAGGTTGCTCTATAGATATTCCCGGAATACATGTTGCCATTTTTATGACGCAAAGTACATGAACCAAAGTCATTGTACATCCATGCAAAACAGGTCACACGCAAATGACTATTTTGGAACACTTAATGTAATGAACCGAAGTGACAGTGATGACCATTGATCACTTCCTGCCATGACAGAAATGTTCAAGTCGGAGCTAAGCCAGCTGGTGATCACACAAGTATAATTCTGGTATGTGGGAGCACTAGGCTGTTGGATGAATTCTAGAGAGTGTCCATTCGATGTCAATAATTCATATTCAGACCTCTCATTAACCTTTAGTCATTTGTCATGGTATCAATAACAGGGACGTAATATCTATTGTATCATTGAACATACTTTCCTACAAATTTTTAAAATGATCCAATATTTGTGTACCTTCAGGGTAATTACTAAGGGGGAAACCTAATTAACAAAGTGTTGATTATACTATACATTGGTATGTATACAGGTGCATGTCAATTACAGTCCATGAAATAAGGATGATTCATTCAAACAAAGTATCAACAAGAGGGATTTTATGAGTCTTGAGGCTTGATATCTAATATACAAATGAACACACTGAGAGAATTGAAAGATTATAAAATGTTTTCGTACCTTCCAGCAAGGAAACCTCAATACGAAAATGTTGATTTTTGACATTATACATAGGTATGTATAGCATTGCATATAACACATAGTCTATCAAATACAGATGCTTCATTTACATTGTGAGGTTACAGCACATCTGATATAATACAAACAAGTCTCATTACATCCTCTAATGTCTGTACTCTGGTAAAATGGTAAAATCATTCTTTTTCAAAGAGACCGTTCTTCTGATTTAATATAGACAGTTCCTTGATGTTCAGTGCTAATCATTAACCAACTGATTGAACTCTTAAGGCAAAAGAGAAACACCCCTGCTCCTGACGCCAGTTTCTTTATGGCTCAAGTAATGATGAAGACATCAAGATATCTTCCTCCTGTGGCTACATTATATTCATATTTTTTCTGCAAACACTACTTCCTAGACTGCTATGATTAAATCCTAATGCATTCTTTGATGTTGAGTGTTATTCTCATATATATCAATGCCTGTTTATGGCGTCGCTGAAAGGCTTGAAGCAATGGATAGACACGTTTCAGTTTAAGAATGTACCTATACACACATTATATATATATATATAATGTGTTATAAAAGTTATGTAATGGGTTACCCATACTGAGACCCACCCTGGCTGAAGTTCACAGATGTACAGACCACCAGCAACAACAGATCTGTAACAATGGATATGTTAAACGTTATCCAAACTGTTTGGCAGCTTTGTAGTCAACAACATGAAGGAATCATGATACTCTTTCCTTCAATCTTTCACACTATACACACACACAATACTAATGATTCATATTCACATGTCGCAACCAAATATACTTGCTATGTGAAGAAGGAACCATGGGTAGACTGAACTGGACTTGTCGAGAGAAGAAATGTCAAATCTATATTTGAAGTAATATTTATAAAAACCAATTACACATTGTTCAAAGGTACGATTTCAATTCCTGGAATGTTTGTAATTTTCTGAAATTATGTTATTTTACTGATTTTAAATGTATTTTCGTCTACATATTGCAGATTGGTGGTACTCTTGCCTTCAGTTCATTCCGGGTTATCAAGGCATGGAATGGTTTACCCATACTGAGACCCACCCTGGCTGAAGTTCACAGATGTACAGACCACCAGCAACAACAGATCTGTAACAATGGATATGTTAAACGTTATCCAAACTGTTTGGCAGCTTTGTAGTCAACAACATGAAGGAATCATGATACTATTTCCTTCAATCTTTCACTCTATACACACAATGAAATTCTTAATCAAGAGACATTCAGCCTTATTTGATCAAACATCATCACTATTGACCAGTAAAGTCCTCATTCTTTGTCTGATGATATCAATAGCATTATTCTTTTTATGGTCATATCTTTCATGAATCAATATACCGCAAATGACGTCTTTGAAGGAAAGCTTTGATGTGTGACTAATGATCCCACAAACGGAAACACTGTACTAGTTAGACAAGGCTGATATCCATGGAGGATAATGACAGGCTTACAGGCCACACATAATTTCTAAAACCTTGTTTTACAATGATGAACGCGCTACTACTAATCCACTTGCTGTTACTTTAATCGATTTGATATATGTCCTTATCAGAAGGAAATTTGCTAAGAATTTATATATGCCAAATACATTATCTTAAGTTATTCTTCTTTTTAATCACGAATTTCATGTCAAATTTTTTTGTCCGTGGCCAAATGGGATACTACAATATCGGGAGAACCCTTTTGTGGGAATATGATGCCAATATATTTTGGTGGGATTTATTAAAATTTATCAATATTGTCTATATGAAGGTCTTACGAGATATTTCACGATATGTGATGAATGAATTGATGGGCCTTGTTAAAAGTGAAGTTTTCTTTAAACCATCCAAAACCATTACCTGTTAAAATGTTAGTGTTATGAATTGTTTTTATTGTTATATTTGCTAGGAATGTTTATATCTTCAACAGGACATCCCAAAGTAAAATTTTGCGGTAACATATAAAAATAAAAGAGGAATAACTGATATTTGAAAAGACAACTGTCTTGTCCTAAACACCTTGTAGAATTTGGTAACGATAAACATAATGAGAAAACATATTGTTTCTAAAAATACAAAAATGACCCTATTCATCTGAGATGAAAAAGACTGTAAGGTATTATTGATTGCAGGTGTGGTCAGGAAGCTGAAAACCTACAGGACAAGACCATTGTCAGATAATAGTTTAATAGTTGTGAAAACAATTTACCATTTAAAAAAAAAAATGGAGTCCATTTATGTGGTGTTTATATATTTAAGTTCTGACATATATTATATATAAACTGCATGATTGGAGTTTGGAGTGTGTGAACACCATATCAAAAGCTTTTCATGAAGTAAATCTATACTCCAATGTGGGTTATCTGCATGCACCACCTCAACAACATTTAACATAAATGTCCTAGATCTTTCATGTAAAGGTTCTCAATAATACTATGTGGAGATTGAGGTTTTTGTATTATTTTGGAGTGAAATAACTGTATAAAAATTCAAGTTCAGTCAATAGTGGATAAGCTACGTTTTTCATTACTACTTTGATTTGCATTTAGAATTGACATGAGGAAGAATGGTGACAATGTTATGAATATATAACTTCTTTATTCCATAAAATGTCTCCATTTTACACCTTACTTAATCAACATGAGACACATTAGAGTCGTTCTGAAAATAGAGTTGAAATTTCAAGAGCCTCATGGAAGAGAAGATGTATCAAGATACATCAAGATACATCAAGATACATCAATACATTGATGTTTTCCTATATTGTATGTGTCCAAACGGGAATGTAAAGCATAATATTAGTCCAATAGAATTCCATGGAATGGAAAAAAGATACATCTAGGATACCTTGTTGTATATCCATATAACATGTCAATAAACGGAAATTTGAAGATTGATATCCCTCTTTCAATTGAATAACACTATATCATATGCATTATCTACAACTACGCAGCTGGCGAAGAGAGAGGGAGTTTCTGAACCGGCTCTTTGGCTGTCGGTTGCTTCACATGGCATGACATCAAAACTTTGCATTGGATATCGGAAATGAAACAGAAGGTAGGCTTTCATCTTTTCAAAGAACTTCCACTTCACATTAATGACTGAACTCTTTTAAATGTAATAAGATTTACGCTGATCAATTGATCATCATAAAATATAGTTTTTATCAAACTTATCAAAGAATGCAATTAAGATCTACTTATCTGAATGAAAAAAATATCATATTTATAGGGCAGTTAAACCACGAAGCTTGGGTTCATCAAACAGAAATATTGCAGAAGAAGAAAAAAAGTCTCTGATTAGCAAAACATTATAGAAACCATGTGTAATTATTCACGAAGATAACTTAACATCAAATGATTAGGTCCCTATTAGTCTTGGCCCCTTTTCACGAAGCACTAAGGTGGTCGTAAATCACTAAGGTAACCTTAGTGCAATGTTAAAGGATAGGAGTTAAGGTTAACCTAAGTAAAGGTTGCTTCGTGAAAGAAGGCCCTGATGATAATTGCAAAGAGGCATTTATCTAATAATTATACTGACGCTCAACTTTTGACGTTTTTCAGCCCATAATATACATTGATGAATCCTGTGGCCCCGAAACACACTAAAGAAAGATACGTTTTCATCCATTCACACAGCAGTTAGAATTGACTGCGTTAGCTAAGGAACACATCAATTGCAAAGATTAGAAATAACATGTAATAAATACATGTTGAGACAAGTTATTTATGCACTGTTTCAGCTACCTCTCACCAACGATGTGACAATAAACATGTTGCTCCTTTCCCAGGACATCAAACAAACACTGCCTTATCTTTTATGTAGCAGGATTGTATCATCTATAGTCACTTTCGTTGTTCATGCACCTTGAAAACTACTTCCGGTCTCAATGTCGGCGCCACACTATCTTGACCTTTTGATAAAGCATATGATGATATCTTGGTGACGTCACTGATACAGCGACTGTTTTGAAATTCGGAATTTATAATTAGGAAAAGATGAATGGTAAATAAACCCCTTTAAATATGATATATAACTGAACCATTGAATGTATTCGCCTCTAATCAGTGAAGCCGTTATCACCACAGAATCAATGAAAGACACTATAAGGGTGATCAATATTCTTCCAATATTCCACCTCCTTGTACATTATATCCTAAATTGTCCACTAAATATAGCATAGGCAATTACAATAGCCAGTGAGAATTTCATTGATAGAAAATATAGATAGATAGAATGCACGTTAAAAGATTGATCATGTTTTTGGTGTGTAACTAAAATAAATTATATTCTCTTGGCCAGGTCCATTAATGTCAAAATACTCTCGGTAGGGACCTCGCATATACTGCACCATCCAGTCTATCATACAATATATTGGTACGGTTTAATTCCGAAGCTGGCGGAGTACATGTAAGTTAAGAGTATGAATAAATAACCATAACACATTGGTAAGGGTGTTATCGATTTATTGATATTTTATTTATGACTTGTCAATAAGTATTACTTTTGAACTGGATGCACTGGACATTCAATAATATTGTATTATATTCAGATAAATCACTCCTGTTATATTGAACTATATCGGAAAGATTCCATAAAAAAGGAGCTTGACCTTAATACATGATCTATATATTTCTGAGTGTTAATAGTTGAATCGATTAAACAAAGCATAAACCTTGCGAACGTAATGGGTTGCTGGTACATTTGCATATTTCTGACTATTGATTTTTTAGTCAGGCAGAAAGTTGTAAAAAGTACACACATTCATATGATGAATCTGATTTTAAAATGGGGATTTAGATAGTTAATATATATATTCACACATATAATTTACATATACACACTCGATTCATGCAATCTATGACCAAACCTTATTATATCGCATTCAAAGATGAGCAAAAATTTAAACATTGTAAGTGTGAGAATGTTATGAAGATACATCGAAGTGTGTGGCTGTATGTTGTATTTGTCGAGAAGTTGTTGGATAAGACGCAATTGATTTAACAAATCACACGACCTCTAACAAAAGCTTTAGGTGCGAGAAGCTTGGGACAGATAACTCCAAACAACTATCCTTTTGTCTGTTCCTAATGCTTTCAAAACGGCGACAGTTTAAAATTGTGATGTGATTCGTCAGTTGTTTGACTGGGCTTCGTCTGCGCTAAACTGGTTCGGAACAATTGACCATACGGGATGTTCCCAGACCTTGTGGCGAGGAATATTCAGAACCAGTTTTTATCCCAGTAGATTCATTATTTTGCAAAATATTCCTCAGAGCAAGGTCGATTTTAATCAGACTGACATGAGCATGATCAAGGTTTAATCATCCAATTTATATCTGCATTAATATGTTGAAAACTTAAAATTTCCTGAACAGAATACATTCATAATACACATTGTGTTTCAAAATTAATTCATCAAACAGTGTTGCTGTCAAATTATATAATCTTTATCATTTGCAGTTGAAATTTACAAATATGATATGTACAGTTTACAGAAAAGAATCAAAGAACAGATTGTAACCCACTTTCAGGTGTCTTCATGTAATCAGTTGGGGAACTATATGTGAAATACGGTTTTCTGTCAGTAAATTAAATCATTACTTCTAGCCGAGGAATGTAGTCTTCTAAATCATTCACGATACTGTAGGTTATAATGAGAAAAGGGCATGGTATAAGGTAATTATATTCAACAGCCTTTCAATGACGTCTGATACAATTGAAAAAGTGAGCTTTAACAAAACAATGTTTGTATGTTGGTATAAGAAAGGGAAACACAGTCAAAATTTAAATTACAAAAAATAAATTTAAAACTATATGCAAACGACATGCAAATAATAACTTCGTTCACCTTCAAATGTTCATATCCTCGCTATCTGGGGAATCTTGATGTGGTTCTGGAAATTTAAAATCAAGAATGTATGCCTTTATCTTTTCTTAGAACTCCTTAAAGGTAATTTATGCTGATCTTTATCAACTTAATTTTTTTGTAAACTTATCAAAGAGATGCAAATGACATATGTTTACCAAGATGAAAGCAAACATGTTTTAAAGGCAATAAAAGCAAGAACATTGGTGCCTCAAACATAATGATAATGTCTAATATGACATTTTTCACAGACGTATACTGATACATGATTAGCGAAGTTTTATGGACGCCCTGTGTAGTAATGCATCAACATTACCTCAGATCAAACACTCTGTGGGGTATTTTAATCTCCAATGTATAACATTATATCTCACCTTATTGGTATGAAGCTTCGTGTTTAAATTTGAATTGATATTTGTAAGCTAAAAAGTTAGGCGATGAATATTTATATTCAGTGGGTTTTTTTTAATATCTATTGGAAATACAAAGCAGATATTTTTTTTATATATTTCCTTTAATGTTCCTCAAGGATATCAAGTAAACAATCAATTTTTACATTTTAAACGGTATCATTTTTATTTAAACAAGTAAGACCAGTAACGCAACTGTTAATGGACGTATAACATATATATTCAAATCATTTAATTTATATTTAAAATCATTCCTTGTTATCGATGTTGCTTCCATATACGATAGCATGTACGAATATCTACACAATATACAAAAGAATCAATTATAGGACATGTAAATATTCAACAATTTACCTAGATCATAACGGCCTCTTATTCTTCATTTTCTGAAAATCAACATCAAACCAAATGATAAAGTCACACCAAACGCATATCAATGCCAGTGAGAATATCAGAGAGGATTTATCGGTATTGACACATATAACTGAAAGAGGATGATGAACACAGACAGAATGTCTGATAAAAACTCTACATATTGTCAGCTAAGCTTAGTAAATCTCAAGCAGGGAGATATCGTATATCTAATCGATAACAGAATATGGATTACATTTGGCATGATGACCAGGTAAATATATTGACATGTATATATGAAGGAAAATGGTCATACAGCCATAAGTAAATTGATAAAAAAAAATGTTTAATAATTTTTTATTTTTCCATTTTTACATAGTACATGTACATGGACTCCAGTGCTGTTACATCACAGTGTCGGCAATAATGAAAAACATCAAATAGAGTATATTGTACTCCAATCAATAGTCAGTCAGAAAACATGACATGGCAGGTCGACCAGAAAATCTGAAAAAGTGATCTATTTTCAAACTTATCGTTGGAGAATATTTGGTTAATGCATCATACTTTTTAAGTTCCTCTTGCAAAAACTGAAAGGTTGGAATTTGCTTTGTTGTTTTACGGTTAAATATAATATTTTTGAAAAGGATAACAATCACATTGATTGGATCATTATTTTTACGGCCGAATCCGATTAGAATTTGCTCTTTTGTAAAGTTCAAATTTGAATCAAGTTTACTGTTAAGCCAGTGTTCAAGTTTTTGCCAGATAGGAGTTACCTTGCTACAGTCATAAAATAGATGGGTAATAGTCTCTAAAGAGCCAGCACAGTAACTGCATAAATCATGGTCAATGTATTGCATCTTAAAAAGTTGATTGTTTGTTGGTAGAAAATGGTGTAAGAGTTTGTATTGAAACCACTGAAGTTTTGTGTCTCTTGAGCAGCGAAACGGGATATGTTTGTATTGTTGCCATAAGTTTGTATCAATTTCATATCCAAGTAAAGCATTCCATTTAGCACAGTGCTGATTTTTGTTAATTGATTTTGTTTTAAGTAAAGCTCTATAGAATATCTGGCTGTTATTGCTTGTCAAAAAGTGTAACATGTATGGTTGTATAGGATCTTGCTTTTTTTAATATTTTCTAATTTTGTGTCATTTTTTTAATTGAGTTAATGACCCCATTGTATTCTAGATGATTTGCTTTTAGTTTATATTTTTTTCAAACATATCTCGGGACAAAAACTTACCAGAATCATCCAGAAAGTCATTTATAAAGAGAACACCTTTTGCATTCCATGATCGATAGAAAATAGTTTTTCTGTAATATTATATGGTATAATATATCTGCGTCGTTGTGTCTAGATAATAGATCCCACCAAGCATTAAGGAGATCACAGTAGAACTTGTTGCGAACCAGTGGTATGATAGACTTTCTCAAATTTGGACAGTTGCATTCGAAAATATGTGTAGATCCAAGCTTGGGTAGATTTTCATAAAAAAAGATTACAAACTTTTGAGTAGTTTTTTTTTATAAAAACGCCTTATAACAGAATTTTTTGGAGCCTGTATTATTTATTTTATATTAGGTGCATTAAGGCCACCCTCCTTAACAGTGCATATCAGCTGATCACGCTTAACTTTATCAGGCTGGTTTCCCCATATAAATCGGAAACATTTGCTTTGAAATTCCTTAATCAAACTATCTGGTGTATTGGGTAGACAAGCAAATAGAGGGTTTAATTTGTGTAGGATAAGCGATTTCAATATGGTTGTTCTACCCAAAGGGGTGAGATTTCGAATTGACCATATTGACATGAGGGTTTCACGGTGTCTTAACCTGTCTTTGTAATTGAGATCAATCATATTTTCAATATCCAAGTCAAATTTTATTCCTAATAGTTCAAAATTTGTTTGTCCCAATTTAGATTCCAATTGTGACATAGTTTTATTCTCGAGAGTTTCTTTGAACCAAGCCAAATAATTCTGGTTTCGTCTATGTTGACTTTTAGTCCTGAAAAATGGGCAAAAAAAAGTTAAAACTTGAAACACTGCTCGTAGACATCGTTCTGATCCATGAAGAGTACAGGAGGTATCATCCGCAAACTTATTGAGAATATATTCTACATTGTCGACATGAATTCCTTTTATGTCAGCATTATTGCGTATCATTATTGCCAAAACTTCAACACAAAGTATGAAGAGGTACGGTGATAGTGGGTCACCCTGACGACAGCCTCTATATATTTCAAAGTTGCTTGATCCAAAACCATTTACCAGTACACTTGATTTAATATTTTTATAGAAAACTTTTATCCAGGTTTTAACGGAATTTCCAAAGTTAAAAAAGGTGAGGGTTTTATCGATAAATGACCAATCAATCGTGTCAAATGCCGTTTCAAAATCTATTAAAAGGAGTCCAGGGATTTGGTATGTATCACTATATTCAATCAAATCATAAACCTGTCTGGTAAAATCGCCTATATATCTGCCAGACATGAAACCCTTTTGATCCTCGTTTATTAATGTGTCTAAAACAAGTTTAATTCGTTTCGAAATTGCAAATGAGGCAACTTTATAAAATACTGATAATAGCGAAATTGATCGCCAGTTTTTCATAAATTGTTTTGGTTTATTTCCCTTTGGAATACATGTGATAAGTCCTTGTTTTGTTTTTCTCCATTTTTGTATCCATAATTTAAAGAACGAATAATATATTTTCCTAAATCGTACCAAAAGAAATTGATATATGGTAATGTTTTTTTTATATATTTTATTCGTGATTTGAATTTTACTATTATTATTGACCAAAGTTCGCTCAAATCTCTGTTAACAGTTATTCATGATGACTTTCCTTCGTTCTCGGTAATATGGTACGTATAATAATATATATGTTTATGTATTCATTATACCTCTTAATGTAGATGATCATCTTCATAATTGGTATTTGGAAATGGAAATTGAAAGGAAATAATAACAATGATCTACTCTCCTGCTTAAAGTGTCTCGACAACTTCTATCAACATATCGTGAACTAAGTGAATATTTGTGTCCGGAAGTTTGTTTCAATCAGAGCTAAATATGTATTACATTTTGTTGCTAGACCATTGTAGGTTTGGTAGATGAGTTTCAGAAAAGCTCAATTAATACATATTTATAGGTTTATAGGTTTACAGTTTCAATTTGGAAACTTGGATGAAGTACGTTGAATATTGAAAGAAAGTAGACGTTATTCGTAATCACAACCCTCATGGCCATTGTACATTCAATGCGCATGGCCATCAAAGTGAGTATCTACACTGGTAGACTCCGTTCCAAAAGCATTGCAAGATTTTTGAACATTAACAACACAACTTAACATATCGGTATGAATATATTTAACTAACTGTCTATGAATGAAATCATAATTTCGGTATTTGAAAAAATATAATCTTAATATATGCTTTAAATATGCAATGAATTAATATTTATTAAATTTATCTATTAAACTTAAATTTGTTTCACAAATCTTTTGTAGTGTATCAATTGTATTCATTTAGGTAATTTCACATTATATATAACCATTAACTATATACTAACTTTATAACAAAGCTATGCACATTTTAGCAGTCCGTTAACTTATTTTTTTTTGTAAATTTAGTATATTTAAAGAAGCTTATTTGACTAATCGTAGAAAACTATATACGTTGTGTATCAGGATAACGGTGGACACATTGACCTCATGTCAACAATCGACTGATCCTCATTATCCGGTCACTGAGTTGAGCTTGATATCTGATAGCTAATTCATAGTCAGTTCATTATTAGACGGGGTATTAATGACTGCTCACCATAATTCATCTTCAGGTTAGCAGATCTCATTTAGCCTAATGCAAAACGGCATATATGTCTGTAATTACCCTCGTTGATCATCCCTATATCGTACCTAATTGTTCGATGCTGTATAATATGGTAATCAGTATGATTTATGGTTTGTATGCATAAAGTTTAACTGTGTCTGCATCTATCATAAATTGGATGGTTGATTTCCCAAGCAGTGTTCAACAATACTTCAGTTTATGGTAAATTTGGTCAGCAGACAAGGTTGCTAAATATGTTTTTGGGAACACGTTACATGTACGTTTGTAGGTTGCAGTAGAACAGGGGTATTCGCCTTTACCCTTTGACAATTGGTTGACACTGTTTGATCCATAATTAATGTGATCAGGTATTCGCATGATTTACAACTAACTAAGTAAACGTTAGTCCTTTACTCGGACAGTATTAAATCATCAAATTTAAATCACAGTTTTGATAAAAAAAAGTAGCTTTTTATGAATATCAAACGCAACATTGTAATTCTTATAGCATAGAGATCTTAACATCATTGGACTTTACCTTTATGAAATACTGTTAATTATACATTTGACACGTTTTACAAAATGAAGCCCCTCATTTCATTTGGAATAGGAAAGCAACTCTTTGTAAGGAATAGCTTCATTTCTGATTTGAAGACCATAAGAATCTTTGATACAAGAAACATGCCAATATAGGTTTATTATTCGCTATTCATACTTTCCTGCATCAGAGTTCACAAAAGAAAAACAATAAACTCTGTCTTCTCATTTTGACATCCTTAGATCTGACCTTGTTGTTGTTAACATAATGCTATTTTCCTAACGTCAATTATATTTGAAATCTTAAAATTTAAATATAGAGGAAAACAGGATGAGATTTCCTGATTCATTTCCAATCAAATTTTAGATTAGGTTAGTAGCTAAAGAAACGTCCTGATATTACGTTAGCTGCAGGCATTGACGTAACGTGTAACTCATTTTTCTAGACTGGTTTCAATCAGATACAAATATCATTTTATTTCATTATACTGTTGTACACTATCACTGAATGACATTTAAACAAAGGTTGTCTGAAACAGTATAGATGAATATGTTTCCTTTCCTTATCTGAGCAACATTATTTTAGTGAAGAAGCAGGCTTGCAATTCGAGAAACTTACTTTTTCACTATTCAATTATCGTTTTATTTTTAAGGTCCGTTTCTATCCATTTTCCAAATCTAAACATTACTAAAGTTGTTCTAAATTAAACATATCAAATAACAGTACCAAATTAAAACACATAATACCCTTTGCGTAAACATCGATAAGTTAATTGTATTCGTGTCTGTATTACAATTGTTATCACTCTATTAAAGTAGTGGAACTCTAAATTGTAGAGCCAACTTTGGCGCTAAATAGTCGTTATGACAGGCAGTATGATATGACAACCGACATACCCCAATACAATATTCGGAGATCATGTTCACCAAAGTTTGTTTGCTGCATATCAATATATTGGTTCAACAGAGCACGAGTGTTACGATGTAGCAATAATTATTTGCACTTGCCACTGGAGGAAACTGCGGTGTAATATTTATTCAGCAATATCAACTTTGCGTAACAATGCAGCACGTATGAGAGCACACAGGAGTACAGTTCTGACGTCATAGTATTAATTATCACTGTTATCTTAGTTTCATCATTCTGTCGGCTATATCACTTGCTTTGGGTGTTAAACAGAGCACTAAATAAAACTCCCTTCTATGTTAATTTGTGTAAATCACGAGCATGTTTTATTGTCTCATAGAGCCACTGTTGGTCCCATGGACCGCCTGTGTTTTATATATCTATTGTATCTCATATGTCATAATACGTGCTTTTCACTAAACATTAAAACAACACAAACATTAAACACTAAACAAAACACATATGTCACACTTGTTATTGACCAGCTTCTTCAAATTGCTTTATCTAGCACAGTTCTTTAGTTATATAAATAAGCACGACCTATCATGTATACTATTGTATTCCTGCCAGGCATAAGTCAAGCATAATTGAATGCTCACACACTGTAAATGGCACAGACTGGTCTTGAATTTACATACAAAACAAATGTCAAAAGTGATGCAACTGTTGATACTAGAATATTTATACCTATTAGTGGATGTTCAGCAGCGAAGTTTAAATAAATCCATACGGTTTTTTTTCTGGAAACACAATTTGACAATTCTTTACACAAATGAACTGTGAATCTAATACTCTTTAAATGTAGATGAAATCTAAAACAATTGTATAAATAATATTTGTCATATTGTGTTATTATAAATAATGTATCGACATGGCTTTATGTCGGTGAAACTTAAACCATTTGTTTTGGCCTTTTTTAAAGTAACTAAATCATAATACATCATTGACAATCCATATGCTAAACTAACGGGGATTTCACAGTTTCATGGAAAATTAATTAAAATGCTCATTTTAATGTTAACACGACTTGGGTATCAAATGTTACAATATGGCGGGGGATATAATTTTGTTGAATTAAAACTAAAAAAAGATTCATAGTAATGTTTCAAATGATGCATGTTTTACAGCATGCATTAATACCATAATGAACTAATGTTCCCTTCACTGTTTACGTCTGTTAGTAATATGTTTGTACAAGGGTCGTGTTTAAATGATAGAGCATGCTTAATTATATCAAAGAAAATAACAATTCGTTGATAACATTGACATAATGCATAATTGTTTGATGATGCAGACATAACTAAATGATGCATATGAAGCAAATATGTGCATAAACAAGTGAGTCGATGAGTAGGACAACACTGGTTCCTAATTTCTTATTTGATGCGTTTGACTTTACAGTGATGTGTATTAATTTTCCAGTTGATTGGCTTGAATTAGGTTAATTATCAAGACTCTCCTTGTAAAGATAATAAAACATCCATTACATCCAGGCTTGCCATGAAGTCGAGTGTTTTGAAAGATTCTAAAGATGAAACTACATGACTAAACTTATTTTATGTTTTGTTTGTGAGAAATGTGGTTTATGGGTCTTGAGGCAAATGTGATGTACTATTACATTGGCTTTGCATGTAGCCATGTTATCCAGAGTTTCTTATACTCTTTGAAGTTAAAGCAGTTACCCTGTTATATATCAAGGGAATACAATTATTGGATAACAACATGGGATAAACAAAGACAAGTTTACTGTCAACTATTCTGCAATTTATTCACATGTATTGTCATTGTGAACCATGTTTTTTACATTAATACAGAGTATGCCATGTGATGTTTCTCAAAATAGCAGAAATGGCAAATTGGATTTTAATTTATTGGAAACATTAATGAAAGCATCATCTGATAGCAGGTTATGTTCTTTAACTAGGTTCTCCCCACAATCACTCGTCAGTATTATGATAACACCCATTATGCTGCATAGCGTATTACCCCAAAACAAATGCATGAACAAGGCATTACCCACAGTGATCTTACACAGACGTCATGACCACCATACTGCTTTCAGAACATGTCCCTCCACAATGTGTTAATTAAACAATTTGTTCAAATTAAACTAATCAACATTTCACATTTTCTCTCATTGTCACTGACATTATGAAAGACGTAAGGGACTATTTTTACACTTTTGTTATACATAATGAATCTATAAAGACATTGATAAATAATGATTATATTGAAGATTTGTCAAAATGAACAATGTATACAAGTTAATCAGTCAAGAGATTGTCTGCTTCGGATACAAACCGTACCCTTAAAAAAACAAAGCCCAAATGTAGCTATGTAAACAGAAAAATGAAATTGAAAAACAAAGTTGAAACACCCAAAGGGCACATTTCCCTATTATGGCCACTATACCAAAATTGGTCAAGATTGGCAGAATAGTTTTGGAGTTATGCTCCGGAAATTATGGGAACGCCAACGCTGACACGGATACAGATGCCAACGGGAACTCAACCAAAAACAAAATGTCTCCCGACCCTTCATGAGGGATACATAATGACGCCTTCTTTAATGTTCTAAGTAATACATACGGTGAAATTTTCCACTGGTCCTCCAAGGCCACAATTGGTCCTACTGATCCTCATTATCTGGTCACTGTCTGAGGTGAGCTGGATATTTGATTAGCTTGTTGGTAATCAGTTCATTAGTGTAGGGTTGTAATGACTGTATTAGCATCTTTCATCTCGAGATTGACAGATCTTATATAGTCTGATACTAAGTCAGTCTGCGATAAGCCTCGCTCATCATGCTTATCCCACACGAAATGTTTTTATAATTTATATAATAGTTACTACTATAGTTTCCGAGTCGAAATAGCATGACAGTTTGTCCGAGAGGCCCTGGTCCGAAGCCTTTTATTTTACTCTCAACCGTATTGAGTATTTCATCAAATAAATTCGTTTTTTTTACGTCTTGATCTTAGTGAATCAAACGTTTAGCTTAATCGTAATGTCATTGGTGTTGATAAAATGTAACTTATCTTGTTTAAATGTGATTTTGAAAAGGTCCGTGCATCATATATATCAGGACTGTTTGGACAATGGGGTAGGACACTTTGATGAGTTGCTACGGGCAACGATGTCTAAGTTGGATGTAAGATATAGTTATCAGTGTGATTTACTATTTGCTTGGATTGAGTAAGTAGTATGTTAAATGTCAGTCACAAGACAGGCTTGCTAACGGTAGACGGTAAGGTATCCTTATCAAATGGTATCAAAGTGTATCAATTTGATGAAAACAATAACTTGATATGCACCCTTCAAGATAGGAACACAGCAAATAATGTAGATTTCATTACTGTCGTAAGATGACACTAGCGTTATCGTCAGTCATAAGTTTATGAATTCTAACAGGATTTATGCTATTGTATGAATTTAAACCTATACGTTGTGTCAACCAACTATAACAAGCTTGGTATACTTGTACCTGAATAAGTCATCTAGGATCTATGAAATGTCACATTTGATTCAACAATAGATTGTTGTCATATGAGTGTCTACATGTCAACGCTTACCACCCGAGTAATCTACTTTAGAACTGTCAATTCGAACACAATACGAAGACAGACAATCATAATTGCACATATAGTTTACAATGCAATAACATAATTGTGATACCTGATATATGTCGCTACACATTGAGAGATCACATTCGGGAAATGCTGGTGGTGACATTTAAACATGTTGAAAGAGCAAGAGTGCCATGGTATGTATTATGTCTTCATATAATTAGTTGCAGTTATGCAGTGTTGTCATCATTTCATCATATAACAGCATTTCCCAAACATAAAAGGCGTTGTAGCAAATTTGCCATTTAATATTAAAGGTAATACACTTTTGTGTTACATTAGACTATAAAGCATCCCATTACATGTCCCATAAGGCCATATCCATAGAAAACGTATGGGAAGAAAATGGTGCGAAGTATAAAGCGACACTATAAAGCGAGAGTAAAGACAGCACGATGGTTGATATCATTGTACCATATTTAAAACTCTACTCTGAGTATTTAGATATAGCATCAGTCAGAGCACTTGAACTACATTCAAATGGCCATTATAATGTCAGCACCTTAAAAGGGCTGCTCGATGGGAAATTGTATCGCTTGTCTTACGTGAACCATAAGCATTCGTTTTAGAACTGTTTTTTTATTGATTTTTATTTGTTTGCCACTGCTTACACTTCTCTACCTTTTTGTGAGAACATCGTGCTAAACACTTTTATGCTTAATGTCAGTATACATTGATACTATTATTTCATTTAAATGATTTTTATGAAAGTAAACAACATTAGCCTTTTAATGTTTTTCAAATGCTAGTTGCAATGTAATTTGCTTCTCCGACTTCACAATACTTCACTACAATTAACGGAACCATGCATTTGTCTTAACACTTGTTATCAAGTTAGCCTCTAAATTGTTCAATCTGATCACGATGACAATTAAATAAACAATCCTAGCCTACCATGTTTACGTCTGGCTTCCATACTGAAAGAGGTAAGCTCAGACTCATTAGGCGTGGTAGAAGCATTGGTAACTCTCACAAAGCATTATTAAGAAACAATTTATTCACCCTGTTTGGCAGACGGATAGCAGTAGTACAGTGCAAATATATGTATGATAGCACTCCTAAGAATCGAACAAAATCGGCACATTGTTGTTTCATGCAAATGTATTTTCTTCAGTAGCTTCATAGAAATGACAACATTGTTAAAAGAACACCTACTCTTCATATTCAAATATACTCTTTAAAAAAGAAACTTGACACTAACTCAAAATTTAATAATTTGATATAATAAACAGCATGTTTTGGAGATAGGACACAGAAATCACAATTAAAACGTTTGAGGATCCAAGCCGACGATTCTGCAAACATTAATCATGTCATCAGCCAGATACAGTAACACTATAGAATTAGCTTCAGAGAGGTAGAGGAAATGTCAGCCAGGCTCCTTCAATCTCTTACGTACTGTTGGATCTGAAACTCTATGTAGCCCAGGGATCTGCGTACTTGTGGACGCTGTAGTCCCAGTGCGGTCTCAAAGGCTATGCAGTCTGATGTATCGATTTTGTGCTGAAGTTTTCACCCTTGGTCTCCTTGACCTTGGTCTGTCGACATTGTTGGCATGGTTGTACCGGGTCCAACATGTAGAGAGTGTCTGTCGGGATACGCTAAAATGCCTGGCAACATCTTGCTGAGCTGCTCCACCTTTGTAACGTTCAGCCCAATTCAGCCCTGGCAGTCTGAAATCGGGTCTACTGCCGTTATACTGTCTGTGTGAACACCCATTGATAAGGCGTTTCATACCCCTTGAGCAAGGGTTCCTGCATGCATGAATCAGGATTGTTAGATGCACGTTTTAACAGCCCGTTGCATTTTGGTGAATTAGTAAAATTGTTCTCCAAACGCTACGTCAGTGTGTTTCTGTGAACGTGGGAAAATAAACTTTCCTTTTGTTTAATTCAAGGTCATTTTTATATCACGCTTTTAGATATTTTGAGGAAACTCGTTTTACACCTATGTCAACTTTCCTTTTTTGAAGAGTTTGTATGCCTTTATCAAGAAATTTTAATAATTGATTTCCTTCAGGAATCACACACTTTTAATCACAAGAAAAAAAGTAGTGGAATCTGCTTGCCTGATCCTTTGGATTCTTCCGGATTCTTTAGGATCCGCCAATATTTGGGAGAATCCGGAAGGATCCGGCAAATGGATTCTACCATTTTTTGTCCTGTGAATACTTTCGGTTTTCATTTAAAATTGGTTTCAACGTTTCATAATATATCATATGAATATGCATAGTCATAAATTTGTACGTAGATTTCTCTATGTCACATACCGTATATTATGTTTAAAGTTTCTCTGTTCACTGCAATAATCTCTTATGAGTTTTGTTTCTTCAAGTGGTACCTGAAAGACGATCCAAGGTGACCAGTGTAAAACCAACAAAAAAGTCTCCCCACAGTATTTGTAATACAATTTGAAAATTATCCAATCATGTATCAAAGACCGACAATCAAGACGAAGGTCATGATAACAGTGTTTCAGTTATTATGGCTATATTCTGCTTCCAATCATTGTTTTCAGGTTAGATTTGTGTCAAATTGTTATTTGAACAGCAACAAATCAACAGTAACGCATAACGTTGCTTGTGGGGGATAGGTTTACACATTCATGTTCACAGATCAATACCTAGTGTGACCCAGGCGAAAATCAACACAGGGTTAATATATGCTCCTCATAGACAATATCAGGTAGTGAACAATTCTTTTGGAATCTCATTCCAAATGCCAACCAACGTTTGTCTCAGGTTCAGATCCAGGGCACCAACTGACATTGATGTCTCAATTTTCTCCCCATTTCATCCAAAATATCATCGATAGCAACATGTGGCATTGCATTGCCATGCTGGTATTTCATCTGAAATACCTGTCTTTGAAGAAAGAGTTACATATGAGGCAGTAAAACTTCATCCCTGTATCTGATGCCCGTTAGATTACCATCAAGGACGGACAGATCTGTCCTGTGATTAGCGGAGATCGTCTCCAAACACAAACGGTCGCATTCGCCAGGGCATCGATAAGCACGTGAACAGCCGTCACTACTGTCAAATTGAAAACGAGGCACGTATAAGAACAGAATATTACTTTCTGTACATAGCTTATATGCTGTCTATAGGACATATAACGTGCATCTCAGTGACGTTGCAACAGAACTGGATGGATTGTTGGACGTCGTGACCTGATGATGCAATCTCGCACACGATTACTGACAGTTTTTAACTAGGTTTTTGCGTGCATGAACATTTCTTGACATGTTTGTGGGAGTCACATTGCATAACAAACACATCCATACTAAACTTATATTAGCGTGTTACATCATATCTGTAAGCACCCTTACCGTAAAACCAATATTTATGTAATGTACAATTACTTTTTAGCTCATCTGGCCTTGAAAAGTTGTGTGCAGACTCCTTGGCTAATGGGGATTCTAAATTGTAGATGTCGTGACCCCGTGACCCCAAATGGGGTCACAGGGGTCACATCCTTAAAAATCTATTTTCATCTTCTTCTCCAGTTCCAAAAGGTCTAGAGAGCTGAAAAGTTGTGTGCAGACTCCTTGGCCAATGTTAATTCTAAATTGTAGATGTCGTGACCCCATGACCCCAAATGGGGTCACAGGGGTCACATCCTTAAAAACATATTTTCATCTTCTTCCCCTGTTCAAAAAGGTGTAGAGAGCTGAAAAGTTGTGTGCAGACACCTTGCCCAATGGGGATTCTAACTTGTAGATTGTGTGACCCCATGACTCCAAATGAGAGGTTTACTTTTCAAGCTAGAAAATTATGGAATAAGCGGCCAGTTATTGGGATGGTTAGCTAGTTATATAACTGATTGCTGTCAGAGTGTTTTTGTCAATGGATAAATTTCAAACTCTGAGCGCTGGTGTCCCACAGGGGTCTGTGCTTCAAACCATGATACAAAAAGTTTCGAAAATGGTGAACTCAATGCGACTTTTGAAATATGTTTTGTGTAGGAATACTCTTGATAAGATCTATACCATGTTTATTCGGCCACATCTTGAATATGCAAGTGAAGTCTGGGATGGGTGTACTCTTGAACAAGTACGAAAATTAAAGCAGATACAATTACAAGCTGCGCGAATAGTAACGGGTTTCCCAAATACACATCACGTAGATTCCTATATTACGAAACTGGTTGGGAAACTTTACAAGAACGTAGGAGAAAACCAAAATTGTGTTTGATGTTTAAAATACAAAATGAAATGGCTCCTCTATACCTAAACGAATTGCTTCCCAATAATGTAGGTTCTAAATCACAATATAATCTACGCAGTTACAAAATATATCTATTCCTGTCTCAAGGCTTAAACATTCGACGGAATCTTTGTTTCCCTTCTACAATATGTTATTGGAATAAGTTAACAACCACTGTTCGTAATTCAAAGAGTGTCTCAGCTTTTAAATCATCCTTGGCTGACCGTTGTGTACATGCACCCCAATATTATTCATGCGGTAAAAGACATCTAAATATTATTCATACCAAATTGCGATATTCAGTTGTTTGAATTTTGATTTATACAGAGTTGGAATTAAGACTACTTCAAACTGTACTTGTGGTAACCCTGTTGAGAATTCATATCATTATTTGTTTGAATGCCCAAGGTATAAGCAACAGAGAGTAAAATGTATAGCATCTGTAAAGCGCAATTGTAATTTAGTTGGTACTACAGTCGACTTCAAAGTTTTATTAGAAGGAAGTGCAGACGTTCATAAGTGAGACTAAACGATTTGTATAGCATATTAATATTAGTCTATTTCATAGAATCTACGTCCTCTTATAATACTGCTGTCTGTCATCTATCTGTCATCTGTTTGTAAAATATGTAAATCACCTATGGAGAGGGTATTCTAAGATGGAGAACTTGTTCCTAATCCTTTTCATGATGAATAAAATATGTTTAAACCAAAAACCCCAAATGGGGTCACATGAGACAAATTGTGTGACCACGCCAGAGGCAAGCAAGGTTATTGCATTTAACTGAATGACTACAATCCATTTTGATCAGATAATTTTTTTACCATAAAACATAAACTATTTCACACAACCATAATACCACAACCTTTCTTTATTAGTATCCAAAGGTTATTTGATTTTTAATGTTTCTCACAACACACTGTTCATGAAAAATGGACCTAAACTATTAACTTCTGAGAGTGAAAATCTGACATTGTACATATATTGACGGATTATATGTTTTCTTAGGGACAACTAATGATAAAGCAGACACCATAATATAGAGTTTAACTGTCTCTGTTACATGCGAGAAGGTTTATTAAAGGTTAGATGTCATGACATATGGTCACCTTCGGATTCATTAATATGGGATTTCAATTTGACAATTGCTCGATGATCAATTTCTGAAATCGGCCCATACATTACTTATATACGGCCGGTGCTGATTGCGTCATTATTAAAATTAAATTATTAAAAATGGGTAAATTAAAATCGTCATAATAATCAAGTGCATGTGTATAGTGTCTCGATTTTATAGTCAGTTGATTCCGATATATAATGTATGTAGAGGTAAGTATCTGTCATTCTTGAGACAAAAACATTACATGGGATCTTTAAGGTTTACATAAGATAGAACTATGCAATCACCATACCTTGCCAATTGATTTCATTTCAGCACTTATGAAGCACTGTTAAAGATGTATACATACGTAGATATGACACTGCCTCCTGTCCTATTGGTATGCTTCGATGTTGGCAATAAAGGCGCTGCTCCATCTAATTCCAACCTCGACTCAAGCTTAATCAGACCTGTCAACCTCAAGATGAAGAATGGTAATAGAGTCATCAGTATCCAAGGAGATGATGCGAATTATAGACTGACCAAAAACAAGTCACCAATACTGAGTTCATTTGACTGACCGATTTTAGTGATCCTTCCATTAACAAAATTCTGCCAACTTTCATGTGTTTTTTGCAATTTGGTTAATTCAATAAATGCTTCCTTATTGATGTAATATGAACGCAAATACATGTGTATAGTTGTTAGTTAACTGATTTAAACAGTATTTATTCATGAGAAGATGAATGGATTGCTAAACAGGCATAACACCTATATAAAAAGGCTAGTTAACTTTGTTAACTTTGTCAATTAATTGCATCATGATTGATCTTTTTCATGTATTCAAGCACACATGCTTATGCTTTTAATAACTTGACATATCACTATGTAATTAACCTATTATAATCGAGAAACATTTTGCCACCAATTTGAATTCATTTTCCAAACATATTGTAGTTTGTCAGTTGATGAATAAACGACTTATTCTAACTCTCTATTAAATTAAACCACATTTCATATATAAAACATTAAAACCGAATCATAACTGAAAAACAGAATTTGAAAGGAATGATTGAATTGAAAATGTTCACATTTTATAAGATGAAATGCACTCAAATATATGTATATGTATATCTTAAATATCTCATTATATTCTGATAAAATGTGACAAATAGGTGAATCAGACCAGCATATTCTCGGCAGAATAATCTAGAGAGGCTACAGACAATAAAAATGTGCTTCTGATCATTTGAAATCAACATTACAGTATGAGATATTTCATCCGCAACTGTTTCCACACAGCATATGGTCGCAATCTAGACAATAGGGTGTTCAGGATAACGCCTACCCACTCACTGAGAATGATGTCTTTGAAGTTAACAATTTGATTCTTTCAGGTATCAATTCCAAACACACTTTGATATGTTAGACAAGATGACATATAAATACGATGAAAAGGCAGGTGTGTTAATGCTATGTTCATTATCAATCACCTGGTAACGATACTATTACATGTGATATGCTGAAATGTTGTACACAAGATATTATGCCATTTTTAGTGTCTCTTTTTAATAAACTCTTCGATTCGGGGTCATTTCCTGAAGATTGGACAAAAGCTATTATTATCCCTCTACATAAACAGGGTAACATTAATAATCCTGATAACTACAGAGGTATTTCTCTATTATGTGTTGTTGGTAAAATTTATACTAGTGTGCTAAATACCAGGCTATCGAATTGGGCTAATTTAAAGGATAAGATATCGGAAACCCTAGCTGGGTTTAGACAAGGTTATTCCACTGTCGATCATATTTTTACTTTTAATGCCATAATACAGAAATGTTTATCTAAGAAAAGAAAAAAAGTATATGTAGCTTTCGTGGATTTTAAAAAAGCATTTGATTCTGTTAACCGTGTAAAATTATGGTCATGCCTGAGACGTAAAGGGATAAGTGCTAAAATGTTAACAGCTCTCAAGGGAATATACAAATAAGTTAAAGCATGTGTGAGATTGAACAATAACCGCTGTACAAACTTCTTTGACTGCCCTGTTGGTGTAAAGCAGGGCTGTATATTAAGCCCAATCCTATTTTCCTTCTTTATCGATGAATTGGCAAATGATGTAATTTCAAATGGAAAATATGGTGTGCAATTGTTTCCTGATATGTTAGAAATATTCCTGCTAATGTTTGCTGATGATGTTATTTTAGTATCCGATGCTATCTCTGGATTGCAGAGACAACTGAATATTTTGGAAAAGTTTGCTGATACTTGGGGATTAACTGTCAACTTAAATAAAACTAAAGTTGTTGTGTTTAGAAGGGGCGGCCGTTTGGCGAAACGTGAAAAATGGTTCTTCAAAAATGAATTGATCTCTACTGTTAATACATACAGATATCTTGGTATTATATTCTCTTATACTTCTAAAATGAATCAATGTACAGCTGATCTAGCCCTACGGGCCAAACGCGCATTGTTGGAAATTGTACATAATTTAAATAAGTTGAATACAGTTGACCCTTCTGTGTTTTTTTAAATATTTGATTCACAGGTTCAACCTATCTTACTCTACGGTTCCGAGGTGTGGGGACTTGAACGATTTGAAAAAATCGAAAGTGTACATATGTTGGCATGTAAAATGTTTCTTAATGTTGGTAAACAAACGCCAAATGCTATAACGTACGGCGAATGCGGCCGGTATCCATTATCTATCAACGCCTTATGTCGGGCTGTTAAATATTGGTTGAAACTAATTGAAATGCCTGATAGTAGAATACCTAAGAAATCATATGATATGTTGGTAAATTTAGACAACTATGGATACTCAAACTATGTATCATCAATGCGAATGTTGTTATTTAACCATGGATTTGGTTTTGTGTGGATTAGTCAATCAGTTGGCAATAAGTTGTTATTTCTTAAAAGATTTAAGGATGTTGCTATAAATATGTTTTATCAGTCATGGACTAGTGTTTTACATAATAGTACAAGATATAGATTGTATAAGGAGTATAAAAGCCTTTTGTCTCCAGAAAAATATTTAACTGCAATAACCGTGAGAAAATATAGAAATGTATACATAAGATTAAGAGCCGGATTACTAAGACTAAAAGCAAATGAAGGCAGATGGTCCAATATTGATTACTATTTAAGAATATGTCCACTTTGTAAAATAGACGTGGAAAATGAATATCATTTTTTACTTGTATGTGAAAAATATAGTGATCTTAGAAAACAATATTTTCCACCCTATTTTTGTACTAACCCAAATATGTTTAAGTTTAAATGCCTCATAATGACAGACAAAGATGCTATGATGTTTAATATTTGTAAATATGTGTATCACAGCCTCCTAAAAAGGCATGCAACCCTAGGGTTATAACCTTTGTATTATTGAACTTGGAATGTGTTATTATTTGTACATGTACATGGGCCTATGGCCTAAACACATGAATAAACATACTTGACTTGACATTAATTGTAACTATGATTAATGGATTTAACACTGGCATTTATAACAGAATGTTTACTGTTATCTTATAATGTAATTTTCCTAAACATTAGGTAATATATTTCCCAAAATCATACTTATAATAAGAAAACCTCTCGCGTCCACGTTCATGCAGATAGCATTTGTAAATTTGTTTATTGTTTGTTTTTTGTTTCATTCTCAAATATCAACCCACATTGTCAAAAAGAAAGTTCTTCGTATCATCCAAAATATTATTGTAGAAGGGTAGCGAATTGAGCAGGATGTAGCCATTTTAAATATTGCACTGTGTGCACTGTTTAATCAACGGGAGAAAATTATACCTTGGCTAATACCAGTGGGAGAATATTGATAGAGTGTTCAGACACGCTAGAAGAGCAGTGTTACCACCTTTGCAGCAAACGTCAGTTGTAATAAACTACTTTTGCTTCACGCATCCTAAATGTTGAATAGTTGATGAAGTATCAACAAATAATGTAGTAAATTGATGTACATAAATGTAAATATGTTTGACATACATGTATTTATATTAAGATATATGAATGCAGTTATAGTATTATATTCCAGTCAATATTTGAAAGTAAACAAAATCGACTCGTCTTAGAGATTCAAGATTCAAGAATATCTTGATTTTGATTTTCACTTACTCTTGCTTTTTTGTAAAAGTTTACTTCATTTGATTCACAAACGATTTTCTACATACGGTACAATCTGTCAAACTATTCATAGTAATGTTAGACAGCTCAGCACAATTCTGTGCATAGATCAGTCCACCGATAAAGATTAAGTTCAGCAAGAATTGGTGAGATAAGCACATCATCACTGAATAAGTGTGTGTGGAATTTCGTTTCCTGCCCTCACACTGGAATATGCGTTGAAATGTTGAATAGTTGAATGAGTTTCAACTACTAGTGTAGTATTTGATGTTCATACATGTTATATGTTTAACCTACTTATATTACATGCCATCCCGGTATTTGTGGCTTATTTCATTTCTCTTAGTTTAATCACATACAAAAGAACACCACACAACAGTAGCTACATGAAATAACTGTGTCATAATGTCAAAAACGGGACTCTGTATGTATGGCAAAAATATTTCTATTAATTATTATCAAACGAAATCCATGGCGTGTGTTGACGGTCCATGTTTCAGGAAGATTGTTCTTGAATGGGGTGGTCTTTAACTCCACATCAAAGAAACCTATTTCAATATTTCCTGAAATTGCATTAAACACTTTACAAGCAGAGGAATCTGACACATTTGCATGACGTGAAGTGGGCATGTCCGTTCGTGGATTGTTATTACTTTAATCCATTGGGAAAATCAATATTTCTAAAGCAGTAACGCCCCTAGATATTCTATAAACGACATTTGATTGACTTTAATTGATGGTGAGCTTGAGCTGAGTAATACTGAATCTCATGGTTCATTTTCAGCCATCTACACTGAAAATATTCTTTTGAACGTTCATCTTGATTTAGGTTATATTGATTAATACCTGAGCTTGCCTTTGCAACGGTTCCTGGACTGATTATTGGTTTGGACTTGAATGACTTCTCCTAGACACTTTATTCATTTGATTGACAGATCGTTTCTACATTGATATTAATTCGCCATTGGAGTCTGCATTAGATCTGAATCTCCTTTCACAAAACAACCTTTACTAAGGTTAACCTTAACTCCAATTCTTTAACATTACACTAAGGTTAGGTTAGTCCGTTGTGATTGGAGATTCCGGACCTATATGTAAACTGACGGGCAAAAGGAAGTAGAACACTTACTTGTTCGATTAATTCAGTATTTTAAAGAAATTAAATGTATTTGATTATGGCAGGATACAATAACACCTTTCGGCAGTAGTTTGAATGACTTAGTTGGTGACTGTTTTATTTTTTAACTAAAATATCATTATTTAAAGTAGACAGGGGTAAGAAATAAATTTACACCAACATGACCCCTACCATGTTCAAATGTTGTAAATGTGTGCAGGACGAAGCACATTTATTGATGTTCACACAGAGTATGTGTTATATGTCGATGAACAGTTGTGTTTTATCAAAATTAATTTGGGGAAATTTCAAAATTTAAATTTAAAATTTTAATTTTAAAAAATTCAAACCGCGTAGAGGTTTTCTGTGCCTGATTCAATGTTTTGGACTAATTTCACAAACGAGTCAGTTTTTGAATACGACGTCGAAAACTCGAGATATTTGACTTTGAAAAATATACATATGCTAAATACAACTGATCCATAAACTTTATTTTGCCCGTCAGTGTATAACATCGGTCCTCTCTGTTGCTGTATATGTTGGGTCTTATATTAATGTCATTAGTTTTATGAAGTTTTCTCAAATTTGTTTTGCATGAAATGATTCACGCATTTCATTAATGTTGGACATTTTCCAAACGTCATAGCTGATAATACACTAGTAACATAGCGCAAACATATCTAGAGTCAATGCGCTCACATAGCTAGAGTCAATGCGCTCACATATCTAGAGTCAATGCGCTCACATATCTAGAGTCAATGCGCTCACATATCTAGAGTCAATGCGCTCACATATCTAGAGTCAATGCGCTCACATATCTAGAGTCAATGCGCTCACATAGCTAGAGTCAATGCGCTCACATATCTAGAGTCAATGCACTCACATATCTAGAGTCAATGCGCTCACATATCTAGAGTCAATGCGCAAGTGTATGGATATTCACGATGTTGATGTTTTATCTTGTGAGAATTCTAGTAGCAGCTGAAATCACTCATTACAGGCGATAAACATGAAATTGAATGTTGAAATGAGGTTAAAAGTATCTTTGCAAGGTAAATATAATTCAGATTTCATATTTATCAGTCGTTCATATATTGTATTATTTTTACACCTACTAACTTCTTCATTTTGTAATTAATGTGAGCTTGCTAGGACCAAATAATCAATTTCTGGTTTCATTATGTTTGTCAGCAGGTTTATCTTGCAATTGTACATAAAATGTGCCTGGTATGTCTGATGTTTATAAGTAGCAGGTACTGAATTCTTGTTTCTTCATAATTGCAATTGGTATGAATACAATGATAAAAGAGGAGTAGAAATAGACAATATTAAAACCTAGTATTACTAACTTATAAAAATGAAGAGATAGTTTGTATTATGATAGGAGAGGGCGTTTAAAAGTAAATTTAATTAATTGATATTCGTCTGTAAATATCATTATAATCCGGGAATCTTTTATATATCACACATACAGTATGAGATACCATATACGTGTGCTATTATGAATTAGTAACATCTACATTTGTAAAAGTGTTGTTCAAAGTCCTCCTGGTGAGGGAATGAGCATATACACCGAAACGTGTATCGTGTATCGATACATGTTGATTTTGTTATCCAGAGACTCCCGTTGTCTTGTGCAGTCCACTTCTATATACTGCTCATAGATGTTTCTATTCAATTATTCTATCTGCAGTATCATCAACTAAAAGTTATTTATTACAACTGTCGTTCGCTGCAAAGGAAGTAGCATTACTGAGTGTGAAGAATTTATCTTTCTTCCCAACGGTATAAGTCGAAGACTAATTTCTTTACTTTAGTGATGAAAAGCATAAACGCTTCCATGTAAATCTGTATTTCACAACCAGATTAAGGATTTCCTTTCGGTTAATGATGATGAGCAAAATGATTTTAAAAAATTAACAAGTTATTTCTAAATATGTGTTTCAATTGATTATGACAGGATGAAAATGAAAACTTGTTGTGTACAAGTTCACTAATTCGCAAACAAATTGAAAGCTAATTGCTTTAAATGGACTTAATTTTTTCTGAATATTTCTCAGATGAATTGCAAGACGGTAATGATTTATTTCAATGCTTCTTGATGAAATGCAAAGAGGTTGTTGGTCATTGGTTTTAAAGTGAAGCAAATGGTCACATGATGTATGTTTTTCACGAAAATTAAGTTTATGGCAAATATGTAATACAGTGAGTGTGAGAATACTCATTATTAAGATGTTATTCGCAAAAATCATCAGCTATACAGTTATGCTAATCATCCTACAAAAACACTATCAAACAATCGTTATCATCGAATAAATAACAACTTACCTTCTTCATACGATTTTTCTCTCTGATTTATTCACTGCTATGGGAACAATACCGAGTGAATCAACAATTCAAATCGTCTAAACAATCAAAATCAACAGCATCTGAAGGGAGATTAACAACCGTCATGATCAATGCTAATTTGATTTTATAAAAAGTCTGGGTTTAGAAATAAAAAATTCACATTTATTGTATACGTGTGAGTTAACATATTGTTATACAGCGTCTGTGAATATGATCTCTAAGGTATCCTAATGTGTGTATTGCCTTGAATTTTTAATCTTTGATATGATCACATGGGAACCTATATGGTAATATCTCATATTGCATCACACCTACGTCGATAACTGGAACATGCATTTCTCTTTTGAATGAGACAATTAAGTTCACCGTGAACAATTCAATGCAATACATACAGGTACTCATTTTCACTAACAGCGCTTCACAAAGAGGAGCCATTTTAAAGGTACATCCATTGTGTTGTTGGGGGTCACAAATTGCAAACGTTATAAATGGTGTTACTTCATCGAGAAGTACGGACTGTTACCGAAAACTACCATTTTGATGATAGTAGACTTAGCATATTGACAATATGCAGGTAAAAGTAATGACCTCTGATCGAAAACCAGACAATGTACAGCGTGTGGCGCGCGTCAATGAGTCAAACGTTATTTGGGAATCTTATTTATTAAAGAAAAAAGACAAAATTGAGTTGATAATGTTTAATAGGTCACATAACTACTGTGCATGTAAATGGGACGTGCAGTTTCGGTTTCTGCACATGCATAATGATGTTACTCAATTTTAATTGGAAACTAGTAATTATGTTATAGTTGGCGATTGGGGATAAATATGCAAGTTGAGTGAAATTATCTGTATTGAAGACAGCACATATGGTGAGTTGGAACGTATTAAAGCCAAATAAAATTTTATGAAACACAATGAATGTACCTTTAAACTTTCCGTGATATGCTTATTAGGGTTAATCCAAAGATGCGAAATAAAAGAACAAAGATCACTGATTGAATGCATGTTAATGGAGGGAAAAACGAAATTAAATATATTGCCGTTTTAGATCAAGAATTCCTCAATTTTGATTCAGTCATGTATTGTTGCGTATACCAAGCTGCTGCCTGCCTTGATAAATGACAAATATCAGATTGGTGTAAATATTTTAAGATAATTACAAAATAGTTTTGTTACACTAATTTCCGCTTTTCTGATTGGACGAGAGCTCTCAAAATCCTGCTGCCATTTCTCGATGAATGCAGATAAAATGTGCTACAATACCTCGTGCATTCGTACCTTATGTCGTCACAATCCTTCAGAACAAACGGACTTGTCAGTTGGTTCTTACAACTGAGCGTAACGTTTTGATGCAAAATAAGATATACACATGTCATTTCGTCTTCAAACCTGCACCAATAACTTAAAACGAAATTGAATCCTCTGCCGTTTTAGAATAAGGATTCCTCAATTTTGCTTCAGCCATGTATTGTTGCGAGTAACAAGCTGCTGCCTCCCGTGATAAATGACAAATATATTAGATTTGTGTAAATATTTAAAGAAAAACTTGTTGATTTTGTAATTATAAGGATTGTTTTACATGTTTTGTGCCTCTATCGAAGTATAACAGCAACAAATTTCGTATAACATCGCTCCGCTACGCTACGCGGTGTTGTACAATTTGTTGCTGTTATAACAATCCTTAAATAAACTTGTTGATTTTGTAATTACAAGGATTTTTACTAGTTGTGTGCTTCTATCGAAGTATACCAACAATACATGATTTTTTACAATTAATTGCTATTGTACTTCGATAGAAAAAATATGTAAAACAATCCTTAAATAAAATAAATATTGACATCCATCAAGTTCATTCTTTGCCTAAACATCCCATCACGGAGATTAAATATAATTCCAAACACTAAGTAGTATATCTGTATTATGTTTGCAAACAATGTATTTGAAACTTTCATGTCACCTGTGATGTATATACAAGGGTACAACATCAAGGATGACGGATCATATTCCCATGTCAAAGGCTCAGAAGCACTGTTACACATCCCTGCCAAGAAAGTTATCACAGTCTTTGAACTAAAAGCCACACAAATCAGAAGCAGGGATCCCTAGACAATATGTCCTGTCCCGAATCTGAAGATGTAGAACAGCATTATTCAGTTTTTCATAATAACCTAATTACTACCTTGTCATGAAGTTTCAAAGGACACACCTCATACGTGAGCCTTTGTTGTACAAGGCTTGCTAAAATGTCATTACAAAATGGCTATGAATAGAATGTGCAAACTTTGGAAATTACATAGTGTTGTATACATGTGACTTTAATACGTTGTAAATCAGGGCAAACGATTACCACACTCTTATTTGATTAATAAGATTAAAAAACAACGATTATTAAAAAACATGAGCAGATAACGTAATAACTATTTAATGCAGTTGGCCCCAGGCGGCCGTCATTATATATGTCCCATCGTTGTTGCTGTTGTTTCTTTTGGCCAGTACTTTACATGAGAACAGACAATGCAATACAGGTATGCATATGTGTTAAGTTTCCTTACAGAATAAAACTAACCTATAAAAAGAACTGGAGGTTTTTTAAACATTTCGTAATCTGTTAAGTCATCTGGATCAACCATTTCCTTTTTATGTGAGCGTGCTATAACAGCACTCCACTTCTCTTTACCTTTGTGTTCACTGAAAACATACGCATGATACAACGATTCTCTTAAGATAAATACGACATTGTACATTATTTTTGCTGTCAATTGTTAAGAAAATTAATTTATACACATTTGTTATTGATTTATTAATTAAATTATGCTATAAACTAAATATATGGCATATGTTCATAATTAATTGCGGGGCAAAGCAAATGATTATGCATAAATATAAATTATTAAACATGACATGTCAGTGATTGAGAAATAGTCAATAAATAGCAATTATATGTTAAACTTTTACCTTATAATGTCTTAACTCATCATCATTGGTAATTGTCCATCACGTACTTCTGTCTTGAGCCTCACATCCTTGGCGGTTTTTTTTAATAAATCTTTTAAAATCCCTTACATCAGTATACAAGCCTTTTTAGGCCATGCACTTGTGGAATGTTCCATTAGGTTATTTTCAAGGCCGATAATGATGGAGATGTTAAGAAAGGTTTCTTCACTCCTTTCACGTTTTTAAATGTCACAAGAACATTCACATCTAAGAGCATACTGATTGCGCTCTACATACAGTGATTCTAGTTTGGCATGTCTCAGCATTTAAAGTGCTACAGTCAAGTTCAAACATGAGTGTTACAGTAATTTAAATTGAGGCCATGTTCAGAAGTCTTTCATTGTTTGCTTTCGACTGGTTTAATTTTAATTTGAAAAAATCTCAAGTTAAAACCCCGTTTTAGCAACAAGACATGGAACATTTAACAAACAGGCAATCAATTTCAGTTCATGTTATGGGAGCACATGTGTTTGAGGTCTGTATAGTTCAATAAGCCTTGAAAATAACATCATCTTCTTCATCGAAACATGTGCATAGTACTTATCTTGGAAGCATCCATTTATTTCAGTGCAATATTCAAACATATATCAACAACATTGTTCTATTAATGAAGTTAACCATTCTTCTTGTCTAGGATCGGAGTGGTTATTTTAATCAATGACAGTTCTATAGGTTATGATTAGGAAAAAGGCACATTGTTGTTTTTAACAGCCTTTGAAACACTTCTGTTACCATTAAATTGAATTGAATATATGTATTATGTGCATTTAATATAATATTCTAATTATATGAAACAATAACAGATTTCAGTATGTGAATGTGTTCCGTGCAATCTAGGAATCATCACAATCTGCAGATTGTGAGCTCACAATCTGCAGATTGTTCGAACAATCTAGGAATTTTTCACCATTCCTAGATTGTTTAAACAATCTGCAGATTGTGAGACCTTCAGAATCTAAGAATGATCACAATCTAGGAATTTATTTCCTTGCAGTTACATGTTGTAGATTGTGAAGGGTTATGATACTTCATCCATCTACTGTAGGGGTCGATTCCTAGATTGTGAAGGGTTATGATACTTCATCTACAGACTGTAGGGGTCGATTCCTAGATTGTGAGGAGTTTTCAACTCGTTTCTCTATCTTATCTACAGACTGTAGTGGTCGATTCCTAGATTGTGAAGGGTTATGTTACTTCATCCATCTACTGTAGGGGTCGATTCCTAGAGTGTGAGGAGCTTTCAACTCGTTTCTCTATCTTATCATCAGATTATAGGGGTCGATTCCTAGATTCTGAAGGGTTATGATACTTCATCCATCTACTGTAGGGGTCGATTCCTAGATTGTGAGGAGCTTTCAACTCGTTTCTCTATCTTATCTACAGACTGTAGGGGTCGATTCCTAGATTGTGAAGGGTTATGATAGTTCATCAAACTACTGTAGGGGTCGATTCCTAGAGTGTGAGGAGCTTTCAACTCCTTTTTTCTATCTTATCTTCAGATTATAGGGGTCGATTCCTAGATTGTGAAGGGTTATGATACTTCATCCATCTACTGTTGGGGTCGATTCCTAGATTGTGAGGAGCTTTCAACTCGATTCTCTATCTTATCTTCAAATTAAAGGGATCGATTCCTAGATTGTGAAGGTTTATGATACTTCATCCATCTACTGTAGGGGTCGATTCCTAGATTGTGAAGGGTTATGATACTTCATCCATCTTCCATAGGGGTCGATTCCCAGATTGTGAGGAGCTTTCAACTCGTTTCTCTATCTTATCTTCAGATTATAGGGGTCGATTCCTAGATTGTGAAGGGTTATGATACTTCATCTAAAGACTGTAGGGGTCGATTCCTAGATTGTGAAGGGTTATGATACTTCATCTACAGACTGTAGGGGTAGATTCCTAGATTGTGAGAAGCTTTCAACTCGTTTATCTATCTTATCTACAGACTGTAGGGGTCGATTCCTAGATTGTGAAGGGTTATGATACTTCATCCATCTACTGTAGGGGTCGATTCCTAGATTATGAGGAGCTTTCAACTCGTTTCTCTATCTTATCTACAGATTGTAGGGGTCGATTCCTAAATTGTGAAGGGTTAAGATACTTCATCCATCTACTGTAGGGGTCGATTCCTAGATTATGAGGAGCTTTCAACTCGTTTCTCTATCTTATCTTCAGATTATAGGGGTCGATTCCTAGATTGTGAAGGGTTATGATACTTCATCTAAAGACTGTAGGGGTCGATTCCTAGATTGTGAGGAGCTTTCAACTCGTTTCTCTATCTTATCTTCAGATTATATTGGTCGATGCCTAGATTGTGAAGGGTTATGATACTTCATCTTCTGACTGTAGGGGTCGATTCCTAGATTGTGAAGGGTTATGATACTTCATCTACAGACTGTAGGGGTAGATTCCTAGATTGTGAGGAGCTTTCAACTCGTTTATCTATCTTATCTACAGACTGTAGGGATCGATTCCTAGATTGTGAAGGGTTATGATACTTCATCCATCTACTGTAGGGGTCGATTCCTAGATGATGAGGAGCTTTCAACTCGTTTCTCTATCTTATCTACAGACTGTAGGGGTCGATTCCTAGATTGTGAAGGGTTAAGATACTTCATCCATCTACTGTAGGGGTCGATTCCTAGATTATGAGGAGCTTTCAACTCGTTTCTCTATCTTATCTTTAGATTATAGGGGTCGATTCCTAGATTGTGAAGGGTTATGATACTTCATCCATCTTCCGTAGGGGTCGATTCCTAGTTGATGAGGAGCTTTCAACTCGTTTCTCTAACTTATCTACAGACTGTAGTGGTCGATTTCTAGATTGTGAAGGGTTATGATACTTAATCCATCTACTGTAGGGGTCGATTCCTAGATTGTGAGGAGCTTTCATCTCGTTTCTCTATTTAATCTTCAGATTATCGGGGTCGATTCCTAAATTGTGAAGGGTTATGATACTTCATCTACAGACTGTAGGGGTAGATTCCTAGATTGTGAAGGGTTATGATACTTCATCCATCTTCCGTAGGGGTCGATTCCTAGATTGTGAAGGGTTATGATACTTCATCTACAGACTGTAGGGGTCGATTCCTAGATTGTGAGGAGCTTTCAACTCATTTCTCTATTTAATCTTCAGATTATCGGGGTCGATTCCTAAATTGTGAAGGGTTATGATACTTCATCTACAGACTGTAGGGGTCGATTCCTAGATTGTGAGGAGCTTTCAACTCGTTTCTCTATCTTATCTTCAGATTATAGGGGTCGATTCCTAGATTGTGAAGGGTTATGATACTTCATCCATCTACTGTAGGGGTTGATTCCTAGATTGTGAAGGGTTATGATACTTCATCTACAGACTGTAGGGGTCGATTCCTAGATTGTGAGGGGCTTTCAACTCGTTTCTCTATCTTATCTATAGACTGTAGTGGTCTATTCCTAGATTGTGAAGGGTTATGATACTTAATCTACAGACTGTAGGGGTCGATTCCTAGATTGTGAGGAGCTTTCAACTCGATTCTCTATCTTATCTTCAAATTAAAGGGATCGATTCCTAGATTGTGAAGGGTTATGATACTTCATCCATCTGCTGTAGGGGTCGATTCCTAGATTGTGAAGGGTTATGATACTTCATCCATCTTCCGTAGGGGTCGATTCAAGATTGTGAGGAGCTTTCAACTCGTTTCTCTATCTTATCTTCAGATTATAGGGGTCGATTCCTAGATTGTGAAGGGTTATGATATTTTATGTACAGACTATATTAGACAAAGTCGATTCCTAGATTATGCGAAGGGTTATGATCTTTTATATACAGGATGTAGGGGTCGATCCATAGTGTGTGAAAAGTTATGATATTTTATATACAAACTGCAGCAGTCGATTCCTAGATTTTGAAGGGTTATGATAAAAAGTAACGGGGAAAACTAACAGGGAAAAAGTAAAAGTAAAATCATATAAAGGAACAATAAGAGTTTTGCATTGAATTGAATTAATGTTGATTATCTTGTCATTTACAGCGTTTGCCAACTGAAATGTGTTTTTTGCGGAGTGGGTATAATCTTGCATTTAGGTATTTACCAATTGGTAGATGATTTTAGCACAGTGGGTATATCCCAGGAATGTGTTTGCCAATTACTGAAATATGATTTTAACAGAGTACAGATATCCCAGTAGTTTACCAATTGGAATATGAATCTAACAGATTGACTTATACATTTACAATGAGATATTGAGATGATTAAATCAACTAAAAAATGTGAAAAATGTGTATAAAAGTTGTCAGTGCCCAAGACAACATCGGCAACATGCCTGTGAAGAAAACCAATTCCATCTTCATCTGCATAGACTGCAGTTCCTCATTGGTGTTCCCAGTTGTGCCAAGTCAAATGTTGTACATTGTAGTATGATTTCTTGTCCAGTGAATGATATGTTTCCAATAGGTTGAATAAGAAACCTGTATACCATATGTAAATGATATATTCCTTTGAACAATACCTGTCAATCATGAAGTCAATAAATGTGATATTTGCAGTTGGCTAAATGATTAAAAAAACAGAGATTAAGTTCATATTACTTAGTCAAATACATTGTTGTACCTTTTCATTGTCTATTACATTGTTATATACCAATAACAGAATGAAAAAAAACACAATAAAACTTTTAAGTACTTTTTTCCGAAGACTTTTTTTCCTAGGTAAATTTAGGACTTTTTTCGAACACCCTTGTATATTCCTTGTTAAAGGCGCTGTAGCACGTTTTTTGCAAATTTTATTTTTTCAAAATTCTCATTTATAATGATAGTTAATGTCATTTATATTTACTTTAGAGGGTAAAACATCTTATTACACAAACCAAGTATCCGTAGTGGTAAGAACAGTGTTGCGTATAAAGCCAAAATTGCATGGCGACCATTTTATTGTGAACACAATTTATTATTTCGAATGACAAAAAACGAATCCACTGGCTTTACGAACCATGTACACTCATTTTTTAGATTGATTTTCCGAAGAGGGAAGGGTGTTTTACTGTTGGTGAGATTAATTTTCAATTACATTTCATCGACTTATTTCACGGGAAAAACGTGCTACTGCCCCTTTAATACTACATATCAATTGACAAAGTAATTAAACACATTAACTTTTGTTCTTTTAAACAAGTTAATTCTTTGAACATTCTATATTTTGTCTCATGTACCATGTATAATGCAATTGAAAAGATGTACAAAATTAAGACTACTTCTTTATTCTGCAAAGGCGATGTTTCGATATAGATTCTAATATAATGCTGATGCCACTCAAACAAGTCATGTTAATGACAACTATGTGCAAACATTGCTGATTAGTTAAAACAACAATAGCATGACTTCATACCCATCGCAATGGACGATCCACTGACGATTGGCATTATAGCCAGTGAAAAAGTGTTTTGTTACCAAAAAGCATGCATTGGCAAATGATATAACCAATTTGACATTGTAACTATGGAATTATAAGCGCATGAAATATGTTCTCGAAAAAAGGCATTATATTCCGTGTGGCATTATAAGCAGTGTATATTGTAGTCGTTTGATGCCACATTATAACCCGTCACAATCTAGGACTATGCCGTTATAGTTGGGGGATTCAATATCAAAACAATTCGAAACTTGAGAATTGACCCTTGCAGTCGGTAGATGATAGTATATCATAACCCTTCACAATCTAGGAATCGACACATGTAGTTTGTTGATAAGACAGAAAAATTAGTTGAGAACCCTTCACAATCTAGGAATCGACCCATATAGTCCGTTGATAAGATACATAAACAATTAGTTGAGAACCCTTCACAGTCTAGGAATCGACACCTGTAGTCGTTAGATGAAATATCATACCCTTCACAATCTAAGAATCGACCCATATAGTCCGTTGATAAGATACATAAACAATTAGTTGAGAACCCTTCACAGTCTAGGAATCGACACCTGTAGTCGTTAGATGAAATATCATAACCCTTCACAATCTAGGAATCGACCCATGTAGTATGTTGATAAGACAAAAACACTATTTGAGAACCATTCACAATCTAGGAATCGACCCTTGTAAGCGTTAGATGAAAACTCATAACCCATCACAATCTAGGAATCGACCCTATAGTCGGTAGATAAGATAGAATAAAACTATCTGAGAATCCTTCACAATCTAGGAATCGACCCAAAAGTCGTTAGATGAAATATCATTACCCTTCACAATCTAGGAATCGACCCATGTAGTCTTTTTGTAAGACAGAAAACTATTTGAGAACCCTTCACTATCTAGGAATCGACCCATGTAGTCTGTTGATAAGACCGAAAAACTATTTGAGAACCCTTCACAATCTCGTGATCGACCCCTGTAGTCGTTAGATGAAATATCATAACCCTTCACAATCTAGGAATCGACCCATGTAGTCAGTTCAAAAGATGGAAACACTTGTTTGAGAACTCTTCACAATCTTGGAATCGACCCATGTAGTCGTTAGATGAAATATAATAACCCTTCACAATCTAGGAATCGACCCTATAGTCGGTAGGTAAGAAAGAAAAACTATCTGAGAACCCTTCACAATCTAGGAATCGACCCCTGTAGCCGGTATATACAATATCATAACCCTTCACAATCTAGGAATCGACCCATGTAGTCTGTTTATAAGACAGAAAAACTATTTGAGAACCCTTCACAATCTAGGTATCGACCCATGTAGTCTGTTTATAAGACAGAAAAACTATTTGAGAACCCTTCACAATCTAGGAATCGACCCATGTAGTCTGTTTATAAGACAGAAAAACTATTTGAGAATCCTTCACAATCTAGTAATCGACCCCTGTAGTCGTTAGATGAAATATCATAACCCTTCACAATCTAGGAATCGACCCATGTGTTCAGTTCAAAAGATAGAAACACTTGTTTTAGAACCCTTCACAATCTAGGAATCGACCCATGTAGTCGTTAGATGAAATATCATAACCCTTCACAATCTAGGAATCGACCCAAAAGTCGGTAGATGAGATAGAAAAAAACTGTTTGAGAACCCTTCACAATCTAGGAATCGACTCGTACAGCCTGTTAGACAGCGTTACAAGCATATTCCTAGATTGTGATCATTCTCAGATTGTTAGGGTCGAACAATCTGCAGATTGTTTAAACAATCTAGGAATGGTGAAATATTCCTAGATTGTGGGCTCACAATCTGCAGATTGTTCGAACAATCTGCAGATTGTGATATACCCTAGATGGTTCGTAACAAATGCAATAAAGATAATAAGGTGTACTAAGATGTATACAGTTGTTAATTTCGCTACAATAGCCGTTTTCAGGATTTAAATAGTGTCAATGTGTAAATGTGTATTGTTACTATGAAGAGTATCATATTAAGTCATTACAAAATGCTACAAATGTTTGCAGTGGAGGTGATCTGAGGCAGTCAGTAATAAACAGAACATATCAACAAGAAAGTTCTGGCATTGAAATGTATCTTATTGACATTCCTATGTTAAAATAAAACATGCATTATATATTATTTTCTCAGCAGCTGCACGGACGCCAATAGTATTCTTGATGTTTTCAGATGTTATAAGTATCTTTATTCTTTATAAGTCTAATCATATTAACCACTGTTCCGCTAACACAGATTCAATGGCTCTTCAAATTCCCTTGTCTAATGTCTGTCTAAAAGCTTGGTGATGATAATGTGGTTTTCTAAGAACTCTTTAAAGGGGATTAGATTTAAGCTGATCATTATCAAATGCAAATGATATATGTATATCAAGATGAAAGCATATACTGCTTTAAGGGTAATAATATCAAGAATCTTGGTGCTTCAACCAGAATAATCATGTCTAAAATGACGTTCCTCCCAGATGTATAGCGACAGGTCTTTGATTAGCGACGTTTTATGGACGCCCTGTGTAGTAATGCATTAACGTTATCTAAAATCAAACACTTTGTTGGATAGTTTAATCTCCGATGTATACAATTACACCTCGCCTTATTGGTTTGAAGCTGCAATGTTTTGTCAAATGTGATATTGTTTAAATTTGAAATTGTATTTCCAGGCTTAATAACTTAGGTGATGAATATTTAATGTTCAACGTTTGATTTTTATATCCTATTTTGAAAAAAACAAGGGCTTTTTAATATGTTGAGGTTTAAAGACATCGACTTTATCAAGTAAATAATACGTTCAATATTTAATAGTTTAATATTCCTGTTATTGCCCAATGCAACGAGAAAACGATGGTAGTAACTGACTATCATCTCACTTATTCCAAATGAAATAACATAACAAATGAATTTTTTTTTAAAAACTATGTAAAATTACATAACCTTTTGTGGCCCATTCTCTAGTGTATGAATGAAGTGTGTAGTACTACGGATGTTCAGCCTGGTCAATATTAGCACGCGATTCTCGAGTGTCAAATTAAGGTACAAACTAAATGTTCAAATATCAAGAAGGAACGTACAATTTATGAACATACAAATAAGAAATTTCACAGATTGTCAATTTCTAGATTGGTTTTGAAGAATTCGGTCGTCTTATTAGCGTGGCTCTGCATCAATGGAAATTGAAGGTGGCTTCTAAATAGGGGTACCATTCTTTGGATTTTCAATATTTAGGTAGCTTGAACATTCTTATAAATAATTTATTTTGTATATTTTCTTAATTGTATATTATTTTCTGTGCTTCAAACTACTTCATTTATCATTTCTAACATAACTCTCTAACCACCACAGTTGTTGTGAGTTTTTGGTTGAAAATATATCAAAGTCATGTTTATTTGTTGGGTATATTGTTTCTAGTTAATGTTTTGGAGAAAGTCAATCAATTGATTATTTTAGTATTTTAGTCCCAACCGTATTGAGTATTACATCAAATAAATTAGTTTTCTTGCGTTTTGATCTTAGTCAATCAAACATTTAGTTTAATGTTTATTTCATTGTCCTTGATAAAGTCTCACTAATCTTCTTTAAAAATGGTTTTGAAAATGTCCGTGTATCAGATATCAGGACTGTTTAGACAACATCTCTATAAATTCTCAGCTAAGCTAAGTAAATCCTAAGCAGGGAGATCTATTGCAATCTCATATATAACAGAAATGGAGTACATTTGGTATGATGGCCCTGTTCATAATTATATACATGAAGGAACATTGTTATAGAGCCATAATCACATTGGAATAGGTTATTGGTTTATTGATATTGTATACATGACTTTACTATTACTATTGACCGTAATGAAGCTCTTAATCTTTTTCTTTGAACATAGTTTCACAGTAATAGTCTTTTCTGTGCAACAATGTTATTTAATTACGTCATTAAAGACATTTTTACACAAATAACTATTTTTTTAAACAGAGCGATTATCGAAATGCATGAATATTTCAGTGGCATTTTGATATCATAGAAGCAAACAAGCAACTCTAAATAAGCTCATTGGACTGTATGGAGAAAACTATATATATACAGATATCCTCTATCTTTCTTGGTCATTTTGTCTTAAAACACGTTTTCTCGGTAATATCAGTGGTATTAATTGGGTCATTTAAGACATTTTTACACAAATAACCACATAATAAGTATATAAATGCATCCATATTTGTTGAGTTCTGTGAAGAAAATTAGCAAAGAAGCTTATTTGATTAAATGTAGAAAACTATTTATCAGGATAACGGTGGACACATTGACCTCTTGCAAACAATCAACTGGTCCTCATTATCCGGTCACTGAGTTGAAAAGGATATCTGATAGCTAATTCGTAGTCAGTTCATTATTAGATGGGGTATTAATTGCTGTATCACCATAATTCATATTGATGTTGGCAGATCTCGTTTGGCCGAATACAAAGCTCCATGTCTGTCTGTAATTACCCTCGATGGTCATATATATCTTGTACCTTATTGGTCCATGCTGCATTATATGGTAATCAGTGTGTTTTACGTTTTTCGTGCAGAGATTTGAGTTAATTATTTCTTCATTGTAAATTGGGAAACCTTAATGTGTTTGTTGGGAACCTGTTGCAGGAACGTTTGTGGGTTGCATTGAGACATATGGTGGTCATCGCTACCCTTAGCAAATTGGTTAATACTGTTTGGGCTATGATAAATGTGATCGACAATTTGCGTGACTTACTATTAAAAAATGTTCATTTGTCAGACCGCTTACTATATAAACAATACTGGTTTCATATGTAATGTATCAAGATGTAAGAGTTAGTAAGAGTTAAAAAAACGGTTCTTTGTGAATATCAAATACAACAATGCAACATTTCAAATGTAGAGATCTGTTCATAATTGGTCTTTATGAAATACTAGTAATGGAGTAGTAGACGAGTAATACATGAAGCTAAAGAAACGTTCTGACACATGATGACTATATTTCATCTAAACTGGTGCGGTCAGGTCAGCAGGCATGTATTTGGAAACACTAACTTATGTTCAGGATTCATTTAGTCATTTTATTTTAAAGGTACTATCCATTTCCAAAACAGTTGGTTTCTTACATAAATAGGTCCTTAAGCTCTGTCGAAAAATGAACTTTACATTAGAGGTCTGTATATCACAATGTTTATACCTACATTAGGAACTCCAACTACAGAGTAACCATAGTCACTAAATAGACATACGCAATACAGGAGATCATGTTCATAAACTATTGTTAGCTACATACCAATACTCTGAAGAGCGAATGAGTGTCATGTTGGTAACACTAATGATTGGTGGTATTATGCAATACTATCTATCAATGTGTATGAGAATTGACTTAGAAAACACTAGACATCATTGATTTTAAAATTTGGTCTTAAGCTGTTTAGTAACTTGCCGTCTTCTCAAAAATAGTTGATGAATTTTAGCCCCTTAGAAATTATTAACACATCGTTAACAGCCTGTGGAGGAGACCACAGTGTCATATTTATACCGTAGTATTAAACTTGTGCAATAATGCTCCACATATTACATTACACGTATGTACAGTTTTGACGTCACATTGTTGGCTGTAAGGATTGTCATCATACTGTTGGTTATTTCGCTTGTCTAAAATGAGCTAGTAATAAACACCACTTAACTCCCTTAAGGGTAATACAATTTAAGTGAATAATATGTCGCTTAATAACAATTGTATTAAATTGAATTTATCCTCAATTAATAACAATCAATGTGTATACTTTGATATGATATCGTTACTCTATAATGAGTGGTTTTTTTCTGAAGGCTTACGTCAGTTTTTGTAGTTAACCAAACACATATGTCCTAACATTTGTTCACTGTTTCTACATAGCGAAAATGTTTTTGATAATATAAAATAAATAAGCCATAGGCAACTCAGCCATATAAAAAATTGCAAAAGTTGCTGATATAGTTACTGTAAAATGTAAGACATGTATAAATGACGCATATGAAGCAAAACACATAAGACAAGCTACATAGAGTGCATATACACTTAACTGAAATTAACTGACTCGTTTTTAAATCAGTTTTGATGTTTTGGGCTTTTCACTGATGGGTTTGACTTCACGTTTATTGGCTTGAACTAGGTTAATTACCAGGACTGTTCATGTAAAGGTCTATTAAATTCAGGCTTGCCATAAAGTCGAGTGTTTTGAAATACTCAAGTTTTAGCACCTTCGAGTGTTCACTCTGTTGAGAGAATAATACCCTTTAAAGTAAATTCTTGTTATATGTTTTCCCATGACACATAATATGTTTGTCTCCTCAATCCACGAATGATCAATTGCTCTACCTCACAGGATCAATGCAAAACATCTACTTTGGTAATTATATCATTATTTCTTTGTTTTCTGTTTTTAAGATTTCCGTAACACAAGCTCAGAGATAATACTGTCCTATTGTTATTGCTCGGTGTGGGCAATAAAGGTGATGTTTATCTGATTCAAGTCTTGACTCAAGCATCATCAGATCTGTCCACCTCAAGATGAGGAATGGTAATAAATTCATCAATATCCGAGGCAATAACGAGAGCTAGAGACTGACCACAAATAAGCCCATTGATAATCAGTTCAGTTGACTGACCGATTCTAGTGATCCTTCCATCAACAAGATTCTGCCAACTTTCATGTGTTTTTGCAATTTGGAAAATTAAAGAAATCATGCCTTATTGATGTAGATTAACACAAATACATGAGAATAATTGTTAGTTAACTTTGTTTACAACACAGGACGAAAAGTGGTGGAATCCGCTTGCCGGATTCTTCCGGATTCCTCAGGATCCGCCAATATTTGGTGGAATCCGGAGGATCTGGCAAATGGATTCCACCACTTTTTGTCCTGTGCAAGACAGCTAGTTGCATCATGATTGATCTTTGGCAGGTATTTAAGCAACACACGCATACGCATTTAATAATTTGACAAATCACTATGTATTTAACCTATTAAAATCGAGGAACATTTTCCCACCAAATCGAATATATATTCGAGACATAGTGTAGTTTCTCAGTTGTTGAATACACTACTTATTCTAACTCTCTGTTAACTTAAACCACATTTTATATTTAGAACATTAAAACCGAGCCATTACTGAAAACGTTGAATTTGAAAAGAATGATAGAATTGAAAAGGTTCACATTTTACAAGATGAAATGGGCTCAAATACATGTGTATGTATATCTTTAAATACCTCTTATATTCTGATAAAATATAGAAATTACATGTAGGTGAACAAGAGCAGCATATTTCGTGAGATAGCCGGGAAGAATCTAGAGTGATTACAGAAAATATAACTGTGCTTTTGATCATGTAAAATCAATACTACACTCTCAGATATTTCATCAGCTACTTCAGTTTTCACACAGGATAAGGTCGCTTTCTAGAGAGTAGGATCTTCAGGATCATGCTTATCCATATACTATGGATGGTTTGTTTGAAGTTACCAAATGGATTTGTATATGTTAGACAAAATGAATTTTAAATACGATGAGAAGGCTGGAGTGTTAATTATATGTGCATGAATTGTAAGTATGAGTAACAGATTTCACAGTGAAATTTATTACTGTAATATTTTAATATAATTTTCCAAAGCATTATGGAATACGTCTCCCAAAAGTATACTTAAAATAAGAAAACCAAATTCATACATAAAGCGTCTCCTGAATTGATCAATATATTGTTTTGGTTTCGTTCTTTAATCATGCTAAATATCAACCCAAATTGTCTAAAAGAAAGCCATTATGTTGTAGTTCGTATTATCCAAAGTAATATTGTAGAACGGTAGCGGATTGTGCAGGATGTATACGTTTCAAATATTTCACTTGCACTGTTAATCAATGAGAGAAAACTATACCTTAGCTAATACCCGTGGGAGAAGCCTGATGGAGTGTTCAGACACATTAACGCTAGAAGAGCAGTGTTGCTACCACCTCTGCAGCAAACGTCAGTTGTAATAAACTACTTTTGCTCCACGCATCCTAAATGTTGAATAGTTGATGAAGTATCAACACCTGATGCAGTAAATTGCACATAAATGTAAATACCTTTGACATATTACTTATACATGAATGCAGTCATAGTATAATATCCCAGTCAATATGTGAGTTGAACCAAAATTGACAAGTCCTAGATATTCACTGAATTCTTATTAAAATTCGGGTAAACGTAATTGGAAGAACACAATTTTACTTGCAACTGTCTACAATATCATGATTTTTATTTTCACTTACTTTTGCGTTTTTTTCATTTCCTTTGATTCACAAAGTATGTTAAATAGTTGATGAAGTATAAGGAACTCATGCAGTAAATTGATGTAAATAAATGTTAATATGTTTGACCTACTTATATTACAAGTCATTCCAATATTAGTGGCCTATTAAATCTATCCTAGTTTAATATGTATTTACAGTATGGCCAAATTATTATTAATTATAAATTCTCACATGCTATGCTTTTCAAAAATAAAAAAGGCTCCTCTCATAGTCGAGATTCAGCCATCTACACTGAGAATGGTAATCGTATATAAAAATTTCAAGATAATATGGTGGAACAACTTTAAAACAACTTCAAGATCATGAACATATTAGAGTAAAACAAACCATGCATAAAACAAAACTATTATATTTTTTAAAATTACGGTTAAATGAAGTGATTACTTAGTTCATGGGTAAAAATAAATCGGTATTATATATGACAGGAGATATGTTCGGTCTAGTTGCTTTCATATGACAAACAATCTACATGAATTTAAAATCGAGATAGTTGTTTACAGCTATCTAAAACATACCTACTGCAACTGAATAAAGTGCCAACCACCATTTTACCACCTGAAAGTCCTTACGGAAAGATGAACATTATAAAAAATAAAATAAATCTGATTTCCTCATCTACCAGCTGAGTACACCTGTCAGGTTATAAAGGAATTTTCCAGATCATTGTCAGTATTATCGTTATTTTTGTTTTTCTTAAAGTGATCAAGTTATCAATATTGCCTGTCATTAACAGTTTATACAATGACAATAGAAATAGCAAACTCTTTCAGGATAATAGCATTTTTTTTTCAACTATCAACTAATATATGTTAAATATAATGTAAAGGCGCTGTAGCACGTTTTTTGCAAAATTTAATTTTTCAAATTTCCTATTAATAATGATAGTTAATGTCATTTAAATTAACTTTAGAGGGTAAAACATCTTATTACACAAACCAATTATCTGTAGTGGTAATAACTTTGTTGCGTATAAAGCAAAACTTGCATGGCGGCCATTTTATTGTGAACACAATTTATTATTTTGTATTACAAAAACGATTCCCATGGCTTTACCGAAACATGTACACTAATTTTAAACTTTATTTTCCGAAGAGAGAATGATGGTTTACTGTTGGTGAAATTATTTTTCAAATACATTTCATCAACTTTTTTGAGTGAAAAAACGTGCTACTGCCCCTTAAATTGTGAGATTTAATAGAATCTTCGTCATAAAACATCAACTTTAGATGATATGACAACAACTGGAGATGTTTATTGATCGTTCTATATTGTTAGAGTTCTAGCTTCTATCCTAATTCATCAAGTTCTGATGAAGGTTACTCAGTTAACTGCGACTTGTGATTACCTATTATGCTTCAAGCAGTATAAAATGTCTTCTGCCGTTGATTGCTTAGCAATATTCTTTTCAATTTCATCTTGATTCAGGTTATTCAATAACAACGCGTGCCTTTGACACATTCCCTGGACTGTTTATTGACTTGGACTTGAATGACTCCTCTTAGAGGCTTTATTCGTTTGGTTGAGATATCGTATCTATATTGATATTAATTCCCCATACGGGTCTGCACTAGACACCCGGAGCTCTTTTCACAAAACAACCCTTACTACAACTTCCAAACGCAAGGCATAACTCTTGCCAGTCTGCATTACTGGCTGATTAATGGAGACTGGCGAGAGTTATGCCTTGCATTGGGAAGTTGCCCTTACTAAGGTTTACAATAACTCCTATTTTTTAATGTTATACAAAATTTACCTTAGTTACCATTACCTACGATCACCATAGTGCTCTGTGAAGGAAGGGAACATCGGTTCTCTAAGTTCACAGGACAAAAAGGGGTGTAATCCATTTGCTGGATTTTCTGGATTCTCCAAAATATTGGCTGTTCTGACAGAAAGGATCTGGCAAGCGAATTCCACCACTTTTTTCACTGTGTTTGAGTAATATATTGAGTGTTATATTAAAACATTATTATAGAATTATGAAGTTTTCTCAAATTTGAATTTGAAGAAATAGTTGGGTATCATTTCCATATCCTTCCTCAACGTGATGTTCAATCAATGTGTTTTCAACATCTGTCTGTTCAACGAGTTTTGCATTGAGGGATACAAGTTAAGAAGAGTGTATATCATTATACGATACATAACTCGTTCCCTTTTCATATCAAGTTTATGTCCCGAGTGAAATATAAACATGATACAAAAGAGTTATGCATCCTGTTTATTACCAACTTGTATTTCATACATATTATTGTGTTTTAAACTATATGTGTGTTGTCCCTATAAAGGAGCGGAACAGCCGAGTAATATCAACACTGTCACAGCATCTAAGTTAATAATATTGCGACATTAAATATTCACACTTTCAAAAACAAACCATTCTATAACCCATGATGTTCGATATGGAGAAACCAATTGCACTGGTCATCCTGAATGAGCGTACGCAATATCAAATGAGAAAGAAATGAGAGTTATCCGTCCTTTAAATAACGTCATGTCATGGCGGCCGTCATTCTCATGTTTCTCAACGTTGATATATGTAAACAGTTAACAAGTCAATCAACTTTTTTTAATGTGAATTGTAGGTGTCCTTCACCGTTTAACTGCCTTGTCATCCGGTTATTTTCGTCTTTTGAGTATAAAGTCACTGTGTATCCTTACGAACGTTGTTTCCCTCTAGAGACTGAATATAGTGAGAGCAAAAACTTTCCTGCATTCTTCCCTTTGTGCTCATTAGTTATGCTCTAGTTATGATGTATTTGTTAGTTATTCATTAAATTCAACAATTGTGTTGAGTACGATTTCATGAATTAACTGATGAATGATTTATATTTTAGGACAAATAAGTGTTGTCGTAAATTGTAATTTCATGAATGAATTTACGTTCCTTTTATGAATGTATAAAATAGTCCTTTTACAAAGTACCAAGAGGGTAATAATACACATCCTTTGCTTACAAATGATCAATAACGAATGTGTTATACCTTTATACTTGTGTTATCTATATGTGTATATTTGTCAGACAATCTATGAAAATGAAACTGCCATAACTGCGCTAGAATCGCCATTGGAATCGCAATTGATAGGACCATGCAATTTAGTTTTATTTATATATGCACCTAGAAACTAGAATCACTAACAAGCCTTTTCGTGCACGACTTAGAAGTGTGTTTATATAATATTATGTGGAATCATTGTTGATGTGTTTTGCATGTTATTAAAACTTCAAAGGTATCATCACAGTGAGTGCAGTCTTAACTTGGTTAATTCTAGTAGCGACTGCAATCACTAATTACAGGCGATCAAACTTAAAATTTTGTAATATGAGAAAACATGCATTTAATTGGCGCGCGTTCCATGTTGTTGTTATTGAAGATGTCTTAATGCAAACATGTATTTTGTTTTGAAAGTGAGTTTAAAAGTATCTATTCAAGGTACATAGAAATCAGATTCCACATGTATCAACAGTTGAATATGTTAACACCTGCTCACTACGTCATTTTGATATTTGATGTGAATGTATTATAAATTACGCGTATATGTGCTATGGGTGGTATTGAAGTTGACGAGAAGAATCCTTTATATTTCACAAACATAGTATGATATACCATATACGTATACTTTTTATGATTAAGTAACAACTACATTATGTGTGTTGTTCTCAGTGAACCTGATGAGGTAATGAGCATTTACTCTGAAACGTCGTGTATCTACACTATGTGGAAGTTATCCAGAGAATATTGTTTTCTTATGTATTCAATTTCTAAATACTCCTCAAAAATGTTATTTGTCATATTTCAATGTGCAGCCAAAAGTAATGTATAACAACTGACGTTTGCTGCAAAAGAAGTAGAATTGCTGAGTATGAAGCCTTTATCAAACTTCCCAAGGGTTTAGGTCGAAGTCTAATTTCTTTACGTTATTTAAGCAGTAATGAGTGGCACAATCACTTCTATGTAAACCTGTTTTTCACAAAAAGAATCGGGATTTCATTTCTGCTAATGATGATGAGCAAAGTGATTTTTCGAAATTACCACGTTATTTTTATGAATTTGTGTTCCAATTGATTAATTCTAATTGACTCCGATGAAAATGCAAATTGGTTGTTCACTATTTCACAATCAAATTGACGCCAACGAACTAATTGCTTAAAATTGATTTAATATCTTCTGAATATTTCTCAGATGATTTTGAGAGTGATTTATTGCAATGCTTCTACATGAAATGCAAAGAGGTGGGTTAATGTTTACGGTGTAGCATATGGTCATGTGATGTCTATTTTTCAATTTTTTAAAGTTTATTCAAGGTTTCAAATCACTCGAAATACATGTAACATGTGTGAAAATAATCTTAATAATAATAATTTTAAACTTTACAGTTATTCCGATTATTCTACAAAAAAACTATCAGACAAACCTTATGAAATAAATGACAACTAACCTTATTCATAATAGCAACATGTATGTAGGCTCTTTTTCTCTGCTTTATTCACTGCTATCGAAATTATACAGAGAGAATCAACAATTCAAAGTATCTGAACAATGAATAAAATATTTGTAAGGCCTGCTTTCAATTCAATTACTTTCAAACATTGCAAAATATTATTTGTAAACGCACATACATTACATCAATGCTGTGAATATTTCCTTGCACAGAAGAAAATATTGTATAAACAAAATAAATTAAATGAATATCAAATATAATATACATTTTATATTTGTATTTGATACTAGGCACAAAAAAACTGATGATTTCATGGCAATTTAATGGATAACTTCTTTGTTTCATATTAATATCAGACCAAAAAGAAAATGCTCTGTTAAACCGTTTCATATGTGAATAGTAATGAGTGAAAGAACATATTAAATATAAAAATGACAAATGTTCTCAAAAACACCCCTCCATCAACTTTTGGAATGTAATTGGAGATTGAAATTAATGCACGCTTGATCTCCAAGATAATTTGCTTTTGGCTTATGCAAATTTGAAGTGAAAGTAGAAATGTAACATAACAAATGATCAAATAACAAAGAATTGTTCAATAATTAATGTCAGTGTTAAATGGTAACATGGAAAACGTGGCCACATCTCACAAAGTGAAATGACAATAGTGGATGAGAAACAAGGGTTGCCCTCGTGTTCTGTTTAATTATTTACTTGTATTTACGTGGCAGACCTTTAAAACGAGACAAGATGTGTGAATTATTTCACTCATGGACATGGATTCGTGCCTAGATTTATTTGTGGGTATAATTTACTATATATACCTAATTCATACTTAACAATGGTATTCAACTGCAAGAAATTATAATAAAGTAGAAGTAATGGCTATTACTATGGATTTTACTGTATTGAAATTCAGTTAGTCATGCCCTTACAACTTTCTGATGACGTTAAATATTTTCAGAAGATGTGTGGCAAGACTTCTTGTTGGTTCCAGTTCAAAGTAATTACATTAACAGAAATAAAGTATCTGAAGGGACATCAACCACCGTCAGGATCAATGCTTATTTGATCATATAAGAAATTCGGGGTTTAGAATATAAATTGGCACTATTGTATCCATGTGAGTAAACATTTTGTTATGCTGAGCTAAGGTATCCTACTGTGTTTACTGCCTTAATGTTTTTTTTTTATCTTTGACATGATCACTAGAGGAACAATGTTCTAATACTTGTCATATCATTGGCACGATCACTCCCAAGGGTCATACCAAAATCGTCACATTTCTCCTGTGGTTTCAGATTTGATTTCCTTATTCTTAAATGAAATAAACATGGTATACATTAATCAATATTTGTACATAGAAAGTTAATCATAATACATACACATATCTGAATAAAGTTAACTACGGGAACCTATTCCAAATTCTAAGTAGTAAACATTTACCATGTTTGCAAATAAAATGCATTGGTAACTATACAACCATATATGCAATTTAAGTATAAAGAATAGTGTTTGACTATTTCATGTGAGATTATTAGTGGATAAATGAAAGGTCATGTGTACTGTAGGAACGACCAAGATAACTAATCATATTGCAATGTCAAAGGTTGCAAAAAACACCTTGACAAGAAAGTAATCACAGTCTTTGAACTAACAGCCAAACAAATTAGAAGCAGGGGTCCCTAGACAATAAATCGGACCAAAATAGTAGAACAACATTATTCAGTTGTTCAAAATAACCCAATAGCTATCTCATATGTGGTGACACACATAATTCAAGTACTCATTTCAGAAGTACACATAACCTGAAACGTGAATGTAAAATACATGGTACGTGCTGCATATATTATTGTGACACGTGTAGTTTAGACTCTTTTACAGCTTGATGTATATTCTTATGATTCGTTTCGAAAAATGATGATGCACTGAGAAGACCTATTGTTATTATCCTGTTTCTTCATTATCATTCTTTGTACTTTTTTTGTCCAGAGCTTTCTGAAGTAACCACTGGGCCGATTCACGTGATATTTTCAGGGATGATAGCCTGTGACCCAGTGTAGATAATAACGAGCCACTTTTTGGATTTTCGTGAGTTATCCCCCTTTGAAGTCAAAACTGTAAACCCTCATAGCTCGATGACTAATGTATTTTCTCAAAACTTTCACCAAATGTGGGCAACAACATTCCCCATCGAAAAAGCGTATAGCGATTTTCGGCGGTAATAACAGATTTTTTGCTATTTCGACTTTCATGGTTATTAGGATACGCATTTAAGAAAACCTACTCCCCTTTCAAATCTTTGATTAAAGTTAAATGTGATAGCTTATTTTTAAGATAAATGAATTCCGCAGAGGGTTGTAGAAGATGTTCATCCTAGAATTTCAATAATCCTTCATTGAAGATGGTCATTTTTAAAAAGACCGAATTTCGGCCTCATGCTTAAAGGGGCATACGATATATCGAATATATTTAAAGGAATCTGATCCAGATACATTACTTAACATTTCTATGACAGATCTATATGATGTAAAAGTTGATAGTCCGGCCACAATTATCACACTTGTTAAAATGTATGAAATTTCGTGATTTTGAGAACTTTTGAGGGGCATATTTTTCGAAGATTTTTCTATATTAAACAACTAAAGATACCAACATGTTTAATAGCTCATTTTGAAGTAGAAGTATTATTATATTAAGGGCGACAAATTTCAAGCATGTATATGGCATAGTTTACGTGTGACAACCCATCGAAGATTGTCATTTTTCAAAAATCGCCATTTTCAGCCAATTTCAAAGGGTCATAGCTGCTTAACTAATTAAGATATTGAAAACTTGTTTGCACCTACGTTTGCACACGTCAAAGAACAACAACTTTTATGTGTACCCTTTCATCAACAAGTTGATGGTTTAGCTCCTAACATCGCAAACGTTGTCTAGTGGTCCACATTTAAGCATTTTTTAGTATTTTCTTGAATATTCAGAAGAATATAACACATTACTTATGTATGCAATAAATGGAAATTAAAGCACAATATCATATTGCAATATGTTGCAAGTTAGTACGAAAATATTAACCATTTTGTCCTAATCGTGAGATAGGTCATGTAGGGGTCCATTAATAAGTGATTGTTCCATTTTCAGAGGGTCATTGTCTATGGACAATTTTTAAAAAAAAAACTACTGAAGTTAGGGACATGATTGATAGCTTGTTTTAAAGCAGAGAAACTGATGAATAACCGAGAGTCAAACATAGAGTTCAAGGTCAAGCAGAAGTCTTGAAGACCTAAGTATTGCATGTGGCAATCCTAGTTTATATATGTTGTTATAAGACAGCAATATTTGCAGTCATTGAAATATAATACCCCAATATTGTGGAGTAACATCTCATAAACAAGCAATATTACTGAAAGTGGGTTAAAATTTGCGTTAACTCTGAGAAAAAATAAATCGGGTATGCAGCCTATTGCAATAGATTCCACATTTCTTTGAACTACACGTGCATAAGGGCTCTCTCAATGTTAACCAGCTTCATGTACTCATTTTCCTCTGAATAGGAAATGGGTCACTGAAACAAAAATATCCTGCATTACTGTTTTTATCCAGTACTGCCGGTACATTAGCCAATGTGTAAAAACGCTTTTTTTTACAGACCTCGACCTTGGGTTAATGATTCACGTATGCAAGGGTTCATCGAACTTAAACACACCAGTCTCACTTAGTTGCTATAATATATCAGCAATGATATATCCAAGAGGATTTTCAGTCACCTTTATCCCATTTCGTCGCCGCTAATGGCTGCAATACTGCCGAAGCGGCGTTAAGCAATAATTCACTCACTCACTCACTCACTTTCCCATTTCAGAAACATGCTAAAGCTCTCACATCGTTCCAGAATGTTGTACTAGTCGAACCTAACTTTGATTAAGAGTTTGTATCTGAAACGAGGTTGGATGGTCGAAATGAATAACCATTGCTTCCCCTGGCAAACCACAAAATGAGATTATTCACTTGAACCTGAATAACGTCTCTAGGATTCTTCAGAAGTGTGGTTGACCAATGTTATTGAAACTGATGTGGAAGAGTCATTGATGTCTACATAGAGTAGAGACGTCAACCTACAACCTCCTTCCCTCTATTTCTATAGAACCACCTTTGTGTCTTGTCTTGATTAGATTCTTGTCATGAGATTTGACCAATTTTGTTCGAGTTCAGCATCAGAGATCCTGGATGCCATTCATTAATATTTAGATTGAGAGTTATATTGGGCTTCCATTGCAATATTCTCTGGGTGACACTTTAATGTATATTCTGTGCCATCCCTGTAAGTCAAACATATCAGTACAAACAAGTCCATAGGCACTATGTCCCATATATTTGAGTACGTATATTTGTTAAAAAATAATCCCCATTTGAATACTTACATGTACTCCTGTCATGACAATCCCTGCTTAGTATTTACACTTAAAACTTCAAGTGTTTTAGTGTGTGCATTTCACAAGTAACAAGCATTACAAAGAGGGTTTTATTGGGCTGCTTTGTGGAAATCAAAGTCGAGGGGTTATTCCTGTTCTCATTTGACATATATGTATATGTTATGATGACATTATAAGAAAACATTCCAGTTGAAACATATCACTGAGGGTAATACTCGATGACTTAAGACACTTTTACAATGTATAGCAGACATTCATTTAAAACATGAAAATGAGTATGGACGGTTTTATCTATTTTATCTACTGATTAGGTTCCAGACGAGTTTCAAATAAAAGGAAATCTAAAGAAATCGAATGATCGGGGTCAGTCAAATAACTGCAAGTACACGTTCAAAGGTTCCCGTGGTGCTACAAGGGGATGCCAATTGTTGAACAAATGGACTGATTACTTGCTGTCTTCAGAGCCTAATTAAATTGAAAACACATTTTGCTATAGAACAATTTAACAATTTCATGAAGTGTTAATAGTGTTGTCTCACATTTTAACTTATTAACTTATCATTGGACAAAGCGTGGATCAAAGAGCAATGCAATCGTAGAAACGACTTGAGTCATGAATGGAGCAGTCAATGAAAAGCAGATTCGTTAAAAAGAATCCAATGTAAACACGATAGAATGACGTTCTCGCCATGGATTAATCATCAATGATTGTTGTCCCGAGATATAAAGAATGAACACTTGATTTTGTAATCTTAATGACTGGGCATCAGGTGGCGACAGGCAATTAAACAATTTTATTGGTCAAAATCCATTAGCAAGTTACTTTGTAGTATATACTCAATATTGTTGAGAACATACAAGGAATCAAATAAAAAAAACTTGTTTGAAAGAAGTAATGCATGAATAGCATCTCAGCATAATACGTGTTATTAAAATCCTTGATCAAAAGATAAAAATGGCTGTTTGACATTTATAGTAAAGTATAATATCATCTTTAAGTTCAAAATGTCATGTGGAGGTAGATGCAGAATGATGTCATTAAAACGATTTCAAGAAAAAATATTCAAACTTTGGAAATATTCAGAAATGTCATTATTGTTAACCATATTTCCTTTATGCCATTTATGTATGCTTAAATAGTTCAACGTTGTTTCACTTTAATGAACAACGTTAGATAATTTTGGCTCAGTGATAACTTTATCTGGTTTTTCACATTTAAATTAGGCCATCAACTTCAACTAATTCTTGAATGAACCTATGTGTCTAAATTATTGCATAGCTTAATTGTATTCAAATTTGTATATGAAAATGGAATAAACCATATTGAGTACAAAAATGACGAATTATTTAATACGATAACAAACTTTCAACGTTCTTAGTATTTAAACTAGTCAATATCTTCACACTGTCTCGAACAGTACATGGCTAATTGTTTGAATCAAACAGGATAATCTCAGAGGATACATTTCTTATACAGGGGAACACTTTATGCATTTGGTATTGAGTGACAAATCCCATGATGCCTGTGAATGCTTGCATGAACCACTCACAGTATGTATTATACCAATTACACGGATAAGCATTGTCATGATTACACATAAAGTAATATGAATATTGATTATTTAGTTGTATACATATTTATTAATACAATAATAAAGATGATTCACCCATGGATAAAATTATCACCAATTAACAAAATCTGAATTCAGAAATGACATAATAGTAACATAAACGCAGGTGGTTATAAGATTTTCACAATTTGTATTTTCATTGTAGAAAAAGACAGCATAAACGATTTCGGATGATTGATTAAATCACTTCTTATCTGTAGTATGGTTAATAATATATTAAAAAAAAAACCGATTGATAATGAACTTTAATTTATAATGTCATCTTAATCTGTATATTCTTCAGGCATAACTTTGATGTGATTTCTAACGAACACTTGGTTTTTTTTGGCTGTGAAATACACCATGTCTTGATCATATACATTTGCATAGTGTTTAACATCAAGCTTTATATCAAAAGTCAAAAGCTGTCTAAAGACGATGACATAGACAATTATTATGCGCTAACGCTTCCCTTACTTTATTTTACGCTACATTGCAAGATTACTGAAGAACGTATTTGAATCATTTAGTGTTTTAAGAATTCTGGTTTCCTATTCAACAAAAAAAGGTATTCAAGACTTATATGTTTGTTATCATTACTGTAAAGACATTAAATTTTGTGTTAGCCAATATCATAAAGGAATAGTTGAGTAACTTGATACCTGATACAAGCAGTAAGTTATCGATTGACATATCGTTACAATAATTGCCGTGGACATTGTTGACTCTATTACCATATTTCTTCTAGAGGTTGACAGATCGCGTTAGGCTGATGTTAATCTGCATTTAAAAGGGGATGAGAATCGATAATAATCCTCCTTTTAGAACACATTCGAATGCCATGATCAATGTGTGTGTCCGGGTATCCACTTGCATACTACAAGTTCTGGCTATACTTCTTATTTTTGTTATGTTTTTACAGCGGGGTGACACATAACTTCTATTGTAACAAAGATCATGCCAGAATATTTCTTTCAAGAACTTGTAAAATAAAATTCTTTTCAGGTATTGTTAAACCGACCTGATTTATACGCAATTAAATTGAAAAACATTTGATTATATTAACAAACACGCTGCTATCCATTTAAATATATGAATATGACAATAGTACCATTACTCGTTCAGCATAGTACCATCCATGGTTCGCGAGTTCTAGCCGATGCATAGGTACATAGGGTTGCGGGGTTTCTCCCTGCCATAATACTAGAAGCCGTGATAAAATTGAAATACTCTGAAAGCCGCGGTTAAACCCTAATTCACCTCACCTACAGTATATTATCTGAAGGACACTTACACTGATTGGCAGTTTACAATTAGGGCTTATGTCACATGGCGTTAAACCCCAACTCACCTCACCTCACCATTACTCTATCAAAATTGGAATAACTAATAGCCAAGAACGAGCTCATTTCTTGTTGTAAGACAATAGTCTTATATTACCACTGCATGTAGGACTACACCTGCACTAGAGCTGGACATCGTCACTGAAATATCAACAGCATTTGAATTAATCCTTTAAGATTCTCTGGCGGCCCTTACAGAGAACCGAAGCTTATACACGCTATCATTGTATAATATATATCTCTATAAATAGCTATAGAAACAAAATGAAGAGACACAGGTCACTATGAGTTTACATTTGAATACAACGGTTCTTTTGTTTGATTTTGCTATTTTACTAGCCCTAATACGATAGCAAAATGATAGAAAAGCAGCATACAAGCACATGTAGACTCAATACTTGTTCATTAACAGTCGCTGTCAGTTGGAAATGTCAATTGACAAAAGCCTATCTTGGCTGTTGGGTCAAAATTACTGAAGGTTTAGTCGGTATCAAAATAGTCAATCAATGTGAAGTGTAGAACACTATTCAATATTCAAGTAAATGTATTCGATGACTTATTCAATATATGGACCTGATTTGAGGATTTCCTATATAATTGCATATTGTCACATATGTATGTATTCAATTAATGTAACCGCAATGAGAAAGACAATTATACATACCATTTTAAATATTATATTTTACTTAGTTACTTCGTAAATATTCATGACACCTAAAACATTATATATTGGAAATATTATTAATCACTAAACCCGCACTCCAGCGTATATGTTCATATATAGAATAGTTCAAAGTTCTGTCAGTGGTAACTCATATAGAGATAAACATAAGTGAGAAAAGGACTTAATTCAATCAATAGCTAAAAATGAATGGACCGAAATAAATTATTCACCTTTTTCATCACATCTTGGCACAAAACAAATTTGGTTTCAATATTCGATCATACACAGAATTCTTCCATTGAAGTACCTTCTATTTAAAATGAAATTGAAAGACACAAACAAAAGATTGACACGCTGCAACTTCGGTGAAAGTATGGAAATGCCAGGTCCAAAAACAATCGCCTCTACGGTTTAAAAAAAAAAATAATTCAATCTAGCTTGCAGTTGCTCTGTTTCAATATTTGTACTATTTATATTGTAAAATGCTGTTTTATGGATGAAACTTGTTATATATGTCTATGTTTCTGAAAAAGAAACAAAAATTATGAAAAAAGTATCATGTTCATAGCCATATAAAATAACACAATTTTAAATGACTGAGTTTTGTAATTATACAATAATGGTTCACGGAGTGAATGTAAATGTAACTATCAAACATTACCAGTATATCCATAGCAATAAATTCGATAAGTTACGTTTTATCATCAATGTAAGTCAATAATAGATATTGATCAATGACCTGCTTTAAATAAGAAAAATGAAGAGAAGTTATTAAAGGAACAGTCATAATTCAATATTCCTTTAATGTGTCTTGAGGCTGCGTTAACAGTAACTGAAATATATTTGATAAAGACGTTTACATAAAATGGACCATTTACCGAAGTGAATTTATGTGTCTGGCGAGCTGACACTGAGAGTATATCAGACCACATTTGATTACACAATTGACAGTTCGAGGTTAATACAGTGCTTCTAAATGCATTGAAGTGTTCAATCAAAAGAATTAATCATGCCGCCTTAACTTAAATGTACAATCTATGCGGAACATCTCTTAGATACTTGACATTCATTTATGATCTTATATCATGTTTTATATGTGAACCATGTTTGGAGGATGTATCATGGATAGTTTGGGAGATATGCTTCGAGCAAAATGACTCACAAGTCATGTTTTCATTAGGCATTACCTCAACAAGTTCATCTAGGGATCAAGGTTGACATGTGTATTAGGTTTGGTGAAGGTAACATATGGATTAATTTAAACGCACTTGAAAACTTCCCAAATCCTTCTCGTTTGAAATGATTCAAAACACCCTGTGTATTTCTGAAGCGTGTTAAACATTTCGTTTGATGTTTAAAGCGCAGAGAGATACCATTTAAGATCACCTCGATGATGAATGGCATGCAATTGCATTAGCAAATACAGATTTTATTGAACACAACTTCGCAATGACTTTCGGAGTGCATGTCAAAACATCTTTTGAGTTTTAAGTAATGTTTGAATGCCTCATGAGATCACACGTTCTGAAGGCGTGTTACATACAAGTGTCATTCATTTGCATATACTCGTTGTTAATAAGATTTGAAACTTTGATTAAAATTGATGTTGCAAAAAGACATATCAGTAAAGCATTCTTTGGAGATGGACCACCGGAATCTACTCACGATGCCATTACAATCAAAGTGAAATGAAAGCTATTTTTATGTTATTGCTCCTTTATACCTAAAGATGAAAACATCCCGAGACATAAGCATAAATGTATGTGAATAACTGGTCTGTGATGAAACTGAATATATTCTGTTAATAAATGTATAAATGATCATTGATATTAACAATATATTTCAATCCAGTACTTGCGCACTCGTGATCACCCCTCTCATCAATGTATGTAAAGTGTCTCATAGTTCCCCCCCGTGGGGTGCCCGGGTTAGAATAGGCCCTCAGTTCCTCCTGCTTGTCGTAAGAGGCGACTTAAAGGGGGCAGTCTGTTTGCCGTGGACTGCGACCTGTAAGGGTGGAGGAAGGATGCCTGGTGGTTGAGGTTCGGTGTAGCAGAATGCTTCCACTGACCAATACACTGCTTTGGCCCCGACTTCATCTAGACAGGTGGCCAGATTGGTCCGGTCTGGTCAATCGGCTGGTCATGCCAAGCACTTGGTTGCGCACATCTTTGCTATCCTTCTCCTTACGCTGCTACCTCTCTTTACAATTATTTTCTTTACTTTCTTGGTGCTCTCTTGCATACCTTCACCACCTTTCCACAATGCTTTCTTTCCTTCCTGATGTACTATCCCTACTCACTGTACTCTTTCTTAGTGCTCTCTTGCACACATTCATCAACTTTACTCGGCTTCCAAGATAGCGGTGGCCCATGGGCCAATCCAGTGAAACATTGGCAACGTTTTAGTGGAGTATATCATCCTGGTATCCTCGGTGCTGTCAGCTGGACACCCGCTGACATACAGCATTGCCCTTCGTGGTGCTCCGTGGTGGGTGGGGATCCAGGTCGATGAACATTTTGTACCTACCATGACTAGAACAGGCAAAAAAAAGCGTACACTTTCAATGGATGAGAGTCGCTCTTCTGACGAAGAGGCCACTCCATCAAAATCAAATTCATATTCAGCATCAAACAACTGGCCAAGATTTCTCGTTATATCATCTATTGATGACAAACCACTGCGCTTAAATCCTTTCGGCACCGCCAAGACCATTCAAGGTCTTGCCGGTGATGTTAAGGATGTTAAAAAAATCAGGAATGGGTACCTATTGGTGGAATGCAAATCCCCACAACAATCAAAATCATTGCAAACATTAAAACTCATTGTGGACAAACCTGTCAAGGTTTCTCCACACACAACCTTAAACAGCAGCAAAGCCATCATCCGTGATAAGGATCGATGTCTCGAGGATGCCACCGAGCAAGAGCTCCTTGACAACCTCAGGAACCAGGCGGTGACAGCAGTAAAGCGCTTCACCATCAAGAGAGATGATAAAATCATCAAAACCCACACTTATCTTCTAACCTTTTCACTTCCTCAAGCTCCTAAAATAATAAATGCAGGTTACTACAAACTCTCAACCGAACTCTATATCCCTAACCCCCTCCGTTGCTACCGATGTCAGAAGTTTGGCCATGGAAGCAACTCTTGCAGGGCTGATGACCGTGTTTGTCCTCAGTGTGGCAAGCCCGAGGATGAAAGCCATCCAAAGGACTGCAAAGAGTTGCCAAAGTGCGCCAACTGTTCTGGCGAACACATGGCTTCCTCCAAGGAATGCCCTCGGTGGCAACAGGAGTCTAAAATCCTCAAAATTAAATATACCCAAAATATCTCCTTCCCGGAAGCTAAACGCCTGGTTACTGAGGGACCTAAACCCTCGTATTCATCCATAGTATCTTCAGCAAATACCCCTAAACGCTCTGTCTCAACTCAGACAGACATTGAATGGATCAATGATCCACCTACAAAAACTACTCTCCGTAGTTCCACATCCTCTACAATAGGTACCATGACAATCCCTCTTCTGTCTGTTAAAGAGCCTGTCAAGCTGACAGGTTCTCAAACAATCCCAAAAGGAACAAAACCATCAAATCACAACTCAAAGCAATCAACCTCAAAAACAGCTTCAAATAACACAAAATCAAAAACATCTAACCGCACTCCCAAAGGCCACAGGAATGCGGTCGAGGTCTACAACAAGTATGGATCTCTCGACCTCGAGTCTGATGATGTCCTTATGGACGCATCAGACACAGCATCTCTTAACAACTCGCCCAAGAAGGGGCAGAGAGGTCGGTCCTCAGACGGACGCCTTTCTCCAATAAAACATCCACCATGAGGCTTTTAATATTATATTTTATCCTCGCATCTATGGCGATTCTTCAGTGGAATTGTCGAGGCTTTAGGGTCAATTTTAACGAATTGGGCTTGCTAGCCCAAAAGTACAATCCCCAAGCTATATGCCTTCAAGAAACTCATTTTAAAGAATCTGATCAAGTTGCAATGAGACCATTCACTTTTTACAATTCTTTCTCCCCTTCTGCTGATAGGGCAAAAGGGGGTGCATCAATTTTAATACGTGATGGAATTATCCACAGAGTAATTCCATTAAAAACACGATTACAAGCTGTAGCTGTCAGCTTATCATTATTTAAAACTTTAACTCTCTGTTCTTTATATATTCCACCATCTCAAGATCTTACTATAAAAGATCTTGATCAACTTGTTACCCAATTACCTAAACCTTTTATTATCATGGGTGACTTCAATGGTCACAATCCCCTCTGGGGTAGTAATACCCTAGACTCTAGGGGTAAAATACTCGAAAGTTTCCTCAATCAAAATGACTTGTGTCTATTTAATGATGGCACAAACACATATCTACATCCTGCTACAGGATCATATACAGCTATAGATTTATCAGTAACTGATGCATCCCTTTTACAAGATTTCTCATGGTCAGTACATGAGGATACATGTGGAAGTGACCACTTCCCCATTGTATTAGAACCCTCATCACCTATTCCCGAGGAGCACAATCCTTGTTGGAAATTTTCTAAGGCTGATTGGGGTACATTTTCTACCCTCTGCCGTGAACATATTATATATGATGAAATAATCAATGCAACTGATCCTGTTGAGGCCTTTTCTAAAGGTCTCATTGATATAGCAACTGAAACTATCCCTAAAACCTCGGCAAATCCACGCATTCACAAGCCATGGTTTAATGAAACCTGCGATACTGCCATTAAGGCACGTAAAAAAGCTGAACGCAAGCTCAGTAAACGACCTACAAGAATTAACTTAGATAACTATCGCAAGGCTCGAGCTAAAGCTCGACACACAGTCAACCAACAAAAACGCGAATCTTGGAGAGGCTATGTCTCTAAGATCAATTCCAGAACACCTATCAGCAAAGTCTGGAATATGACTAGTAGAATTAAAGGCAAAGGTTCCAAATCTACAATAAAACATCTTAAGGTCAATGATGACCTTCTCACATCAAAATCTGACATTGCCAATAAGTTGGCTGAAACAATCTCTAAAAATTCTTCATCAGCAAATTATGTCCCTGCTTTCCAAAAGTACCAAAAGGTACAGGAAAAACGACCACTTAATTTCAAATCTGACAATGGAGAAGATTATAATGAACACTTCTCCTTGTCAGAGCTTAAAACTGCACTTTCTAAAGCTCATGATACAGCAACCGGCCCTGATGAAATCCATTATCAGCTTTTAAAACATTTACCGGAACCTTGCCTTGAGGTTCTACTCCAGGTATTTAATCATATATGGGAAACAGGTGAATTTCCATCTTGTTGGCACAATGCTACTATTGTGCCAATCCCAAAACCTGGGAAGGATCATACAGACCCTTCCAACTACCGTCCTATAGCCTTAACAAGTTGCGTATGTAAAACTATGGAACGGATGATCAATGATCGTCTAGTTTGGTACTTGGAAACTAATAAATTACTAACTGATATTCAATGTGGTTTCCGCAAACAACGTAGTACCACTGATCATCTTGTTCGTTTAGAATCATTTATTCGTGATGCATTTATTAACAAACAACATGCTGTGTCTATCTTTTTCGACCTAGAAAAAGCTTACGACACTACATGGAAGCATGGCATCCTAAAAGATTTATTTGAATTTGGCTTGCGAGGTCGTATGCCTCATTTTATTTCCAATTTTTTACATGATCGCCAATTTAAAGTGCGCGTGGGCTCCACTCTTTCTGATTTCTTTGATCAAGAAATGGGTGTCCCACAAGGTAGCATTTTATCTGTCACATTATTTAGCATTAAAATCAACAGCTTGGCTAAAGTCCTAAATGATCATACAGATGGTTCACTTTTTGTGGACGATTTTGGAGTTTCCTGCAGAGGCAAAAATATGCCATCAATCGAGCGCCAATTGCAACTCTGCCTCAATAAAATCCATCAATGGTCGTTAGAAAACGGCTTCAAATTTTCCAAAGCTAAAACATCTTGCGTGCATTTTTGCAATATGCGCAAAATGCACCAAGATCCAGAACTATTTCTGGATAAAACTCCAATCAAAGTCGTTCCTGAGGCCAAGTTTCTTGGTCTTACTTTTGACAGTAAATTATCATTTATCCCTCATATCAAAAACCTCAAAGCTAAATGCTTAAAGGCATTAGACCTTTTAAAGGTCGTTTCAAATAATAAATGGGGTGGAGATGAAGAAACTCTTCTTCATCTCTATCGATCACTCATCCGCTCCAAACTTGATTATGGATCCATAATATATGGATCTGCCCGCCCCTCATATATCAAAATGCTAGATACAATCCACCATCAAGGTCTCAGGCTTTGTCTTGGGGCCTTCAGGACTTCACCTGTTGAAAGCCTATACGTTGAAGCTGATGAGCCATCTCTTGAAGATCGGCGCATCAAGCTAGCACTTCAATATATAACTAAACTTAAAGCCAACCCTTGTAATCCTGCATACAACTGCGTATTCAACCCTGAATACCAGCAGTTATATAACTCAAAACCTAAAGCAATTCCACCACTCGGTATCAGACTTCAACAACATGTTGAAGATTGTGATATCGACCTAACAACAATAGCAGAGCACGGTCTGCTTGCCACTCCGCCATGGCAGCTGGTGAGGCCCCGTGTCAACCTCTCTCTATCTACTCATAAAAAATCAAATACAGACCAATTAATATTTCGACAGGCATTTTTTGAACTTCGTAATTTTTTCGCAGATTATAAACCAATTTACACTGACGGTTCTAAAGATGGACCCACAGTTGCAGCAGCAACTGTGACTCCTTCAACAACATATGCTTCAAGGCTGCATGATGGCAGCAGCATCTTTACTGCCGAAGCTAAGGCCATCCTTAAGGCCGTCCATCACATTAAAAATTCAACTCCAAATAATTACATCATCTTTTCTGATTCACTTTCTTGCCTACAAGCAATTAAAAACTGTAAGAGTGATCACCCAATTATCAGGGATATTTTATTACTTCATAATTCTTGTCTCCAATGCGACATCGTCTTCTGCTGGCTTCCTAGCCATATGGGTATAAGAGGTAATAACAAAGCTGACTCAGCTGCTAAATCAGCATTAAACCTCAAACATATTTCTCCTACCAAAGTTCCATATACGGATTCCAAACCTGCTATTAAATCTTACATTAAACAACGTTGGAAGTCCCAATGGGACCAACAACACCATAACAAACTTCACACTATTCAACCTCATTTAGGTTACAAATCTCTATCCTCTTTTACCCGGCAGGAAGCTTGTGTCCTACGACGATGTCGTATTGGACACTCTCATCTTACTCACTCATATCTTTTAAAGGGGGAAGATCCTCCGGTATGTATACCCTGTCAGTGCCCTCTCACAATCAAACACATTCTATGTGAGTGTTGGGACACTGCACATATCAGGGAAACTTTTTATCCTTCTATTTCAATCAATCAAGTTTTTACTCATTTCGGTGAGCATCGTGTTTTAGATTTTTTGAAGGCTATACACCTTATTGACAAATTGTAAATTTTAACTTTTCATTATCAGCTTTTATTCAACTTGTGATAATACGCTGATGTTTTTACGGCCTTCGTGCCGTGTTCTGTTTTTCAATAGCAATTTTCTTTTTTAAATTAGGCTAATAAATTAAATATCTCGCCGCTAATGGCTGCAATACTGCCGAAGCGGCGTTAAACAATAACTCACTCACTCACTCATAGTTCTTCTGAATAGATTGTACATTCGATAAGCTAAGGCGGCAGAATGAATTGTCTTGATTTGACACTTCAATGCATTTAGAAGCACTGTATTAACCTCGAACTGGAAATTGTATAATTAAATGTGGTCTGATACACTCTCAGTGTTAGCTCGCCAGACACATAATTTCACTTAGGTAAATTGTAAATAGTATGTAACCGTCTTTATCAAATATATTTGAGTTACTTTTAAAGCAGCCTTCAGACACATTAACAAAGTAGTGAATTATGTCTGTTTCTGAAATAATGTCTCTTATTTTTTCCTTCTTGCAAAGGTTTATTGACCAGTTTGTTGTATTGATTGATAGTTGCAACTGTTGATGTTATTGATATCCATCCTTTGACAATGTTTGCGTGTTACAATGAATATGTGTACATACACCCAGATCATCATTATTTCGTGTTGACAAACATATATGTCGTTATTGTTATGTTTTTTTGTTTTTATATTGATGTTCATCAGGTGGTAATGTGTGCTAGTTACAATAATTATGTTTACATACATCCAGAGGAACTTGATTGAACAACACTATTCACTGTTTAATTCATGTTTTCATGGATACCGGGAGAAATTGAATTAGTATTTAGGCATTACCTCAAAAGTTCACCTATGGATCATGGTTGACATGTGTATTACGTTTGGCGTAATCATCATATAGTCAATGGATAAGTGAAATGCACTGGAAACTTCCCAAATCATTCTCGTTTGAAATGATTCAAAACACCCTGTACATTTTTGAAGCTTGTTAAATATGTTGTTTGATGTTAAAAGCTACGAGATACCTTTTAAACATTAACTCGATAATGAATGGCATGTAACTGGATTAGCAAATGCAGATGCCATTAAATACAACTTTGCAATTAATACACTGTTTTTATTTGTTCCCATGGAAGAATGTTTAATGACTTTCGGAGTGCATGACAAAACATCCTTTGATTTTTTAAAATATTGTTTGAATTCCTTGTGAGATCACACATTCTCAAGCCCCGGCGTATTACATACAAGTGTCATTCTTTTGCATAATCATTGTTTATCAGAATTGATATTTCAGATTTAAAAGTTTGATTAAAAAAAGATGTTAGCCCAAATAAATATCAGTAAAGCATTCTCTGCAGGTGGACCAACGGAATCTACTCACGTTGCCTTTACATTCAAGGAGAAATGAAAATTACTTTTACGTTATTGCTTCTTTATAACTATAGATGATATGTGATGTGATGTGATGTGATGAATGTGAAAAATGACATGTAATGAAAATGAACAATTTCTGTTAAATTATAAATGATCGTTGATTAATACTTAATAATGATTGGTAGTCTAGTTCTGATTCAAATCAAGTGCTCGAGCAGTCGTGATCACCCGTCTCATCAATGTATGTCAAGTGTCTCAGACATCTTCTGAATAGATTGTACACTTGATGAGGATTACGACAGGTTCTTTTATATTTTATTATATACATTATATTATTAATATTATATAATATTATCAAATTATCAATGAATGTCAAGTATCGAAGAGATGTTCTGAAAAGATTGTACATTTAAGTTAAGGCGACAGGATTAATTGTTTTGATTGAACACTCCAATGCATTTATAAGCACTGTATTAACCTCCAACTGTCTAGGTGGTGTGTTAACTCTCACTGTTAACTCGCCAGACACGTAAATTTACTTAGGTAAAGTGTTTGTTATTATGTAAACGTTTTTATCAAATAAATTTGAGTACATTTCCCTTCTTGCAAATGGTTATTGACAAATTTATTATATTGATTGATATCGGTGATTAGATGCAACTGTTGATGGTTTTGATATCCATACATCGGTGATGTTTGCTAGTTACATTAAATATGTTTACATACACCCAGAGGATCATTATCTTGTGTTTACAAAACTATCAGTCGTGTATCATGTATCAGTGTGTTTATCAGTGTGATTGATTTGGCTATTCACGTGTAAGGTGAGATGAAAGCGACCTGAATAACCAAGTAGATGCACTGTTTTGCGAGGTTTATTCATCGAATATGTTCGATTTTGATTGGTCTGGTTTGTGGCTTTACAACTTGAAAATATTGTAACAATAAAATATAAAACTTTTGGGACAAAGTTAAGTGAATTAGTACTTATAGGACGTTGTGATCTAACTGTGTATATCAAAATATATGATTTTATTTTAAAATAGATCTCGTAATAAGATAACATGCTTACCAATTTAATATTCAATAACATCTGTGTATGGTGCGCAACTAATGATTTACCGTTCCTGTAACAGTGTAACAGCAACGTGCGTACATTGAACGAATGAGAAGATTATATCAAACCATGCAACCTTTCTCTCCGTTTGATCAAATTAAGGCTACAAAAATAGCAGAAAGAAAAAGAGGCACTAAACTTAAAGGTCAACTGATACTTATTCTGTCTCAGCATTTTATTGTTTTGTTTTCTTAAGCTATTTAAAGGGACACAAATAAATAAGAGAAATGTTAGACATTAAATAAAGAATTTTATCTTACCTAGCTATTAAAACCTCATCCCCTAGAGATCACTGAGGTCTGCTACAGTAATACTGTTGTCTTGCACGACCAATGCAACATTACCTTAATAGTTACATTCATATGTTGCTGATATTTCAGTGACATGGTTTCAAACTGTACATTTTGTGTATTTCCACATGTGTCGGACAGACACTTATTAGTTCCACAAGCAGAAGTTAAAACTTGATTTCTTATTCGATTCTCCACATAAACACTTCCTATTGATTCTGATCCTCTTCAAATACAGATTAACACCAGTCAGATGCGATCCGTCAACCTCCAGATGAAATATATTAAAAATCAACAATGTGCAAATCAGTAATAAGGGTAAATGTGACTGACCATAGGGCAATCGTATGGAGACAACATTCAGAATGGCTTGCAAATTTCATAGAAGGAAACGTTGATCTCAATGAAGAAAATATATTGTTTGAATTTAAGGGTAAAATCAACAACCTACTGAACGCAATTGTTCTTATTACAAATTCAATACATTACAAATGCACATAAAAAAGTGACACCAAACTTTAGACCATTACAGCACGAAATTATTAAATATTACCAAATTAAGAAACAAATCCATGTTCAAATTGTAAATATGCAAGCTTTCATACATTGTGTTCAACACCCCATGTGCTTTTCAAAAAGCTTGTACAATAAACATAGAGGGGAGAGCGGAGATGGTTCGGACGGTTTTCAGACATAACTTCCTGGACTATTAGATACAAAGATATGAAAGCTTTGATACATGCCTCAATAAAGCTTAATATATTATCTATGTATATGCCTTGAATGAGAGTGCTAAAATAAGTGTATCAGATTTTGAAATCAAAAACGAAATCCAGGATATTGTATCCTTACAGCACTAAATAATCCTATAAAGCGCTTATCAAAATCTACAACGAATAAAAGAAGAATAACAAATAGTTACATGTTCTGGAAATTCAATACAATCCTTTAAAGGATTTATATTGAGGTTATTGCAAAATGTTTCTATGTTTTATTTGTGACATTCAAGAGAAGGCATGGTTGTGGAAAACAATCTTAACCAATCATCGTCGTCGACTCGTGTATTGTAGCAAAGTTTATGAATGTGTCAAAACATTTACGGGTTTGTCATATATGCGTCTTTGACCAAACATGAGTTTAAAGTCTATTCGCTTCTCACTTACAAGTATGTCATCAAAGTAACGTTTAGGAAACTGCAATATAGTCAAAATAACGTCGTGTATCTAAACTACGTGGAAGTTATCCAGAGAATATTGTTTTCTTATGTATTCAATTTCTAAATACTCCTCAAAAATGTTATTCTTCATAGTTCCATGTGCAGTATCATCAGCCAAAAGTATTGTACTACAACTGACGTTTGCTGCAAAAGAAGTAGAATTACTTAGTATGAAAACTTTACAAAACTTCCCAAGGGTTTAGGTCGAAGTCTAATTTCCTTACGTTATTTAAGCAGTAATAGGTGGCCGATTACTTCTATGTAAACCTGTTTTTCACAAACAGAATCGGGATTTCCTTTCTGCTAATGATGATGAGCAAAGTGACCACGTTATTTTTATGAATTTGTGTTCCAATCGATTCATTCTAATTGACACCGATGAAAATGCAAATTGGATGTTTACATTTTCAATATGTCGCAGTCAAATTGACGTTGACGAACTAATTGCTTTAAATTGATTAAATTTCTTCTGCATACTTCTCAGATCAATTGCAAGACAGAAATGATTTATTTCAATGCTTCTTGATGAAATGCAAAGAGGTTGGTTAATTGTTTCTAAAGTGTAGCATATGGTCATGCGATGTCTCTTTTTCAGAAACAATGACTTTATTCAAAGTTTCAAATCACTCGAAATACATGTAATATGTGTGAAAATACTCATCAAGATATTTTACAAAATCTTCAACTTTCAGTTATACCAATTATTCTGCTAACAACTATCAGAGAAACCTTAAACAATGACAACTAACCTTATTCATAATGACACGTGTATGTAGGCTCTTTTTGTCTTCTTTATTCACTGCTATCGGGAAAAAACCCCAGAGAGAATCAACAATTCAAAGCGTCTGAACAATGAATAAAACATTTGTAAGACCTGCAGGATTCCTTTCAAACATTGCACAATATTATTTGTAAATGCACATACATTGCATCAATGCTGTGAATATCTCTATTCCTTGCACAGAAGAAAATATTGTATAAACAAAATAAATCAAATGAATATCAAATATAATAGACAGTTTATATTTGTATTTGATACTAGGCACATTAAAAACTCTGTTACACAATGCTTTCATGGCAATTTAATGGATAACTACTTTGTTTCATATTTATATCAAATCAACTCACAGTGAAGAAAATGATCTTCTAAACAGTTTCATACGTGAATAGCAATGAATAAAATAACATATTAGTTATACAAAATGACAAATGTTCTAAAAACCATCCCTCTGTCAACTTTTGGAATATAATTGGAGATTGAAATTAATGCACGCTTGATCTCCAGACTAATTTGCTTTTGGCTCGTGCAAATTTTGATTTTGACTTGAAGTGAATGCAGAAACATTAACATAACAAATGATCAAATAACAAAGAATGGTTCAATAATTAACTTCGGTGCTGAATAGTAACTACTTGGAAAACGTGGCCACATTTCACAAAGTTAAATGACAATATTGGATGAGAAACGAAGGTTACCCTCGTGTCCTATTTAGGTATGTACTTCTATTAAGAAATTATAATAAAAACGAATCAATGGCTATTACTATTGATTTTACTGTATTGAAATTCAGACGTTCTTGTTAGTTCCAGTTCAAAGTTTTTACATCAAAAGAAATAAAGTATCTGAAAGGACATCAACAACCGCCATGATCAATGCTAATTTGATCATATATGAAAGTCTGGGTTTAGAATATAAATTGACACGTATTGAATACATGTGAGAAAACATGTAGTTATGCAGCGTCCGAGAACATGATCGCTAAGGTATCCTAATGTGTTTACTGCCTTGAATTTTTAATCTTTGACATGATCACTGGGGAAAGACTGTTCTAATACTTGTCATATCATTGGCTCGATAACACCCAAGGGTCATACCAAAATCTTCACATTTCTCCTTAATTTCATCTTAAATGAAATACACATGGTATACATATATTGGTACATGGAAAGGTAATCATACAAAATACACATATTTATTTACACAATAAAGTTATTCCAAATTCTAAGTAGTATACATTTACCATGTTTGCAAATAAAATGAATTTGAAACTATACAATCATTTATTACCCATATGGTTGAAAATAACCGAGTTAATATTATTGATATGAGCATATTTGCAAATATCATGTTTGCCTAGCAACGAGTGTTTAATCACAGCTTCCCGTATTTCCTCGTCTGTGATTTCATAAGACGATTGATTGTGACATCACTGTAGCTTGCCGTCCCAAAGTAAGTGGGCCATTCCTGTCTAATTTTACGCTAATCAAGTGGAATATAATGGGTAATAAAGAAATCATTGCACTTGGAAGTGTGCCATATGACTTTTTACAAAACTCGTGCAAATTAATGTATTACTCTCGCTCTCGCTCGGGCAATACAAACATTCACACTCATTTCGTAAAAGTGATATGACACACTTCCTCGGGTAATAATCTCTATATGTGCAATTTTAGCATAAAGAATATTGTTTGCCTATTTCATTGGAGATAAATAGTGGATAAATGAAAGGTCATGTGTACTGTAGGAACCAGGGTACAACGACCAAGATGTCAAAGGTTTTTTTAAAAAAACCTTGAAGAAATTAATCTCAGTCTTTGAACTGAGAGCCATACAAATCAGAAGCAGGGGACCCCAAGACAATAAGTCGGACTCTAATCTGAAGAAGTAGAACAGCATTATTCAGTTATTCAGTCAAAATAACCCAATAACTACCTTGTCAAGAAGTCCCAAAGGAAACATCTCATATGTGGTGACGCAGACAAGTCAAGAACACATTTCAGAGGTACACATGACCTGAAACATGAATGTAAGTAGCATGGTGTGTGCTGCATATATTGTTGTGACATCTGTACATTACAACTTGTCTTGTTCTAAAAACAACGTTTTTTTGTTTTGCGAAATTTTGTTGCAGTCGCTGTCATTTCTTCATTTATCTATTTTGGTTGTAAATTTCCTTATATATGTTCTTATAATGACAGCCACATTTCCTGTAATTGCAATATAGTACCATATTGTGGAGTAACATCTCATAAACAAGCTACAATTACTGAAAGTGGGTTAAAATGTGTGTAAACTCTGAGAAAATATACATCGGGTATGCAGCCTATTGCAGTTGATTGCACATTTAAGCGAACTGCATGTGTATCAGGGCTCTCTCAATGTTGACCAGCTTCATGTACTCATTTTCCTCTGGATATGAACTGGGTTACTGAAACAAAAACATCGTGCATTACTGTTTTAATCCAGAACTTCCAGTACATTAGCTAGTGTGTAACCTCGACCTCGACCTTGGGTTAATGATTCACGTATGCAAGGGTTCATCGAACTTGACGCCTCAGTCTCAGTCGGTAGCTATAATATATCAGCTATGATATATCCAAGAGTATTTTCAGTCACGTTTATCCCATTTCAGAAACATGCTAAAGTTCATACATCGTTCCAGAATATTGTACGAGTCGAACCTAACTTTGATTAAGAGTCTGTATCTGAAACGAGGTTGGATGGTCGAAATGAATAACCATTGCTTCCCCTGGCAAACCACAAAATGAGATTATTCACTTGAACCTGAATAACGTCTCTAGGACTCTTCAGAAGTGTGGTTGACCAATCGTATTGAGACTGATGTGGAAGAGTCATCGATGTCTACATAGAGTAGAGACGTCGATCCACAACCTCCTCTCCTCCAGTTGTATTGGACCACCTTTGTGTCTTGTCTTGATTAGATTCTTGTCATGAGATTTGACCAATTTTGTTCGAGTTCAGCATCAGAGATCCTGGATGCCATTCATTAATATTTAGATTGAGCGTTAGATTGCGCTTCCATCCAAATATTCTCTGGCTGACACTTTAATGTATATACTGTGCCATCCCTGTAAGTCAAACATACCAGTACAAACAAGTCCATAGGCAATATGTCGCATATATTTGAGTACGTACAAAAGTTCTTATATTTGTTAAAAATCATCCCTATTTGAATACTTACTGATGTCATGGCAATCCCTGCTTAGTATTAGTAAAGTGTTTTAGTGTGTGCATTTCACTAGTAACAATCGTTACAAAGAGGGGTTTATTGGGCTGTTTTGTGGAAGTCAAAGTCGAGGGGTTATTCCTGTTCTCATTTGACATATATGTATATGATATGATGACATTATTACAAAACATTCCAGTTGAAACATATCACTGAGGGTAATACTCGATGACTTTATATAATTTATGATGTAAAGCAGACGATCATTTAAAAAATGAAAATGAGTATGGACGGTTTTAACTATCTATCTACTGATAAGTTTCCAGACGAGTTTTAAATAAAAGGAAATCTAAAGAAATCGAATGATTGGGATCAGTATGATTCTTCTTCATCAAATGACTGCAAGTACACGTTCAAAGGTTCCAGTGGTGCTACAAGGAGATACCAATTGTTGATCAAATGGACTGATTACTTGCTGTCTTCATAGCCTAATTAGATTGAAAACACATTTTGCTATAGAACAATTTAACAATTTCATGAAGTGTTATTAGTGTTGTCTTACGTTTTAAGTTATTAAAGTTTGGGTTGTTTTTAGTTTATGTTTTCGCAAAAAACGATGACAAATGATTTTGATGATCAGTTTGTTTGATGTAATGGACAAAGCGTGGATCAAAGAGCAATGAAATTGTGGAAACGACTTGAGTCATGAATGGAGCAGTCAATGAAAAGCAGATTCGTTAAAAAGAATCCAATGTAAAGACGATAGAATGACGTTCTCGCCATGGATTAATTATCAATGATTGTTGTCCCGAGATATACAGAATGAACAATTGATTTTGTAATCTTAATGACTGGGCATCAGGTGGTGACAGGCAATTAAACAATGTTATTGGTCAAAATCCATTAGCAAGTTACTTTGTAGTATATACTCAATATTGTTGAGAACATACAAGGAATCGAATACAAAAACTTGTTTGAAAGAAGTAATGCATGAATAGCATCTCAGCATAATACCTGTTGATAAAAACCTTGATCCAAAGATGAAAATGGCTGTTTGGCATTTATAGTAAAGTATAATATCATCTTTAAGTTCAATGTAGCCATATGGAGGTAGATGATGTCATTAAAATGATTTCAAGAAAAAGTATTCAAACTTTGGAAATATTCAGAAATGTCATTATTGTTAACCATATTTCCTTAATGCCATTGAACGGTTAATGTATGCTTACATAGTTCCACGTTGTTTCACAACGTTAGATAATTTTTGCTCAGTGATAACTTTATCTGGTTTTTCACATTTAAATTAGGCCATCAACTTCAACTAATTCTTTTGACCTATAGCAAATTAACCTATGTGTCTAAAATATTGCATAGCTTAATTGTATTCAAATTTGTATATGAAACTGGAATAAACCATATTGAGTACAAAAATGACGAATTATTTAATACGATAACAACATTTTCGCGTTCTTGGTATTTAAACTTATATCTTAATGCTGTCTCGAAGAGTACATGGCTAATTGTTTGAATCAAACAGGATAATCTCAGAGGATACATTTCTTATACAGGGGAACACTTTATGCATTTGGTATTGAGTGACAAATCCTATGATGCCTGTGAATGCTTGCATGAACCACTCGCAATATGTATTATACCAATTACACGGATAAGCATTGTCATGATTACACATAAAGTAATATTAACATTGATTATTTAGTTGTATACATATTTATTAATACAATAATATAGATGATTCACCCATGGATAAAATTATCACCAAATAACAAAATCTGAATTCAGAAATGACATAATAGTAACATAAAAGCAGGTGGTTATAAGATATTCACAATTTGTATTTTCATTGTAGAAAAAGACGTAGCATAAACAATTTCGGATGAATGATTAAATCACTTCTTATCTGTAGTATGGTTAATACTATATTCGAAAAAAAGATTGATAATGAACTTTAATTTATAATGTCATCTGAATCTGTATATTCTTCAGGCATAACTTTGATGTGATTTCTAACGAACACTTGTTTATTTGCTGTGAAATACACCATTTGTGGATCATATACATTTGCATAGTGTCAAACATCAAGCTTTATATCAAAAGTCAAAAGCTGTCTAAAAACGATGACATAGACAATTAATTATGCGCTAACGATTCCCTTACTTTATTTTACGCTACATTGCAAGATTACTGAAGAACGTATTTGAATCATTTAGTGTTTTAAGAATTCTGGTTTCCTATTCAACACAAAAAGGTATTCAAGACGTATATGCTGTTATCATTACTGTCAAGACATTTTGTGTTAGCCAATATCATAAAGGAATAGTTGCTCTCATTGATACCTTGATACCTGATACAAGCAGTAAGTTATCGATTGACATATCGTTACAATAATTGCCGTGGACATTGTTGACTCTATTACCATATTTCTTCTAGAGGTTGACAGATCGCATTAGGCTGATGTTAATCTGCATTTAAAAGGGGATGAGAATCGATAATAATCCTCCTTTAAGAACACATTCGAATGCCATGATCACTGTGTGTGTCCCGGTATCCACTTGCATACTACAAGTTCTGGCTATACTTCTTATTTTTGTTATGTTTTTACAGCTGAGTGACACATAACTTCTATTGTAACATGACATAGATCATGCCAGAAGATTTCTTTCAAGAACTTGTAAAATAAAAAATACTTTTCAGGTATTGTTAAACCGACCTGATTTATACGCAATTAAATTGAAAAACATTTGATTATATTAACAAACACGCTGCTATCCATTTAAATATATGAATATGACAATAGTACCATTACTCGTTCAGCATAGTACCATCCATGGTTCGCGAGTTCTAGCCGATGCATAGGTACATAGGCTTGCGGGGTTTCTCCCTGCCATAATACTAGAAGCCGTGATAAAATTGAAATACTCTGAAAGCCGCGGTTAAACCCTAATTCACCTCACCTACAGTATATTATCTGAAGGACACTTACACTGATTGGCAGTTTACAATTAGGGCTTATGTCACATGGCGTTAAACCCCAACTCACCTCACCTCACTATTACTCTATCAAAATTGGAATAACTAATAGCCAAGAACGAGCTCATTTCTTGTTGTAAGACAATAGTCTTATATTACCACTGCATGTAGGACTACACCTGCACTAGAGCTGGACATCGTCACTGAAATATCAACAGCATTTGAATTAATCCTTTAAGATTCTCTGGCGGCCTTTACAGAGAACCGAAGCTTATACACGCTATCATTGTATAATATATATCTCTATAAATAGCTTCAGAAACAAAATGAACAGACACAGGTCACTATGAGTTTACATTTGAATACAACGGTTCTTTTGTTTGATTTTGCTATTTTACTAGCCCTAATACGATAGCAAAATGATAGAAAAGCAGCATACAAGCACATGTAGACTTAATACTTGTTCATTAACAGTCGCTGTCAGTTGGAAATGTCAATTGACAAAAGCCTATCTTGGCTGTTGGGTCAAAATTACTGAAGGTTTAGTCGGTATCAAAATAGTCAATCAATGTGAAGTGTAGAACACTATTCAATATTCAGGTAAATGTATTCGATGACTTATTCAATATATGGACCTGATTTGAAGATTTCCTATATAATTGCATATTGTCACATATGTATGTATTCAATTAATGTAACCGCAATGAGAAAGACAATTATACATACCATTTTAAATATTATATTTTACTTAGTTACTTCGTAAATATTAGTGCTATCATGACACCTAAAACATTATATATTGGAAATATTATTACTCACTAAACCCGCACTCCAGCGTATATGTTCATATATAGAATAGTTCAAAGTTCTGTCAGTGGTAACTCATATAGAGATAAACATAAGTGAGAAAAGGACTTAATTCAATCAATAGCTAAAAATGAATGGACCGAAATAAATTATTCACCTTTTTCATCACATCTTGGCACAAAACAAATTTGGTTTCAATATTCGATCATACACAGAATTCTTCCATTGAAGTACCTTCTATTTAAAATGAAATTGAAAGACACAAACAAAAGATTGACACGCTGCAACTTCGGTGAAAGTATGGAAATGCCAGGTCCAAAAACAATCGCCTCTACGGTTTTAAAAAAAAAAAAATTCAATCTAGCTTGCAGTTGCTCTGTTTCAATATTTGTACTATTTATATTGTAAAATGCTGTTTTATGGATGAAACTTGTTATATATGTCTATGTTTCTGAAAAAGAAACAAAAATTATGAAAAAAGTATCATGTTCATAGCCATATAATATAACACAATTTTAAATGACTGAATTTTGTAATTATACAATAATGGTTCACGGAGTGAATGTAAATGTAACTATCAAACATTACCAGTATATCCATAGCAATAAATTCGATAAGTTACGTTTTATCATCAATGTAAGTCAATAATAGATATTGATCAATGACCTGCTTTAAATAAGAAAAATGAAGAGAAGTTATTAAAGGAACAGTCATAATTCAATATTCCTTTAATGTGTCTTGAGGCTGCGTTAACAGTAACTGAAATATATTTGATAAAGACGTTTACATAAAATGGACCATTTACCGAAGTGAATTTATGTGTCTGGCGAGCTGACACTGAGAGTATATCAGACCACATTTGATTACACAATTGACAGTTCGAGGTTAATACAGTGCTTCTAAATGCATTGAAGTGTTCAATCAAAAGAATTAATCATGCCGCCTTAACTTAAATGTACAATCTATGCGGAACATCTCTTAGATACTTGACATTCATTTATGATCTTATATCATGTTTTATATGTGAACCATGTTTGGAGGATGTATCATGGATAGTTTGGGAGATATGCTTCGAGCAAAATGACTCACAAGTCATGTTTTCATTAGGCATTACCTCAACAAGTTCATCTAGGGATCAAGGTTGACATGTGTATTAGGTTTGGTGAAGGTAACATATGGATTAATTGAAACGCACTTGAAAACTTCCCAAATCCTTCTCGTTTGAAATGATTCAAAACACCCTGTGTATTTCTGAAGCGTGTTAAACATTTCGTTTGATGTTTAAAGCGCAGAGAGATACCCTTTTAAGATCACCTCGATGATGAATGGCATGCAATTGCATTAGCAAATACAGATTTCATTGAACACAACTTCGCAATGACTTTCGGAGTGCATGTCAAAACATCTTTTGAGTTTTAAGTAATGTTTGAATGCCTCATGAGATCACACGTTCTGAAAGCGTGTTACTTACAAGTGTCATTCATTTGCATATACTCGTTGTTAATCAGATTTGAAACTTTGATTAAAATTGATGTTTGCAAAAAGACATATCAGTAAAGCATTCTTTGGAGATGGACCACCGGAATCTACTCACGATGCCATTACAATCAAAGCGAAATGAAAGCTATTTTTATGTTATTGCTCCTTTATACCTAAAGATGAAAACATCCCGAGACATAAGCATAAATGTATGTGAAAAACTGGTCTGTGATGAAACTGAATATATTATGTTAATAAATGTATAAATGATCATTGATATTAACAATATATTTCAATCCAGTACTTGCGCACTCGTGATCATACCCTCTCATCAATGTATGTCAAGTGTCTCAGACTTCTTCTGAATAGATTGTACATTCGATAAGATAAGGCGGCAGGATGAATTGTCTTGATTTGACACTTCAATGCATTTAGAAGCACTGTATCAACCTCGAACTGGCAATTGTATAATTAAATGTGGTCTGATACACTCTCAGTGTTATTTTGCCAGACACATAATTTCACTTAGGTAAATTGTAAATAGTATGTAACCGTCTTTATCAAATATATTTGAGTTACTTTTAACGCAGCCTTCAGACACATTAACAAAGTAGTGAATTATGTCTGTTTCTGATATAATGTCTCTTATTTTTTCTTTCTTGCACAGGTTTATTGACCAGTTTGTTGTATTGATTGATAGTTGCAACTGTTGATGTTATTGATATCCATCCTTTGACAATCTTTGCGTGTTACAATGAATATGTGTACATACACGCAGAGGATCATTATTTCATGTTGACAAACATATATGTCTTTTATTGTTATTTTTTTTGTTTTTATATTGATGTTCATTAGTCGGTAATGTGTGCTAGTTACAATAATTATGTTTACATACATCCAGGGGAACTTGATTGAACAACACTATTCACTGTTTAATTCATGTTTTCATGGATACCGAGAGGAATTGAATTAGTATTTAGGCATTACCTCAAAAGTTCACCTATGGATCATGGTTGACATGTGTATTACGTTTGGCGTAATCATCATATAGTCAATGGATAAGTGAAATGCACTGGAAACTTCCCAAATCATTAACGTTTGAAATGATTCAAAACACCCTGTGCATTTCTGAAGCTTGTTAAATATTTTGTTTGATGTTAAAAGCTACGAGATACCTTTTAAAAATTAACTCGATGATGAATGGCATGCAACTGGATTAGCAAATGCAGATGCCATTGAATACAACTTCGCAATTAATACACTGTTTTCATTTGTTCCCATGGAAGAATGTTTAATGACTTTCGGAGTGCATGACAAAACATCCTTTGATTTTTTTAAATATTGTTTGAATTCCTTGTGAGATCACACATTCTCAAGCCCCGGCGTATTACATACAAGTGTCATTCTTTTGCATAATCATTGTTTATCAGAATTGATATTTCAGATTTAAAAGTTTGATTAAAAAAAGATGTTTGCACAAATAAATATCGGTAAAGCATTCTGTGCAGGTGGACCAACGGAATCTACCCACGTTGCCTTTACATTCAAGGAGAAATGAAAATCATTTTTAAGTTATTGCTCCCTTGTACCTATAGATGATATGTGATGTGATGTGATGTGATGTTATGTGATGTGATGTGATGAATGGGAAAAATGACATGTAATGAACATGAATAATTTCTGTTAAATTATAAATGATCGTTGATTAATACTTAATGATTATATATATATATATATATATATATATACATATACATATATATATACATACATACATATAAATATATATATATATATATATATATATATATATATATATATATATATATATTGGTAGTCTAGTTCTGATTCAAATCAAGTGCTCGAGCAGTCGTGATCACCCGTCTCATCAATGTATGTCAAGTGTCTCAGACATCTTCTGAATAGATTGTACACTTGATCAGGATTACGACAGGTTCTTTTATATTTTACTATATACATTTTATTTTCAATATTATATAATATTATCAAATTATCAATGAATGTCAAATATCGAAGAGATGTTCTGAAAAGATTGTAAATTTAAGTTAAGGCGACAGGATTAATTGTTTTCATTGAACACTCCAATGCATTTATAAGCACTGTATTAACCTCGAACTGTCTTTGTGGTGTGTTAACTCTCACTGTTAACTCGCCAGACACGTAAATTCACTTAGGTAAAGTGTTTGTTATTATGTAAACGTTTTTATCAAATAAATTTGAGTACATTTCCCTTCTTGCAAATGGTTATTGACCAATTTGTTATATTGATTGATATCGGTGATTAGATGCAACTGTTGATGGTTTTGATATCCATCCATCGGTGATGTTTGCTAGTTACATTAAATATGTTTACATACACCCAGAGGATCATTATCTTGTGTTTACAAAAATATCAGTCGTGTATCGTGTATCAATGTGTTTATCAGTGTGATTGATTTGGCTAATCACGTGTAAGGTGAGATGTAAGCGACCTGAGTATCCAAGTAGATGCACTGTTTTGCGAGGTTTATTCATCGATTTTTTTCGATTTTGATTGGTCTGGTTTGTGGCTTTACAACTTGAAAATATTGTAACAATAAAATATAAAACTTTTAGGACAAAGTTAAGTGAATGAGTACTTATAGGACGTTGTGAACTAACTGTGTATATAAAAATATATGATTTTATTTAAAAATAGATCTCGCAATAAGATAACATGCTTACAAATTTAATATTCAATAACATATGTGTATGGTGCGCAACTATTGATTTACAAATCCTGTAACAGTGTAACAGCAACGTGCGTTCATTGAACGAATGAGAAGATTATATCAAACCATGCAACCTTTCTCTCCGTTTGATCAAATTAAGGATACAGAAATAGCAGAAAGAAAAAGGGCACTAAACTTAAAGGTCAACTGATACTTATTCTGTCTCAGCATTTTATTGTTTTGTTTTCTGAAGGGACAAAAATAAAAAAGAGAAATGTTAGACATTAAACAAAGTATTTTATCTTACCTAGCTATTTAAACCTCATCCCCTAGAGATCACTGAGGTCTGCTACAGTAATACTGTTGTCTTGCACGACCAATGCAACATTACCTTAATAGTTACATTCATATGTTGCTGATATTTCAGTGACATGGTTTCAAACTGTACATTTTGTGTATTTCCAGACAGACTATTATTAGTTCGACAAGCAGAAGTTAAAACTTGATTTCTTATTCGATTCTCCACATAAAAACTTCCTATTGATTCTGATCCTCTTCAAATACAGATTAACACCAGTCAGATGCGATCCGTCAACCTCCAGATGAAATATAGTAAAAATCAACAATGTGCAAGTCAGTAATAAGGGTAAATGTGACTGACCATAGGGCAATCGTATGGAGACAACATTCAGAATGGCTTGCAAATTACATAGAAGGAAACGTTGATCTCAATGAAGAAAATATTTTGTTTGAATTAAAGGGTAAAATCAACAACCTACTGAATGCAATTGTTCTTATTACAAATTCAATACATTACAAATGCAATATAAAAAAGTGACACCAAACTTTAGACCATTACAGCAAGAAATTATAAAATGTTATCAAATTAAGAAACAAATCCATGTTCAAATTGTAAATATGCAAGCTTTCATATATTGTGTTCAACACCCCATGTGCTTTTCAAAAAGCTTGTACAATAAACATAGAGGGGAGAGCGGAGATGGTTCGGACGGTTTTCAGACATAACTTCCTGGACTATTAGATACAGAGATATGAAAGCTTTGATACATGCCTCAATAAAGCTTAATATATTATCTATGTATATGCCTTGAATGAGAGTGCTAAAATAAGTGTATCAGATTTTGAAAGATGTCCACATTGTCCGAAATTACCCAACATGTAGGGATACTTTGGACAAGGGGTGGGGTACATCCGGACACATACTGCTTTTGCTAAAAAATCAGTTGATTGCAATGAAGTAAACATGAAAATGAAATTACTATTAACCAACATCAGGTATAACTATACACTACTGCAGTTTTCTGCTATTCTTTAACCACAACTTACATGACATAACATTAAGATAAGTAATCAAAAACGAAATCCAGGATATTTTATCCTTACAGCACTAAATAATCCTATACAGCGCTTATTAAAATCTACAACGAATAAAAGAAGAATAACAAATAGTTACATGTTCTGGAAATTCAATAAAATCCTTTAAAAGATTTATATTGAGGTTATTGCAAAATGTTTCTAAATGTTATTAGTGACACTCAAGAGAAGGCGTGGTTGTGGAGAACAATCTTAACCAATCATCGTCGTCGACTCGTGTATTGTAGCAAAGTTAATGAAGGTGTCAAAACATGTACAGGTTTGTCATATATGCGTCTTTGACCAAACATGAGTTTAAAGTCTATTCACTTCTAACTTACAAGTATGTCAACAAAGTAACGTTTAGGAAACTGCAATATAGACGCAATAACTTCGTGCATCTAAACTACGTGGAAGTTTTCCAGAAAATATTGTTTTCTATGTTTTCAATTTCGAAATACTCCTCAAAAATGTTATTCTTCATATTTCCATGTGCAGTATCATCAGCCAAAAGTATTGTACTTCAACTGACGTTTGCTGCAAAAGAAGTAGAATTACTGAGTATGAAAACTTTACAAAACTTCCAAAGGTTTTAGGTCGAAGTCTAATTTCCTTACGTTTTTGAATAAGTAATGAGTGGCCGATTACTTCTATGTAAACCTGTTTTTCACAAACAGAATCGGGATTTCCTTTCTGCTAATGATGATGAGCAAAGTGACCATGTTATTTTTATGAATTTGTGTTCCAATCGATTAATTCTAATTGACTCCGATGAAAATGCAAATTGGATGTTTACATTTTCAATATGTCGAAGTCAAATTGACGTTGACGAAGTAATTGCTTTAAATTGAATAAATTTCTTCTGCATACTTCTCAGATGAATTGCAAGACAGAAATTATTTATTTCAATGCTTCTTGATGAAATGCAAAGAGGTTGGTTAATTGTTTCTAAAGTGTAGCATATGGTCATGCGATGTCTCTTTTTCAGAAAAAATTACTTTATTCAAAGTTTCAAATCACTCGAAATACATGTAATATGTGTGAAAATACTCATTACGATATTTTACAAAATCTTCAACTTTCAGTTATACCAATTATTATTCTGCTAACAACTATCAGAGAAACCTTAAAAAATGACAACTAACCTTATTCATAATGACACGTGTATGTAGGCTCTTTTTGTCTTCTTTATTCACTGCTATCGGAAAAAAACAGAGAGAATCAACAATTCAAAGCGTCTGAACAATGAATAAAACATTTGTAAGACCTGCAGGATTCCTTTCAAACATTGCAAAATATTATTTGTAAATGCACATACATTGCATCAATGCTGTGAATATATCTATTCCTTGCACAGAAGAAAATATTGTATAAACAAAATATATCAAATGAATATCAAATATAATAGACAGTTTATATTTGTGTTTGATACTAGGCACAATAAAAACTCTGTTACACAATGTTTTCATGGCAATTTAATTGATAAATACTTTGTTTCATATTTATATCTAATCAAATTACAGTGAAGAAAATGCTCTTATAAACAGTTCCATACGTGAATAGCAATGAATAAAATAACATATTAGCTATAAAAATGACAAATGTTCTAAAAAAACATCCCTCTATCAACTTTTGGAATATAATTGGAGTTTGAAATTCATGCACGCTTGATCTCCAAGCTAATTTGCTTTTGGCTCTTGCAAATTTTGATTTTGACTTGAAGTGAATGTAGAAACATTAACATAACAAATGATCAAATAACAAAGAATGTTTCAATAATGAATTTCGGTGCTGAATAGTAACTACTTGGAAAACGTGGCGACATTTCACAAAGTTAAATGACAATATTGGATGAGAAACGCAGGTTACCCTCGTGTCCGATTTAGGTATGTACTTCTAAGAAATTAAATAAAGACGAAGCAATGGCTATTACTGTTGATTTTATTGTATTGAAAATCAATTTGTCATGCTCTTACACATTTCTGGTGACGTTAAATAGTTTTAGAGGATGTGTGGCAAGACGTTCTTGTTAGTTCCAGTTCACAGTTTTTACATCAACAGAAATAAAGTATCTAAAGGGACATCAACAACCGCCATGATCAATGCTTATTTGACCATATATGAACGTCTGAGTATAGAATACAAATTGACACGTATTGAATACATGTGAGAAAACATGTAGTTATGCAGCGTCTGTGAACATGATCGCTAAGGTATCCTAATGTGTTTACTGCCTTGAATTTTTAATCTTTGACATGATCACTTGGGAAAGACTGTTCTAAAACTTGTCATATCTTTGGCTCGATAACACCCAAGGGTCATACCAAAGTCTCCACATTTTTCCTTATTTTTTTCTTAAATGAAATACACATGGTATACATTAATCAATATTGGTACATGGAAAGTTAATCATAAAAGATACACATATTTATTTACACAATAAAGTTATTCCAAATTCTAAATAGTATACATTTAACCATGTTTGCAAATAAAATGCATTTGAAACTATACAATCATTTATTACCCATATGGTTGAAAATAACCGAGTTAATATTATTGATATGAGCATATTTGCAAATATCATGTTGCCTAGCAACGATTGTTTAATTGCGGCTTCCCGTATTTCGTTGTCTGTGACTAAATAAGACGATTGGTTGTGACATCACTGTAGCTTGCCGTCCCAAAGTAAGTGGGCCATTTCCTGACTAATTTTACGCTAATCAAGTGGAATATAATGGGTAATAAAGGAATTATTACACTTTCAAGTGCGCAATATGACTTTTAACGAAACTCGTGCACATTAATGTATAGCTCTCGCTCGGGCAATACAAACATTAACAATCATTTCTTAAAAGTCATATGACACACTTCCTCGCGTAATAATCTCTATATGTACAATTTTATCATAAATAATATTGTTTGCCTATTTCATGTGAGATGAATAGTGGATAAAGGAAAGGTCATATGTACTGTAGGAAACAGGGTACTACGACCAAGATGTCTAATCATATTGCAATGTCAAAGGTTTTAAAAGAAAACCTTGAAGAAATTAATCTCAGTCTTTGAACTGAGAGCCATACAAATCAGAAGCAGGGGACCCCAAGACAATAAATCGGACCCTAATCTGAAGAAGTAGAACAGCATTATTCAGTTATTCAGTCAAAATAACCCAATAACTACCTTGTCAAGAAGTCCCAAAGGAAACATCTCATATGTGGTGACGCAGACAAGTCAGGAACACATTTCAGAGGTACACATGACCTGAAATATGAATGTAAGTAGCATGGTGTGTGCTGCATATATTGTTGTGACATCTGTAAATTACATCTTGTCTTGTAAAGGTTCTAAAAACAACGTTTTTTGTTTTCGAAAGTATGTTGCAGTCACTGTCATTTCTTCATTTATCTATTATGGTTGTAAATTTCCTTGTATATGTGTTTATAATGACAGCCACATTTGCTGTAATTGCAATATAGTACCTCCATATTATCGAGTAACATCTCATAAACAAGCTATTATTACTGACAGTGGGTTAACATTTGCGTTTACTCTGAGAAAATTGACATCGGGTATGCAGCCTATTGCTATTACACATTTTAGCGAACTGCATGTGTATCAGGGCTCTTTCAATGTTGACCAGCTTTATGTACTCATCTTCCTCTGAAAAGGAGTTGGATCACTGAAACACGATTAGATGAAAACTATCCTGCATTGCAGTTTTAATCAAGTACTTCCAGCACACTAGCCAGTGTGTAACCTCGACCTCGACCTTGGGTTAATGATTCACGTATGCAAGGGTTCATCGAACTTGAACACCTCAGTCTCAGTCGGTAGCTATAATATATCAGCTATGATATATCCAAGAGGATTTTCAGTCACGTTTATCCCATTTCAGAAACATGCTAAAGTTCATACATCGTTCCAGAATATTGTACGAGTGGAACCTAACTTTGAGTAAGAGTCTGTATCTGAAACGAGGTTGGATGGTCGAATTGAATAACCATTCTTTCCCGGGCAAACCACAAAATGAGATTATTCACTTGAACCTGAATAACGTCTCTAGGATTCTTCAGAAGTGTGGTTGACCAATCTAATTGAGACTGATGTGAAAGAGTCATCGATGTCTACATTAAGAGTAGAGACGTCAACCTACAACCTCCTTCCCTTCAGTTCTATTGGACCACCTTTGTGGCTTGTCTTGATTAGATTCTTGTCATGAGATTTGACCAATTTTGTTCGAGTTCAGCATCAGAGATCCTGGATGCCATTCATTAATATTTAGATTGAGAGTTAGATTGCGCTTCCATCGAAATCCTCTCTGGCTGACACTTTAATGTATATACTGTGTCATCCCTGTAAGTCAAACATACCAGTACAAACAAGTCCATGGGCACTATGTCCCATATATTTGAGTACGTACATAAGTTCTTATATGTGTTAAAAATCATCCCTATTTGAATACCTCCTGACGTCATGGCAATCCCTGATTAGTATTTACACTTAAAACTTTTAGTGGTTTAGCGTGTGCATTTCACTAAGTAACAACGGACTACCGGGTACAAGAAAGTATACAAAATTTCAAATCAAATAAAAAACTACTGGATAAGGTTTATTTCGAATGTCTAAAAGCATAACTTCACTGATAAGAGTACGAACCTTTTTAACATGGCGTTCTGAAATGTTATTTCAAAATGGCTATGGACAGAATCTGCAAATTTATCAACGTTGGAAATTACGTATTGTTGAATATATATAATGGTGTTAACTGGTGTATATATTTCCACTTACTCTCTTGAAAAAAGCATTACAAAGAGGGTTTTATTGAGCTGTGTTGTAGAAATGAAAGTCGAGGGGTTATTCCTGTTCTCATCTGACATATATGTATATGTTATGATGACATTATTACAAAACATTCCAGTTGAAACATATCACTGAGTGTTATACTCGATGACTTAAGACACTTTTACAATGTATAGCACACATTCATTAAAAAATGAAAACATTGACAATTGGTTCATTGCATTTTCTTATATTTTGTGGATGTTCTAATGGTGTATATGTTTTATCATTACGTAGTTGTAATATAAATAATATTTCACACCAAGCATACAACCGATTGTGGAAACTGGCGATAAATCTTCCCTTTTAAGCACGATTAACTTCATCAAGATTATAATGAGTATGGACTATTTTACCTATTGATCTACTGATTAGTTTCGAATAAAAGGAAATTTAAAGAAATCGAATGATCGGGGTAGTACGATTCGTCTTCATCAAATGACTTCAAGTACGCGTTCAAAGGTTCCCATGGTGCTACGAGGGGATGCCAATTGGTGAACAAATGGACTGATTACTTGCTGTCTTCATAGCCTTATTAGATTCAAACAAAAAATTGCTATAGAACAATTTGACAATGTCATGAAGTGTTAATATTTTTGTCTCACGTTTTAAGTTATTAAAGTTCGTGTTGTTATTAGTTTATGTTTTCGCAAATAACGATGACCAATGATTTTGATGATCAGTTTGTGTGATGTAATGGACAAGGCGTAGATCAAAGAGCAATGAAATCGTGGAAAAGAATTACTGAGCTCTGCCAATCCATCCATTATTTACATCGCAATTATGATGATTTGGAATTTTTAATATATTTTTGTCAGAGACTTTACTTATATTGCAAATCCGGGTTATCAGATATAGCTACAACCCTTATAAAATAGATTCTCACAGCATATGCAGCTCAAATTTGTAGTAGTAGGCAGAAAACATGTGAAGTGCACGTGCAAAGTTCTAACTGATTTTTGTATCTATCGATCCGTCGTAGACTTATGGGTAAAAGAGCATGAAAATCATTTTGAACACTCGTACTCGGGTGAACCCTGAATCTTTGAAGACTTGAGTAATGAATGGAACAGTCAATGAACAGTAAATTTGTAGAAAAGAACCCACTGTAAACACAATCATCATGGATTTATTATCAATGATTGTTGTCCCGAGATATACATAGTGAACAATGGATTTGTAATCATAATAACTGGGCATCAGGTGGTGACAGGCAACAAAACAAGTTTGATTGGTCCAAAGCCATTAGCAAGTTACTTTGTAGTATATACTCAATATTGTTGAGAACATACAAGGAATCAAATAAAAAACTTGTTTGAAAGAAGTAATGCATGAATAGCATCTCAGCATAATACGTGTTGATAAAAACCTTGATCCAAAGATGAAGATGGCTGTTTTGAACAATGTTAGATCATTTTGTCTCCGTGATAACATTAACTGAGTTTTCAGACACATTTAAATTAGGTGATCAACTGTTTACCACTTTTTCAGCGAACTTTAATTCTTATGACCTATAGCTAATGAACCTATGTTTCTAAATTATTGAATAGCTTAATTGTATTCAAATTTGTATATGAAAACGGGATAAACGATATTGGCTACAGATATGACTAACTATTTAATACAATAACAAATTCGGCGTTCTTAGTATTTAAACTAGTCAATATTTTCACACTGTCTCGAACATTACATGGCTAATTGTTTGAATCAAACTTCATAATTTCAGAGGATACGTTTCTTTTATTGGAGAATCCTTTATGCGTTTGGTATTGCATGACAAATCAAATGGTATTGTTATACCGACCTGATTTATTGTGCACTTGATTCGCAATTAATTTAAAACACATTTGATTATATTTACTGAAAGAGAGTAGTAAGAAACTGGATGAAATCGCAGTTAAGTGATAATCTTTTTAAAGACAGATTTCACACCTGAACAACCAAACTGCTCTCTGTTTGATGAATATATGAATAATGACAACAGTACCATTACTCGTTCAGCATAGTATTACCCATTGTTCGCAAGTTCCAGCCAATGCTCGCAGGTTTCACCGCAATGCATGACCACATGGCGTTGCAGGCTTTCTCCCTGCCATAATACTAGCAGCCATGGTATAAGTGAAATACTCTGGAAGCTGCGTTAATACCTAACTAACCTCACCTATAGTAGATTATTTGCAAAACACTAACAATGATTATTAATTTAGAATTAGGGCTTCTGCCATATGCCATTTAACCCAAACTCACCTCACCTCACCATTACTCGTATCAAAATTGGAATAACTAATAGCGAAGAACGAGCTCACTTCTTGTTGTAAGACAATAGTCTGATATTATCGCTGACAAAAGAAATACTGAAATATCAAGAGCATTCAATTACTAAGACTCTCTGTTTGTCGTACTAGAAAACAGAAAACAAGTCTATTTAATATATAACTCTTTAAATCGCTTCAGAAACACAACACAATACACAGCGACAGGGTAGTTTTGAGTTGACGTTTAAGTTTAAAAAGAGAAGATGAAGAGAAGTTATTAAAGGAACAGTCATAATTCACTACTCCTTTAATGTGTCTTGAGGCTGCGTTAACAGTAACTGAAATATATTTGCTAAAGACGTTTACATAACATGGACCATATACCTAAGTGAATTTATGTGTCTGGCGAGCTGACACTGAGAGTATATCAGACCACATTTGATTACACAATTGACAGTTCGAGGTTAATACAGTGCTTCTAAATGCATTTGAGTATTCAATCAATTAATCCTGCCGCCTTATCTAAAATGCACAATCTATTCAGAACATCTCTTAGATACTTGACATCCATTGATAATATTATATAATATTGATAACAACATGTATATATATATATATATATATATATATATATATATATATATATATATATATATATATATATATATATTGTTAATAACTTGTGCTAGACTATAAATATTTAGATGAATGTCTAATGTATTACCATTTTATTACAGTAAGTTTTTCAATTCATTATACTCGAGTTATTATGCATGTTTCAATGTCAGTTGCCAAAAATGCAATTCACGTTTAATCCTTACTCACAAAAGCACAGATGATTATGGTATATTGAGTTGGTAGGCACAGTGTGTGCTATATCATATGGGCAAAAGGGAATCGTCATGGACCTTGAGAACATAATGTTTGATATGTGTACCATGTTTGGAGGATGTATCGTTTATAGTTTGGCAGATATGCCTCGAGCAAAATGACTCACAAGTCATGTTTTCATGGAAACCCAGAGAAATTGAATTCATATTTAGGCTTTAACTCGACAAGTTAATCTAGGGATCAAGGTTGACACGTGTATTACGTTTGGTGAAGTTAACACATAGTCAATGGATTAATTGAATTGCATTTGAAAACTTCCCAAATCCTTCTCGTTTGAAATGATTCCAAACACCCTGTGAATTTCTGAAGCATGTCAAACGTTTCGTTTGATGTTTAAAGCGGAGAGATACCTTTTTAAGATCACCTCGAAGATGAATGGCATGTGATTGCAATAGCAAATACAGATTTCATTGAACACAACTTCACAATTAATACACTGCTTTCATTTGCTCCCGTCGAAAACCATTTAATGTTTTTTGGAGTGCATGGTAAACATTCTTTTGATTTTCTAACACTGTTGGAATGCCTCGAGAGATCACACATTCTGAATCAGCTGCGTGTTACATTCATGTACATAATCGTTATTACTTAAAATTAATATATATTTCAGATTAGAAAGTTTGTTTAACAAAGATGTTAGCTAAAATACATATCAGTTTTGCTTAATTGATTTGCAGATGAAACAACGAAAGCGAGGTCATTTTGTGCGTCCATCATTCCAGGAATTTTGTCCAGAGCAAATCTCCCAGACATATATATCCACCAGTGTATTTACATCTGTCAGCCTACTATAAAACAAGTAACTCTCCTACAAATACACTGAAGGGGCAGGATGTATATATGATACCTTCACCAAACATACAGATGTCAACCATGATCCTTAGATATACTTTTGGGGTTTGCTTAAATGTGATTTTAATGTCACGCGGTTTCCATGGGAACATGATTCAAAGAGCGATTTTTGAGGAAGTTATTTTGTCCTGGGTGTATCTGTCATTCATTTTTGTTCCTCTCATCTATCATTTATCAACATATACAGTACATACATGTACCTTGAAAGTCAAGCTCATTGGAGGTCAAACAAGATAAAATCGAGTATTCTAGTACCTGAGGGGTTCCCGATGTTTTTAATGATTACAAACAACTCATGATACTCACGAGGTTCCTTGCGAGGAACGACATGAAAAGTTATTACTCATTTTACTGCTGCTATATACGTATAGAAAAAAAACATCCCGCGACATGATCATAAATAAATTTGAAAAAAAATGGAATGTGATGAAAATGAATATAGTATGTTAATATATGTATTCATTAATATTTATTAATTATTTATTATTAATGTTATACACTGTACATATATTGGTAGTCGATTCCTGATTGAAATCAAGTACTCGACTTTATTAGTCGAGATCCTCCGACTCATCAATGTATGTCAAGTGTCTCATACTTCTTCTGAATAAATTGTACATTCGACAAGTTAAGGCGACAGGATGAACTGTCTTGATTTGACACTTCAATACATTTATAAGCACTGTATTAACCTCGAACTGTCAGTTGTATAATAAAATGTGGTCTGATACACTCTCAATGTTAGCTCGTCAGACATGTAACTTCACTTAGGTAAAGTGTTTGTTATTATGTAAACGTTTTTATCAAATAAATTTGAGTACATTTCCCTTCTTGCAAATGGTTATTGACCAATTTGTTATATTGATTGAGATCGGTGATAAGATGCAACTGTTGATGGTTTTAAAATCCATCCATCGGCGATGTTTGCTAGTTACATTAAATATATTTACGTACATCCGGAGGATCATTATTTTATGTTTTCAAATCTGTCGTGTATCAGTGTGTTTATCAGTGTGATTGATAAGGCTATTCACGTGTAGGCGATCTGAGTATCCAAGTAGATGAACTATTTTGGCAGGTTTATTCATCGAATACGATCTATCAGTCTGGGTTGTGGGTCTACTACTTGAAAATATTGTAACAATAAAATATAATACTTTTAGGACAAAGTTAAGTGAATTAGTACTTATAGGACGTTGTGAACTAACTGTGTATATCAAAATATATGATTTTATTTAAAAATAGATCTCGCAATAAGATAACATGCTTACCAATTTAATATTCAATAACATATGTGTATGGTGCGCAACTTTTGATTTACGTTTCCTGTAACAGTGTAACAGCAAAGTGCGTACATTGAACGAATGAGAAGATTATATCAAAACCATGCAACCTTTCTCTCCGTTTGATCCAATTAAGGCTAAAAGAAATAGCAGAAAGAAAAAGAGGCACTAAACTTAAAGGTCAACTGATACTTATTCTGTCTCAGCATTTTATTGTTTTGTTTTCTGAAGCTATATAAAGGGCCAAAAATAAATAAGAGAAATGGTAGACAATAAATAAAGAAGTTTATCTTACCTAGCTATTAAAACCTCATCCCCTAGATATCACTGAGGTCAAATACCTCTGCTACAATAATACTGTTGTCTTGCACGACGAATGCAAGATTATCTTAATAGTTACATTCACATGTTGCTGATAGTTCAATGACATAATTTCAGACTGTACATTTTGTGTATTTCCACATGTGTCCGAAAGACAATTAGTAGTTCGACAAGCAGAAGATAACACTTGATTTCTTATTCGATTCTCCAGTTAAACACTTCTTATTGATTCTGATCCTCTTCAAATACAGATTAACACAGATTAACTCCAGATGAAATATACTAATAATCAACAATGTGCAAGTCAGTACACAATGTAACAAGGGGAAATGTGACTGACCATAGGGCAAACATCAAGTATAACTATACACTACTGCAGTTTTCTGCTATTCTTTAACCACAACTTACATGACATAACATTAAGATAATTAATCAAAAACGAAATCAAGGATATTTTATCCTTACAGCATTAAATAATCCTAAACGGCTCTTATACAAATCTAAAACGAACAAAAGACGAATAACAAATAGTTACCTGTTCTGGAAATTCAATAAAATCCTTTAAAATATTTATATTGAGGTTATTGCAAAATGTTTCTATATTTTATTAGTGACATTCAAGAGAAGGCGTGGTTGTGGAAAACAATCTTAACCAATCATACGTCGTCGACTCGTGTATTGTAGCAAAGTTTATGAAGGTGTCCAAACATGTACGGGTTTGTCATATATGCGTCTTTGACCAAACATGAGTTTAAAGTCTATTCGCTTCTAACTTACAAGTATGTCAACAAAGTAACGTTTAGGAAACTGCAATATAGACGCAATAACGTCTTGTATCTACACAATGTGGAAGTTATCCAGAGAATAATGTTTTCTTATTCAATGTAATGTAATGTAATGTATTCAATTTCTAAAGACTAAGTGTTATTCGTCATATTTCCATGTGCAGTATCATCAGCCAAAAGTATTGTATTACAACTGACCTTTGCTGCAAAAGAAGTAGAATTACTGAGTATGAAAACTTTATCAAATATCCCAATGGTTTAGGTCGAAGTCCAATGTCCTTACGTTATTTAAGCATATTGAGTGGCACAATCACTTCTATGTAAACCTGTTTTTCACAAACAGAATCGGGATTTCCTTTCTGCTAATGATGATGAGCAAAGTGATTTTCTAAATTACCACGTTATTTTTATGAATTTGTGTTTCAATTGATTAATTATAATTGACTCCGATGAAAATGCAAATTGGATGTTACACTTTTAATATTTCGCAGTCAAATTGACGTTGACGAACTAATTGCTTAAATTGATTTAATTTCTTCTGCATATTTCTCAGATGAATTGCAAGACAGAAATGATTTATTTCAATGCTTCTTGATGAAATGCAAAGAGGATGGTTAATTGTTTCTAAAGTGTAGCATATGGTCATGCGATGTCTCTTTTTCAGAAAAATTTACTTTATTCAAAGTTTTAAATCACTCGAAATACATGTAATATGTGTGAAAATACTCATTACGATATTTTCAAAAATCTTCAACTTAACAGTTATGCCAATTATTCTACAAACAACTATCAGAGGTACCTTAAAAAATAACAACAAACCTTATTCATCATGACACATGTATGTAGGCTCTGTTTGTCTGCTTTATTTACTGCTATCGGAACAATACATAGAGAATCAACAATTCAACAAGCACCTGAACAATGAATAAAACATGTGTAAGAATGTTATCTTAGCAAACCTAGCTATTAAACCCTTATCCCCTAGAGATCACGGAGTTCAAATACCTCTGCTACAGTAATACTGTTGTCTTGCACGACCAATGCAACATTATCTTAATAGTTACATTCACATATTGCTGATATTTCAGTGAATTGATTTCAAACTTTTGGTATATTTCCAAAAGTGTTGAAAAGACAATTATTACTTCGACGAACAAAATTTAACACTTGATTCCTTTTACGAATCTCGACATAAACACTTCTTATTGATTCTGATCCCCTTCAAATACAGATTACACCAGTTGCATGCTATCGGTCAACCGTCAGATGAAACATAGTAATAGTCAACAATGTGCAAATTAATTATAAGGGTTAGTGTGACTGACCATAGAACATACATACATCATATTGAAACAACTTTCAGAATGGCTTGCAAATTACACAGAAGGAAACATTGATCTCAATAAAGAAAAGATATTGTTTGGATTTAAGGGTAAACACAACAACCCATTGAACGCAATTTTTCTTATTACAAAAGCAATACTTTACAAACACAACATCAAAATCGGTAAACTAAACTTCAAACCATTAAGGCAAGAAATTATTAAATCATACCAAATAACAAAAACAATTGCATTATCAAATTGTAAATATGCACAAGTTCATACATTAAGTTTAACACTCCATGTGCTTTTAAAAAAATCATCTACAATAAACATATAACAGATTGACGATTAATGATGAATTAGATACCCCCGGTTAACTACCATTAATACCAGTCACGCATTGTGTAAGCAAATGAAATTACTCACCACTGTTGATTAAACAGGATGTATACGGCTACGTTAATGAAGGAAACGAAAGAGGCCAACAAGAACTTTAGTGAGTGTACATATTTTAAGTGTAAATGAATTGATTTGGTAAATTACAGCTAAACTAGTTGGAACAAATGGGGTAAACATTTTTAATACTGATTCATAAATAATAACATATTACGAAGATGGGATGTTTGCACCTTCGCATTGATAAACTTTAACAAAAGCAATGTTATATTTTCTCAGTTTCATTTTATTTATTTAACAGGTAATGAACAGTTTAACAGTGTACTTAAATATTACTAAGAAACTTGATTTACTGACTAAGGACGCGACTTTTATACTAGGAACAATTGGCTCTGAGTAGCATTGAGGATGAAACTCGTTTTTCAATAAACAGAAGCATTATGATATTAACACGCAGACAATTGGGAAATGAATGTTGACAATTATGGTATTTCTTAATACTTGCACTCTTTTAAGAATATCCTTCGGTAAAATACTTTCGGTAAATAAATTCGAGTGGCTATAAGTACACTGACTTACATCGAACATATTTTAAAAATCATTTATGACTGGTTAAATAACGAAAAACAGTAATATACTTACATTGAACAAACATAGGATACACACTATACACAATTAAACTTACAATTACAACAAAATTAATCTTTAGACGTTAGTAGCCGTTACCTCATCGTGATGTACATGTACATTTTTTTTTTCATTTGATGAAAATTGTCGATTATCATAAACAAACACTTTGAAAATACACTTTACCTGTGTCACAATGAAGTAAAACTATTTTCGACAGGATACAAAATAATGTTCCACAGAAATGAGACAGGAAATGTGATCAAAGATTTGTTTATAATCACTGATTACAGCCATTCAGATGATATTATATATTTATTTTTTTCGAACACATGTTTCAGTCGATTCCTTTCTTGTTCTAAAAAATATCAAAGAACGCTAATGGTGTAGATATTCACTCCAAGCTACAAAGTGACATGCTAATAGTTTTGAACAGCTAAAATTGATATATTGTCTTTGGCCACCTGATGCCAAGTCATTAAGAATACCAACTCTGTACCACTTCTGTATTTTCTAATGAAATCAAGGGTAATTATCCATGAAGATAACGTCATTCTATTGTATTTTTTTTTACCAATCCACTGACTGCCCCAGGGGCGTCATAATTCAATAGTGTAGTGCTTACCCAAGTAGTGTTTCAAGGATGCCTTTCTTCCTGGTATAACTGAATAGAATCACCAAGCATTTTAAATATAAAAACATTATTTCAGTATTGTGAGAGCCAATACTCTAGTTGCATTTGTATCCATTTGATTACAAAGGACCTTAACAAACAATATAATTGTTTGTCAGTAAGAGTTTGTGCGTGCAATTGCGTGCAGAATTGAACTAAGAGTGATTTGTTATGTATACTCATTACAATATAAGTGCATTCGTTGTGTGACAAATAATGAAACTTTAGTTTTAAAAACCAAATAATCATAAATGCGTGTTTCATGACGTAAAATGTGGATTAATAAGCTAATTTATTCATGTCAGTTAATTCAGTGCTCATTATGATCACATTGATTTTATATCGTGTTTTATTTGCAAATAGATACATCAAAATCAACAATAATTTCAACATTATGAAGAAAACCAATATCTCATGCCTGTAGAGACATGAATCATACAAATCATGTATTTTAGTTAAAGTTGATCAAATATAAATACTAAACATAACCAGGGTGTGAGCCGATTATTCTTAATTATTACAGCATACCATTTTATTAACCTCTTATGACCCCTTCATATTATGTTGAGCTCGAAAAGGGTCGGAGAACTTAATCAAACTAGTACTATAACACACAACAATACCCATTCTATATTCATGGACATATGGACACAAACAAAAACCAAGAGCATGCACATATCTATATGACAACTGTCGCCGCCAAGAAACAAAGATTTCCCCTTAATCTTAAATCAACTATTCCACAAAGAGTCTCCAAATTGTCCACCCCTGCACAAGCATTTCATTAAGTGGAGGTAGTCCTTGTGATAGGTAGTTGCTTATTATTTATGAATGAGTCTTTGACTTAACCTATGTAGGCTTTAAGGACATGTTTTAAATTGGAATTACCAGGGGAAGCTTTGAACGTGAATTTCATTTTGAAATCACTTGATGAAGGCGAATCATACTAATCCCATACATTTCATTAATTTAAACAGAGTTTTCCAGGGAAAGTCAGTCAAAATCGCCCCTAATCATTTTAATCTATAGAACATCCAAGAGTATATTTGAGTAAGTAATTAGAAAGAGATGAACCATTCAAGAATTTTCGAAGTATAATCTAATAAACTACATGACAAAACAACAACTTGCTATCAGAACAAGTCGATTTTGATTTCTGTGTTAAAGAAATAAATCGTAGATAAATATATGAAGTTCATTCATAAGGTTATATATGATAATTGAAATTATTAGATATTCAAACACACATTGAGTGCTGACATAGATTTATCAAAATGTATTTGCAAACAATGTTTGGCATTTCAGTTATAAAATTATGCGATAAGGTTTTTAAGTTGATAAAAATGTCAACAAAGTGTGTATATTCTCTTTAATTAGTTGACGAATTGTTACTGAAGAACTCATGATACACGCAACATGCCAACCTCTGCTTTCCCGCCTTTTTATGAGTCTAGAACAATGATGATGTAAACGATATGTTGTGTAAAAAACATTTATAGGTAAGATTAATTATTTATATATTTTTAAAAATAATGTGTACTTGAATGCCAAATATTCTATCCAGGGTCATTTTGAAACAACGACTTCAGCACTTCGTGTTGAACAAACAAAAACAACAACATTGTCCTTACAAACATATTCAAATTAGATATTCAACATCGACTCAATCCAACAGTATTTTGTTTCTTTTATTTTGTTGATACATTTGCTCGGGAGATTAATTATGTTGTTACATAATATATCTGTACACTGTAATATGTTTACCTTGTATGTATGCACATAAATAGGACAAAATGTCCACTGACTCTGACTGTCTAAACTTTGGATTCGGATAATAACGGATTACATTAAATGGAATTTCTATTTGGCAATTACTTGATTTCAAATTTCTGAAATTGGCAAATAAATTATTTATATAAGACTTTTTGGCGGCCAGAAGGAAAATTGGTGGATGTGTGGTCCCGAAACGATTGACGTCACAAGAGCAATCTCATTATCGGCGATAGTCATAATTTAACGTGATTTTGCAACATTTTGATTGTTGATTTAACAAACAAATCTTCAATAAAACACCTTTGATTTACCAAATATTGAATGTTTAGATATCCAACGATATATTTCTCAGATGACAATTGCATCATTACTGCAAAAAACATGTGGTTTTGGCAATTTCACACATGTAATTATTTCATCAAGAGATAATGAATATTAACATTAATTGATTTACGATGCTCAGACTCTCAAGCACAAACACCTGAGTAATCAACAATAACGCTTCAAGGATTGTCTACACAGAGGTTGCCAGCATGGTTAAAAACGATAATACAAACCGTCTTAATTAATTGCAAGTGTATATTGTCTCGATTTTATGCTCAATTGATTCCAATATATAATGAACATAGAGGTAATAATATGTAATTCTTGATCTTCAAGTGTCTTTTAAGTGTCTGCCAGAGGACTATATTCATGGAGGGTGCAAGTATTTAATGTACTGATCTATTTTAATGAAACCCCTAGTTCATTTTCATTTCTTCTGAAAATATACCTGATAATATACGAGCCCTGTGAATGTATTTAAACTAACTCCTAGAAAGATCGATGAATGGCATCAACGATTTCCTAACTTCAGATGCATCATTCAAACTCATGACTTCATGACATAAATCTAATCAAGACAAGACACAAATGTGGTTCTATAGAAATAGAGGGAAGGGGGTTGTAGGTTGACGTCTCTATGCTTAATGTAGACATCGATGACTCTCCCACATCAGCCTCAATAAGATTTGTCAACCAGACTACCGAAGAGTCCTGGAGACCTCATTCAAATGAATAATCACATTTCATCATTTGCCAGGGTCAGCCATGGTTATTCATTTCGATCATCCTATCGTTTCGTGTAGTTTAGGTGTGATTCGTACAACATTATGAAACGATGTAGGAGATAGGCATGCTTCACAAATGGTTTGAATCTGACTGGAATTACTGTTTAATATATCCTAAGCCGGCCACAATCCTGTTATGTTACAGAATGTACCTAGAACTTACACTTGAATGTCTGAAACTAGATCCAATATTTTTGGAAATAAAAATGTTTAAAGAGCCATTGGCGGGAACTATACTTTTTGTTGCAGTAATATATATATATATATATACATATAATATATAAATTATGTGTTATTATATCGATTGTTTTTCAAAATTACATCGAGTATGTATATACATAATACATAAACACAGTCCACTATTGGATGACAAGTGTGTTTTTAAGCGATATTACGTTTTTATTCATGTAATAATTTCATGTTTTTTACAGTCTCATGCAAATCCTGCTTATGAAACTGTCACTTCAAGCTACACAGAGAATGTATGAACAACACAAAGCATATACAAAATTAACAGTGCCTTTGTCATATGTTTGCGAAATAAGCAAATGTCGTTTTTCAACAGTAACAAAACAGAAGTAAACAACAAGAACAAGGAACATGATAGAAAGTAAGACATGCAGATGCCATGACAACAGATGCAGCACAAATCAATATATCCAAGTTATAGGTCATGTGTATCACAATGAGTTTCTGAATTATCTGTGTCACCACATATGAGATGTGTCCTTTGGGACTTCTTGACAAGGTAGTTATTGGGTTAGTCTGAACAACTGAATAATTATGTCCTACTTCTTCAGATTAGAGTCACGAAATATTGTCTTGGGATCTTCTGCTTCTGATATGTTCGGCCCGTATCACAACGACTGTGATTAATGTATGTGATTTGATTTATGTATAACTTTTGTTTTGAGCTTTGATTGTTTACCATAATTTGATTTGAATGTATATGTTTTTTGTGAAACATTTAGACATAAATATAATTGTGTCTTTAAATTTGTTTTAAATGGTAATTGTCCTTTATATTTAAAACAAAACACAAATTATAGTCTTTGCTTTCTAAACGAGAAAGAATTTTTAAAAAACTGAGAGCATGTTATTTTTTTCAAGAGATCACATCAACATTTACGGAAGCTTTAATCACCATTTTACTGGAAGCAGGAGCTACGATTATAGTCATAAAGTCTGCTGAATCTGTATCTTCATTCAAGCAAATGAAAATAACATTCCTGTTCAACCACTCTCTTCCATAATTGCTCCTCTTTCTTCTAGCCAGCGCCATTGAGTAGGCTCTGCCGGAAAATTTGGCGTTTTACAAGTGGATTATTATTATTGTAAGATTCCTCAAAATATGTTTTCAAATAATCCTTGATTTGTGTAGATTTATACCAGATCACAGAAACAACAATCGATAAATGCAAAGTTTCTAAGCACATGTATATTTCATTTAGGAATCAGAAATCCATATCTGAAAACAAAGAATCAAAAGATTCGGGCTAAATCGTGCCAATGATATTGGTTCCCTAGTGAACATATCAAAGAACACATTCAAGTCAAAACACACATTTGGATACTTTTGAGATCATATTCACAGACACAGTAGAACAATTTGTTAATAGTGTGATTTTAATAGTTACTGACATGACATGATAATTACAGTAGATGAGTTCCCTTCAGAAACTTCAGTTCTGTCTATTAAGAGTATGATTCGGAAGGGGTGCTTCTTTTGGGAGGGGGTGTTCAATGATAAATACATATAGGCACATATATATTTCTACAACAGACTAGGTCCCTGTAAAATGATTAAAACATTTAGTTTTGTTTCAACCAAATATCTCTCATATCACTGTAAGTGAGCCATTGTTATGAATTCTACACAATTATACCAAATTAATACTTTGACTAACAAACCTTAAAGCTATCAGAATTAGACTAGAAACGGGGAAGGTTAGCAATGCGGTTTGAAATAGCTATCATTCAACAAGATGGCATTTCACTATTTCAGAAATGTTCTTGAATAAATTTAATTTGGGCAACAACAAAGTTAAAAGCGGACAGTATGTCATCCGAAACTGTCGTAATACGGAAAAACTTACCTAAACTGTATTTACAAAATCAACGTAATAATACAATTTTCAATTTTGAAAATATTGCGTAAAATGTCCCCCATATAGACACCGCTTTCGCTGTAATTATCTACAGATTAGAGTGAGCTCAGTTTAATACATTCGAAACATTTCCCATGCCTTATAACAAGTTATGTGCGAGAACACCAAATACCTCCTATCATTATAAATGTTAGGCTGGAATATTTCTGCATGACATTGAATGACCAAACACTACCAAGTCGATGCGTCAGAATAGAGGTCGCTATTAAATCGTTGATATGGTAGAATGGAAATAAATTTGTATTTCCTAATTAAGTTTCATTTATGCACTGATGAAAGCTTGATTTGTTTCATGGTTGTTGGGTGGATAATTGGTATAACAGTACAGTACAGTTAAATATGTTGGTGGAAATCACCCCCTTGCTTGTGTTCACGCATGTTCACATTACATACATTTCATTGATTTTAAAAGTTAGCATAATATCAATTATCCTGATTAACTGGAAACATGGGCCACTTTAAAATCAATTAACACACCGCTTTGCATTTCATCATGAAAAACTGAAATAAATCAAGTCCTTCTTGTTAAGGAGCAATTAGTTCAACGATTTAAATTGGATTGTAAAACATAATACAAATTGAATAATGAAATAAAAAAGATTTCTATTTCAATCTGATACAGTTATTGCTAAACTGATTTTTATCCACAGATGGTTAATGATATAAAAAAAAAAAAAAAATGTTGAGTTTCACTACAAAACTCGTTTATCCAAATACCAAACACAGTTATAAAATATGATACTAGGGAAGGATCATACAATGATACCACCGATTTCAAAACTATTTAATCCCATTATAACTTGAGAAAGCTTAATAGCAGTAAAAGCATTAACTTAGGAAAAGGGAGACGAGCCGGCCTATATGTCCATGTATTTAACGCAGAAACCCATGTCAAGTTAATTTCTGTAGATGTGTTAATTAAATAAATGAAGAGACTGTGTCAAAGGTACGGTTATTTCTGGTGAGGTTGAAAGGAATTGCTGACCAAGCAAAAACAGGAAAGTTAAAGACTTGAATAATAGATTATCACAAGCAGTTAACTTGAGTAACCTTGTCAGAACTGGAGGAGTAAAGACGGAAGTGTGTGCTGTAACAATTTAGAAAATTATTTCACCATATCTTGAAGTTTAGGATACTATTTCCATTCTCTTTGTAGATGATTGAAACTTCAATGGAAGCATGTGCACCCTTGAAAAGCGTAGCTCTTATTCAGATCATGATCAACATCAATTACAGTCAATCAAATGTCATTTATAGAATGTCTTGAGGGCTTTGCTACTTGAGAAATATTGATTTTCCCACTGGATTACATTAACTTCAATCCATGAATGGGCATTATCTTCCAACCCATACTCAAATATCATACTACTCTCCTTAATGCAATTTCTACTTTAAACTAGATTCCTTTGATGTTGAAGATACAAAAACAACTATACCAAAGATCAAACATCCTGAAACATTGATTTGCAATGGATTTCTTTTGAAAACAACGCTTAGATAATTTGACCATACATACATATTCCCGATTTTGAAACATTGGTTTTTAACAACTGTCGCTTTAATGTAATTCCAAGTGTGACAGAAGTAATAGATCTATATCAGTATATCCACAGCTGTGACTACAACCGCAAATAAAATAGCTTCTTCTCTTGTAATTAACTATCTATTCTTAATCAGTTTCATTGAACAAGTATTCATGTATGTGACCATTGTTCCAGAACAACGATTGCTGTACATGCAGATTGAAATATGAATAACAGAAAATATGTTGAACAAAAAGCATTGTCAATGTACACATTGTGCATAATTTTGTGATATGTAACGTGAAACAAGTACGACTGAGTAGTAATTTAATGACCAATTATAAGATAAACAGCTGCGGTTGTAAAATTTCCAATATTTATTATTATTAAAAACCCTCATATTAGTTTAAAACCGACGGCTTTTTATATGCTGAGATTTGCAATGTTTGAATTAGATATAAACCTACTGAGTTTGAAAATCAGAGACATGTTATACTGGATTGATAGTGAGTAAATTTATGATTGAAACCAAACGCGTGGCTATTTTGCAGGGAAACATTTGAATATGGTAAACTTCCTTTATTTTCTGAGTATATATTTTGATAACATTTCATTCTCTTGATTGTTAATCTATGTTTAATTAATGTATGTTATAATTGTTATATCTATAGAAAAAGTACACATTTATCAATGCTAATGACATTCCTATGCGTTTTTAAAATTTAACTTAAAATGGTAGACAAAAGCGGTCAAACTGAGGTGGATCATCCTCGATAATCCAGCGCTATTGTTCCGATAAATCTACACACAAGCGCTGGAAAACAGTAAGGGTATTTATCCCTAACCTAGTTACCTCTCTCCTCCTCCATGTTATCCAATCAGAAACGAAACGCAGACACTATCTGCGTAAACAACTCGACCAATCAAAACGCATCACTACCGTTGTTTATAGAACTAACATGGCGGCGGCCGACTCACTCGATTACGATAAAGTTTGTAACAAATTCAGCGTAGAAAACCTGACAGAAACTCAAAAGAAAGTTTTAAGAAGTCTGTACGAGAAGAAGGGTGTATTCATGTCCATCAAAACGGGTGGAGGTAAATGATTAAAATCCCTGTGCTACCAGGCGTTCCCAATCATCTGCGAAAGCCAAGATCCTGACACGAGAGTGCTTGTTATTTCACCCTTGATTTCAAGGTTAAGGATAAATACCCTTACTGTTTTCCAGCGCTTGTGTGTAGATTTATCGGAACAATAGCGCTGGATTATCGAGGATGGAGGTGGATATGCTGGTTACTTTCAAACGATGTGATATCTTTCAAATACTACAAGTGCAAGAAGAATGGATTTAATATAAGGTTATGAAATAAACATGGTTATGGATTGAGAAATTGAGATTGAGAAAACATTATAAACGCAGAATAATACCTATTATTTGTAATTAGATTGGTGCCTTCTTAATATGACGGTCGTGTCAACAGATTAAAACAATATTTTTGATAGTGTGAATGACATCATAATAGCTTTGCGTTTGTCAACAATGGTTCATTTTAACTATTAACACAGAGTTTTTGCGAAGCTCGTAGTCTGCTCTACAGAGAGTATCTTGTAATTCAATTTATCTTACAAAATAAGACATATCAAACGTTTCAAGACATGTCCTAAATTGATCGAGGGGATAATGTGAATGTGTTGTGATGAATGTACTGTCATTTATTTACTGTCACTAATTGATTTTAAAGTGGAACAAATTCATTACGCTTTTAACCATTGATCTATCCCACTCAAATATGTAAGATTGAAATGTGTGCAATGAAACATATGTACAATTGAACAAAATCACCAACATGACTCGCTAAGTCAAGTACAAGTCAGTGTACACATTATCTATAGAGATTACAGTATCCCTGATTGTGTCATTTAAGTATAACTGTCTCAAATCTAACATGAAACAAATATGGTTGAGTAGAGTTTTTTTTATCAGTATCTTGTTTATATTAAAATATCATGATCACAGAGTCACGTGGTGCATTATTTACAAAACCACTTATATATGTGATTGTGGCTTAAAACCCATTGAATTGACATCCTACCATGTATACCCCCAGCTAATCCATCTTCAATATCATTTACCTAAGATTAATAAAACTATCAAAGCTGTAATATGAATTACAACTACATTTTCAAGGTTACTCGAGAGTAGCGAGATTATTTAAACTGTTAATGACTTAATGATTATACTGTTATAAGTGATAACATGCTTGAGTCTCTTAAAATTGCAAGAAAACTAGCTATGTTTTAAAATAGTTGATGGTCTTCAACAATTATTTAATAATTTGAACTGGGACAAGCAGGATTTCAAAAGATATCGGATTGAGTTTGCATTTACATATTGTCTCAACTATCATACTCTGTGTTCATTCCAGTTTATCATAATGTAAATATGTCAAATAGATTCACATTTATGTACATCAATTACCTTAATTACATGTTGATATCTAATCAAATATTCAACATATATGCTTCATCAACCTGAAGTAGTTTATTACAACAGACTTCAAAGGCGATAGCAATCTACCATTAATGTGTCTGAATTGGTATTAAGCAAGGTCTAATTTGATTGTTGTTGATTTAACACTGCATGAACTGTAAACAAATATGTTAATGATATGTCAGAAGTTACCAAGTATGTGGAACTCTTTTAATATTGATCATTTGCATATGTAAGATATACTTAGATGTATGTTCTTTATCATAACGTGGAACGTGTCACGATAGTAAACGTCACTAATTTCCAGAGAAAATATGTTTCATCCAACATACTTTACTTTGGTTGTTAAAGTTTATATGTGGTAAACACACCTGCATATCATTGTGTATGACATTAGTCTGCATTCAGCGACAAATACCTTTATCTTTTGCATCATTAGAATGATGTTGTAAAAGTTATTCATATTGTATTTGTAAAAACAATTAAGTAAACTTAAGTTATTCCTTTTGACATATTTCTAATGGTTTCTACAATCAAATGTTGTGTAGCTTATTGGTGAGTTTTTGACATTTTCATCGCCAGGACGGACATTCATACCGATTGTTGCAAATTCATGTTTGTTACAAATTGGATTTCCTTACTTGTAATGATATTGACCGAGATGATTATGTTTCCTTTATAAATTAACATGCACAAGGTGTCATTACAGAGCTTATAGCATGTACCCAATGTGGGGAAAGGAATCAACCCTTCAAACTCTTTAAACTTAATTGTTGCTGAATATAATTTATAATGATCAACTTAGCAGTGTACAGGACCAAGTGACTTTATGTTAACTATATGCTGGTTTTTTTATTCTGAAGATCCTTCTCTTATGCGAAGTATCTCATCAACAGGTTTCGATATCAGGAACACACCTTAAAGGACTCAACAATAACGATTGTGTATACCAATATGCGTGTTATTGTAAGGAGAGCATGGGACAGGGCGCGTAACTGTAATCGAAGGATGCACCTATAATTAACCTCTCAGTATTGTTGGCGCCTTCAACATCTATTCTGCTAAAGAATTGTATGTATGTTTGTGTATGGATAAGCAATATCCTCAAGCTGATGGTGTCTTGAGTGCAATCTTATCCTTTGTTAAAACTAATGTGGCAGATGACTGGAACATTGATTGCAGACGAGTTTCACATACAAACAATGTATTGGAATATTTGCAATGTGTAGAAAGACTCCAAAGTACATGATGAGGGTAATTTACATGAGAACAAAAACACATTCTTTGAATAGTTATTCGAAGAGCTAGCACATTATAGGCAGCAACGTATTTATCAAAATCTCTTAATGTGTTGATTTTTTAGCTTATGCATACACCCATCTGAAATACTCTCTGTTGAGCTTTCCTAGAATTGGTTAAGAGGCAGCCATTATTTATAGTGTTTGCAGGAAAATGTTTTGCATCTTCATGTTTAAATATGCTCGTCAATGTCCATTGAATTTTTCATACTTGTTTAGAAATATAAGGTGTGCCGTGACTTCTTGAATACCTTAAACCCATCCAAAAGATCACATTATTATTTTCAATGTAGAGAACTAGTTGATCTAAATGAATAATTTATTGTATGTGATTCTTTCATGTACCGGTAAACAGTAAACACCTATGAGATAAATGATGTTGTAATGACTGGTATTAATATGCAGAAGATTTCAGTTAAAATCTTCCCAAATCCATTTTGTTTTAGTAGAAGTTTGGTATGGTTTCTCAGCACCTCATTTGAGAAATACAATAAGGTTGGAATTCAAAAGTAGAGTCTGGCCCCAACACATTCATGTATGGGTCCTAATTACATTGATAAATATGTTATATGGTCATCCCACCATGAATCAAATAGAAGCAGAACAATTTCTATCCCAAAGGAGTGTGTCCGTAATCAAATTCGTTGTTCAGATCATAGATGTTCACACTGTATATTTTAACAGGCTTTCCAAAATAATGAACCATTATTCAATGTACATTTCATGATAGAAAAGCATAAGTGGCAACGTCACAGGATCTTCAGAACAATATTTCTGGCATTTTGAGTCATATTATAAGATGTCAACAGTTTGATTCTGTCAATCAACTCAAAATCAACATGTTTATTTTAGATTCTCAGATTTTAAAAAAATATTTCAGTGTTTTAAATTGGGGTTGAAGTGAACAAAGATTTGGAGTTACTTTTTAATTCGGCAACTGAGACAGTACGATATGTGTCGGGTATTAATCAAAATTGGAGTCAAAAGAATCCCACTTATAACTGTTAATTACAAAGTTGTATGACAACTGACGGCCATGCACAAGCATATGTGACATCAGAAATTTAATTTTCTAGTCTACTATGTCACGATTGAATCTCAATTTAGAAACTAAAATAATGATTATTAACACGTATATGCCTTTATATATAACATCAATAAGAAAACATTTATTTCATGTAACAAACTGCAAAAACACATGGAAGTTGGCATTTGTTTGTTGGTGTTAAGGTATCTAAAATCGGTCAACTGAACTACATATCAGTTGGCTTATTTGTGGTCAGTCTCTAACTCTCATTATTGCCTCGGATATTTGATGACTCTATTACCATTCCTCGTCTTGAGGTTGACAGATCTGATTAAGCCTGGATCAAGGCTGGAATCAGATGAAACAGCACCTTTATTGACCACACAGAGCCACAATAGGACATATGGCAGTGAAATCTTTGCGTATGTGTCCTGAAAATCGTAACCGATTTACAATGCTTCATTGCTTCCTTGAGAGGCATTTTAGAAGCTGGTATGATAATGAGAACAAGCTCTATTGATAGTCGAATTCTGTATTGCTATGAGTGCGACGTTTCGGTGAAGATACTAGCAACTTCATCACTTCCTAGGTAACGGTGCTAGCATCTGCATCGAAACGTCACACTTACAGCAATAAAGAAGTTGACTATCCATAGCCGATCTTTGAACATATAAACCGAAGCTATCACTAGATGATGCTATTAGTTGAAACTGCGATGTCCTTAACACGTCCTAAGTTCAAACTAGATTCTACATCATGTTATATTTTCAAATGCAATTTACTTCACTTTTTATCTAGAAGATTAATATACTGAATTTGGACATTTCCAGGAGACACTGACAGTATATTATTGATCGATACAATTTGGTCAATCAATTGGACCCAATATACCAAAGCTTGTTTGTGGTCAGTCCCTAACTCTCATTATTGGATTGGCCATTGATGCCACTTTTGCCGTCTTTCATCTTAACGTTGACAGATTTTATTAAGCCTGTACAAGTCCCCGTGTAAAATGCAGATTGGAAACGTTCGTCACAACTCATTCCTACAAGTAGGTCTAGATACATCTTGGTGGTATGACTTGTGTTCCAAGTACGGTTCTATCCCATCTTAAGCTTTAATGAATATCCCAACTGTGAAACTTAAGATTTAATAGATCCGTACTTGGGTTACAAACGCATTCTATTTGTTTATCATCAGATGCAATAAAACAATTTTATCCTAAACTTTTACAAAGCTTAAAATTAAGGAGAAAACACGATCTTGATGTACTTACTGTATCAGAACGCTAGACAGGATTTTACCAGACACAGAAAACTGAGGAATATTGTTTTCTCTGGTTTATAAACCGAACAATGTCCGTATGTTCAATCATCCAAACAACTTGCAATTTAAAGGGTATGACTCCCTCAACGAGGTATTCACGAAGTGTTTTTAAATATATACTCTTCAAAATAAGAAATGCGACATTGACTTTTCAAAATGTAACACATTAGAAAACCAGAAATCAGAACTGAAATCAAGACCTACAGTCTTACGTGATTGCGTGGTAGAGTGTTTTGTTCGATGATTTAATTATCGATTTAACACTAAAAAAATCTATCTAAAATACATTCATGTTTTTATGGCAAGTAGCAAGTATAGCACGCAACCTTCCTTAAATGAAAATGTATTTCGTTTGTAATGTAATATGCAAGATGGAAGGTAATAAACACATCTGCCTAAGTTTCAGTATGGTCTAATAACGCACTTACTAAAAGTTATCAATCAAAATCTGATGTCTGCCTAAGTTTCAGTATGGTCTAATAACGCACTTACTAAAAGTTATCAATCAAAATCTGATGACTTCATGATATCAATATATACTTGTATATCATTCGTGAATGAATTGAGGTTAGAACACCAGCTTCTATTTGTATCTCCCTCTCTAACACCAAAATGTTTAGTCAATAAAATATTATTCCATTTGATGAATAATAAGATAATAATTTTCATTTATAACTAGCATTTCAAAAAGATATATTTATTAAATCTTTTGAAGCTGAAATGCTAACAAATGTTATGCAAAATGTTGATCTACGTGAGGCAAATGTTTTTTGTTTTCATAAAATAACTTAAACGACGTAATAGTATCAATGTATACCAACATTAAGCATAAAAGTATTAACATACAAAAATAAAGGCGCTGTAATCGCGCCGTTCTTACTGAAATAAAGTGCTTTTATTAAAATGTTAAGGTTGTAATCAACAAATTAGAGTTCTAAAAGTAAAATGAATGTTTTGGTTCAGCCATTCGAGACTATTTCCCATCGAGCGGCCATTTTAAGTTAGTCTGACTGATGTAGCAACATGGCGAGTAGAGTTTTAAATATGGTACAGTGATTGAACCATCAGAGGACAAAAAGTGGTGGAATCCGTTTGCAGGATCCTTCCGGATTCTTTCGGATCTGCCAATATATGGGAGAATCCAGAAGGATCCGGCAAAAGGATTTACCACTTTTTGTTCGTGCATGTTGCTGTCTGTAGTCTTAAAATCGCATGAGACCTACATATCTACCTCTCACATTAAAGAGTTCCACAAAAGTGTCGCCTTATATATCGCACCAATTACTTCTAATACGTTTTCAATGGATATGGCTTATAGGGTCATGTAAATTGTGTAATGACATGCTTTACACTCTAATGTAACAATAAAAATATCAACTGTAATAATAAATGGCAAATTTGTGAACAAATAATATACAAAAACATGCTACAATGCCTTTACTGTTTGGAAAATACTGTTATATGTTACATCAAAATATAATTGCAAACTGTTTCGTTTTCTATTTCAATCACCATCTGTTTTACTGTCTTCAATTATATGAATACTTTACACTTTACCACTACTGCTCTTTCAACCAAACATGTTTAAATGTCACCATCAGCATTTCCCGAATGTGATATCTCAGTAGTGACATATATCAGATATGATAATTATGTTATTGTATTTTAAACTATATGTGCGATTGTTATTGTTTCTCCTTGTATCGTGTTCGATTTGACAGTCCTAAAGTAAATTAATCTGACGGGAAGCATGGGAATGTAGACACTCATATGACATCAATATAGTCCGGCATCAGGTGTGACCTTTCATTGCTCTTAAATGACTTATTTAGGCACATGCATACTCAGCTTGTTAGTACTTACACTTGATGGACAATACTCTTAAGATAATATTTATACCATAATATATCGTCTGTTAAATGTCATGAAGTTGGTGACTGGTGATAACACGAGTGTGATTATACAACACATTAAATATATATATAGATTAGTATTGCGTTCACATTTTGAAGTGTTTGGCGTAGCCTTGCAAATATGGTATCTAAACATAGATTGAACATGATGTTCTATTTTATTTTATGTTTTACTGAAGGTCGATTTGAAATTGGTATGCTCGAAAACAATCACCTATGTGATTTAGCTAAACTAGTACAGCTTAGCAATTCATGAATTGGCGTAAAGTAGTTCCATCAACCAATCAAAATGAAAGTTATACTTAGGAAAAACTGTAATTCCCATGATCATTGTTAAAACTTTAAGACCAAGCAAATGTTTGCCCACTTGGGTAAAAAATACTGTTGATACACATCTGAATATAATATTTACTTTTAATGTATTATATATCCATTTTCGTTACAGTTCATATTTCAAATTAATTTATACTTGATGTTAGCATGCATGTCTCCACGTAAGTTGTCAACATTTAATATACGTGTTATTGTTGCTCACAAAAGCACACAGAATTATTGTATCTCGAGTCAGTATGCACAGTGTGTGCAATATGATCTGGACAAAATGTAATCCCCTTGGTGCTATTGTTTCCATGGTAACATTGTTGGTATGTGTAACATGTTTGGACGATGTATAGTTTGGGAGATATGCTACGAACAATATGACTTGCTCATTAGTCACTGTTCAAGTCATGGAACCTGAGAGAAATTGAATTCATATTTAGGCATTACCTCAAAAGTTCATCTGGGAATCATGGTTGAGATGTGTATATGTTTAGTAAAGTCAGCATAAAGTCAACGGATAAAGTGAAATGCCCTTGAACACTTCAAATATTTCACATTTGAAATTATTCACAACATACTGCGCATTTTTAAGCTTGTTAAGCATTTCGTTTGATGTTTGGAGCTTAGAGATACCGTTTAAAGATCAACTCGATGATGAATGGCATGCAATTGCATTAACAAATATAGATTTCATTGAACTTAATTGAATTAATACACTGCTTTAACTTGCTCCCGTCGCAGAACATAACATGACTTTTGATTCTTTTGTTTTTTTTAAACTATTGAATAGCCTCGAAAGATCACAGGTTCTGAAACATCTGTGTGGTACACATGCCGTTCATTTGGACACTCGTGATGAATTACAATTGAAACATGTTTTAGATTTGAAAGTTTGATTAACAAAGATGTTAGCTAAGATACATATCAGTTTTGCTTAATCAATTAACAGATGAAATAACATCTGTGCCGAATGCTTTCAAAACGGCGACCGTTTAAAAACTATGATGTGATTGGTCAGCTATTTGACTGGGTTTTGGCTGTGCTAAAATGGTTCGGAACACGCACCTATAGGGGGCGTTCTCAGACCTTGTGGCGAGGAAGCTACAGGCACATGTTCGTATCCTGTTAGATGCATTTTATTCCTCGGAACAAGGTCGATTTAATCAGACTGATTGATGGAGCAGGATGTATGTAACCTGCACTAAATTAAAACATGTCAACCACGATCCTTAGATGTACTTTTGTGGTTACAACTAGATGTGAATTTAATGTCAAGCAGTTTCCATGGGAATATTATTCAAACAGTGATTTGCGAAGAGGTTATTTTGTCCGGGGTGTATCTCTCAGGTCCATTTCTCTCACGTGTCTCTCATTTATCAACATATACAGTACATACATCTTTAAAATCATGTTTCATTAAGAAGTCAAACAAGACAACAATCGAGTTTTCAAGTTACGGAGGAGCTCCCGATGTTCTTAATGATTACAAACAACTCATGATACTCACAATGTTCCTCACGTAGAACGATATTGAAAAGTTATTGCTCATTTTACTGCTGATATATACGTACAGAAGAAAAAAATCCCGAGACATGATCATAAATAAATGTGAAAAAATGGAATTTGATGAAAATGAATATATTCTGTTAATATATGTGTCCATTACTATGTATTAATAATTCGTTATGAGTAGTATTCATTGTACATATATTGGTAGTCGAGTCCTGGTTGAAATCAAGTACTCGACTACATTAGTCGTGATTCCCCGACTCATCAATGTATGTCAAGTGTCTCATACTTCTTCTGAATATATTTTACATTCGATATTGAATAGATTGTACATTCGATATGTCAGGATGAATTGTCTTGATTTGACACTTCAATGCATTTAGAAGTACTGTATTAACCTCGAAGTGTCAATTGTATAATTAAATGTGGTCTGATACACTCTCAATGTTAGCTCGCCAGACACCTAAAGTCATTTAGGTAAATGGTCAATATTATGTAAACGTCTCTATCAAATACATTTGAGTTACCTCTAAAACAGTTACAAAACACATTAACCAAGTAGTGAATCAGTCTGTTTCTGAATAATGTCTCTTATTCTTCCAATCCTGATACAGATTATTGATCAGTTTGTTTAATTGATTGATATTGGTGATCAGATGCAATTTTTGGTATGAATATTGATATCCATCAGTTGGCAATGTTTGCGTGTTACAATAAAAATGTTGACATAAACCCAGAGGATCATTATTTTGTGTTTACAAACATATATTGTATCAGTGTGTGTATCAGTGTGATTGATATGGCTATTCACGTGTACGTTGAGTTGTTGGCGATCTGAGTTTGTATCCCAGTGGCTGCACTATTCGCGAGGTTTATTCATCGAATATGGTCGATTTTGATCAGTCTTTGTTGTGGGTCTACTACTTGAAAATGGACATTTCAATAAAATGTCAAAACAGGTAATCATTCATAAGTACTAATTGGGCGTTGTAAATTAACTATGTATATCAAAATATATATTTTTTCCAAATACAATGGAAGTGATGAGGGTGAAATTAGATATCGCAATAAGATAACATGCTTACCGATGTCATATTCATTAACACTTTAAATGTGTGTTGTGCGCAACTATTGGTTTATCGTTCAATGTAACAGCAATGGACGTACATTGAACGAATGAGAAGATTATATTAGAACCTTTCTCTCCGTTTGATCGAATTAAGGCTACGGAAATAGCAGAAACAAAAGGAGGTACTAAACTCAAAGGTCAACTGATACTTATTTCTGTCTCAGAATTTTATTGTTTTGTTTTCCGAAGCTATTTAAAGGGAACAAACTAAAATTAGAGAAATGTTAGACATTAAATAAAGATTTTTTTCTTACCTAGCTATTAAACCCTCATCCCCTAGAGATCACTGAGGTCAACTACCTCTGCTACAGTAATATTGTTTTGCACGACAGATGCAACATTATCTTAATAGTGACCTTCATATATTGCTGATATTTTGGTGGCATGGTTTCAAACTGTACATTTTTTTTTACTTCTACATGTGTCGGAAATACTTTTATGAGTTCGGCAAACAAAAGTTAACACTTGATTCCTTTTTACGATTCTCGACATAAACACTTCTTATTGATTATGATCCTCTTCAAATACAGATTAACTCCAGATGCATGCGATCCGTCACCTTCAGATGAGATATAATAACTGTTCAAGTCAATAATAAGAGTAAGTGTGAGGGAACATGGAGAAATCACATGGAGACAACTTTCAGAATGGCTTGCAAGTTATACATAGGGAAACATTGATGTCAATGAAGAAAATATATTCTTTGGATATAACAGTAAACAAATTTTTTTTTAAAATTGAATGTAATTGTTCTACAATATCAAAAATTTAAAAATGCAATATCAAAATAGTTAAACTAAAATTAAAACATTACAGCAAGAAATTAGTAAATCATAACAAATAACAAAAAACAATTGCATTATCAAATTGTAATTATACAAGCTTTCATACATTCTGGTCAACATTCCATGTGCTTTTCAAAAATCATGTACAATAAACATATAACAGATTGACTATCAATTTAAGAGATAAATTAGATACCCCCGGTTAAATGCCATTAATACCAGTTACACATTGTGTCAGCAAATGAATTTACACACCATTATTGATAAAACAGGATGTATACTGCTACTGTAATGAAAGAAACGAAAGAGGCCAATAAGAACTCCGGTAATTGTGTATAATTTTAATATATGCTGAATCATAAATATTAACATTTTAGGTAAATGGGATTTATGCACGTTTCAATACACTTTTACGAAAGCAATGTGCTATTTACTCAGTTTTATTTTGTTTTATTTAACAGTTAATGGACAGTTTAACATTGTAGTTAAAACATTACCAATAAGTGTACTAAAGACTTGAATGTTATATCAATACTATTTGAAAATCATTTCTCATTAATTAAAACATTGATCGCCTTAACAGTTAAAAACGCTTCTTCCTTTAAGAATGTGGGAATATTCGTTAAGCAGCACTATGATATTAAAACACAATAATGTGACTGGTTAAATAACAGGAAACAATAATATACTGACATTGAACAAACATATATAGGAGCACAACATACACCAATAACATGAACAAACATGAATTTTCACACGTTATTCAATATTTGCGGTTTCATTTGATTGAATTTCGAACTTTTATTTGTATACATTATTGTAAGAAATACCTTGGGTTAACGTAAGTCTAGCTCATTGATTAGCGCATTCAGCTTTGGATCAAAAGGTCAGGGGTTCGAATTTGGACATGGGCACGGCAACTTTTTCTGCAGTAGAGAACTGTTCTACACGTACAATACTATGGTTCACTAGTTCCATCCATTGCCTGAAGATTTCACCACAATGCATAGCCACACGACTTTGCAGGCTTTCTACCTGTCATGATGCTAGCAGCCTTTATATAAGTTAACACGTTAAAGGGGCAGTAGCACGTTTTTTCGCTCAAATAAGTTGATATAATGTATTTGAAAAATAATGTCACCAACAGTAAAACACCCTTCTCTCATCGGAAAATCAAGAGAAAAATGAGTTTACATTGTTCAGTAAAGCCGAGGGAATCGTTTTTGTAATTCGAAATAATAAAATGTGTTCACAATAAAATGGCCGCCATGCATTTTTTGCTTTATATGCAACACCGTTATTACCACTACGGATAATTGGTTTGTGTAATAAGATGTTTTACCCTCTAAAGTTCATTTAAATGTCACAAACTATCATTATAAATGGGAAATTTGAAAAAATGAAATTTGAAAAAAAGTGCTACTGTCCCTTGAAAACCTAAACTCATCTCTTTTGGTATAACTCTATTATATCATCAAACATTTTAGATATGAAAACATTATTTCTGTAGCGTGTGAGCTGGGATTCGAAATGGCAACCCTTGGTTTGCTAAAGAGTCACATGTATCATACAATGGGTGTAGTTCTCGGCAGGATAAAGACAACGGATATTTGTGATATTCGTTGAGATCACATAGAGATAGAGAAGCGACAAAACTGCATTTGAAAATTAAGATGACGTCACATGCGCGTCCTGAATGATATTCAATCTTTGTTCAACAGCTGGCATCCCACTTGTGGTACTTGATTTTGAAATAAATCACATCCATTACTTCTCTTTTAAGTACTAAGTTTTCTATTATATGTCAGCCTGTGATTGTTTATAAAGACAGTCCGGTATTGGTATGACATAAAGCAGAACAATTGTAAAGGCAATATGTTGTCATTCACACATTAAATCAACTTTTAGAAGAAAATCAATATATCTATTGATCTTGAGTCATCAATCATACGATTTATGTCTTTTTAGTTACAATTGAAAATATAAAAAAAAGTATATGTAACCAGGACATTAGCGACATTTCCAATTCACAAAGCATACCATTTTATTTACAGGAGAGACAACTCCTCATTTGAAAATATCTGTTTCGTGAGCTCTTCATCATATCTAGCAATCCTAAGAGGTCAGAGAACTTATTCAACCTACAATCATAAAACAAAACAATACCCATTCTATACTATGCAAAACAATATGTTGATTTAGACATCTATATAGATAGATACAATAGGCAATAGCATGCACAACTCTAGATGACAACTATTGGTGCCGAGAAACAAACATTTCTCCTTAATCTTAAATCAATCTGATGGAAATCGACCGTTTGCCGAGGAATAAAAGTTACAAATTGGTGTACCTACTGGGATACGAACTCATATCGTTCAGAGGTTTCCCCGCAAAACCGTCTGATTACAGCCGGTAAGCTCACATGGTCTGATGACATTTAGGTAGACAATCACAGAATGTCCAACAAAATATTTTGTTACTAGAAGCTAAGGGCAAGTAACTCCCATGAGCCATACTTTCGTGGGTTTCTGTAACAGGAGAAACATGTCAACGGATGATTTCAAATGCTTTCAAAAGGGTGACAGTTATCTGACTGGGTTTTGTTGAAACTAAACTGATACAGAACGCGCATCTATACAGGGTGTTCTCTGACCTTGTGGAAAGGAATCTTCAGAACCTGTTCTTATCCCGGTAGATGCATTATTTTGCAAAATCTATTTCTCGCAACATGGTAGGCTTCAATCAGAATGAATCTTAATCTTAAATCAAACTTTTCCACAACGAATCTACAAAATGTACCCCCAATTGACAAGAATACCATTAAGTGAAGATAGCCATTGATCGTGATCCCTTGCAATACATAAAGTAGTTGTTTATTCGTAAATCAGTCTGTGAATCAGTCTTTGTTGGTTTGTATGACCTGAATATAATTTCAAATCACCATTGTCATTACACATTTTTTAGGAAACACATTCTAATTAGATATTCAAAATCGACTCAATCCTACAGTATTTTGTTTGTGTTGATATATTTGCTCGGGAGATAAATTATGTTGTTACATACTATTACTGTACACTGTAATATGTTTACATTGATACAATAATACAATGATAAGTGTAACAATAATAACATTAATTATATAGAACACATGCACCATATAATGTAAATACTTATTATGAAGCAGAGGTTGTTGATATATCACAAGTATACTAAAGGGAATACCAGGAATTTGCATGTATGTACATAAATAGGACAAACGTCAACTGACTATGACTGTTTTAATTTTGATTCGGATTAACTAACAGATTCAATAACATGGGATTTCTATTTGGCAATTACTCGATTTAAAATTTTCTGAAATTGGCTAAGAAATTATTTATATAAGACATTTTGGCGGCCAGAATTAACATTTGTGGATGTGTGGTCCCAAAGCAATTGACACCACAAGAACAATCTCATTATCGCTGATAGTCATAATATAACGTGATTTCGCAACATTTTACAAACAAATATTCAATAAAACCTTTGATTTACCAAATATCGAATGTTTAGACATCCAACGAGATAACTTCACAGATGACAACTGCATCATAATAATGTGTTTTTGGCGATTTCACACACCTAATTATTTCATCAAGCAGTAATGAAAACTAATATTAAATGATTTACGATGGTCAGGCCCTAAAGCACAGACACCTGGTTAATCACTAATCACGCTTCAAGGTAAGTCTCCAAAGCGGTTGCCAGCATGGTTCAAAACTATAATGAAAACCGTCTTAATAATCAATCGCAGGTGTATATTGTCTGGATTTTATGGTCAATTGATTCCGATATATCATGTACATAGAGGTAATAATCTGTCATTCCTGAGAAAAATGCATTACACTTGATCTTTGAAGTGTCTGCCAGAGGACTATATCCATGGAGGTGAATGGTGAATGTAGTTAAACTAACTCCTACAGAGATCGATGAATGGCATCCACGATTTCCTAACTTTAGATGCATCATTCAAACTCATGCAGACTTCATGACATGAATCTAATCAAGACAAGACACAACGGTAGTTCTATAGAACTAGAGGGAAGGAGGTTGTAGGTTGACATCTCTACTCTCAATGGAGACATCAATGACTCTTCCACATCATCCTCCACATCAACCAGACTACTGAAGAGTCTTGGAGAAGACATTCAAATGAATAATCACATTTCATCAATTGCCAGGGTAAGCCGTTATTCCTTTCGACCATCCAACCTCGTTTCGAGTAGTTGAGGTGTACAACATTCTTACAACATTATGAAACGGAAATTATGACTGGAAATACTGTTTGATATATCCTATGGTGGCCACGATCATGTTATGTTGCCAGAATGAAGTACTTACACTTGAATGTCTGAAACTAGATCCAATACTTTCAGAAATAAGAACGTTGACAAAGTTATTGGCGGGATGTATACTTTTGTATTGCAGTGATAAATATATACAGAGAGATATAGAGTACACCCTTGTTCCGTCATCCTCGGTTACCCATGCTCCGTTACTCTCAACTATATCACTCATGGGAAACCTTATCAGAAAAATCTGTACTCAAATTACCCGCCCTTCGCCTGCGTGAGCCAATCAAACTGCTACGCAGCTTGGACCTGCGAACCAATGACAATTCATATCACTTCGTTGCAAAGCACGCGAGGTCATTTTGTTAGCCATCCATCACCGGTTATCTCCCTTGACCATTTCCGTCTTATCCTATTGAGCATTATCTTTGGTTACTGACCTCGTCACGCCGGCCAAGGGCGAGTAATTTTAGTACACATTTCTCTGATAGAGTTTCCCATGGGTGATATAGTGGAGAGTAACGGAGTATATACAAAACAATGGCTAACCGAGGATGTTGTTCAGTATGTTTAGTCGAGATTATTTAGGAAAATTACATTAAGTATGTTTATGCACAATATATGTACACAGTACAGGACGGAATTCCACTATTGGATGACAAATGTATGTAAGTGTGTGATATTTATTTTATTCATGTAATCATTCCACCTTTATTACAGTCTCATGTAAGTACTGCTGATGAAGAAGTAAATATATAACCAATTATAGAAATAATTAGCATTGCTTACATATAACGCAAAACAAGCAAATGTCGTTTTTTAACAGTAACAAAACAAAAGTAAACAACAAGCACAAGACACAAGACAGACATTAAGAAATGCAGATGCCATGACAACAGATGCTCCACAAATCAATACATCCAGGTTATAGGTCATGTGTATCACAATGAGTTCCTGAATTATCTGTGTCACCACATATGAGGTGTGTCCTTTGGGACTTCTTGACAAGGTAGTTATTGGGTTAGTCTGAACAACTGAATTATGCTGTTCTACATCCTCAGATTAGGGTCACGAAATATTGTCTTGGGATCTTCTGCTTTTGATATGTTTGGCCCTTATCTCAACGACTGCTTAACTTATGTGATTTTTTTATTTGAATGTATATGGGTTTTTTTGGAATATTGAGACATAATTTGTGTGTATAAATTTGCTTTAAAAGGTTATTATTCTTTATATTTAAAAACATATACAAATTATAGTCTTGTTTTCTAAAAGAGAAATAGTTTTAAAAAACTGAGACCACGTTATTTTCTTCAAGAGGTCACATCAATAATGAGAGAAGCTTTAATTACCAATTTACTGGAAGCAAGAGTTACGATTATAGTCATAAAGTCTGCTGAATCTGTATCTTTATTCAATCAAATGAAAATCGCATTCCTGTTCAACCACCCGTTTCCATAGTTTCTCCCCTTTTTTCTAACCAGTGCCGTTGAGTGGGTTACGCCTGGAAAATAGGTGCTTTACAAGTGAATTATTATTATTGTAAGATTTCTTAAAGAGGTTCCTCTATTTATGTTGTTTCCAAATAATTCACCATTTTAGATTTATACTAGATCACAACAATCAATAAATGCTAAGTTTCTTAGCACAAATATTGCATACATGTAGCCTATTCCATGTCTGTTTCATTGAAAGATCAGAAATTCATATCTGAAACCAAAGAATTAATGTGAAGATTTCGTTATGACCCGAGGGCCAAATCATGTCAGTGATATGACAAATATTTATTAACATATTAGTTCCCTTGTGGACATATCAAATATTAGAAATTCAAGTCAATACACTCAGTTGGATACTTTTGAGATCATATACACAGACACTGTAGAACAATATTGTTACACATGTGACTTTATATTTTCTTTTTTGCATCAAGTTGCTGACACAACATGATCAGCATTGACCAATTGGAAACTTATTGTAGATAGAGAATCTCACCCAAGTGTCTTCTGATATCAAATATATCAACACGAGTTGATAAACGTTACAAACTATTGTTATTTTTACTTTTATCAACGAGTGTTGATATATTTGATATCAGAAAATTCTAGATTCTAGGAGTGTTTCTTTTTCTGAGGGGGTGTTCAATGATAAATACATCTAGGCACATATCATATCTTTTCAGATTAATTCCCTTTGAACTAAATAAATAATTGTGTTGTTGAAACAAAAGGTCTCTCATATAAGTATAAGTGAAAATGTATATGCACGAACGTGGTTTTAAATGATCCATTGTTATAAATGAAATTATACCAAATACATAATTTGAAAAACAAACCTCAAATCTATCCGAATAAGACCAGAATCGGGAAAGGTTAACAATACGGTTGAAAATAGTTTATTTCAACAACATGGCATTTCACTATTTGAGAAGCGTTCTTCAATAAATTTTATTTGGGTCATAAAAAGGTTACAAAGGGTCAAAACACAGAATAAACTTACCTAAGAATCACTACCGTCTACCTTTAATACAATCGAAAATTGTGGCTGTTTTCAAATGCCTTAAAACAAGTTTGCCATTTGACATTACCAAATACGTCATATCATTATAAGTCTTAGGCTGTTGAATGTCTGCACTGCATTAAATGACAAATCACTACCGGGTCGACGAGTTCAATATTAAATTGTCGAAATGGTAGAATGGAAATAAATTTGAATTTCGGTTTCATTTATGCCCGGATAAAGTCATGTTTGTTTTATAGTCTTGTTTGGATAATTGGCATAACGGTATAGATAAATATTTTAGTCGAAATCAACCTTAGAATTTCAAACTGAGCATAATGTTAATAATCCTGAATAACTGGAAGCATGGAACCACTTTAAATTCAATTAACACACCTCTGCATTTCATCAAGAACTGCAATTTATCAATTCAGTATTGTTAAGAAGGAATCGAATCAAGTTAAAGCATTTAGTCCATAGATTTAATTTAGATTGTCAAAGATTAGAAATGGACTAAAACCAGTTTCAATTTCAATCTCAAAATCGTTGTTGCTGAATTAATTTATATTCACAGATTGTTAATGATATCCTAAAATCACTAATGTTGAGATTCACTGCAACACTCGTTTATCCAAATACCAAAATTCAGTTATTAAATATGACACTAGGGATTCTAGGGAAGGGTCATACAATGATACCACGATTTCAAAACAAGTTAAACTTACGAAACCTTAATGGCAGTAATAACATTAACGTTAGACGCAATAGTTAAGTCAACGCAGAGGAGAAGGGCTATATATCAATGTGTTTAACGCAGAAACCCATGCCAAGTTAATTTCTATGTAGATACGTTCTGTCAACTAAATAAATGAGGAGGCTAAGAGACATCATACCAACATCTCATAATCAATTCAGAGACCGTGTCAAAGGTACGGTTATTGAGTTCAACGGAAAAACCTTATTTCTGGTGAGGTTGAAAGGAGTTGCTGACCAAACAAAAACAGGAAAGTTGAAGACAGCTGGAAGCATTATAGGTAATCACACGCAGTTAACGTGAGTAACCTTGTCAGAACTGGAGGAGTAAAGACAGAAGTGTGTGCTGTAACAATTTATAAAATTATTCCACCATACCTTGAAGTTTAGGATACTATTTCCATTCTCTTTGTAGATGATTGAAGCTGCAATGAAAGCATGTTCACCCTTAAAAAGCGTAGGTCTTATTCAGATCAGTCTCAGCATCAATTACAGTCAATCAAGTGTCATTTATAGAATGTCTTGAGGGCTTTGCTACTTGAGAAATATTGATTTTCCAACTGGATTAAATTTACTTCAATCCATGAATGGTCATTATGCTTAAAAATTCCAACCCATTCTCAAATATCATACTACTCTCCTTAATGCAATTTCACGACTACTTTAAACTAGATTCCTTTGATGTCAATGATACAAAAACAACCCCACCAAAGATCAAACTTTCTGAAACATCGATGTGTAATGGATTTCTTTTGAAAACAACCCTTAAATAATTTGACCATATATACATATATTCTCGATTTTGAATTTTTGATTTTCAACTACTGTCGCTTTAATGTAAGTCCAAGTGTGATAGAGGTATTAGAAAAGAAAAGACTTTAATATTTTCCAAATTAGTAACTTCATAGTATGTACTGCCAGTAACATGACATAGCATATTTCCCCTTTTTCAAAGTATGTTTAATTGACTTCAAATATATATATATATATCAGTATATCTTCAGCTGTGACCACAACCACAAAGGAGATTGCTGTACATGCATATGAATAATGGAACATATGTAGAACTAAACCAATGTCAGTTTCCAAATTGTGCATAATTTTGTGATATGTAACGTGAAACAAGTACGACTGAGCAGTTATTTAATGATCAATTATAAGATAAACAGCTGCGTTTGTAAACTTTCCAGAAATCATTATTATTAATAACCCTCAAATTAGTATAAAACCGACGGCTTTTTATATGCTGAGATTTGCAGTGTTTGAATTAGATGATAAACCTACTGAGTTTTAAAATCAGAGACATGTTATACTGGATTGATAGTGAGTAAATTTAAGATTGAAACCGAACGCGTGGCTATTTTGTAGGGAAACTTTTGAAAAAGATAAACATCATTTATTTCCTGAGTATGTATTTTGATCCATAACACATTTCATCATCTCTTGATTGTCAAGTTATGTTTAATTAATGTGTGTTATAATTGTTATATCTATCGTAAAAGTATATATTTATCAATGCTCATGACATTCCTATGCAATTTTTAAAATGTTGTTACGTGTATAACTGACAAATATCAATAAAATACTGTCGTAAAGCTTATTCAAATTATATTTCACATATTTAAGTACAAATAGTTACTAAAACTGTGTGGGTTATTAATGTTATCAGTTTGAAATTAACGAATTTTCGCACAGATGAATGTCTCTATGGTTTGTTACCAATTGGATTTCCTTGCTGCTAATGATACTGACCAGACCCAGATACACAGGAGCAGGATACATAGGATATTGTATGTTACCCTGAATTGAACTAGTAACCAGTGTAGTGTTGCAAGGACTGGAGTTGTGTGGTCATGCTTGCTTCTGAATGACACATTTCTTGCAGTCGTATTTTGGATGCGTTGAAGTCATGAGATCTGAACCAGCAAGTAAGCTATTGGCGTAGTTTAGACGTGACATGTCAGGTGACAGAACAAGGGTGACAGCAGAAATGTTCTTATGACCCCAATGTTTCTGAGTTGGAGACAACACATTACAGAAATGCCAAGATCCATGCTTAGATCACTGTCAAGCATCACTACAAGGTCATGGACAGATTGAAATATTTCAATATCAATCATCAATCTGTATTGATTTGAGATTTGCTTGATTACATCATTAGGTTCTCAGGATCAAAAGATGATTTTCTGATGGTAGGTATCAGAACGGCATGTTTCAGAATGTCTAGCATTACTCCTTTTGCAGACTGACATGTATTATATCTGTGATGTGGGAGAGTAGAATGTCAATGTATGTAGGGTCCAGAACACAGGAGGTTGGTTTTGCTTTCCTTCCTGATTAATGCCAAAACTTCCTCTTCTCTTAAACTATCCAGGTTATTGAGGCACACTCCATCCATGAATAGGCTGTGATGTTAGGTCCGAGTTACTCAGTTCTATATCTGGAATGAATTATGGATCTGCACAATCTTCTCCTGGGAGTAGGTGGAGAACGCGTCCGCTATTTCTTGATCATCACCAATGTCCGGTATGAGAGTGCTTGTTTTATTTCCTAGTACTGAGAATATGAGTTTAAACAGAGCTTTAAGTCAGACATGCTGTCTTGGATTTTGGAGTTTTTGGCTTATTTTATGGAGTAGGAGGCCTTGTAACTTGCTCCACAGTAGATTTGCCGATCTACTTCAAGGCGAGATGTGAGCCACAGTCTCTCAGCAGGCCTTCTGTCAGCCTTTAGTTCACTGATGTCGGGTGCAAAGAGCCAAAGTGTCTCTGGCCTGTAGGGAATTTGTTTCACCTTCTCAGGTGCATTCTTGTCTAATAGATCAAGTAATAATAATGGATATTTTTAGTGCGCCATTTTCCAAGAAACACATTGGTGTAACACATTTAAACATATCCAGCATAGTCTTGTGGTTTCTGTGTCAAAAGTATCAAGTTCTGTAGATCTGATCTGAAGGCCTCCATATTCATCTGACTGAGGATGCAACACAACAGAGAGAAGATTTTTGGGATGGGGTGCTCTCCTGATCCCCCATAATCATGAACCTTGATGTTCATGACGGAAAATCATAATTGTGTACATCTTTGGGGTAGCAACGTCACGGGATCTTCTAAACACTATTTTAGATTCTGGCATTTCGAGTTATTTTATAAGATGTTAACAGTTTGATTCTGTACAATCAATTCCAAATCAACATGTGGGTTTCAGATTCTCAGATTTTAAAAACAGACTTCAGTGTTTTAAACTTTGGTTGAAGTGACCGAAGAGTTACTTTTAATCTGGCAACTGAGACAGTCGGGTATTAATCAAAAGTATCCCACTTATAAATGTTAATTACAAAGTCATATGACAACTGACAAACACACATGAAAGTTGACATTTCTTTGTTGGTGTTAAGGTCTCTACAATCGGTCAACTGAAATCGATGGCAGTGACCTTGTTTGTGGTCAGTCTCTAACTCTCATTATTGCCATGGATATTTGATGACTCTATTACCATTCCTCATCTTGAGGTTGACAGATCTGATTAAGCCTGGATCAAGGCTGGAATCAGATGAAACAACGCCTTTATTGACCACACCGAGCCACAATAGGACATATGGCAGTGTAATCTCTGCCTATGTGTCCTGAAAATCTTAACCGATTTACAATGCTTCATGTCTTCTTTGATGGGCGCTTTAATAATAATAATAATAATAATAATGAGGATACTTATATGGCGCTAAATCAACAACACTAAGGGCCATGCTCAAAGCGCTACACACATTATTACCCTGGTATAAGGACCAACATCGTTCCTTTTTCATCCTCAGCTCCTTTTGGAGTATGCTTTAGAAGCTGGTATGATTAATGAGAACAAGTTCTATAGATAGTCTAATCCTGTATTGCTATGAGTGCGACGTTTCGATGTAGATACTAGCAAGTTCATCACTTCCTAGGTAACGGTCCTAGCATCTGCATCGAAACGTCACACTTACAGCAATAAAGAAGTTGACTATCCATAGACGATCTCTGAACATATAAACCGAAGTCATCACTAGATGATGCTATAAGCTGAAACTGCGATGTCCTTCAAAAAATATTAAGTTCAAACTAGATCCTACATCATGTTATATTTTCAAATGCAATTTACTTCACTGCTCTTTTTTTTTATCTAGCAGATGATTTAACTCAATTTGGACATGTCTTGAAGACACTGACAGTATCTTATTGATCGATACACTTTGGTCAATCAATTGAACTCAATATCCCAGAGCTTGTTTGTGGTCAGTCCCTTACTCTCATTATTGGATTGGCGATTGATGACACTTTTGCAGTCTTTCATCTTGACGTTGACAGATTTTATTAAGCCTGTACAAGTCCTCGTGTAAAATGCAGATAAGAAACGTTGGTCACGAATCATTCCTATAAGTAGGTCTGGACACGTCTTGGTGGTATGGCTTGTGTTCCAAGTACATATCTATCCCATAATAAGCTCTAATGGCTATCCCGCCTGTGGATCTTAAGATTTAATAGATCCCCTTTGGTTACAAACACATGTTAGTTGTTTATCATCAGATGCAATTCAACAATTTTATCCTAAACTTTTACAAAGCTTAAAATGAAGGAGAAAACACGGTTTTGATATACTTAATGTATCAGATTACTAGCCCAGGGTTTTACCGGACACAGAAAACCGAGGAGTAATGTTTTCTCTGGTTTATAAACCGAACAATGTCTGTATGTTCATTGATTCCAATACCTTGCAGTTTAAAGAGTATGACTCCCCCAACGAGGCATACACGAAGTTTTTAAATATATACTCTTCAAAATGTAATATAGACACATTTGAAAATCAGAAATCAGAACTGAAGTACTGAAATCAAGACCTTTTATTATTTTGTGAGTTTTGTGGGAAAACCTTGTTTACTGAATTTCGGGAGAATAAAACTTCATACCTTTAACTTGTTGGGGTACACTTTAAAAAATGTAATAATTGTTAGTATTTTTCATGAAACCATTGTCTTGGTCATTTTGGGCTCTTTTTTAATTGTTTTTCTTGTCCAAGTACAAAATCTAAGGACTTCTGACAGTCACTTATTAAGATGGTTAATTTCATAACACTTCTCTATCTGAGGATAAATTGCCCTTTTTTCGTGGCATAAGTGGCAGGTAAAGCATGTGTATAGCATAGTTTACTTGTATTTATATCTTGAGGAGATAAAGATTATCTGTATCTTTATATGGTATTGAGGTATGTGTGAAACGTTAATCATTATTATTTATGATAAAATATATTCCATAACATAGCCTGTTAAATTTCATGAATTTGATGAGTGGCGATAACATTAGTGTGATTTTACAACACATTACAGATATTTAGATTATTTATTGTGTTCATATTGTGTGTTTATGTGGCAGAGTGTAATATATGGCATTCATGTGTGTTTTCATTGTAAATATCCATGTTCTAATATATCATTTTATTTCAGGTGTTTTAAGTGTAGCAGCCCAGTAGAGAGTTTGTAAATTGCAAGCCTTTAACCATGTACCTTGCTATCCCTCTCTTGTGTTCTTTGCTGTGACCACATAGCCAGTCCAGCTTCTATCTATTCGTCGGGTGAGAACCAGAGTGTTCTATCTCCACTTTTTGTCAAAAATGAGGTTTCATACTTAAATAGTTATTGATGTTATTTTCTTTAATTTTTTTGTGCTTTTAAACCTAAAAACGCTCATTTTTGTTTATTTTTCAAAAAAACAGTTTGTTCTATGTCCAAAAGTTAACCAGAAAATGAGGTTCAAATTGTTCTATCTCATGATCCAATCAAACAATGGGATTGGATCATGTGACATGGAGATAGAACAATTTGATACGGACTGTTTCCTGAGAGTCACATCATGACATGGTGAGTATAAATAGTGAATAATTCTTTCAAATATCAATTATCAAATATGATTCAATAATGTTAAGTATGCTAACCGATTAAACTAACATTCTAAGTGGCAATTAAGTGACACTTGCTAAATATATATGATTTTAAACGTCTTTTAAAATCTTTCTGGAGATAGAACAATATGACACTGAAAGATTTTTTGTGAAAATCCAAGCATTCCTAATTAAAAAACATGGACATAGAACATAATTAAAATTTTCTATTTCAATATTGTCATGGACTTTTTTCTTTTCTCTTTCAGTCATCCAGCTATCTGTGCGAACTTCCCTTGGAATTAATAACATTAATATTCACGTACACCCCAATAAGATAAATGTAGCCGCTGTAAACAACACCTTTCATGAAATTGTGAAATCGGGATCTATATTAAAATATTGTAACTTCTCTGGAAGGAGACTCACACCAGTGAGATTACGAAAATTATTTCGACATTCTGCTTACTTCAGAACATTGCATCTCTCCAATACGACCATCTCTAACAGAATATCATACACTGACTATGCATTTGTGACCGGACTTGCATATGCTAACATATTAAGGGCTCTTGACATGACAAATGTCCGAATTTCTACCTTAGCATTCATAATCAGCCTGCCGAATCTAGAAGACTTAGTCCTTGAAGGATGCTGTTATCTGAGAAATGAGGACTTTGAAGTTATTGAAGTCTCCAGTCATTTGAAACACCTGAATGTGAGCCACACCCACATTACCCCAGAATGTCTATGTCTGATCTTCAACCACACTAGAAAGTGTACTTTTCTTGAAGCATATGGTATAGAATTTGGTTTTGATGGACTTCTGAACTTACTTGAAATTTCCTGTGACTTTAAAAAGTTCTACCTTTCCTTAGATGAGACTTTCACTGTTGCAGAGTTTGATGAGTATATTCGAGTTAACTTTAGTGAGTGAGACTTCAGACTTCAATAATGTCTACACAAAAGACCAAAAGTACATTTGCACTGGAGGATGTTCTCGAAATGTTGGTGTCGAATGGACATGATGACGATGAACAAAATGTGGAAGTACAAGTTGACCCAGTTATAAATTTATCACAAGATGAAGACTTGAGTTTGGGACAAAGTGTGGAAATTGAATTCAGCGATTTGCATGAAGAGAGTGAAGAAGACACGAATGATAAGGATTATATTCCTTCAGAAACAGAAGAAACAGAAGATGACACACGTGATGAAAACACTGGTTCTGCAAATGAAGAGAGGAATGAAACTGGGTTTACGAACTCAGACACAGATGAAACAGAAGATGACACACACGACGGAAATACTGGTTCTGCAAATGAATAGACAAATGAAACTGTCTTTAGAAGTAGGAAAAGGAAGAGAAATAAAGAAATGTGGAAAAGCAGCATAAGGAAACGTAGACAGTCAGGAAGAGATTATGTAAGTTGTTCAGGAAAGGAGGTTGCAGAAAGGCGTGTAAAATCAACAAAAGACTGTCAGGGAAGGTGCAGATTTCGCTGTTCGCAGAAAATCAATTCCGATGAAAGAAATGAAATACACAAGGCTTTTTGGAATCTGTGTGATACGGAGAAACAACACTTTTTTAACAAAACAGTTGAAAGAGTCAACAAAGAGAGATCACGAACAGATGGTGAAAGTAGGAGTAAGTACTCTTACTCGTATTACTTTTTTGTCAAAGGAGAAAAAGTACGCATATGCAAAGAGTACTACCTAACAACTCTCCATATTTCACAGAGGAGGGTGTCCTATTATTTTGAGAAGAAGCATTCTGAAAGCGTGTCTACTCCAAAGGAGGGGGGTGACAGAAGAGGTCGTAAGTCGACAAGTAGGATCAATCAAGAACGAAAACAAAAGGTTCGAGATCACATTAACTCTTTCCCCAAAATTGATTCTCATTACTGCAGGGCGAGCACCAAAAAACAGTATCTTGAACAGGATTTGAATCTCAACAAAATGTACTATCTGTACCTTGAGAAGTGTGAGGAAACCAATGACGAGCCTGTGAAACTTCACATGTATAGATCTATTTTTAATGGAGAATTCAACATGGATTTTATGAAACCCAAGAAAGATCGGTGCGACAAATGTGAAGAGCATAAGATGGCTCAATCACATAATCTTGTTACGGAGGCTTTGGAAACAAACTTCATTCGACACAGAGATTCGAAAGAAGCAACACGCAATCAAAGGAAGATTGACCGGGAGAATAATGTGAATGGCTCTGCTGTCGTATGTTTTGATTTGCAGAACGTTGTAAGTTGTCCAAGGGCCAATATCTCAAGTTTTTTCTACAGACGCAAGCATCTCTCTACAATCTGACTGCTCACTGTTCCGTGGATTCAAGTCCTTACTGTGCCTTGTGGCATGAGAGGATGGCCGGTAGAGGTGGAAATGAAATTGCAAGCGCCTTAGTTGCAATCCTGGAGAAGGTCCTGGCTAACCACAGCCTTACAGAATTAACCTTGTGGTCAGACAGCTGTGTAGCACAGAACAGGAATTCTGGAATATCAATGGCCCTCATGACTCTTCAACGAAATAACAACTTAACAAAAACAAGCAGACAGAGTCGGCCATATCCCCCGCCTTTGGGAACATTTATTGAAGAATAGTTGTTGAATAACAGTGTCTATGAACCTTCTCCTTAAAGCCTGATGTAGCAGGATGGATGATGATTTGTTGGCTCAGCAGGGCAGGGATGCCACTCCCTGTAAGGTTTGTAACATATCAAAACAATCTTAGCCTACCCAATATAAGGTTCATGGCAACTGATGGTTATCGTTTGCTGATGATCAGGATGAAAATAGTTAGAAGATAGTTTTTTTAGGTTGTGTCAAAGCCAAGGAGTATGCACACATAATTTAATCTCCTTAGACCAAGTGGTTCCGGAGAAGAAGACAAAATGCAAAAAGTTTACAGACGGACAGACGGATGAATGGACGGACGGACGCCGGACACCGTGCCATGCCATTAGCCAGATGAGCTAAAAATACTTCCAAGGCAGTTTTTGAGTTAATTATTTAGTTATGTATCCATGGAAATGGTAAAAATTAAACAAATTAAAATTTTTGAAGAAGATGAAAACCCCAAAAGGCACATCTACACATGATGATTGTTCCACACACAAAATGTCGTTGAGCTATGTCTTATAGTTTTCGAATTCTGCTCCTGAAACGAAATTCTTAGTTACATTTCCATGGAAACGGTCCAAAAAAATAACTTGAAGAAGTTGAAAATCCCAAAAGGCACATCTACACATGATGATTGTTCCACACACCAAGTTTCGTTGAGATATGTCTTATAGTTTTCGATTTCTGCTCCGGAAACGAAATTCTAAGTTACATTTCCATAGAAACGACAAAAAAAATAACTCGAAGAAGTTGAAAACCCCAAAAGGCACGTGTACACTTGATGATTGTTCCACATACCAAGTTTCGTTTAGATATGTCTTATCGTTTTCGAGTTCTGCTCCGGAAACAAAATTCTAAGTTACCTTTTCATGGAAACGGTCCAAAAAAATAACTCGAAGAAGTTGAAAACCCCACAAGGCACATCTACACATGATGATTGTTCCACACACCAAGTTTCGTTGATATATGTCTTATAGTTTTCGAGTTCTGCTCCGGAAACGAAATTCTAAGTTACATTTCCATGGAAACGGTCAACAAAAAACAACTCGAAGAAGTTGAAAACCCCAAAAGGCACATCTACACATGATGATTGTTCCACACATAAAGTTTCGTTGAGATATGTCTTATAGTTTTCGATTTCTGCTCCGGAAACGAAATTCTAATTTACATTTCCATGGAAACGGTCAAAAAAAATAACTCGAAGAAGTTGAAAACCCCAAAAGGCACATCTACACATGATGATTGTTCCACACACAAAGTTTTGTTGAGATATGTCTTATAGTTTTCGAGTTCTGCTCCGGAAACGAAATTCGAAGTTCCGTTTCCATGGAAACGGTAAAAAAAAATAACTCGAAGAAGTTGAAAACCCCAAAAGGCACATCTACACATGATGATTGTTCCACACACCGAGTTTCGTTGAGATATGTCTTATAGTTTTGAAGTTTGAGGCCGGAATGGAAAAGCCCGGACGCACAGACGGACAGACGGACGGACGGACGGAGCTCATTTCTATATCCCCCGCCAACTTCGTTGTGGCGGGGGATAATAACCCAGAAGTTATGTGAGCCTGGACACAGCAGTATCCAGGAAGTGGACAACATCCACAGTCACCTGGAATATGCTCTGTCGAAGAATGAAGTGTTCAGTCCTCTTGGGGTTGTGCGGTGCTTTCAGGGAGCCATAAGGAAGCATGTCAACATTATCCAGATGCAGAGAAAGATGTTTAAACAATATCTAGAGGCAGCTAAACTTCAAGTCCATTCCTTATGCCAAAGTGAAGTCTCTAACTTACACCAAATCCAGAGCCTTTCAAGTTGAATATCAAACTTCATTCATTTCTCCAGAGAGCAACAGAGTGTCCCTGCGGCCCATGCGACCAACAAGAACCATGTCACCTCCTCGAAGTGCCACTGACGACAATTGGCCAACAGTGAAATTGTTATCAAAACAACCCCCAACTTTCAGAGGAAAAGAAAAAGGACATCAGGGCAATGTTGAAATTCATGAACCCAACAGATCGAAAATTCATGTCTGGGCTGTCTGAGAACACAAATGAATAACCAGTCTTTTGGACAATGATGCTTCCAGTTATATTCCACTCAAACTTGATATAATCTGAAGTTAGAGTTACTATTTTTGAATTCAAGTGTTTTGCTCATATTGAAGGTCATGTTGATTGTTTGGAAACAGGTCTATTAGCAGTCTAAAAGACAATGATGCCATTCTATAAACTTTCCAATTGTATTTCAAACATCTTGAAATGATCTAACAAGAAGTTTAGAGTTACTATTTTTGAATTTAAGTGTTTTGTTCATTTTGAAGATAATGTTGATTGTTTGGAACAGATCTATTAGCAGTCTAAAAGACAATGATGACATTCCATAAATCTTTCCAGTTATATTTTAATCATCTTGTTACTATTTTTTAATTCAAGTGTTTTGCTCATGTTGATTGTTTGGAAACAGATCTATTAGCAGTCTAAAAGACAATGATGCCATTCCATAAATCTTTCCAGTTATATTTCAATCATCCTATAATGATCTGACAAGTTTAGGGTTACTATTTTTTAATTCAAGTGTTTTGTTCATATTGGATGTTTGGGAATAGATACATAAGTCTAATAGATAATGATGGCATTCAATAAATCCGTCCTATAATTGTTCATTCAATTTTGATCTGACAAGACGTTTAGAAATAAATAAAGATCTTGTTCCTTGCCTAGTAAATATTTGCATTTATTGGCATACTTTGCACATTGTTCTCATGTTTAAGGTTCAATAAAACATAATGTTTTCCCTATTTTGTTGTGTTTATGACACGGAAATGAAGCATGGAAACCAATATGATGCATATCCTTTAAATAAATACTTAATTATATATATGTCTGATAAATAAACATAGTAAAAGCTTTTTAAAAGTAAAATATCTTGAAGAAACAGGATCAATTGCCAAAAAGCATATATTTTTAGAGATAGAACAGTCTGGTTCTCACCTCCAGTGACCTACAGTTCAGTAAATTGTTCTATCTCCAAACAGATTTTTTGTTTTATTTAACATACTTTAAATAGTATGAGCAAAAACATATGTGAATTTCATTTATCCAATAAACGTCTAACTGTAAGTAAACATTTGAATTTATGAGAATTCAAATGTTTAATTTGGAAGGGTTCAAACTTTCAACCTTCAATATCTCAAAAACATTTTCAGAGGAGATAGAACAGTCTGGTTCTCACCCCACGTATTGTTCTCTATTTTTAGGTAAGCGCACTCCACACTTTGCATGCTCTCTAAATCTATAAAGGTTACCTCAACATAAGTTTCTGTTCACTGCCATAATACACATCTTATGAAGAGCACGATTTGACAACTGAGACATTTGACCGAACGACTGTTCTCCTTTTCATCAAGTCTATCAAACACAGGTTAGTTAAATAATAAGTATTTCATATCTACTTTATCATATATGCATTAATTAATAATAATATGCATAGGAAATAGGACTAGGCTGTTATATGTATGTATGTGTGTATGAATGTATTTTAATGGTAGTTTATGCGTTGGTAAGCGCTTAGGCTAATCTTCATCATTAATATATTATTTGGCACATGTAACTCTTGTGTCTGTAAATATATTATGCAGATCAGGTAATTGTGATCTGATGGTTTTTTTTATTAGGGAACATAACACAAAGGTGTTATGTTAGCTTTATGTCATATTTTAACTATGTACATATTATATCATTCATTGTCGCAAGTAAGTTAGTACAGCTATGTGTAACTATATGATAGTGTAATTGCTATCCTATTGATAATATTCACAGGTTTAGTATTTTATCATATATTTGCAAGGTAGTGTAAATGCTATCTTATGTTCATCATATGCTAGTATTTTATTCTATGTATATATATACAGTGTTACAGTTCTATAAGCAGAAATGTAGTAATCATTTATCTAAATCAGTATAGTTTATTCATTTATCTATTTACATCTATCGGTATGGCACATGTAATAATGTGCTATGGGAATCATATATAATCATTCTATTGCATAAGTATTGAGGTTTGTAACACTGATATTAAGTATCAGTTGGTTTTATTTATCAATGGTATGTACTTTTATCATGCATAAATTATGTACGGTAATGTAAGCAATATTATTATCAATTATCTTAGGTATTTTATGTGTATTTCGTCAGTTAATCTAACTTAGTTTTATCATTAGTTAATTTACTATTCTAGGTTTATAAGGATGGCCGGAGTGTCCTCGTAGGTAGAAGCAACACCTCACCCACATTCCACATATTTGGTAGGTTATTGTATTGTATTGTAGTTAGTATTCAATATTTGTAGTATATGTGTGTGTATTATATACTTATTATCATGTGTACTCATGTTTATGTTTCCCAATTAAAATGTATTTATCATATCATGCTTACATAGTATAGCATATTATGTTGTTATATGTATGATGTGTTATATTTATAAATGTGTTATTTGATATATTATCACATTGTATTATCATATGGTTTGGTTCAAATGTGTATTTATGGGTAATCCTGCAATTATGTGTTATGCAGTATGTACCAATTGTTGTATTGTTATTCAAATGGACTTATTGTTTGTATGTAGTGTTGCAGGGTGTCTCTTCTACGATATTTGTGTTGTGGAATAAAACGTCACTGAACTTTCACCCAGCGCGTTGGTATTCCTTTGACCAAGTGCCCTGCTACATTTAGCATATCCAGTACTGTTCTGATTTTCAAACTGTATTATACCATTCATATCACAGTTAAAGCTATTCATCCAATCTGAAAATCACATAAGGGATAAATCTAGTAGTATACCCTCTTCAATCCACAAGATCGGTTGTGTCAATACATGTATCACATTGATGATGGTGGATACATTATTATGCCATTTGGTAAGAATAAAGTGCCCTCTACATTTTGAAAGCCTGTCTGTTGACTGAAATTCAAACATACTACTCAATTCAAGAAAATGGTAAATCACACTGATAAATCAATCATAAATTATAAAACCATTTCGTGTGGGATGAAGTTGAAGAGCAAAGCTACTCACAGACTGACTTAGTATCAGAATTAGTAAGATATGTTAACCTAGAGATGAAAGATGCTAATACAGGCATCAATACACCGTTTGATAATTGACTGACTACCAACAAGCTATCAGATATCAAGCTCACCTCAGTGGAGGGTCAATGATATGGAGGCCTTGGTTAACCACTAAACATACAATTTACTAAATTCTCACTGCCTGTACTGCTTAGAACATTTAAGAACAAATCTTTGTTATCTGTGCTATTCAAATATGCATTGTTTCTCTTGAAGTAAACGTTTGAAGATAATCTTTGAAAATAAATTAAACTTCTGAAAGTATGCAATCGTAATGTAAATTGAATTTCAATTATAATGGCAATTTTGTTAATAGTTAGTTTTGTTCATTTCGCTGATAATTCAGATCCGGTTTCCATACAAATCGTTACCAGTATACAATACACATGCATTTCTTGTATGGCTAATCAGATGACGCATTAAAGTAACAATAATGTAACTTGATTTAATCTTTACTGATGCTGATGTTCACTGTGGTAACTGCGAAATATCGAGTGACATTTTAAATCCATCAGTGTACAGCTAAACACATCACCAATAACGGTTGAAAGATGTGTGTCCTTATTTAAGACATCCTCCAGTTAGGTGGATGTTCCCTTTACTTAGCCTGCTTAATGTATATTTGCTTTGTAACTAGGTATTCTTTTTAACATTTCAACCCGCCATAATAATCAACATCTGTATTGATTAAGCTTGATTTAACCGTGATTATCAAAATACTGTTCATTATGTCAAAATAATAACTAATCGGTCTATTAGTATTATCAATGATTCTATTAAGTGTGCTGGATCGTTAAAACATAACAAGTCTGAATTAATAGTGAACATTGGAATCCAACGACCACTATCTTGTAAGACAAAAGGGGGGACATTTTGTCATTGCCTTATATTAAACACAAACCAATTTGAAACACATCATACATTCAAACCATCAGTGTATTTGTATCCGGTCAACAACTACAAAACCCTGATTTCCTGAGCCCAATGACAGTCGTGTTGCTGTAGGCTCATCACTAAATAGCACAGCATGCCATTTTCAGCCAATGAAATTAATGTTATTTGATCATCGACGATCTTGTCGGTCCTCAAGTTGGTTTACTGCCAATATTTGTTCACAGGGCTAAGGAAATCAGACTTTTGTAGTAGGATAGCGGATACAAATACACTGATGGAACAGGATGGCATAAAGGGGAATATTATCCTTCATTCCACAAAAAAATAGCCGGCCATACTGTTTCCTAAAATGTTGGTTTAATATAGTAACATAGAAACAGAGACATCTAATGATTTTCTTAATATTATGAAAAGCTAAATTGTAAATGGAATATTGTCATTTAATTCTGTAATGTTTTCTAACCAAATGGATATAAACCATTCCGCTTACCTTTCATAAACATAGTATTAAGTTACATGCCATTCGTATTTATATTTCTGTGTTACAGTTATATACAGTTCATGCATGTGTTGTTAGTTCTGTTTTCTATAATAACAGTATGGGAAGTGTAAATCTTGTTTTATTTAGAGTACTGAGTAATTTAAGCAGGTAGAAAATCAAGCAAAAAGCGTATACATCTTCATGGATATTTTTGCAAAGGTTCTGAAACATGATGCTGCTATATGCATGAGGAAACATACGTTTTGCAACAATAACAACCCAAGGCTGTAATTGGACATACTGCAAAACCATCGTTTTATGTTTATTTTAGAATCAACGGAGCCACTAGAGATCTAGTTAACAGGCCTAAATACCGTAGTATCAAAAGTTATATCACTTGAGACTTGAGGCTAGCCTTTATCAATTCAAATATCTGAGCATTTAATTATATTAAGTTCTAGCTTGGTGGAAATCCAGACTCCTACATCATATATCTTTGTTATATACATAACTTAACTTTTAAGCTAGACAAAGTCACTTGAAGATGCTAGTGCAACAGGTATTATTACACAACGCCGTTATTAGAGACTAGTGAATTTCTTGGAAAGTCTCAGGAAAGGTCACTTAAAATACAATCATATCTTAGTCTAGTTTTTTCGTATAGATTAAAGATGGTCAGTTTAACCAAATTCCCTCAATGATTTTTCAATCACTTCAAAAATTTAAATACACTCATGATCACAAATATGAAGAGATCTTACTCATGTTCCAAGTGAAGAATACTTTATATTTTATCAGACATACTGAATGTACAATGTTTTCAATATTACCAAATACATGTACATAGAAATTGACCTGAAAACTTTAAGTTTAAAGATACATAAGTACTTTTCTGCAATCATGACATATGTGGCATTTATTCTATCTTGGGATTGTCATTATATACACTTTCTTCAGACAAATATCCATCGGTAGAGAATACACTTAATTGGATATACTGATATACATTTAATTGATCATTCTCCAGTGCGATACACTTCATAAGCTACGTTGACACGTGCACAAGTGACGTTTCGTAATCCTAAACATCATACCTGTGATTACTCACCAATTCCATGTCAATATACTCCAGACAACATGTCAACACCACAGTCATTAAGCAATGAATATTTAAAAGAGATGCCCCTCAGCAGATTTGTCAGCAGTTGAGGGTCTGTGCGCTGCATTTAATTTTTCTCATGTGTATTTGCTAAGCCCGGTTTACATAACATTCCCTCATTCAAATAAGTAAAGATCTGTGTCTTATTATCTAAACCGCAAACTGTAACTATATCAACGTATATTAAACCATTTACCTGTCTTCGTCGATTAAGACTTTGTCACGATTTAGATTTTGTTACAAGAAATGCAAAGGTTTACTTGTTTACTTTGCAAAGTGAATTGTCGAACTCAAAGCATCACTAATTGCATCAAATGTGCCCAATCGGTAAATCACCAGACGTTTAAAGTTATGGTGACATAAATTGGTTTTGGAAAACCTAGAGTGACTAGTACCATCAACGTGAATCATACACAGTATCCCCACCACTTTTCTCTATATCATCTTCCTGGCTGTTTCTCAATTTAAATGTAGCTGATATGCGAAAGTTTTGGAAGAGAAACTTCACCATTGGTATCAACAAACCTACATGTAATTTTAAAAAGTTACTGATGATTAACATAACAATCAAATCAAGACAAAAGTATATATATCATACACAAAGGAGGGATTAGCTAAGAGGTTACAGGACATGTAGCTGTTATAACTTGGTTGACAAGTCATTTTCATAATAAATGTTATAATACTTATTCTAGAAGATACATTTCATTTAATGGACAGCGATTTGAAGTGCAATTTTCTGATGACTCTAAATTAAAAGGGAAATGTGTGTTTTAAAATGAAAGTACATTTTGAAGCATATTTTATGTTTCATAACGAAAGCTCATACCTGCCGATGTCACAGAAGGGTGATTTGTTGACGATAAACTAGCTTTTCGAACATTAAATCAATATTTGGTATTGACATTTCCATTAGCTGAGTAATGCCTTCATGTTATATTGTTATTAGACATGAAACAAAATTCATCTTGTGCCATCACATTTCATATCCAAATTGCATATTCTCTCTTTGAAGTGAATTTATGCATGTCAACCAACACACAGAGTTCATGTAACACTCAGAAACATTACTAAACTAATTTGGTGGCAAATATTTATTTTATGACAAATACTGTCAGAATTGCGACTTTGTGTTTCTATCGATTTATTTACGACTGTGCATGTTGATCTCTGCTTTGTTGTTTTCCTTTGGCAAAAAATAAAGCAATTCAACAAAAACGCCAAATCTTTTGAAAGCTTAAAAGCATCCAACAAGTTGAAGGTTTAACAGTACAAGTACATGTACATACGATTGACAGAACATATGATATGATTTTAAAACATTGTATGCTTACTTCTTACATTTAAATACTGTAAATTGCAACTATATTTAGTAAATGTTTATAACTATCGCCAGCATTGACTGTACCAACATCTTGTGGTAAGTCGTGTGGTAAGCTGTTGGTACAGTCAATGCTTACTCTGAGGGTGTGGGTTTGAATCCCGCATGAGACTCGGCCCGAAAAAGTACAAGAATGTGAACTATTGAAGGTAGTGTTATCTCAAATATAACCATGTTATATTGTATTTCCTTACAGTAAACTACTCGTTTCTGATTGGCTGGCGATTGTTACTTTTGTCTCTATTTACCACGTCAGTCTTACAGTGTACACATTGTGTGTACCCCGCTGCCATAGTAACAGCTAAGTGTAGTTGTCGTTTTATAGTCAGATGACATTATAAAATGAAGCACACGGTGTACATAGTTTTGAACAGTTCAATCAACTGTTAACAGGCCTAATTACAGACTTATTTTCCAACATATGTTACTTTGTTTGAAAACAAATCTTATTTGGCATTGCTTGCACACTCAATTAAAAAATACTAACCCGTTTTAAGGCATTTAAAATATTGTAGTAATACGTAATATGACTTTTAACATTTCAGTCGAGATGCGTGACGCCATTTTGTTTAGTTTAGGGTCAAGCTCATTCAAACGATATCAGCTGATCAGTCATTGGCAGTCAAAATGCAATAACTATAATCATACTAATTGTAAAGACATGACAGAAAGATAAATACGTTGTATACTTATCCCTCGGGTAATACGGTCTCATGTACCATCTTTGTACCAGTGTCAACACTCGCCTGAAGGCTAGGGCGACACTGGTACAAAGTTGGTACATGAGACCTGTTTACCCTCGTGAGAAGCATACTTTTATTGTATAAGACCACTCTCATTATCACCTTTGCAGCAAAGATCCAGCGTTTGGTTATGAGTGGTGATCGTGAAACAAATGAACTAATGAATGCAATCACAGGACAAAAAGTGGTGGAATTCACTAGCCGAAGCATTCCCGATTCCTTCAGATTCTTTCGGAGCCGCCAATTTGTGGGAGAATATGGAAGGATCCGGAAATCGGATTCCACCACTTTTTGTACTGAGAATGTGTATGAACAGTATTATGTGCTAAGATACATGTAGCTATGGTCTAACAAATCCGAGAACATAATTATAAGAGAAACGTTCTTTGTGAAAGTCTTGACCATTTCCTGAATAAATAAAGTTCTATATACGATTGCCTGATGAAGTTAACAAATTAATCAGCCATGGCATTACTGTTATTTAAGCGAATATATACTGCTAGTGTTTGATAACAAATTCATTATTTAAGTAGTATCATGATGTATAAAAGTAAATACGTGTTATTTCAGTAACACAAAACGTTGGTGACATGTTCATACATCAATAAGCAATTTATGAATTATGATATATTAATTCAGAAATAATGCTTCAGAATGATAAGAATACTTCAGGGACATCTTGCCATTCCGTAATGTGTCTGAGAACAGTAATCGTATGTATATGATATAGCCCCTTTACTTAACATGGACCATTGAACTAATTGAATGCATATGTCTAGTGAGCTGACCATCAGAGTCATACCAGCGTGTGTTACACAGCTGACAGATCGAGGGTAATACAGTGTTCAGATTTATGAAATCCAAATTTTGCTATCTAAATCGAAACGTGTTTAAATGAAGCTGATTGCAGTAACGATAAACATGGAACATTAAATACTTGCACTAATTTACAAAAAACCGTATTTTCATCGTAATTCTGGAGAATATGCTGTTTAAGGGTTTAATTTCACATTTAAGAATATTTGTATCCCGCTCTATAAAACGAGTCAAAGACACTTGAGATATAAGTTATAATGAATATCTAAACTGTGCACTCTTCGATGCACTAATGCTTGCGCAATGGGCTACTCTATCACTTTCAAAGCTGCTCCAAAGCATTAAGCAAGACCTTTAAGCGATTCACGTTTGTATGTACCTATTCAAACAGCTAGATTGACTGGGTCGATGAAGTGCCTTGTCCAAGGACACAACAAGTATAAATCCAGGTCTCCACCGGGATTCGAACCCAGGCCTTTGGATTGAGAGGCCGGCAGGCTAGCCATTACGCCACAATGCTCGATACTAACATGTAAAAGGAATCACGGGATCATGTTCGATGTATCCCCTTAGTGTTGCTGAATAATGTATTTAAAGGTTTTTTTTCGTAAATTATTGACACTGTTAAGAGAGAGTAATACATGATATGACAAATTATGTAGATATGACAAGTAGATTTAGATTCACATATATCAATTGTCTATATTATATGTTGATACCTCATTAACTATTCAACATATAGCATTCGTCAAACTAAAGTAGTTTATTACAACTGACACTTGCGGTAGAGGCAATAATATCACGATTCTTCTAGCGTTAATGTGTCTGAACTCTTCATCAAGCTTCTCCCACTGGTATTAAGCAAGCTCTAATTTCCTGTTGTTGATTAAACAGTTCACAGACTGAAAAAACTCTATATTGTTTCAGATATATTAAAGGGGCAGTAGCACGTTTTTTGCTAATTTGTTTTTAAAATTTCCTATTTATAATGATAGTTTGTGCCATTTAAAGGCACTATGTCACGCCAATTGTTTTAACATATAAATAATGTACGGATAATGCAGATCTCTCGATATTACAAACTATCTATCCTCAGGTAATGTATTATATTAGTTATCTGGAAAATATGTACGTATTCAGGTTTTAAAGTTAACTTTAAAAGACCGGAAGTATTTAATGCAACGTTGCATTAAATCCGCATGAACTAAAATATCAGCAATATTAAGAAATTGCACCCAACCCAGAGACCAAAAACGACAGTCGCTATCGGTAATGTCACAACAATGCTAACACTGCGTATTACAAACTCGTGAAGATACAGATACTCCTTAATGACGACTATCTAATGTTTGTTGTCAGAAAACAGTATATGCAAGAACTAAATGAAACCCTAGCTCAGCCGTTTTCTACAATCTATATTTCCCATTTTGCACATCAGCGACTCTTTCTATTCGTGATAACCCTGAATGACTTCGACCGTCTCAACTATTTGATTATTGACTGCAGGTCAATTGTAAAGAATAATATGTATTTTATTGCACCGAAAAGAAGCTAAAGTGAGTTTATATGTCATCGTGTAACCCAAAATAGCTTATTTGAATGTGAAAAGCGTGCACTTGTGCCTTTAAATGCACTATAGAGGGTAAAGCATCCTATAACACAAACCAATTATCCGTAGTAGTGATAACGGTGTTACGTAAAAAGCAAAAATTGCATGATGGTCATTTTATTGTGAACATATTTTATTATTTCGAATCACAAAAACAGTCCCCATGGCTTTACTGGGCCATGTACATTCATTTTTAACTTAATTATCTGAAAAAAGTAGGGTGTTTTACGATTGGTGAAATTATTTTTCAAATGCATTTCATCAACTTATTTGAGCAAAAAACGTGCTACTGCCCCTTTTAGTATCTATATATGTGACAATACTGTTATATGCATAGATTTGCAGAAATAATACTTGTTATTTTTCAGTAGAACGGTGCATTGACATACAGCTGACATCAAAATGACTTTGCGTTTGACAATGATGGCTCATTTTAACTATCATTTTAATACTTACCACATTGTAAGAGAGTTTAGTCTGCTCTTTAGATAGTATATAGTATATACAATTTATCTTACAAAATAAGACATATCAAAATTTCAAACGTATCAAGAAAATAGTAATATGTAGAGCACTTCTTACATACCAAATGAAATTCATTTAAATTCAACATTTAAACGATAACCAATAGGTCTATATTCAATGATGTCTGATGTCTCGGATGGCCTAAACATTGCTTAAGTAGTTAAATGTTTGACCTATTACCCTTCCAGCAAGTCTAAACATTCTGCCATCTTTGCCTGCTTGCCTATTTTCTTTTCAGTTTCTGAACTTTCATGAAGATTCTGATGGAGATACATGTATATGGTTGAATTCAATATCCTTGCGTGTCAATGGCACTTTCCCGAAATTTGATTACTGACTTGAACCTGAATAACGTGTCTGGGACTCGTGGATAGCAAATCTGTTAAGACTGATGTGAACTCGCAATGGTTGCATGTGCTAGAGACCTCAGCTTATAACGTAAATTGGTATTATACTTGGCAGTGGATATCTTGGTTAGAAGTGTCGCCACTGGTTTTTCAGTTCAATTCGCGAGTTGTACAATGTCGACAAAATACAGACAGGATGAAAAATATACAATATAAGGAGAGAAAAAAACCAAGACTTTTTTTTATTAAGGAAGGTAGATGTGTTTCCATTAGATTAAGCTGTTAAGGAAGCTCACACAATGAGTAAATGCCGCTATTAACTAGAGTCTTTTCAAATTTTGAATAAAGACTGAAAAAATATTTGGGTTAGATAATCAGTAACCTTTTTGGTATTTCCGCTTTGATTTGCGATTTTGGATATATTAAAGTACGACTGCGATGTAAAACAACATCTTTTTAATTTGATAGGTAAAATGATTTGTAACAAACGTCCTGCAAACAGTATTATTGATCCTTGGATTTGTGATCTGTAAAATGTCAACTGTTCAGTTAGTAATGGTAGTGCTTAATTTGATGGCCTATATATCATTGCTGTAAAGCATATTCACAGCGCTACTCATATCTATAACCCTAGCGTTAGGGCCATCGCATTCCATTCTCAGGGGATTATACGACCATAGCTGCAATTAATGAGCACGGGTTACATTCACAATGCCTTCACTCACAAACCAGGTACCCAATGATACTGCTGGGTGGACAGGGGTACATTTTAGTTAAGCCACTTGCACAAGGTGTCACTACAGATGTTTCAACTTGTAACACAGTCAACCCTTAAATTTCATTCAAACCCTTCAGACTTGCTGTATTCACTGATAATGGTCAACTGAGCAGTATGCATGACCAATTGAATTTATGTTAAATAATGTCGTTGTTTTATTCTGAGGATCCTTCTCTTGTGCTAAGTATCACATCAATTAGGTTCGATGTCAGGAACACACCTTCTTGGAATCAACAATAACGATTGTTCAACCAATATGTGTGTATTTGGAAGACAATTATTGGCACTGGGTGCTTAACTGTATTGACGCATGTACCTATAACTAGCCTATCAGTATTGCCGGCGTCTGAAACATCCATTCTGCTGAAGACTTCAAAGTGTGATTCGAATTGATAACAGTCAGATTCATTGTTCAGACCTCAAAGACATAAGTTCAAGTGTAAAGATAAGCAAAATTATCTTTAAAGGTGCTTTGTCTTGAATGCAATATTATCCTGTGTGTGTATATAAAGGTGACAGATGACAGATCTCAGACGTGACATTGATTAGAGGAGAATGTCACATACATACAATGTGTAAGAACAATTGCTACTTTAATATCAGCAAAGACGACACGCATTGAATAGTACGTCATAACCCATTAAACTTAGACCCATATTTAACTTTGGAGCGTGCTAGACGTTAAGCGTATGTTTACACCTGTCTTAGATACGCTTTGTAGACTCGATCTGAAACTCGTTGAGAAGCAATCATTTAATTATGTTGGCAGGAAAATTATTTGCATCTTTCTGGTTTAAATATTCTCGTTCAGTAGTACTTGTGTTTCGGATTGTGTGTTATGAATGTATGTCCTAAGTAGGAATTTCAAAATACACGAACCCCATCCAAGTGATCACATTATGCTTACATGTATGTTGATAACAAGTCGATTTGAAAGGTAATTCATTTTAGATAACTCTTTCATGTACCAATCTTTGCAAAGTAACTATTGTAACTATTCTTGAGTAAACACCCATTATAAATGATAGCACAATTGCAACCATATGTATTCATCCAAGATTGCAAACACATTGCATTGTTCATGTGTAGAATATTTCAGTTAAAATTAAAATCGTTTTCTTTAGAGGGGTTGCTATGGTTTATCTGCACGTATGGACTTTGTTTGAGAATATTTTCAGTTTATTTCGGTATGTCGGATGTAAATTCACGTCACAAAACATAAACTAATATTGAAATATTATTATATCATATATGTACTGATTATAACTGTATATCATAACATGCTTTCCAAATCATGAATTATTCTCATTGTGCCTTTCTTGATGAAGATACATACTTTTGTGGTAGCAAGCATACATGATCCTCAGTATAGTGTTTTGCATTCTAGCATTTTGAATCATTCTATAAGATGTCAGCAGTTCGATTCTGCAATCAGATCGAAATTGACATGTCCAATTTTTAGATCTTTAAAATGGTTCTAGTGTTTTAATTTGATGCCTAAAATATCATTTGATAGTAGTTTCATGTCGCAATGAAATCTAGAATAAGGAAATAACGATAATTAACAGGTGTTGGCGTTCATAGCACAAGAAAAGTCGACATTTATTTTAAAAACACATGCAAGTTGGCATACGCTTGTTGATCAAAGGGTCACTGGATGTGGTCAGTCAACTGAACTTGGACTTGTGGAAAGTGGACTTGTTTGTTGTCAGCCTCTAACTCTCATTATTGCCTTGGATATTGGTGACTCTATTACCATTCTTCATCTTGAGGTTGACAGATCTTGTTTGGCTTGAGTCAAGACTGGAATCAGATGGAAAAGCACCTTTATTACCCACAACAAGTCATATATATATGGCAGTGTTATCACTGGATATGTGTTTTGAAAATCATAAACTATGCTTCATGTGTTCTGACTGATATATCATACACGTGTAAGTCAACAGATACCAACTGCGATTATTGGGGCTGTTTTGTGTGGAGGAAACTGTCTATTTGGCGACATTGACGAAAACATGTATCGTCACTAAACTATGCGTTACTGTCATTAGCATTACCTCATAAGAACATTTTATAGCATAATGGTGCGTCTTGTGAAGAAATAGTGACATCAACAAAATAATATATTGCATACTTTATCAAATATCTCATATTGTGAGGTAGAACATTCTGCATATGTAATGGGAAAACCAAAATCCACGATTAACTTTAAAAGGTAGAGTATTTCTTTCATCAGAGTGGGCAATCGAAGTTGGCACAGAGGCACCATTGATCAATAATGGCACCGATAAATTTGCAATTAATTCTACTCGTGGCTTTATTACCTTCTCACCCATGCTGGCATTGACATGTATTTGTCAATGTCTAAAACTATGTTTATATCTGATGGAGAAGAAATATTCAGTTTCATCAACAATGTTCTCTTTGAATTCAGATACGTGTAGATGAATGAACAATTAGAGATAATTAGAGTAGTGTTACAGTATTTGCCAACGTGTCCAATATGATAAATATGACCTACATATATACACTAATGTTTTAGCATCATGAATAACTATTATTATCAATTTAAATGTGTTTACAACTTTACAAAGACTGTCAATCATGAATCCCAAAAGATTTTGACTTATTGTATCTTAAACCTGATTAACATGTAATATAGGAGTGAAGTCGATAGTTCTGCATGCCTGTGGTGTGTTCACAAAGTTGAATTACTGACTAAAAATGAAAGATGTCCATGACGTCCAGCAATTCCTTAGTTGATAAATCTTATTCCGCCTGACGTGAATTGTTACCCCATTTCAAAACATGATAAGATGAATACGAGAGTCATCATAACATCTCTATGAAGCAAACTTTGTGTCTTTTCGGTATTAGATTATTAGATTCCTTTCACACTGTGTGTTCAAGTTTGAAGAGTTTTGCGTTGCGGAGTTGCTGGTTGGATCACTAGATACTTTTATTCATTGCTGAAGTAAAGATGGTAACCATCTAGGTGTGGCACAACTACTTTAAACACAACGGTTGCCGAAACATTCTCGATAATCTTCAGACTATTATTCCTGATGCACCTTATACCATGGACAAAAAAGATCTCCCCAATTGCACTACGACCTATTTGCAAATGGAAAAATTGCCACTTACAATACTTTTTTGCAACGTATGTAGGGAATTAAGGCATATCGTATATTTAATGTAACGTCAGACACAATTCTTCTGTAAGCATGTTATTACACCGCCAGAAACTGCTCTAGTTTGAATGTTCAAAACACTTTTACTATATGTGAACAATAAACGTTAACCGTCAATCGATGATGCTTGAACTAATATCATTAAAATGTCGACTATGTCCTAAACCAGACCTTAGTTCAAACTAGCTCCTAAATCATGTTTTATTTTCAAATGCAATTTCATTGACTGCTCTTTTATATCTCACCGATGAATATACTGAATTTGAGATCTCTAGGAGACATTGACAGTAACTTATTGATCGATACAATTCAGTCAATCAGTTGGACCCAATATACCAAAGCTTGTTTGTGGTCAGTCCCTAAATCTCATAATTGGATTGGCCATTGATGACACTATTGCCGTCTTTCATCTTGACGTTGACAGATTTTATTAAGCCTGTACAAGTCCCCATTTAAAATTCAGATTAGAAACGTTCTTCACCACTAATTCCTACAAGTAGGTCTAGACACATACTGGTGGTATCGCATGTGTCCCAAGTACGAATCTATCCCATCTTAAGCGTTTATGGCTATCCCGCCTCTGGATCGTAAGTTTTGATAGATCCATACATGGGTTACAAACGCATTTTAGTTGTTTATCATCAGATGTAATTCAACAATTGTATGTAAACTTTTACAAAGTTCAGAATGAAGGGGAAAACATTTCTTCGATATATGTTATGGATTAGAACGGTAAAAGTCCTCATTTGAAATGGAGATCCGAAATGTTTGTCTCTCACCACTTATTCCTACAAGTTGGCCTTGACATTTCTTGGTGGTTTTACTTGTATTTCAAGAACGGATCTATCCCATCTTAAACTTTAATGACTTATCCATATACATAGCTAGTTTAAGCATTTAGTTAGTTGAATGGATACACACAATATTAGTGTTATAATTTACTTGTATTTATATATTGAGGAGATAAAGATTATTTGTATCTTTATATGGTATTGAAGTATATGTGAAATGTTAATTATTATTATTTCTGTGATATATTTTTTATATGCTTTACTACTTTAATTTCCAAGTGAAACAGGGAAGCTTTATGTAGAACTAAATCTTGAGTAAACACTGGAATGAATAAATTGTCGAAACATTTGCAATCTAAATGTCATATCTTTAAGGATAAGGATTTGCTTATATAACTAAAAGTTATCAATCAAAATCTGATTATTCAATAAATAAAGGATGCTAAACGACCTTCTATTTAATACCATTTTTATTAAACGAGTTAATGATTTTGTATAAAACGAGTGAAAGCGAGTTTGATACCAATCATACACGAGTTCGATAAAACTGGTATTAAATAGAAGGAAGTTTAGTATTCTGTATTACTCTCCCACCTCGATCCAGCGAAATAGCCGACATGGCTCTGAAACTGTATATCCCGCAAATCCAATACCATTGTGACGACGTTACTCCTATTGTGACGTCATACGTGCGGCAGTATTACACTAGTGTAATAATGCCGTATAAATATAACAGTGCACTATCTTACACGGGCGAGTAAAAATATCCAGGTATACTTTTATATCATCCTCGAATGAATTAATATTAGAACACCAGATACTCTCTGTCTCTCCTCTCGATGGTACACGTTGTAAACAAGTCAAGTGACCTTCAATAGAACTGAGCTTGAAATATTTAAATTTTGAAACACAAAAATAGTTATTCAATACAATATTATGCCATTTGGGGTTGGATGAAGTTGCAGATAGTAATTTTCATTTATACCCAGCTAGCATTTGAAAAACATATTAAACTTTTTGAAGCTGGAATGTTAAAAAGTGTTATATGTGAGGCTATGCTGTTCGCTTTCATAAACATAATTTAAACGAAGAAGTAGCTAGTATAAATGGATACTGAAATTATGCATAAATGTAATTAGCACACCGTTCTTACTGAAATAAAGTGCTCTCACTTAAACATAAAGGCTAAATAAAAATCCTGAATCAATAAAAGTAAAACAATTGTTCATATTTCGGTGAAGCCATGTGAGACAATTCCCAAATGCGCTTTAAGGTAGTTCAAATGTTGTGACCGATGTAGCGACATAGTGTGTAGAGTTTTAAATGGGGCTGTGTGATCGAGTGGTCAACCGTATTGCTGTCTGTATTCCGCAAAAACGCATGAGACCTAAAAATCTACCTCTCACATTGAAGAGTTCGAGAAAATTGTCGCCTTTTACGTCATACCAGTTTCTTCAGATTCATTTTCAATGAATATGTCTTATAGGGTCGCGTATTGACATGTTTTACATTATAATGTAACAATAAAGTCTATAACATTTAATAGTAAATGACAAATTTGAGAAACAATATCTTGCAAAAACATGCTACACTGCCTTTAATGATTGGCAAATTCTGTTATGTTATATTTAAAAAAACTGCAAAACATTTTTCCGATTATATGAAGACTAAATACATACCATGAAACTCCTGCTCTTTCAACCAAACATATGTAAATGTCACCACCAGAATTTGTGGAAATTTGATATCTCAATGTGTAGTGACATATATCAGGTATCATAATTATGTTTTTGAAGTGTAAACTATATGTGCAATTGTGACTGTCGCTCTTTGTATTGTGTCCGAGTTGACAGTCCTAAAGTAAATTAATCTGCTGGGAAGCATTGAAATGTAGACGCTCATATGACATCAATATGTTCAGGTATCAGATGTGACATTTCATTTCTATTAGGTGGCATATTCAGGCACAGGCATACCAAGCTTGTTACAGTTGATGGACAAAACACTTAAGATAAAATTCATACCATAACACATAGTCTGTTAAATATCATGAATTTAGTTACTGATGATATCACTAGTATTATCTAACGACACATTACACACATCTAGACTATTTGTTTTGAAGTGTTTAGCATATCAAGTTCATATTTTCAAACTTTATTTTAACATTTCTTATCACAGGTCAAGCTATTCATCCAATCTGAAAATCGTGTAAGGAATAAATCTAGTATCATACCCTCTTCTTTCAACTAGATTAATCTTGTCAATACATTTATCAAACTGATGCAGGACAAACAGTATTACACAATGTGGTAAGAATAAAGTGCTCTCTCCATTTAGAAGCCTGTCTGTTGACTGGAATTTAAACATACTACGTAATTCAAGAAAAAGGTCAATCGAGCTTATAAATAAATCATGATTTATAAAACTATTTCCTTTGGGATGAACGTGAGGAGAGAGGCTAATCACAGACTGACATGAAACTAAATGAGATCTGTCAACCTAGAGATGACAGATGCTAATACAGCCATTAATACCCTACAATAATGAACTGATTAACAACAAGCTATCAGATTTCCATCACACCTTAGTGCCCAGATAATGAGGATCAATCAGTTACATCCTGCTTGGAAGACCAAATTCTCAATGTATTTGTTGTTTGAAACATTCCGGACAAAGTATTTCTTATTTGTCGTATATAAAGGTGTATTATTTTATTTGGAGTAACGTTAAAGAATAATAATTCAAAATCAATTAAACCTTTGAATGAATGCAATCCTAATAAAAATGAAATTTCAATAATAATGGCATTTTTTTGTACTGTTACTTCTTTTGTTCATTACGCTGATAATTCAGATCCATACACTACACATTCATTTCTTGTATGGCTAATCAGATAACACATTACAATAACATTAATGAAACTTAATTTAATCTTAACTGATGACGATGTTCGCTAAATATTGAGTGTCATTTTTAACCAATCAGTGAACAGCCAAACACATCACCAATAACGATTAAAATATTTTGTCCTACTGTAAGAATTCCTCCAGTTAAGTGTGTGTTCCCTATTTGCTGTGTAACTAAGTATTCTTTTACCATTCCAACCCGCCATAATAACTCTATCAACGTCTGTATTGACTAAGGATGATTTAATGATTATCAAAATAGTGTTCATTATGTCAAAATAATAAATGATCGGTGTATCGTTAGTATCACTGATTGTATTAAGTGTTCAGTAACGTTAAAACACAGCACCTTTAAAGTTATAGTAAACATTGAAATCCAACGACCAATTTGTTGTAAAAAAAAAGGGACCAAATTTAACTACAATACCCTGATTTAATTAGCCCTATATCTGTAAGTTCTGTTTTCTAAAATAACAGTGTGGAGAGTGTAAATCCTGTTTCATTTACAGTACTAGGTAACTTAATCAGGTAGACAATCAAGCAAAAAACCTACACATTTTCATGTTTATTTTTTGCAACTTTTGTGAAACATGATGCTGCTTTATGAATAAGGTACATACGTTTGGCAACAATAACAACCCGCAGCTATAATTGGACATATAGCATAACTATCAATTTATGTTTATTTTAGGACCAACAGAACCACTAGAGATCTACTTAACATGCTTAACTAATGTAGTATCCAAAGTGGTATCACTTGAGACATTTGTTTCGTGTTTGGTAACAAGGCCCGACTTTATCAGCTCAAGTATCTGAGCATTTAATTATGTTTGGCCCTTGCTAAGTCGGAAATCTGGTAAATCGTAGATCTTTGTCAAATACATACCTATACTATTAAAGGTACATCCATTCTGTTGTTGGGGGTCAAATGTGCCAAAAGTAATAAATTGTCTTACTTTATCGAGAATTACCAACTGTTACCGAAACATACAATTTTTATGATACTCGACTTAGTATATTGACGATATGAAGGTAAAAGTGCCGATTTCTGATCGAAAACCGGACAATGCACCGCGTGTGGCGCGCGCCAATGAGTCAAACGTAATTTTGGAATCTTAAACCAGACAAAATAACAAATTTGGGTTGATAATGTTTAATAGGTCATATAACTACTGTTCATGTAAATGGGTCGTGCAGTTTCGGTTTCTGCACCTGCATAATGGTGTTACTCGATTTTAATTGGAAACTAGTAATTATGATATATTTGGCGATTGGGGATGAATATGCAAGCTGAGTGATTTTATTTGTATTGTAAACAGCACATATGGTGTGTTGGAACGTATTAAAGTCAAATAAAATTTTATGAAACACAATGGATGTACCTTTAAGCTACACAAGGTCACTTTAAGGAACTGGTTTAACAACAAGTATTATTTCATAACGCCATGTGTATGTTATTCGACAGAAACTGGTGAACTTCTTGAATAGTCTGAGGAAACATCACTTGAAATATAATCATATCATATTTTAGTTTTGTTGTTAAGTTGTAGATTGAAGATGGTCAGCTTAACCAAATTCCGACAATGCAGTCTCAATCACCTCAAAAACTTGAATAAAATCACAAATGTGAAGAAATGTTATTGTTATTCTGAGTGAAGAATTCTTAAATATTCTTATCAGATATACTGAATGTACATTGCTTTACATAGCCATAGACTTTTACCTTTTAAACTTTAAAATTATATATATATTGCTAAAGGAATGTGACTTTTCTGCAAACATAAATGTGGCATTTAATCTATAGTGGGATTGTCAATATATAAACATTCGTTAAACAAATATCCACCGGTAGAGAATACACAAGCACTATAAAGTAAATTGGATATACTGATAGATATGTAATCGATCATTCTCCAGTGCGATACACCTCATAAGTGATTTTTCGTAATCCTAAACATCATACCTGTGATAACTCACCGATTCCATGTCAATATACTGCAGACAACATGTCAACACCACAGCCATTAAGCAATGAATATTGAATATATTAGCGTAGAGAAGATTCCCCTCAGCAGATTTGTCAGATGTGTGCTGCATTTAGTCTTTCTCATGTGTATTTGCTAAGCCAGGTTTACATAACATTCCCTCGTTCAACTAAGTAAAGATCTGTGTCCAACTTTCCGAACAGCAAACTGTAACTATATCAAAAGTTTATTTAAAACCATTTACCTGTCTTCGTCGATTAACACTTTGCCACAAATTTTGTTACGAGCGATGCAAAGATTTGTTTACATAGTAAATTGAATTGTCGAATTCAAAGCGTCACTGATTGCATCAAAAGTGCTCTATCGTTAAATCATCAGATGCTTAAAGTAACAGTGAGATAAAGTGGTATTGGAAAATCTGAGTACAGTGACTAACAACTTGAATCATACACAGTTCCTCCAACACATGTATCTATAACACCTTCCTTGCTGCTTCTTAGTTTCAATGTAGCTGATACATGAAAGAGAAATGTCACCATTGGTATTAACGTATCTCCTTTGGTTTATAGTTGTACTAAAGATTAACTGAAGAACAATTCAAGAATTGTTAGCTAATGTAGCTGAGAGCTTACACGACCTGTAGCTGTTATAACTTGATTGATATTTCACTTCACTTTAATTTTTCATACTGAATATTAAAATTCATATTCAAATATTATCACTTTATGTAGGCTGGATGTGTAATCCTCTGATGGCTCTCAACTCAATATTAATTGAAAAACAAACCTTATGAACTAAGAATTCGATATCTGATATTGACAGTTCCATTAGCTGAGAAATTCCTTCATATTATACAGTTATTAGATATGAACAAAAGTACATATTGTACCATCAAATTTAATATCCACATTGCAGATTCTGTCTTTGAAGTGAATGTATGCATGCCATATACCACTCAGGGTACATGAAAACTGCTTCAGAAACATTACCAAACTAATTCAGTGGCAAATATATAACATTGTATAATGAATTACTGTCAGAATTGTGACTGCCCATTGCTAGCCATTTATTTACGACTGCACTCGTTGATCTATGCTTTGTTGTTTTCGAAGCAAAAAGATAGCATTTAACTAAGATGCTGAATCTTTGTAAAGTTTGAAGTTGAAGACATAACAGTACAAGTACTTTAGATTTCCAAAACATATGGTATAATCTATATTATATTATATACTGTATGATGCGGCCATATTTTATGTAAGTTCTATGTAAACCAGTCAGTTTTTATTGAGTGAGTCTGGTAAGCTACTTAGTTTCCAGATCGATCATTTTGAAGTTTGAATACAACAAGGTTCTCTATTGGATCCAACGCAAACTTGTTTGTGTTTAACACAAACATTGTGAGTTTGTAATGTTATTGTGGAGTATTTTTTCTCTTAACTTTTGATTAGAATTTAGTTTTGAACTCAGATTATCACTTACATGTACTTATATGCTAGTTTGTCCAATACTCTAGTTTGCAGCTATCGTACATTTCAATGATACAGTTTGTTATTTGTGTTGATTTTAACTCAAATGAACCAATGAACGCAAACTGGATGAACAGTAATAAGTACCAAAATTGATATGTCTTTGTCTGAAAAAAGAAATTAAAAGTTAGACTTTCATTGAAAGTTTTTCACGAGGTCCTGAATCAACCTTGTTCTATACATACTGAGATGCAATGAAAACGCACCAACTTGAAAATGTGTATATTTTGAAAACAGTCCAATTCCTGTACATCTATCATGCGCCCAAACATGCATAAAAAAGTTATGTCAAATCGCTGCAATAAGATGTAAAAGTAGTGTTTCTGTGATCATGAAAACTCATCACTGTATATAACCGAAACACGAAATTGTGAGCGTGGCTGAATTGGAATGTTGACATGCATTGTGTTTTGCAAACATAGGGTATAACATGTTGCCTCTCAGAAACTATGGTCATTACAATGCCTGCCTGCTGAAGACACAGCGGTATGCCAAGATTGGCGCCGGAGAACAGGGAATGTTGCATGCATTTATTAGTGCCCAAATACAGCCATTGCCTAAAGGTTCAAGAGCCATCAAGGATGCTGATGAACATATAGGAAAATTGCCAAAAATCTATCTCCGTGAAATATTCACTTAATTTTTCCCAAATTTGTTCGACCCAAAATAAACCGAGAAATTGCCATAATTAGTAAAGGTGTTTCCAGTCTAAATATAGATCCAGTTTATTATGTTCAAGCGCAAAGCATTATGGTCTAACTCACACACTGTATACAAAGACACGAAAGATTAACAAAGTTGATGAGCAATGAAAGAAATTGAAATATATAATTTTTGGCGGTTATTTATTTACCATTTCATTTAATGATGTATTTGCTACAGAAATTGGAATAATTGTTTATGGTATTTTGCTTGAATTTATAATTAATGAGAATAAAATTTGTCACAATTTGCTTGTCTTATCTTAATAAGAAGTACATTAAACAGGCCATATTTGTATATTCTCAGGACATTTAGAAACATTAGAACATGAAGATTTTCTGGCTAACAACTTCTTTAATGTGAAAATACACGACGTTTCGGAGTACATACTCACTCCTTCATCAGGTGGAATGTTTCACACATGTTTTCCACATTCCACCTGATGAAGGAGTGACTATGTACTCCGAAACGTCGTGTATTTTCACATTAAAGAAGTTGTTATCCAGAAAATCTTCATGTTCTGATGTATACCACTTCTTAATGCCCTTCAAAGACCTAATTTAGAAACATTGTTTATAAAGCAATCGTCACATTCAGTGATGTGTGACAAAGGTAACTTGCAAGAGAAGCACGTGCAGCGCGTGCAGCACATGGGTTGTTATGGAGACTTGCACTAGAAACGAGCCTTCGCGCTTTAGAAGCGTTTGCTGTTGTGTAGTACGTTTTACGCAATAAAGGAGATTCTGTTTATATGACGTCAGATACCCTGAGCGCGCGCTACTTGAAGGGGTGCGTCTCTTTGAAACCAAATTTCATTACATTGTCGTGATATAAAAATTATTTATCACATGTCTTGTTGTAGATAAAAGATTTCTCAGGTGATTGACGTGAGAAGTTTATTTTCCAAAAAAAGTTTTTTTTATTTGAAACACTAACATCCTTGATGGCTCTTTAAGATGTCATCAATTGATCATCGTGAGACTGCCCCATGGTTTCCAGTAAACAGGGTAAACCAAAGATCGACCATAACCGGGACAGCAACGTGTAACAACAGCTCGACAAGACTGACACATTGTGCGACTTCATGTACAGAACCGCAAATTGCCACCATGTTGTTGTTGTTTTGAGGGGGAGGCTTTGGGACATCAGTACTGACACTGTTCGTCGCCAACTATGCTCAGCTGGACTTTTCACTTGTTACCCCTTGTGCTGATGTGTGACTTTAATTAGAGTTTTTACAGTCTCTGTGAGCTTTACTGGGATTAGTAATTCGCCAGTCTACAGCCATGCCAAAAATAACATTTGAGGAATATGATGTCTCGCCAGGACATTCAATCAAAGTCGGTGGTGCGTTTTCAATGGATTGTTTGAATAACATAATTTGACTTCACACAGTAATCAGACATGACATAACTGTTATACAGGCGAATATTAAATGCTAGTATATGATAACAAATTCAATGATGTTGTAAAGGTGTATGGATTTTCTATTTTCAAGAAGTATCAATATGTTTGAAAGCATCAATAACTAAATTGTGAAACAAGGCACATTGTTTAAGAAAATATAATTAAAAATAAAGAGACAATACTTTTAAGAGATCTCGTAATTTTGTAATGTGTCTGAGAACAGTAAAAAGTAATTCAAATGCATTTAATATAGCCGCTTTACTTCACATGGACCATTTAACTAAGTGAATGTATGTGTCTGGTGAGCTGACAATCACAGTCATAGCACCGCTTGTTACACAACTGACAGATCGAGGGTACAACACTGTTCAAGTGCACTGATATATCAAATCGAGAGTTTTTTTAACTAAATTGAAAATGTTTTTGTTTATAAAGTTGATTGCAGTAACGATAAAAATTCAACAATAAATTCAACCACTACAATTTTTTAAAACATATTTCCATCGCAAGTCAGGAGGTATTGATGTGATTACAAGTTCAATTTTACATTCGAGAGTGTTTGTAGAGCAATTATTCTGCTCCATAAAGCAAGCCAGACAAACCTGAGATATCAATAATGGTTGATATTTATATCGTGCAATCACTCTGCCATGCACTAATGCTTGCTCTAGGTGCTACTCATATTATTACCATGATTGAATTGTACTTTCAAATGTGTTACTCAGTGCAACCGTCCGTAATCCCAAAGCTCAGCAGCACAAAATATCACCCACATTACATTGTTTGTGTAACATTTTGCACAGAAAGACATCTTCTCAACCATTACATGAACAGACCAGATGGCGAGTTTAAACAGTGACGGTCACTGATTGCACAGCTGTATCTGATTACAATTGTGCATGGTTAAACTGTCAACATTTCGTATAAGAAACTACCTGAATTTCTTAATTTCCTGACAATAACTTACGAAATAACACTTATATATCTATCAATAATGGATTATAGTTGTGAAAATACGTTTTCAGCTTAATGGTCCAGAAAGTATACCAACATATAGACATCAAGTAAGTATACAATGTGAATTTCAAAAATACTATAATACGAAAACGAAAATATTCTGAAAGAAAATAAATATAAAATCAAGGGCAAAAGAAACGTGACCAACAAAAACAATTTAACAACAATTTTGGGAAATGCGACTGAACTTGCATCATGAACTTACATCATGAACTTACATCATGAACAAAACTTTACAACAATATCTTTAAATTTTATAAAAAATACACCTTTTAAAGAACAGTTATTCTCTTTATATAAACTCTTTATATAAACGAATTTTATTTAATGATGCCCTGAAATATTCTCCCTCAGGAAACCCTTTAAGGTGTGCAAATGCCATGGAGAGGGCTTTTATAAGTTGGACAACTTGTGCTCAATCCGTTTCACTTCCGTGAATAAAATATGTTTAAACTAATGCCATTTATTCAGCCGTTTATAAATAAAGCTGCCCTTCATAAAGTTGGTTGACACAGCCAATGTTTCATAATCCTAAAATTCATATTTAAGATTATTCGCTGCGTCTACGTCAATAAACTTCAAACAACAGGTCAACATCATAAACATTACGCAATGGATATTGAAAACACAAACGTATAAAGAGATCTCTCTGAGGAGGTTTAACTGCAGTAGAGGGCATATGCACATCATGTGTATTTGCTAAGCCAGGTTTACATAATATGCGTCATTTAACTAAGTAAAGATTTGTGTCTAACTATCAGAACCACAACCTGTTACTATATCAACAGCTTCTGTAAACGTTAACCCGTCATTGTCGATTAACACTTTGCCATGATTTGACATTGATTACGATTGATATAAAGGTTTGTTTATTTAGCAAAGTGAATTGTCGAATTCAAAGCATCAATGATTGCATCAAGTGTGCCTGATCGTTAAATCACCAGACGTGGGGTAAATTGATATTGGATATAGAGTTTCTGTGACTATCAACGTTCTCATGCAAAGTTCTCCTTACACACTTTTCTCTATAATAGCTTAATAGCAGAATTTCAATAACAAACATTAACTTGATACAAGTGAAAGATGAAATCTGATATTGATGATCCATGCAACATAGCTATCAACGTTTTAGGTCACTTTTCCAGTTATTATTTGCTTCATAAACTTACTGATAATATAAAAATAAAAGGTAAATAAACAAGTATATTTAAAAAAAGACATGTTTAATGTCACAATACATACCTTTGTGATAGATTTAGATTCGTTTCAAGGGAAAATGATGGGGTAGGATAGCTAAAGAGAATTTTTCTACATGCAGTAAGATTTAGGTGCAGTGCTACACTGAATTACAGCACAGTACCATGCATAATTTGCTAGTACCCGCATATGCTTGCATTTTAACCGCAGTGCATATACACAATAGTATTGCAGGCTTTCTCCCTGTAATATTACTTTCATCCGTGATGTAAATGAAATACCCTTGAAAGAAGCATTAAAGCCAATATCGAGTGAAAAGATTTCGACTGGATTTTAGAACATTAAAGACTTTTGTCAATACACATGAAAGTGATTGGTCATTTAGTTAAGACACACCTTTATACATTATGGGTAAATGGTGCATGCTTTACATCGGACATTCCCCTTACTTTTGCAATAATTCTCTGACATAATGTGTGATGCCCTACCCTCAATGTACATACAAGTCGTGATGTTAAAGCGCATAAAATATCCAATAAAAATCCTCAATCCCTTGAAAGAAGGATTATGTAAATGGAAATGCAGTGGACATGAGAAAGTTGGTTTATGGCCGAAAATATTATTACGACTGAAGATTTTCAGAAATCTACAAAAATAAACAACTTGTCATGACAGTCCCATTAGCTAACTAATGCCTTCATATCCTAATGTGATTAGACATGCAACAAAATACACCGCTTATCATCATATATAACATCCATAATGCAGACTGTGCCTTTGGAGTGGATTTATGCATGTAGTATTCCGTGTAGGGTTCATGTAAATCTGCTTCACATACTGTGCATTACTGAAACAGACATACATTAGGGACAATGTATTAATTATATGAAACAACTGTCAGATTGGTGACTGCAATACCAATTTTACTTATCATTGTACATTTTGACCTGAACGTTGTCTATTTTCATGTTAAAACTGAATTACACACAAGAGATACCCACAATTTCGATCATTATGAGCCACATTCCGTTTCTTTATGTTTGGAGATCATATTTTGTGGTATGGAAGCATTCGATTTTCTTCGAATTTTCCATACAAAAGGGTATGCTTGATAATTTGTTATATATTTCTGCATTTACAAACACTGTACATTACATGTTCACACATACTCTATTGATACTTGTACAAACTTTTGACATTGAAAAAAAAGTATAATGTATTTAATTAATACTCACCTCCCAATTCCCCCTTTTAACCCCTGGTAATTACATTGTAGTAGTACAATGTTATTATTACCAACAATACACATAAAAGTACCATAACAATACTTAATACGGTAACCTTACTACTTTCAATAGGACAATTACATTATAACTACATTAATTGGTCATTGAACCACACAAATCACCTCTTTTATCCAATCCTCAGCATCTAGCCATTTCTTCTCCATGATCTACACATGAATGGAAAGTAAATGTAAAACTGTATCAACATTTAATAATGTAAAACAGATTGCTCTTTGTGATCAATGTGGATAGCAGATTATTGTCGTTAACAGTAACAGTAGACAGGTAAACTCACTGGTTATGTGTACTTATGTTACAAATAAATGAACTTGCTGTAGGATTGTCATCTATGATACAGGTAAATGTAGTCATCTTTCCGAGTTGAAAGAAGGACAAGGCCCACTCTACCGACGTAGTTTGTTTGGGTAATATTTAATTTCTTCTTGTAAATAGTGTCCCTTAGCCTAAAAGATTGTAATCTTCTAAGACTTTATGGAAAAAGCATGGTTCCTTATCAAATACCGACAGTCTAGATATGTGGAAATGAACTACTGAAAAGAGTAACTAAAAATCGTCAGGTAAACATGCTTGTTGAAACAAAAAGCTGTGTCTTGTTATTTTTTAGAAATGTATAACTTTATTTGTCATCTTTAAGAAGGCATTTAGAAATTGGTTTCATGAAAGAGTTCGAATTCTGTGGATTAACAACTTCTTCATTGCATGATTGCGACGTTTGTGTTGATGCGAAAGCTGTTATCAGGCAAATTATACTGCAAACATCACATTCTTTCAATAAAGAATTTTAAATAATTTGAACGTGTTCCTCTTTCATCTATCAAATTCTAAAGCCTCTGTTGAGACGTGGCAATTCAATCCAGTATCATTTCCTCAAATTATGGAAAAGTGTTATATCAAATCAATGTCAATTTATGTCAGGAGACCTGAAATGATGACAAACCTAAACCCTAACATATGGTTTTAGTGGGATGTGTAATTTTTACGATTTTCAGAACATAGCGTAAAATATCCTGTACATTTACCATATGAATTTGAATAATGTTAACTTCTAGATAATATGAAATAAATGCATCGATGTTTAGAAGTCGTTTTCCCCAAGTGAGTCTGGAATGCTTCCCAGTTCCCAGACCAGGAGTTTGAACACAGCAAGCTAATCTAATCAATCCCACGCAAACATGTTTGGTGTCTAGTCTCGCGCTCCAAACTCACTGGTCACTTTCTGATTAGCTTATTTCTTTGAAACCATTTACCCTGTCTTTCCTCAGACGAATATGTACTTGATGAGGCTTTAGTGGTCATGAAATGTTGACAGTAAACGATTGGCATAGTTTTTCATCGAATTTTCTTTTTTTTACAAAGTACTTGCGTGACTGAAAAACATCAAATGTATTGATGGTTGTGTAGGTGTTTGAATTGGTGTGTGGATTGATGGACGTATTGATGTTATAATTGTTAGTTTTATGTATGGTATGTGTGTTGGGTGAGAAGAGGTGCGTTTGGGTTTAACGCCGCTTTTAAGAGTATTTCACTTATAGCATGGTTGCTGATGTTATTGAAGAAGAAATGGTGACTATGCATTGCATTGAAACCTTCGAGAATCGGCTGGAACTAGCGAACCATGGGTGGAACTGCGTTGCAATACAGTGACGCATTGCATTCAAACTAAACAGTTCTCTACAATAGTATTTCATGCATATTTATCTTTCTGAGTTACAGTTATTTACAGTTCAGACATGTATCTGTAAGTTCTGTTTTCTATAAAAGCATAGTGGAAAGTGTAAATCTTGTTTTATTTACAGTACTTAATTATTAAATCAAGAAAAACGTGTCTATTTTTGGTATCTATCTTATTTTATTTGGACTAACGTTAAAGAATAATAATTCAAAATCAATTAAACCTTTGAATGAATGCAATCCTAATGAAAATGAAATTTCAATAATAATGGCATTTTTTTTACTGTTACTTCTTTTGTTCATTAAGCTGATAATTCAGATCCGGTTTCCATGCACATCTTATACACTACACATTCATTTCTTGTTAGGCTAATCAGATAACACATTACAATAACATTAATGGAACTTAATTTAATCTTAACTGATGACGATGTTCGCTAAATATTGAGTGTCATGTTTAACCAATCAGTGAACAGCCAAACACATCACCAATAACGATTAAAATATTTTGTCCTACTGTAAGAATTCCTCCAGTTAAATGTGTGTTCCCTATTTGCTGTGTAACTAAGAATTCTTTTACCATTCCAACCCGCCATAATAACTCTTTCAACGTCTGTATTGACTAAGGATGATTTAATGATTATCAAAATAGTGTTCATTATGTCAAAATAATAAATGATCGGTGTATCGTTAGTATCACTGATTGTATTAAGTGTTCAGTAACGTTAAAACACGGCACCTTTAAAGTTATAGTAAACATTGAAATCCCACGACCAATTTGTTGTCAGAAAAAAGGGACCAAATTTAACTACAATACCCTGATTTCCTTAGCCCTGTATCTGTAAGTTCTGTTTTCTAAAATAACAGTGTGGAGAGTGTAAATCCTGTTTCATTTACAGTACTAGGTAACTTAATCAGGTAGACAATCAAGCAAAAAACCCACGCATTTTCATGTGTATTTTTGCAACTTTTGTGAAACATGATGCTGCTTTATGAATAAGGTAACATACGTTTGGCAACAATAACAACCCGCAGCTATAATTGGACATATAGCATAACTATCAATTTATGTTTATTTTAGGACCAACAGAACCACTAGAGATCTACTTAACATGCTTAACTGATGTAGTATCCAAAGTGGTATCACTTGAGACATTTGTTTTGTGTTTGGTAACAAGGCCCGACTTTATCAGTTCAAGTATCTGAGCATTTAATTATGTTTGGTTCTAGCTAAGTCGGAAATCAAGACTGGTATATCGTAGATCTTTGTTAAATACATACCTATCCTATTAAGCTACACAAGGTCACTTTAAGGAACTGGTTTAACAACAAGTATTATTTCATAACGCCATGTGTATGTTATTCAAGAGAAACTGGTGAACTTCTTGAAAAGTCTGAGGAAACATCACTTGAAATATAATCACATCATATTTTAGTTTTGTTGTTTAGTTGTAGATTGAAGATGGTCAGTTTAACCAAATTCCGACAATGCAGTCTCAATCATCTCAAAAACTTGAATAAAATCACAAATGTGAAGAAATTTTATTAAAATTCTGAGTGAAGAATTCTTAAATATTCTTATCAGATATACTGAATGTACATTGCTTTACATAGCCATAGGCTTTTACCTTTTAAACTTTAACATTATGTATATTGCTACACGAATGTGACTTTTCTGCAAACATAAATGTGGCATTTAATCTATAGTGGGATTGTCAATATATAAACATTCGTTAAACAAATATCCATCGGTAGAGAATACAAAATCAATAAAAACTTAATTGGATATACTGATAGACATGTAATTGATCATTCTCCAGTGCGATACACCTCATAAGCCTCACAAGTGATGTTTCGTAATCCTAAACATCATACCTGTGATTACTCACCGATTCAATGTCAATATACTGCAGACAACATGTCAACACCACAGTCATTAAGCAATGGATATTGAATATATTAGCGTAGAGTAGATGCCCCTCAGCAGATTTGTCAGATGTGTGCTGCATTTAGTCTTTCTCATGTGTATTTGCTAAGCCAGGTTTACATAACATTCCCTCGTTCAACTAAGTAAAGATCTGTGTCCAACTTTCTGAACAGCAAACTGTAACTATATCAAAAGTTTTTTTTAAACCATTTACCTGTCTTCGTCGATTAACACTTTGCCACAAATTTTGTCACGAGCGATGCAAAGATTTGTTTACATAGTAAATTGAATTGTCGAATTCAAAGCGTCACTGATTGCATCAAATGTGCTCTATCGTTAAATCATCAGATGCTTAAAGTAACAGTGAGATAACGTGGTATTGGAAAATCTGAGTACAGTGACTTACAACTTGAATCATACACAGTTCCCCCAACACATTTATCTATAACACCTTCCTTGCAGCTTCTTAATTTCAATGTAGCTGATACATGAAAGAGAAATTTCACCATTGGTATTAACGTATCTCCTTTGGTTTATATTTGTACTAAAGATTAACTGAAGAACAATTCAAGAATTGTTAGCTAATGTAGCTGAGAGCTTACACGACCTGTAGCTGTTATAACTTGATTGATATTTCACTTCACTTTAATTTTTCATACTGAATATTAAAATTCATATTCAAATATTATCACTTTATGTAGGCTGGATGTGTAATCCTCTGATGGCTCTCAACTGAATAGTAATTGAAAAACAAACCTTATGAACTAAGAATTCGATATCTGATATTGACAGTTCCATTAGCTGAGAAATGCCTTCATATTATACAGTTATTAGATATGAACAAAAGTACATCTTGTATCATCAAATTTAATATCCACATTGCAGATTCTTTGAAGTGAATGTATGCATGCCATATACAACTCAGGGTTCATGAAAACTGCTTCAGAAACATTACCAAACTAATTCAGTGGCAAATATATAACATTTTTTAATGAATTACTGTCAGAATTGTGACTGCCCATTGCTAGCCATGTATTTACGACTGCACTCGTTGATCTGTGCTTTGTTGTTTTCGAAGCAAAAAGATAGCAATTTAACCAAGATGCTGAATCTTTGGAGAGCTTGAATGCGTACAACAAGTTGAAGACATAACAGTACAAGTACATTAGATTTCCCAAAAATATGGTATAATGTATATTATATTATATACTTTGTTATTTAAATACTGTATGATGCGGCCATATTCTATGTAATTCAATATAAGTTTTATGTGAACCAGTCAATTTTTATTGAGTCTGGTAACCTACTTAGTTTACAGATCGATCCTTTTGAAGTTTGAATACAACATTTTTGATCCAACGCAAACTTGTTTGTTGTTTAACACAAACATTGTGAGTTTGTAATGTTATTGTGAAGTTAATTTGTTTCTTAACTTGTTTTAAGAATTTAGTTTTGCACTCAGATAATCACTTACATGCAGCTATCGTACATCTCAATGATATAGTTTGTTATTTGTGTTGATTTTTAACTCAAATGAACCAATGAACGCAAACTGGATGAACAGTATTAAGTTCAAAAAATTAATACTTCTTTGTCTGAAAAAACTAATTCAAAGTTGGACTTTCATTGGAAGTTTTCACGAGGTCCTGAATCAACCTTGTTCTATACATACTGAGTTGCAATGAAAACGCACCAACTTGAAAATGTGTATATTTTGGAAAAAATCCTGTACATCTATCATGCGCAAAACATGCATAAAAAGTTATGTCAAATCGCTGCAATAAGATGTAAAAGTAGTGTTTATGTGATCATGGAAACTCATCACTGAATATGTTACCGAAACACAAAATTGTGAACGTTGCTGAATTGGAATGTTGACATGCATTGTGTTTTGCACACATAGGGTATAACATGTAGCCTCTCAGAAACTATGGTCAGTACAATGCGTGCTGTCCTGTTGAAGACACAGCAGTATGCCAAGATTGGCACCGGAGAACAGAGAATGCTGCATGCATTGATTTAGGTAGGAGTGCCCAAATACAGCCATTGCCCAAAGATTAAGAACCATCAAGGATGTTAATGAACATATAGGAAAATTGCCAAAAATCTATCTCCGTGAAATATTCACTTAATTTTTCCCAAATTTGTTCGACCCACAATAAACAGAGAAATTGCCATAATTAGCAAAGGTGTTTTCCAGTCTAAATATAGATCCAGTCTATTATTTTCAAGTGCAAAGCATTATGGTACTCACACACTGTATAAAAAGACACGAAAGATTAACAAAGTTTATGAGCAATGAAAGAAATTGAAATATATAATTTTTGGCGGTTATTTATTTACCATCTATTTAATTATGTATTTGATACAGAAATTGGAAAAATTGTTTTACCCAACTAGGTATTTTGCTTGAATTTATAATCAATGAGAGTAAAAATTTGTCATAATTTGCTTGTCTTATCTCAATAAGAAGTACATTAAACAGGCCATATTTGTATATTCTCAGGACATTTAGAAACATTAGAACATGAAGATTTTCTGGATAACAACTTCTTTAATGTGAAAATACACGACGTTTTGGAGTACATACCACTCCTTCATCAGGTGGAATGTTTCACACATGTTTTCAACATTCCACCTGATGAAGGAGTGACTATGTACTCCGAAATGTCACATTAAAGAAGTTGTTATCCAGAAAATATTCATGTTCTTATGTATACCACTTCTAAATGCCCTTCAAATACCTGATTTAGAAACATTGTTTATAAAGCAATCGTCACATTCAGTAACGTGTGACAAGGTTAACTTGCAAGAGAAGCGCGTGCAGCGCGTGCAGCACATGGGTTGTAATGACGACATGCGCTAGAGATGAGCCATCACGCTACATTTTACGCAATAAAGGAAATTCTGTTTATATGACGTCAGATACCCTTAGAGCGCGCTACTTGAAGGGGTACGTCTCTTTGAAACCAAATTTCATTACATTGTCGTGATATAAAATTATTTATCACATGTCGTGTTGTAGATGAAAGATTTCTCTGGTGATTGACGTAAAAAGTTTATTTTCCCCAACATTTTTTGTTTGTATTTGAAACACTAACTTCCTTGATGGCTCTTTAAGATGTCATCAATTGATAATCGTGAGACTGCCCCATGGTTTCCAGTAAACAGGGTAAACCAAAGATCGACCATAACCGGGACAGCAACGTGTAACAACAGCTCGACAAGACTGACACATTGTGCGACTTCATGTACAGAACCGCAAATTGCCACCTACCCATGTTGTTGTTGTTTTGAGGGGGAGGCTTTGGGACATCAGTACTGACATTGTTCGTCGCCAACTATGCTCAGCTGGACTTTTCACTTGTTACCCCTTGTGCTGATGTGTTACTTTAATTAGAGTTTTTACAGTCTCTGTGAGTTGTGTTGCTTTACTGGGATTAGTAATTCGCCAGTCTACAGCCATGCCAAAAATAACATTTGAGGAATATGATGTCTCGCCAGGACATTCAATCAAAGTCGGTGGTGCGTTTTCATTGGATTGTTTGAATAACATAATTTGACTTCACACAGTAATCAGACATGACATAACTGTTATTTTGGCGAATATTAAATGCTAGTATATGATAACAAATTCAATTATGTTTTAAAGGTGTATGGATTTTCTATTTTCAAGTAGTATCAATATGTTTGAAAGCATCAATAACTAAATTGTGAAACAAGGCACATTGTTTAAGAAAATATAATTCAAAATAAAGAGACAATACTTTTAAGAGATCTCGTAATTTTGTAATGTGTCTGAGAACAGTAAAAAGTAATTCAAATGCATTAAATATAGCCGCTTTACTTCACATGGACCATTCAACTAAGTGAATGTATGTGTCTGGTGAGCTGACAATCACATTCATAGCACCGTTTGTTACACAACTGACAGATCGAGGGTACAACACTGTTCAAGTGCACTGATATATCAAATCGAGAGTTTTTTAACTAAATTGAAAATGTTTTTGTTTATAAAGTTGATTGCAGTAACGATAAAAATTCAACAATAAATTCAACCACTACAATTCTTTAAAACATATTTCCATCGCAAGTCAGGAGGTATTGATGTGATTACATGTTCAATTTTGCATTCGAGAGTGTTTGTAGAGCAATTATTCTGCTCCATAAAGCAAGCCAGACAAACCTGAGATATCAATAATGGTTGATATTTATATCGTGCAATCACTCTGCCATGCACTAATGCTTGCTCTAGGTGCTACTCATATTATTACCATGAATGAATTGTACTTTCAAATGTGTTACTCAGTGCAACCGCCCGTAATCCCATAGCTCAGCAGCACAAACTATCACCCACATTACATAGTTTGTGTAACATTTTGCACAGAAAGACATCTTCTCAACCATTACATGAACAGACCAGATGGCGAGTTTAAACAGTGACGGTCACTGATTGCACAGCTGTATCTGATTACAATTGTGCATGGTTAAACTGTCAACATTTCGTATAAGAAACTACCTGAATTTCTTAATTTCCTGACCAACATATAGACATCAAGTAAGTATACAATGTGAATTTCAAAAATACTATAATACGAAAACGAAAATATTCTGAAAGAACATAAATATAAAATCAAGGGCAAAAGAAACGTGACCAACACAAACAATTTAACAACAATTTTGGGAAATGCGACTGAACTTGCATCATGATACATCATGAACTTACATCATGAACTTACATCATGAACTTACATCATGAACTTACATCATGAACTTACATAATGAACAAAACTTTACAACAATATCTTTAAATTTTATAAAAAATACACCTTTAAAAGAACAGTTGTTCTCTTTATATAAACTCTTTATATAAACGAATTTTATTTAATGATGCCCTGAAATATTCTCCCTCAGGAAACCTTTTAAGGTGTGCAAATGCCATCGAGAGGGCTTTTATAAGTTGGACAACTTGTGCTCAATCCGTTTCACTTCCGTGAATAAAATATGTTTAAACTAATGCCATTTATTCAGCCGTTTATAAATAAAGCTGCCCTTCATAAAGTTGGTTGACACAGCCAATGTTTCATAATCCTAAAATTCATATTTAAGATTATTCGCTGCGTCTACGTCAATAAAGTTCAAACAACAGGTCAACATCATAAACATTACGCAATGGATATTGAAAACACAAACGTATAAAGAAATCTCTCTGAGGAGGTTTAACTGCAGTAGAGGGCATATGCACATCATGTGTATTTGCTAAGCCAGGTTTACATAATATGCGTCATTTAACTAAGTAAAGATTTGTGTCTAACTATAAGAAACCACAAACTGTAACTATATCAACAGCTTCTGTAAACGTTAACCCGTCATTGTCGATTAACACTTTGCCATGATTTGACATTGATTACGATTGATATAAATGTTTGTTTATTTAGCAAAGTGAATTGTCGAATTCAAAGCATCAATGATTGCATCAAATGTGCCTGATCGTTAAATCACCAGACGTGAGGTCAATTGGTATTGGATATAGAGTTTCTGTGACTATCAACGTTCTCATGCAAAGTTCTCCTTACATACTTTTCTCTATAATAGCTTAAAAGCAGTATTTCAATAAAAATATTAACTTGATACAAGTGAAAGATGAAATTTGATATTAATAATCCATGCAAACATAGCTATCAACGTTTAGGTATAAACATGTCACTTTTCCAGTTATTATTTGCTTCATAAACTTACTGATAATATAAAAATAAAAGGAAAATATACAATTAAAAAGTATATTTTAAAAAAAGAAGACATTTTTAATGTCACAATACATACCTTTGTGATAGTTTTAGATTCGTTTCAAGGGAAAATGATGGGGTAGGATAGCTAAAGAGAATTGTTCTACATGTAGTGTGATTTGGATGCAGTGCTACACTGAATTACAGCACAGTGCCATGCATAGTTTGCTTATTTGCCAGCAGTTACTCGCAGCTTAAACCGCAGTGCATAGCCACAATAGTATTGCAGGCTTTCTCCCTGTAATATTACTTTCATCCGTGATGTAAATAAAATACCCTTGAAAGAAGCATTAAAGCCAATATCGAGTGAAAAGATTTCGACTGGATTTTAGAACATTAAAGACTTTTGTCAATACACATGAAAGTGATTGGTCTTTTAGTTGAGACACACCTTTTACATTATGGGTAAATGGTGCATGCTTTACATCGGACATCCCCCTTACTTTTGCAATAATTCTCTGACATAATGTGTGATGCCTTACCCTCAATGTACATACAAGTCGTGATGTTAAAGCACATGAAATATCCCATAAAAATCCTCAATCCCTTGAAAGAAGGATTATGTAAATGGAAATGCAGTGGACATGAGAAAGTTGGTTTATGGCCGAAAATATTATTACGACTGAAGATTTTCAGGAATTTGAAAAAATAAACATCTTGTAAAGACAGTCCCATTAGCTAACTAATGCCTTCATATCCTAATGTGATTAGACATGCAACAAAATACACCGCTTATCATCATATATAACATCAATAATGCAGACTGTGCCTTTGGAGTGAATTTATGCATGTAGTATTCCGTGTAGGGTTCATGTAAATCTGCTTCACATACTGCGCATTACTGAAACAGACATACATTAGGGACAATGTATTAATTATATGAAACAACTGTCAGATTGGTGCCTGCAATACCAATTTTACTTATCATTGTACATTTTGACCTGAACGTTCTCTATTTTCATGTTAAAATTGAATTACACACAAGAGATACTCACAATTTCTATCATTATGAGCCATATTCCGTTTCTTTATGTTTGGAGATCATAGTTTGTGGTATGGAAGCATTCGATTTTCTTCGAATTTTCCATACAAAAGGGTATGCTTGATAATTTGTTATAGATGTCTGCATTTACAAACACTGTACATTACATCACATCACATATACTCTATTGATACTTGTACAAACTTTTGACATTGAAAAAAATGTATAATGTAATTAATTAATACTCTCCTCCCAATTCCCCCATTAAACCCCTGGTAATTACATTGTAGTAGTACAATGTTATTATTACCAACAATACACATACAAGTACCATCACAATACTTAATACGATAACCTTACTACTTTCAATAGGACAATTACATTATAACTACATTAATTGGTCATTGAACCACACAAATCACCTCTTTTATCCAATCCTCAGCATCTAGCCATTTCTTCTCCATGATCTACACATGAATGGAAAGTAAATGTAAAACTATATCAACATTTAATAATGTAAAACAGATTTCTCTCTGTGACCAATGTGGATAGCAGCTTATTGTCGTTAACAGTAACAGTAGACAGGTAAACTCTGCAGATGTGCACACATGATGTATTCGGCACTGGTTATGTGTACTACTGTTACTAATAAACGAACTTGCTGTAGGATTGTCATTTATATTACAGGTAAATGTAGTCATCTTTCCGAGTTGGTAGAAGGACAAGGCTCACTCTACCGACGTAGTTTGTTTGGGTAATATTTAATTTCTTCTTGTAAATAGTGTCCCTTAGCCTAAAGAATTGTAATCTTTTGAGACTTTAAGGAAATTCCTTATAAAAAAACCGACAGTCTAGATATGTGGAAATGAACTATTAAAAAAGTAACTAAAAATCGTCAGGTAAACCTGCTTGTTGAAACAAAAAGCTGTGTCTTGTTAATTTTTTAGAAATGTATAACTTTATTTGTCATCTTTAAAAAGGCATTTAGAATTTGGTTTCATGAAACAGTTCGAATTCTGTGGATTAACAACATCTTCATTGCATGAGTGCGACGTTTGTGTTGATGCGAAAGCTGTTATCAGGCAAATTATGCTGCAAACATCACATTATTTCAAAAATGAATTTTAAATAATTTGAACGTGTTCCTCTTTCATCTATCACATTCTAAAGCCTCTGTGGAGACGTGGCAATTCAATCCAGTATCATTTCCTCAAATTATGGAAAAGTGTTATATCAAATCAATGTCAATTAATGTCAGGAGACCTGAAATGATGACATACCTAAAGCCTAACATATGGTTTTAGTGGGATGTGTAATTTTTACGATTTTCAGAACATAGTGTAAACTATCCTGTACATTTAGCATATGAATTTGAATATTGTTAACCACTAGATAATATGAAATTAATGCATTGATGTTTAGAAGTCGTTTTCCCCAAGTGAGTCTGGAATGCTTCCCAGTTCCCAGACCAGGAGTTTGAACACAGCAAGCTAATCTAATCAATCCCACGCAAACATGTTTGTGGTCTAGTCTCGCGCTCCAAACTCACTGGTCACTTTCTGATTAGCTTATTTCTTTGAAACCATTTACCCTGTCTTTCCTCAGACGAATATGTACTTGATGAGGCTTTAGTGGTCATGAAATGTTGACAGTAAACGATTGGCATAGTTTTTCATCGAATTTTCTTTTTTTTACAAAGTACTTGCGTGACTGAAAAACATCAAATGTATTGATGGTTGTGTAGGTGTTTGAATTGGTGTGTGGATTGATGGACGTATTGATGTTATAATTGTTAGTTTTATGTATGGTATGTGTGTTGGGTGAGAAGAGGTGCGTTTGGGTTTAACGCCGCTTTTAAGAGTATTTCACTTATAGCATGGTTGCTGGTGTTATTGAAGAAGAAATGGTGACTATGCATTGCATTGAAACCTTCGAGAATCGGCTGGAACTAGCGAACCATGGGTGGAACTGCGCTGCAATACAGTGACGCATTGCATTCAAACTAAACAGTTCTCTACAATAGTATTTCATGCATATTTATCTTTCTGAGTTACAGTTATTTACAGTTCAGACATGTATCTGTAAGTTCTGTTTTCTATAAAAGCATAGTGGAACGTGTAAATCTTGTTTTATTTACAGTACTTAATTATTAAATCAAGCAAAACGTGTCCATTTTGGGTATCTGTGCAACTGTTGTGGAACATGATGCTGCTGTATGAGGAAACATACGTTTATCAACAATAACAACCTGAAGCTTTAATTGCATATTGCAAAACTTTCATTTATGTTTATTTTAGGACGACAAGAACTACTAGAATCTACTTAACAGGTTTACATAATGTAATATCAAAGGTTGTATCACTTGTTTTGTATTTGGTAACAATGTCAGATTTTATCAATTTAAAGAGCCATCAAGAATGTTAGTGTTTCAAATTAAAAATAATTTTTGGGAAATATACTTATAACGTCATTCGCCAGAGAAATCTTTTATCTACAAAATGGCATATGTTCAATAATTTTCATATCACGACAATGTAATGCAATTTGGTTTCAAAGAGAAGTGCCACTTCGATAAGCGTGCACTAAGGGTATGTGACGTCATATAAACAGAATCCCCTTTTCTGCGTAAAACGTACTACACAAACAATTAACGCTTCCGGAGCGTTAAGACTCGTCTCTACTGCAAGTCGCCATAGCAACCCATGTGTTGCACGTGCTGCACGTGTCTCTCTGGCAAGTTAACCTTGTCATATATTACTGAATGTGACGATTGTTTTACGAACAATGTTTCTAAATGTCATGAGAATATACAAATCATTGCCTATTTAATGTACTTTTTATTGAGATAAGACCAGCAATTATGAATTTTTTTTACTCTCATTAATTATAGAATTCAAGAAAAATACCTAGTTGGGTGAAACAATTAATCCAATATATGTAGCAATTACATAATTAAATGAAATGGTAAATAAATAACCACCAAAAAACTATATATTTCGATTTCTTTCATCGCTCATAATTTTTTTTTAATTCTTTCGTGTCTTTGTTTACTGTGTGTGAGCTAGACCATAATGCTTTGCGCTTGAAAATAATAGACTGGATCTATATTTAAACTGGAAAACACCTTTACTGATTAGTGCAATTTCTCGGCTTATTTTATGTTGAAAATTATTTGGTAAAATTAAGTGTATTTATTTCACGGAGATAAATTTTTGGAACATTTTCGATATGTTCATCAACATCCTTGATGGCTCTTTAAGTACCTGAGTATATTTAATTATGTTTGACTCTAGCTTTGTCGGCAATCCAGACTCGTATATTACTGATCTTTGTTATATACATAACTACATTTTTAAGCTAGACAAAGTCCCTTGAAGATTCTGGTTCAACAACATGTATGTGTACATGACGCCATGTGTATGTTATTCAAACGAAACTTTTGAATTTCTTGCAAAATCTCAGTAAAAAATTCAATTGAAATACAATCACATCATATTCTAGTTTGTTCGTTAAGTTGTGGATTGAAGATGGTCAGTTTAACTTAATTCCCTCAATGTTTTTTTTCAATCAATTAATCATTTCAAAAACTTTATTACAATCACAAAGGGGAATAGATCGCACTCATATACTCATGGTAAAAATGGTTGACACCCAGAAAGAGAAAATGGATTTTAGCAAATTAAACGCATGAATAATTAATATTGTTCGATATAAAGGTATTTTCGATATAATGATGATACAAACACATGATGTAAACATCAAATACTTGCTATGTATTGTGTGCGAATGAGTCTCCATGAAAGTATTTGTGTATATTAAAAACAAAAATTAATAATATTTTTTCAAATGCAACTGAAATGAGAACACTCAAACAATTTAACAATATACACATGCCAAGATCTCAAGACACAAGGAATGAATTCTTTTGAATAAATTTATTTTTTCTTATATTCCTCTTTCTTTGGTATTTTAAAGTACAAGTGGAGAAATAGCAAATGCTCAAGGACACGATTCACAAAAAGTAATAACATAACAGTAGTAACTTATCTTATCTTATCAAAAATATAATCGAACCTGACAAGTTACATTGTTTATAAAGCATTCCATTCCTATAACTATTAAGGGGTGTCAACCATTATTACCATGAGTATATTCCAAGTGAAGAATAGTTCATACTTTATCAGATATACTGTATGTTTTCAATGAAACCAAATACTTCTCCTGTATACTTACATTAAAATTATTGGTAAAAGACTTTTTCTGCAAACATGTCACATGTTATAGTGGGATTGTCAATATATAAACTTTCTTTTAACAAATATCAATCAGTAGTTTAATGCAAAAGCAACATACTCTTAACTTTGATGTACTGATAGGCATTTAACTTATCATTCTCACGATGTACTTCAAAAGCTACGTTGACACAAGTGGTGTTCAATAATCCTAAAATTCATATCTATAATTATTCACCGAGTCTATGTCAATACACTGCAAACAATATGTTAACACCATAGTGATTAAGCAATGAATATTGAAAACATAATCGTAGAGTAGATGCCCCTCAGCAGATTTGTCAGCAGTTAAGGGTCTGTGCGCTGCATTTAGTCTTTCTCATGTGTTTGCTAAGCCACGTTCACACAACATGCGTCATTCAACTAAGTTAAAAATTGTGTCTAACTATCTGAACTGCAAACTGTAACTGTATAAATACCTCTTTCAAAACCATTTACCAATCTGTGTTGATTGACACTTTGTCACCATTTGGCTTTGATTACAAGCAATGCAAAGGTTTGTTTATGTAGCAAATTGAATTGTCGAATTCAAAGCATCAGTGAATGTATCACATGTTCCCGATCGTTAAATAACAAGACGTTTCAAGTAATGGTGACATCAATTGGTATGGGAAAACGTGGATAGAGTGACTCTCAATGTGAATCATACACAGTTTCCCCACCACATTTTACTATAACATCTTCCCAGCAGCTTTTCAATTTAAATGTAGCTGATATTTGAGTTGTGAGGATGAAATGTAACTATTGGTATCAATTAATCTTTCTAATTTTGAAAGTGTACTGAAGATTAACAGCAAAATCGAATCAAGACTTATATCATATATCATAATATATCATAATATATCATATACAAAGGAGGGGTTAGCTGAGAGGTTACAGGTCATGTACCTGTTATAACTTCGTTACATTTGGCAGTCATTTTCATAATGAATGTTTTAATACTTATTCTAGAAGATACACTTTACTTAATGGGCAGCATTTTCAAGTGCCATTTTCTGCCATGACTCTACATTAAAAGTGATATGTATGTTTTAAAATGAAACTTCATATTAAAGCACATTTTATCTTTCATTACGAAAGCTCATAGCTACCGATGTCAAAGAAGGGTGATTTGTTGACCATAAACATGCTTTTGGAACATAAAATCAATACCTGGTATTGACATTTCCATTAGCTAAGAAATGCCTTCATATTATATAGTTATTAGACATGAAACAAAATACATATTATATCTTCAGATTTAACAACCATAATGGAGATTTTTGTCTTTGAAGTCGATTTATGCATGTTATATATCATGCAGGCTTCATGAAAAGCTGCTTCAGAAACATTACCAAACTAATTCAGTGGCAAATATTTAACATTATGTTATGAATTACTGTCAGAATTGCGACTGTTTATTGCTAGTGATTTATTTCTATTGAACTGAAATGCCGAATCTTTTAAAAGCTTGAAAGTTGATCTTTTGAATCCAACGCAAAATTGATTATTGACAGGTAAATTTCGAATTAGGTTCTTCTTTGGAAACATTTTACCCAATCGTTCGTCAGATTGAAGCATTTGAGTAAGTGAGTGAGTTATTTTTTAACACGCTTGGGAAACTTTCATGCCATCAACGGTGATAAAGCATTTGATGCAAGTTGCGTATTATACAGAAAGTGATTATTTTGAGCATTCACTTCGCATAAATCAAACTTTCTTTATCTACTACATGTAAATTAAGAATAGCAATAAAGTAAACCTTTCATGAATTTAAAACAATGAAATGGTGAAAACAAAATATCAAATGATGTATTCATTAACCCTAGGCCTCAAGTCGATATATATATTATTTTACTCAGGACAAAAAGTAGTGGAATCCATTTGCCGGATCCATCCGGATTCTCCCAAAAAATGTCGGATCCTGGAGAATCCAGAAAGATCCGGCATGCAGATTCCATCACTTTTTGTCCCGTGTTATACCCTTAATCCTTGCGACTGAAAATTCAGATCCCTTTATTTATTGCTGAATTTTGCCTTAGGCCATAATTGGAACCGCCGAACTTATAATCAAGTAAAATTTGTCTGCAAACATATCATGTATGGCTAGTGACATTGTCAATATATAAACTTTCTTTTAACAAATATTCATCAGGAAATCAGTGCAAAATCAAAATACTTCTAACTTGGATGTACTGATAGGCATTTAATTGATCATTCACAAGTGAGATGCAGTTCAAAAGCTAGCTTGATGTTCCATAATCCTAAAATTCACATCAATGATTATTCACCGAGTCCATGTCAATAAACTGTAAAAAATATGCCAACACCTTAGTGATTAAGCTTATACACAATGAATATTGAAAACATTCCCGTAAAAGAGATGCCCCTCAGCAGATTTGTCAGCAGTTAAGGGTATGTGCACTTCATTTAGTCTTCTCATGTGTATTGGCTAAGCCAGGTTTACATAACATGCGTCATTTAACTAAGTAAAGATCTGTGTATGACTATCTGAACCACAAACTGTAACACTATTAACAGGTTATCACAGTAGATTTGTCAGCAGTTAAGGGTATGTGCGCTTCATTTAGTCTTTTCATGTGTATTAGCTAAGCCAGGTTTACATAACATGCGTCATTTAACTAAGTAAAGATCTGTGTATGACTATCTGAACCGCAAACTGTAACATGTTATTTTAAGACACTCAACCTGTCTTTGTCGATTAACACTTTGCCACGAATTGGTTTTTGTTACGAACGTGGCAAAAATGTGTTTACATAGTAAAATGAATTGTCGATTTCAAAGCATCACTGATTGCATCAAATGTGATCTATCGTTAAATCACCAGATGCTTAAAGTAACAGTGAGATAAAGCGGTATTGGAAAACCTGAGTAAAGTGACTAACAACGTGATTCATACAAAGTTCTCCCAATACATTTATCTATAACACCTTCCTTGCAGCTTCTTAATTTCATGTAGCTATTACGTGAAATCTGAATCTTTCAAAAGCTTGAATGCGTACAACAAGTTCAAGACATGACATTGAGTGTACATGAGAATTTCAGAACATATGGTATAATGTATTATATTGCATTGTATGCTTAGTTATTTAAATACTGCGACCATATTTTATGTTACTTTTATGTACACCGGTCGTTTTCATAAGTCTGCTAAGCTTCCCAGTTTCCAAAGTAATCCCTTTGAAGTTTGAATAAAACAAGGTAATCCTGCAAACATGTTTCTTGTTTTCCACAAACATTGTGAGTGTGTAATGTTAATATGGAGTTACTTTGTATCTTAACTTTAGTTATATGTTTTGTTTTGTACTTAGATCATCACTTACATGTACTTATATGCAATGCTATTTTGTCCAAGACATAAATAATAATAATTGTGTAAACTGTATGTCTCATCATCAGTTTTACAGCTATCATAAATTACAACGATGCATTGTTTGCTATTAGTAGTGATTTTAACTCAACTAATCAACATAAACTGGATTAACAGTATGAAATACCAAAATGACTATATATTTGTCTTCAAAATTGTTAACAGTTATACTTTCTTTGCGAAGGTTTTCACGTTTTTTTCGTGAGTACACTATGTTCTATATATGATTGATTAAGTTAGTAAAGTTGACTTAATTTATCATTATTTAGACATGACATAACTGTTACTTATACGAATGTCAAATGCAAGTAGATAATAACAAATTCAATGATGTTTTAAAGGTAAGTGGATTTTAAATTTTCAAGTAGTATAAATTTGTATGAAGCAAATACGTGTTAGTTCAATAATAAAAACATTGATCTCAGCGCTTTTGACATTATCAATCATCAATAAGTAGTTTGTAAATTAAGGCACATTATTTCAGAAATTATTGTTCAAAATAACGAGACAATACTTCTGGGACACCTCGTAATTTCGTAATGTGTCTGAGAACAGTAAAAAGTAAGTCAAATGCATTTGATATAGCCTGTTTACTTAACATGGACCATTTAACTGAATGTATGTGTGTGGTGAGCTGACAATCACAGTCATAGCACTGTTTGATGGAGGGTAAACAGTGTTCAGATGCACTTATGTATCAAATCGAGAGTTTGTTCACTAAATTGAAAATGCTTTTTATTAAGCTTATTGCAGTAACGATATACATTCAACAATAAATTCTTCAACTACAATTGTTTTAAAACGTCTATTCATTGTCTGGAGGAATTGATGGGATTATCAGTTCAATTTAACATTCGATAATGTTTGAAGCGCAATTATTCTTCTTTAAAAAGTAAGTCGTAGATACTTGAGTGTTAATGACGGTGGATATTTATATTGTGCACTCTTCAATGCACTAATGCTTTCTCTAGGCACTACTCAAATTATTACCCTGAAAGAATTGTATTTTGAAATGTGTTACTTAGTGCAATAGTGTCTGTACGTCCGTACTTCTAGTGTTTATGTACCCATTTAAACAACTGGGTAAACTGAGTCCATTGTTGTTGAAGTGCCTTGTCCAAGGACACAGCACAGTATGAGACCCAGACCACAGATGCTTTGTGTTTCCACCGAGACTCGAACTCAGGCCTTTGTCACGAGAGGCCAGCTACTCACCAATACACCACTGACATTAAAAAGGAAAAATGACTCATAGGAGAGTCATGTCCATGTAGGCCTTTAGGGTTGCCTTGTGATGACGACTGTATTTTACAAATGATTGACAAGTAAATTATGATGAGGTAGTGTAGTAATTGCTATTGGCTATTTTAGTAAGTGATGTTTCTGAAGCAGTATTTTCTGTTATGGACTTTAAAGGGGTTGTAGCACTATATTTGCAAAATTTTCAAATTATATATTGTTTCAAGTTTCCTATTTATAATGATAGTTTGTGTGATAGTTTTACTTTAGTGTATAAAACATCTTATTACACAAACCAGTTATCCGTAGTTGTATTAACGGTATTGCATATAAAGCAAAACTTTCGAATGACAAAAACGTTTTCCATGACTTTACTGAGCCATGTACACTCATTTTTAACTTTATATTCCGAAGTAGTTTGGTAAGATAATAATTCATTGTTTTCTTGTAAATGGTGTCCCTTAACCTTGACCTATACAGTTCAGAAGTATTTTTCTGATGTCAGGGTCAATAACCGGTTGGACTTGGTAACACTATGTGCTTTCCCATCAACTTGTTTTCTTTGCATTCTATGAATATCTGAACCTTTCATCTCGATATGGAGATGTTGCTTGGAAATTTAACCCACTCAGAGTTAAAATCAGGAACCAAATTTTAACATCAATTTAGATTCATATCGTCCGTCGTCTCATCTTCTCTAGTGGACTATCATCTTCAAAGACCTTATAAGGGAAAAACGTGGTTGCTTATACAATACTGACAGTCTAGAGATATGATAATTGAACTTTTAAGCAATAGTCACTGATATTTGACCAAGAAGTTCTTTGCTCGAGAACAAAGCTATGGCTGGCTTTTTTGTAGTAAGTTTTGGACTTTATATTTCATCTTTAAGGTGCATTGAGAAGCTGTTTTGATGAAAGAGAAATGAATTGTATGGATTGACAACTTCTTTATCAGTTGTAAATACATGATAACATTGCACTCTTACAATAAACAAGTTGTAAATCCATTGAACCCGATTCTCTTCCTTCTAAAATACTTCAAATTCACGATCCAGTCCAGTATCATTTTCCTAAATTTAGGAAACCAATTAAATGTAAGTTTGTCCTGAAATGACAGACACAAACCCTAACATAACAAACATGATTGAAGTGGGATATGACTGAAGTGCAATTTACACGAATTTGAATATTGTTAACCGCTATGTAATATCAAATAAATGCATTGATGTTAAGAATTCATTTTTCCCCGAAGTCAGTCTGGAAAGCTTCCCATTTCCCAGACCAAGAGTTTGAACAAAAACAAGGCAATCTAATCAATCCCATCAATGGTGTCTGGTCTAGCGCTCAAGACCCACTGGTCACTTTCTAATTAGCTTATTTCTTTGAAACCATTTACTCTGTCATTTACTCAGATGAACATGTACTTGAGGTGGCTTTATTGGTCATGAACTTTTTGCAGTAAACGATTGGCGTGGTTTTGCATCGAAGTTTCTTCTTTTTAAAATACTTGCTTGACGACTGTAAAACTGCCAATTATATTGCCGGTTGTGTAGGTGTTTGGATGGGTGTATGGATGGATAGACGGATATATACGTCGTATTTAAGTTAGGTTGTGTATGTAAACTACCGGGCAAAAGAAAGTACTCACCTCAGTTGATTTTATCATATGTATGATTTTCAATTAAAAATATCTCAAGTTTTCGATGTTATAATCCAAAACTGATAAGTACAGGTGTTTAGTTAGCAGTGTTTTTTAATTATTGTTTTTAAAATGAAATTTTAAGTTTAATTTTGTTTTTAAATTATTGTTGATGATACACAACTGTTCATCGACATATAAGTCATATCCTATGTGAAAATAAATAAATGTGCCTGATTCTGCACACATTTAAAACATTTTAAACAGGTCAGGGGTCATGTTGGTGAACATTTCATTCCTAACCCTGTCTTCATTACAAAAAGATATTTGAACTAAAATTTAACCTCAGTTACAGAAAAACTAGTCATCTCATCCTTTTCAAATTTGGTACATGTCTTCTTCACCACTAGGAAAGGTGCAGTGGGAAGTTTAAACCGAATTGGTGATTTTTTTAATTTTTGGCGATTTTTTTTATTTTTTTTAACTTAGTCAAATTCTGAACATTTTTTGTCCGATCGATTACAGAAGAACTATTCATCTCATCCTTTTCAAATTTGGTACATGTTTTTTTCACCACTAGGAGAGGTGCATTGCAAAATGTAACATGCTTTGGTGAATTTTTGAATTTTTGGCGATTTTTTTTATATTTCTTTACTTTATCATATTCATAGCTAGAATGAATGAAGCTACTTCTGTGTTGTGATTTGTTGACTTCATCATTTTCTTTTTCATGTAACTTTCATCAAAAGCTACTTCTGTGTTCTTGTTGATTTTATTATTTTATATTTCCACTGGTTATATTTTGGGATAAGTTAAATTTTCTGTCCTTTCAGCCATACACTGCTGTATATCTCTCAATGTGCCTTCAGGGGTGTGCTTCCATGTACCTGTTGTTTAAAGTCACTCGAATGAATCATTATGATGGATTAATTTTCAAAATAAAGTTGAAATCAGTGGTAATAGGAGTAGTGTATTATGTTACTCATACCTTTTCTAGTTACTACTATTCCTATTTTTACTTAAACCACCTTTTTTACATGAAGATCGAGACTTGTCCCACCCTTTTCACAAACAGTTTAATCTTAGCAATTACATTTCATAGCTTATCAATCCTTAGGTGTGCAGACATCTCTCTCTTAAAGTAAAATAAAATTGTCAAACTTTAACAGTCGGGGGTATTAGTGAGCCACGCTCACTTTTTTGCTTGTTCCCACTTGCAGCGCCAACAAATGTCCGCTTGTGTTTATCTAGTTATGAAATATAAAGTATATCAAAATATTACCTTCATTACTATCTTTCAATTTAACTGTGTTTTAATCATGTAAAAATAGCATTTGTTTGTAAACAGGAATATCATCTCGAATTTTGTTTCCACCAAAAATAGAACCCTCCTTTAAATGGTAAATGACAAATGCTTGTCCCCGAATTAAAAATGAAAGAGAGTGAGCCCTTAATCTGTATTAACGGTTCTGATAATTGTACATGCCTACAAAAATAGAACAATATTTTAACAGTTATTCTCTCTGTGAATGTGAATGTGAATATAATGTGTACCCTGAATATGAATACGTATTACTTAGAATGAATACATTAACATGTGTGACAGCCACTTGCAGTAATAAGGAATAAAATCAGATTAGTGAACTTTGCTACACAAAAACCTGTATTGTTTGGGGTTTGATTCAATTCTGAAGATATTCAACTCAAATTATTGTTATCAATAGTTCGCTTATTAATCTGACAGCAGTGTTTACACTTTCCTTTCGTAACCATACAGATTTACACTGTGTGTTTTGCTGATTTTGATGATAGCATAGCCCGTGACGACACAGTACGGTCGCTGTTGCCAGTATCATGCGAGACACCAACAGCTCGCTTCTCGGCCAGTGAGTTAGGACGGCTTCCGCAATATATAAAGGCCCTCATCAACTAACCTACGCATAAGAAATGAAGGTTTCGCCTGCTGATCTTGTTACAATAGGTAGTGCGTGGGTCATAGTCTACAGTTAGATAACATCATGATAACATGTCCTCGAGTTTCAAGAATGTTTAGTCCCCCACACGCAAATATTCTTAACATATCCCCCACCAACTTCCAAACGCAAGGCATAATTCTTGCCAGTCTGCATTACTGGCTGATTTAACCCTTGCGGTATTTCCCTCGCTTTCTTGTGTCGAGGCAGTAAATCGCTGCACTGGAAATGCATAGCGGGCCTGGATTTATAAGATTTCTTAAGGAAATACTGCAAGGCCTAAATCAGCCAGGAATGGAGACTGGCAAGAGTTATGCCTTGCGTTTGGAAGTTGGTGGGGGATATGTTAAGAATATTTGCGTGTGGGGGACTAAACATTCTTGAAACTCGAGGACACCTTGCATTGGGAAGTTGATACCCCACATGACAGCATTGACATGGGAGTAAATGGATGCAGTTTGAAAGATGCAATTAACCTTGCTTTAGAGGTAAATTATTCTGACCGGAGGTAAAAGTTCACAGACCACACCGTGAATAATGCGTTGTTTTTAGTTTTTGCACACAGAATGACTGATTTTTAATAACATGTTTATCCATTTAGTTTACAAACAGTTTTCAAGCACACGTAAACCTATGTTAATATATCCTTTTTTCTTTCCATTATTAACATTTCAGCATTTTAAAGGGGCAGTAGCACGTTTTTTTTTCAAATTTTACTTTTTAAATTTCCCCATTTGTAATGATAGTTTATGTTATTTATATTTACTTAGAGGGTAAAACATCTTATTACACAAACCAATTAGCCGCAGTGGTAATAACGGTGTAGCTCATAAAGCAAAAATTGCATGGCGGCCATTTTATTGTGAACACAATTTATTATTTTGAATGACAAAAACGATTCCCATGGCTTCACAGAACCATGTACACTCATTTTAAAACTTTGTTTCCGAAGAAAAAAGGGTGTTTTACTATTGGTGACATAATTTTCCAAATACATTTCATCGACTTATTTGAACGAAAAAACGTGCTACTGCCCCTTTAAAATAATCATGTTTTATCTTTGTCTTTATGAGATATCATATCAAAGTGGAATTCGTTATATAGCATGCGTGTCAAGTTGTCAACATCATGTATATTCTGACTTTAGTTTATCTAATTTCTTCTCAACAACTTTGTTCTGTAGACTCGGTCATACACCTAACCAACTTATGTCTGCTCTTGATCTATTCATATCACAAATGGTATTGTCTGGATAATTGTCCAAGATATAAAATTAAATAAATCGTGTTAATGAGTTATAGACGAGAGAGAGAGAGAGAGAGAGAGAGAGAGAGAGAGAGAGAGAGAGAGAGAGAGAGAGAGAGAGAGAGAGAGAGAGAGAGAGAGAGAGAGAGAGAGAGAGAGAGAGAGAGAGAGAGAGAGAGAGAGAGAGAGAGAGAGAGAGAGAGAGAGAGAGAGAGATGAAATGAAAACACGTTATATTGTACCTCAGTTCACAACTTTACGTTACGTATAAAAAATCTGACAAAGAATTTGCTGTTTTGCCATGGCAAGGTTTTTTAGACTGGCAGCGGCTTCAGTTCCCATTGTTTTTATTTTCAACAAATGTGCACTTGTCTTCCTCAAGTTCTGATATATAAAAATATATCAAAATATTACCTTAATTATATTTGATATAATTTGACTGAGTTTTAATCAGGTATTTGTGTAAACGGGAATCGAATATCTTCTGGAATTTCGTTTCCACAAAAAATACCCCGATCTAGAAGCCTCCTTTTTATACATTGATGTCAGGTTAATATCTGAAGATAACTTTTTGCAAGGTACCAAATAGTAGAATCATTGTTTCTGATTGGTTCGCCGATCCTATATAAATGTTTCAAACGTAGAGAAGCAAATCTATCTAGATTGCCCCAAGATCTTAGTGTCCAATCATTGGTTCTGATTGATTCGCCGATTCGATTTGGTAAAATTGAAATGGGAGGTCAACATATGCTTCCATGTTGCATGTAGATACGTTTTTGTATCTTAAACCATGGACGAGTATATGTTATACTCATATGAAACCAACTCATCTATATAATGCTGCATCCCCTTATGTATCACTTGCTTGAGGTAGTGAGGTGGCGTAGCGTTTAGCATGTTCAGTTTCGGATCAAGAGGTCCGAGGATTGAATCCTGCTAGGGGCTCAGCAACTGCTGTAGAGAACTGATCTACATGCAGTTAGGTGCAATGCTACACTAAATTTCAGTGCAGTAGCACACATGGTTCGCTCATTTCAGGTTCACAGCACCATAGCATAGCTTTCTCCCTGCAATAATACTAGCAGCCGTGATACAAGTGAAAAACTCACCTCGATTCTTGTTGAACCTTGTGTATATATAAAATCGTCCTCATCCTTCATCAAATCATACCAAAGTGTAATAAACTCACGGGCAAAAGAAACGTCACCACATTTTGAAAACAGTATAAAATGAAATATTGATGTCGGAGAAGATAGATTTTGTATGTATTTGGTAGCCACATGTTTTCTTAAGAAATATTCACAATTTCATACATCAGAGTATTCAATTTTTATTTTTACATCTCTTCAAATTGACATGGGGTGCTAAAATCGTTTTTAAAGTTGTTTTTGGCCCACAATATTTAGTATTTAAGTTTAAAACATTGAAAAAGTAGAAATTTAATTAACTTAAGATATCCTCGACATAAATAACCTTCTTTGATTTAAATTTGTTGACGCGTCTTTACTGTAGGACGTCTCAAAACAAGCCAAAACTGGCTTTTTGAGGCTTCTATCTCGTCTAGTTAAGGAGATTCCAAAACGACCATTTCTTAAAACTTTCTCAGAGTTATGAATAGATAATGTTTTGAAAATTCATATTTAGTATTGTTGGGTTCTGAAGACATGGTGTAACGCTGTTTCAGTCGCATTTATCGCCCGATGATTGAAATATCTTGTATTATGTATGGTGACGTTTCTTTTGCCCGTGAGTTTATACATGCAGTCATGCATTCGGGGTATAGTTGGTCTATGGCTATGTCAGTAAAACAATATTTGTATACACCTGCCAAAAAGAATATATCTCATTTGTATGGCAACATAAATAGCTAAAAGATTCAAAAGATACATTTGCTTTGAATGTGTTGTAATATTATCCACTGAAGTTCCACTTTAATTGAATATGATAACATTTTGCATGGAAGTGTCAAACATAATATACATAAAAACTGCGAGAAATAAATTGGCATTAACGTCACACATTATTGTGACATACTACTCTGTTCACTTAATAATCTGACAGCAGTGTTTACATTTCCCTTTCGTAACCATACAGGCATATAGAGTTACTATGAGTTTTCATGATTTTGATTATAAGGATAACCCATGATACCGAGGATATGGTAAAGTTGTAGACCCGGATAGGAAGGAAAAACCTGAGGATGCGAAGCATCCGAGGGTTTTTCCTGACTATCAGGGTCTACAACCTTACCATATCCGAGGTAGAATGGGTTATCTGTATTATCAACCATTTTTAAGTGTAAAACAGGCTTTTTACTTGTTATCGTGTTATATTGAGCATCTTGCGGATCCCTGGCGTTATATTGAGGATCCCTCGGTGATGTCAGCCTGTTAATAGCCGCGCTATATGATTTTCTTTTGTACCGTTAATTCTCGTCTGTCCCCTTAGCTCAGCAGTCTGAGGCGTTGAGTCATTAATTACAAGTGATGGTGGATACGGGTTCGAGACGCACTTTCTGCAAAACATTTGCTGTACATATTCTGTCGTAAACTTATGAAAATTTTCAAAATTAGTCTAAGTTAGTTTCTTCAGACCTTTACTTTCAAGCCGTCATCTTAACAGATATATCAGGGTTTACAATCATTATAATTCCTTCTAACAGTGTTTACAACTGTCTGTGTAAACCCTCCTGGAGGGAATTACAAGGTTGTAAGTCCCTCGTACCGGGTGATACGGTTTAGAAAGGTCGTTTCAAGTATCAAGTTATATGACTGGTAGGTTGATACAATAATGTAACCATAGGGGTCACGAGTAAGAACGGCCGCTGTCGCCAGTATCACATACAATACTCGCTTCAATCTATAAAACCCTCATCACCTAACCTATGTATGCCCATTAACGAAATAAAGTGCTTGATCTTGTTTCAATAGGTAGCGTGTAGGCCATGCCTATGCGTAAAAAGACGTTTGGATAACAAATTGATAACATGTGCTCGAGTTTGTAGGGTGTTTAGTACCCCCACACGCTAACCTTCTTAACATATCCTCTAACATGAAAGAATTAACTGATGAACAGGGATCGCACCGCCTTCTTAAGACTGATGAATGGACACTCTTTGAACAATGCCACATATCTAATGACATGAAACGGATGATATATTGCAATAGTTGCAAAATTTATTCCAGTTAGCATTTGATTTCTTTAATACTTTACTCTTGAATGTGTTGGTGTCTATTCATTCCATCAACAATTGATTTTTAAAAAAAACTAAAACATTAATTTTTCACTAAGATTTTATAACAACATTTTATATTTCAATATTAGATTTCATGTTTCAAAACGTGTTGCCATGGAACAATGTCAATTTAAAAAAGCGTTTTCTATCTGCTATATCTGTTCTGTAGCTAAACTCATTAATTCACTGGTCTTTCACCATGCCATCAAAAAGACGTTTAGATAACAAAGCGATTGCATTTCCCCCAGTTCCAAGAGGAGCGTTAAGCCTTCCACACGCAAACCTTCTTAACAGAGCCTCCCACGTGACAGATGTAATTGGCGAACTGTATTGACAAGGGAGTAAATGGGTACAGGTTGATAGAGTTAATCGAACCTTCTTTAGGGGTAAATTACTTGTGACTTGCGTTTTATTCAAATTGCACAAGGAATGACTGATTTTTATTAGAATTTATATCTACTCAGTTTACAATCAGTCTTCAAACAAAAGTAAAATTATTATAATATCTTTTTATCTTTCCATTAATCACATTTCAGTATTTTGAAAAAAACATTCTCATTTTTATCGGCCTTTATGACATATTTTGTCATGGTGGAAGTCGTAATAGTACATGCATGTCAAGTTGTCAACATCATCTGACGTCACCAACTTGTTGACACTGACTTGTCACCAATTAAAATGTAATCTACGAGTGGCAAATACGACTAAACTTACATCATGAACTTACATAATGTACTTACATACAGAACCAAACGAGCTAATTCAAGTCTATGAAAATACACATTTTAAAGAACCTTCATTCTCCTTAAATAAAAACAGCTTATTTAATGATGCCCTGCTGAAATATTCCCCCTCAGGAAATGATTTAACGTTCGCAAGTGGCATTTATTCCCCTGTTTGCTAAATAAAACTGCCCTTCATAACGTTGATTGACACAGCCGATGTTTCTCAATCCTAAACTTCATATCTAGGATAATTCGCTGAGTCTCCATCAATAAACTTCGGTCAACAGGTCAAACATTAAGCAAAGGATATTGAAAACATAAACGTATAAAGAGATGTCTCTGAGGAGGTGTTACTACAGTTAAGGGCATATGCACGCCGTCAAGCCTATCCCATGTGTATTTGCTAAGCCAGGTTTACATAACATGCGTCATTTAACTAAGTAAAGGTTTGTGTCTAACTATCAGAACCGCAAACTGTAACAATTTAAACAATTGTCAAGTAACACTTTGCCATGATGTGGCTTTGCTTACTAGCGATACAAAGGTTTGTTTTTATCAAAGTGAATTGTCGAATCCAATGCATCAATGATTGCATCAAATGTGCCGGATCGTTAAATCACCAGAGTTAAATTGGTATTGGTATTGGTAAATAGAGTTGCAGTGACTATTCTCCTTGCACACTTCTCAAAAATAGCTTATTAGCATATTTTTAAGTGTAAATGTTCTGTTTGAATGCCAATTGAAAATATCAAAATTACCTTGAATCACCCCGTAATCAGAAATTATTGCCATGGCGAGTTTATTTTGTATCCATGGTTTGTGTGTGTGAATTTTTTATTAGATTGTAGAAGATTTAATTTATATACGAGTTTTCACGAGTTAGGTCACATAATACATGGTCACATGACACATTTCCAAATGTAACACTTTCCTCATTACCAAAGTATTTCAATTTGAGACACGCCAATATAGTAAATAGACACGTCTCTAATGATTATCTGTGGCAGTGATGACACAATCAATTGTCAATGTCAGCAAAATTACTGCAGAGAGGCAAATAGCAACATATGCACACATGATGTAATCGACTGTGGTTTGCTAGTTTGGTAATACATGAACCTGCTGTAAAATGTGTATGGATATTACAGGTTAATGTAAACATCTTTTCAGAGTTGAAAGAACAACAAGACTTACTCTCCCAAAGTAGTTTAGTTGGATAATAATTTCTTTATTTTTGTAAATATGGTTCATTTGCCTTGACCTATACAGTTTATAAGTGATTTCTGAAATCAGAGTCAATCACCAGTGTGACTGTGTGACATTGTTTGCTAAAAATCCAATTCCCGTATTTGGAATTCAAGCATCATTTCAATCATTCATCTTGATGGAGATGTTGTTTGGGCAAGTGTAAAGTTGTTGAAACCGGAAACTAAAGTTTAACATAACATTACATGTTCCATCTTCTCTAAAGGATTATAATTTTCAAAGACTTTAAAGAAAAAACATGGTTCCTTGTCAAATACAGACAATCTTGAACTGTTGGAAATGAACTATTGGACTTTATTTGTCATCTTTAGGAAGGCATTTAGAAATTGGTTTGATGAAAGAGAACGAGTTCTATGGATTAACAACTTCTTTATTACAGGAGTGTGACGTTTCAATGTTGATGCTAACGCCGTTATCAAGCAAATAATACTGCAAACATCTCACTCCTGCGACAAAAACATTGAAGTGTTTCTCCGTCTTCTATCCAACTCCTAAATGCTCCTATGGAGACGTGGCAATCCAGTCCAGTATCATTCTCCCAAATTAAAGAAAACATGTCAAATTAATGTAATGTTGTCATAAGTCTCGAAATGGCAGATTGACAGATATTTTTGAAATAATAGAAAAGTGCCATTTATGTTCAGAACATAGAGTAAGTCCTGGATATTTAGTAATTGAATTTAAATAGTGTTAACCGCTATATAATATCAATTCAATGCATTGATGTTAAGAATTCATTATCCCCTAAGTGAGTCTGGAAAACTTCCCAGTTCTGGGACCAAGAGTTTGAACACAACAAGGTAATCTAATCGATCCCACGCAAAAATGTTCAGTGTCTAGTCTAACGCTCAAGACCCACCGGTCACTTTCTAATTAGCTTATTTCTTTGAAACCATTTACTCTGTCATTCCTCAGACTAATATGTACTTGATGTGGCTTTAAGTGGTCATGAAATGTTTACAGTAAACGATTGGCTTTGACTTTGCATCGAATTTTCCTCTTTACAAAGTACGTGTGTAACTGAAAAAGACGCCAATTGTATTGATGGTTGTGTAGGTGTTTGGATGGGTGGATGGATGGATGGATGGACGGATAAATAGGATGTCTTTTAGTGAGGTTTACATTGTATGTATGATATGTATGTTGGGTGAGTTGAGATGAGGTGAGATGAGTTGAGGTGAGCTGGGATTTATTGCCGCTCTCAGGAGTATTTTACTTATACATTTCACGGCAGCTGGTGCCATTGCAGGGAGAAAGCCCGCAGTGCCATGATGATTATGCATTTCAGGAAAAACCTTTTAAACATCGGCAGGGGACTAGCGATCCGTTGGTGGTGGTGCGCTGAAAATCGGTTAAACATGGCATAAGTTTACAACATAGAGAACAATTCTCTACAACAGACAAAGATGGTGAGCCCCTGGAGGGTTGGAACCACGGACCTCTTGATCCGGAAGTCGAACGCCCTGAGTCATACCGCCCCCTGTGTGTTGGTATGATACGTATTTTTAATTTTAATATGAAAGTGTGTCAAAATAGCTGGTGTTGTCGATGCAATAACGCTATCTGACAAACTTGGTATCCAAATCTAATTAATATGCAAAACAGGTCAAATACACGAATGCGAATCCTAAAATAGTGTACCTATCATTGATTGGCGTCATCATGTTGTTCTGCTTGATTAATGTTCGAAAAAAAAATAAAACGCGTGCACTTATGTTTTTAACAAGGTCAAAATCTTATAAGATTCAGTGCACCATTGATCATCTGTATATAACAAGTAGGTCTCTGTGTACAAAGTGAATCTTGACGTGTGGGGTACCAATGTGCGTTATAATGAAAATGCTTCAAAACGTGTTGTCATGGAAAGTAGTCTTTTGTATTTGTTATTTTCTGTTCTGCAGCTATACAAAGTAATTCATTGATCTTTAACCATGACATCAACAAGTGACAACCTTTAAAAAAGGCTTCCAATATGTGTAGTGCAAAGAAAGTGTAGCGACCAGTGTGTCAAAGTATCTTTAGATCTATTTAAGAGAGGGATGTGTTTAACTAAGAACCTCATGTTATCCATGTATGACATGTTTGATTTGAAACTTAGCAAACTTAGCCTATTTAGAAATGGCTGAGGCATGAAATACTTGACTGTATCACGATTGCATTCATTGCACAAACAAAGTCTAATATGAAGCCCACTTCGGCCCTAAAGTGTTTACATCAACATCACAACACAAGGTAGATGAGAATACTAACTAAATTTATTCACAAGAAGTAACAAATCTCTCTCCGTTTCACACTTGAATCATTCATCACTTCGGATAAGCATCAACACATAAACACAGCCCATCTCACATCTCTACTCATAGTAGTACGGTCACTGTAGCCAGTATCATGCAAGACACCTACAGTTTAGTGGGTTACTGCTTCCCCAATCTATCAGGTCCTCGTCACCAAACCTATGCATGCACATTAACGAAAAATAAGCCCCATGAGCTTCCGCCTGAACTTGTTATGATAGGTAGCATGTCAGCCATGCCTGCACACATAAAGACGTTTAAATAACAAAGTGACAACATTCATCCAGTTTCAAGGGTGTTTGGTCCCCCACACGCAAACATTCTTATCAGATCCCCCCATATGACAGAATGAATTGAACAACAGCATTGTCATGGGAGTAAGTGGGTGCAAGTAGATAGAGTTGATTAACCTTGCGTCAGAGGTACATTACTTGTGACAGGAGGCACCAGTTCAAGACCACAGGGTGAACACTGCATTGTATTCAGATATTGCACAAGAAATGTATATTTATTTAGTTTACAAACAGTTTTCAATCACAAGTAAACTTCCATTAAACACATTTCAGCATTTTAAAATAACCATTCTCATTTTATGTTTCCTTTATGACATTTCATGTCAAGGTGTAATATTTCTCTGTGTCTGGTTGTCAACATCAGGTCTATTCTGGTGTTACTTTATCTAATTTCTTCTGAACCACTTTGTTCTCTAGACTCAATAATACACCTAACCAACTTATGCCTGACCTTGATCTATTCTTATCGCTAATGCTATTGTCTGTATAATAATCTAATATATAATATTCAATATATCGTATTAATCAGGTATAGACGGGATAAAGAACTGAAAAGAAAACACGCTATATTGTACCTTATTTTATATTTTTTAATAAAAACAATTTTACCCTGATTGAGTATTCACATAGCACATAACACGATATGTATCACAAACAATTTGCTGTTTTGCCGTGGCAAAGCCTACGAATGGCTTCAGTTTCCATTGTTTTTATTTTCAATAAATGTGCGCTTTTCTTCCTCAAGTTGTGACATTTAAAGTCAGCAAAATATTACCTTTATCAATATATTTAAATTTGACTGTGTTTTAATCAAGTATTTATAGCATAAATGTGAATGTAAATGTAAATGGGAACGTTTTTCGAAATATTATTTCCACAAAAAATACCCAATTCTAGAAACCTTTTTTGATACATTGATGTCAGGTTAATATCTGAAGATAATTTTCGCAACCTACCAAATGGTAGAAACATTCTTTTTGATTGGTTCGCCGATTCTAAATGGTTCATACGTAGGTGGGCATGTTCCAAGATATTAAACTTTTGTATCTTCGTTGCATCAATATACTTTTGTTTATCTTTAATCATGGTCGAGTTATGTTATATTCATTTGCAATCACATCATGTATATAATAATGCATGTTTTCCCTTATGTATCACGTGCTTGAGGGAGTGAGATGGCGTAGTGTTTAGCATGTTCAGTTTCGGATCAAGAGGTCCGAGGATTGAATCCTGCTAGGGGCTCAGCAACTTTGTCTGCTGTAGAGAACTACTCTACATGCAGTAAGGTGCAACGCTACACTTTCAGCGCAGTACCACATGTAGTTCGCTGATTCCAGGCAAGGCTCACAGGTTCACAGCACCATAGCATCCTTAAATAGATCAGCAAGTTGTGGTTCATTTATTAATTTATTAGTATTTTCAATAATTTAGAATTTTTAGTAGTTATTTCTAACTGAATAGAAGTATTCGACATGGAAATGCGTTAAAACAAATATATAAATCGAGAACAAAGTTCTTAATTTCATTCTACACATGCCTAAATTATATTATTAAGTGTCTTCTAAATAAAATATTTAGATTTCGAATCCTTGAAATTTTACTTTTGATTACTATTGTCACGTCACTGTGTTGTCTGCTTGACCAAACATATAACTATCCTGGAAAAAAGATATGTTGAGAATAATTGATTGATGCTTAGGAAATGAACGAAATTGAACACAATTGGAATCTGTCATTCATTTGGTTTGATGAATGAGAGAAGGCAACCAAGTCTCAGTATATCAAGTTATAACATATTACTTGTATTCCTGACTTCATTTGTAGCTGTCACTTCGTGTCGTTTTTATAAATAATCAAGCAATAAAATGACTTTACATCTGGCATATGAAAACCTATAGGAGACCGTCAGTTGCAAATCGTTACATTTCATATGCTAACAAAACAATCAATATATACTCATGGTAATAATGGTTGACACCCCCTGATAGTTACAGGAATGAAATGTTATATAAACAATGTCAGGCGCCAGTTTCGATCACTTGTATTTTAAAATACCAAAGAAAGAGGAATATAAGAAAAATGAAATTTATTCGAAGAAGTTCGTTTCCTGTGTCTTGAGATATTGGCATTTGTGTTTCAGTGTTCTCATTTTGGTTCTAATAAAAAAAGTCGAGGGATGTATTAGAAACTGCAACTGTTCAATGGGAAAATCTGTATCAAAAGAAATAATCAAAATGAAAATCCCCCCCCCCCCATTCAGCTTCTCTAGAAAGGTGTATATAAGAGTGACGGTTTGAGCTACCAAACAGGTAACAGCTAACTAAAACCTTGAAACGGGTCAGCATTAAAACAAAAAACGAGAAATTCTTGTTTAACTACATGTACGTTCTATTTCACTTCACCACTTCACTTGAATGCCATTCCCCATGCCATCACAAGAACGTTTAGAGATTGGATTCCCTCAAGAGTACTAACAGTGGTGTTAAGTATCGCATACAGAGGTCTTCTTAACAAAGTCCCTCACATGACAGAGGGAATTGGTAACCACTATTGCCAGGATGCAGGATGGATGATGGATAGCTGTGATTAACCTTGCTTTAGTGGCAAATTACATTTTATTGCAAACGCCTGTGAAAGATCGCATGGTGAATACTTAACAGGTCAGAAACTGAATTGGTCCTGCCTTTAAATGAGGGGCATTTATGTCTTATGACATGAGATTAAGGTCATGATTTCGTTGTTAAAGGAGAAACATTTCTTATATCTATCTTTTGTGATAACTTTATTGTTATCGACTCTATCACAGCTGTTATGCTGTGTAACATCCGTTGCCATAAACATAAAGGAACTAAAAACACTGAAAGAAAACTATTATATGACAGTGTTCTTATTTTAATCATTCTAAAGTATAGCAGAACCTGATAGAATGTGCATCATGTGTTCTTCGTTTGTATTAGTGTCATAATCTGATGATATTATTCTACAAATCCATTTATAGTATCATACATACTTAATTTTTATCAAAGAACATCTATCAGTAAACAAATCAGTATATGCACAATATGTTTCGTTCTATAAATTTTAGTAGAGAGATTTTTCAGCAGTTAGTGAAACTGGTGAAACAATGCTATAATACACAATCTGAATCCATGACACAGTATTGCCAAACTTTTAAGAGTTTACATACAACAGGTTACAATGTATAAAAGCTCCCACAGAAAGACTCTCGTGCTGCTATTAACTTAAGGATGTTCGCTCTTCAAATTTATAGAATTAAACTTTTTTTCTAACTTATATTTTTTAAAAGATCAAAGTATATGATTGGAAAATCAGCCTTAAAAAATAGGGGGTAGTGTTTGTTTTTTCGAGATATGACGCCTGTAAGAAGTACAATTTTAACATGGGAGTCTATGGGAAAATGAGAAAAAAACTGCTAAAAACTTTCAAATACTACATTTCTAGAATTAAACTTTTTTTCCTTTTTTGATATGTTACAAAGTTCATGTTACCCTACCGAAATCAATGAAAAAATATATATGGTAGTGAGGGTTATTTTGAGCTTTGACACAAAATGTACCTGAAAACCCCCTTTTTTATTCAAATTTAGGCCATTTATGCTGTTTAAACACTTTTTAGAGGTTCTATAGTCACATTTTCCTTATTTCATATAGTTTTTAAAAGTATGTAGATGATGTAGAATATCATGAAGTAAATAAAGATGAGAACAAATCTTTACTTAATCATATTAAATTTTTGAAGTTCAACCGGAAGGAGCGGACATCCTTAAGGTGACTGTGAGTATAATACCGCTGTCAATATTTGTATGGAAGTGAAAACTGCAAGCATCACCTGCAATTAGCCAACCAGGGATTTTTCTAAGCTTAAATTTGTGGTCGAATTCTACAGTTTTGTACATCAGGCAACGTTGTTGATGCCCTTGCAGAAATCAAACGCTGTATCATTTGATTCGAAATACCCTTCAGTTTAAAGTCAATGATGTGATATTACAAGGCAAAAATTCGGTACCATGATTACTGAAATCAGCACTGGAGAGCATTTCATGGATCAGTTCTCTTAACATTATTGAGATCCTGGAGACTTCAAAAGGACAATTATGTTATTCCCACTTTTGCTCTCTTCTAAGTGGGTAGATATTTTCTGATTTTGCAAAAAGACCAATTCTGCAGCAGTACAAAATATCACCCACATGCCCAGCTGTATCTGATTACAATCATGCATGGTTCTCTTTAAGGATAACATTTCCACAAAGCGTAACTCGTTTAAAAACTGTCAGAAACTATTATGGGTAGATAAAACAACTTGAATTTTCCTGATTTCCTGACAATAACTGAATAAATAACATTTATGTATCTATCAAAAATAGATTATATTTGTGGAAATATGTTTTCCGCCTAATGTTCCAAATATGATACCAATATATTGACATTAAGTAGGTATACACTGTATGCAAAAAGTTACAAAAAGAAAATGGAAAAAACGAATTTGTTGGGATAAAAACAATTTTAAACATAAACTCAAGGGCAAAATAAATGTCACCAAAAATAAATGTTTATCTATGAGTGGCAAACACGACTGAACTTACATAATGATTTTACATCCAGAAACCATCAAAACACACCCTTTGTTTTGCTTAAATAAGCAAGGCTTATTTAATGATGCCCTTCTGAAATATTCCCCCACAGGAAACCCTTTAACGTTCAAAAATGGCATCTATTTCGCTGTTTACGAAATAAAACTGCCCATCATAAGGAAGGTTGACACAAACAATGTTTCCTAATCCTACAATTCATATCTAAGACTATTCCCTGCATCTGGGTCAATAAATTTCACACAACAGGTCAATATCATAATCATTACGCAATGGATATTGAAAACATTAATGTATAAATTGATGTCTCTGAGGAGGTTTAACTGCAGTTAAGGGCATATGCACGCCGTCAAGTCCTTCCCAGGTGTATTTGCTCAGCCAGGTTTACATAATATGCGTCATTTAACTAAGTAAAGATCTGTGTCTAACTATCAGAACCGCTAACACTAACTTTATCAACAGCTTTATGTACCTGTCTTAGTCGATTAAAACTTTGCCATGATGTGGCTTTGATTACTAGCGATAAAAAGGTTTGTTTATTTAGCAAAGTGATTTGTCCAATTCAAAGCTTCAATGATTGTATTGAATGTGCCCAATCGTTAAATAAGCAGACGTGAGGTAAATTGGTACTGGAAGGTAAAGTTGCTGTGACTTTCATCGTCGTCTTAGATGTTTAGATTATGTAAATTGAAATGCAGTAGACATGAGAAAGTTGTTTTATAGACGAAAACATTATTACGACTGAAGATGTTCAGAAATTTGAAAAAAATAAACATCCGGTATTGACATTCCCATTAGCTAACTAATTGTTAACCGCTATGTAATATCAAATCAATGCATTGATGTTTAGAACTCATTTCCCCCCAAGTGAGTCTGGAAAGCTTCCCAGTTCCCAGACCAAGAGTTTGAACACAACAAGCTCTACTCAATCCCACACAAACATGTTCGGTGTCTAGTCTAGCGCTCAAGACCCTCTGGTCACTTTCTAATTAGCTTATTTCTTTGAAACTATTTACACTGTCATTGGTCAGACGAATGTACTTGTTGTTGCTTTAGTGCTCATGAACTGTTGACAGTAACCGATTGGCATGGCTTTGCATCGGAAGTACTTACATGGCTGAAAAAAACACCAATCGTATGTGCTTGGATTGGTGTATGGATTGATGGACGGATATATGGATATTGATATATATATATATATATATATATATATATATATATATATATATATATATATATATATATATATATATATATATATATATAAGAAGAGTAAACATCAGATGTTTTTTTACTGGATCAATCTTCTTTAATACAATTTCGACCAGTTTATCGGTATTTTCAAGTATGGTTAACATGTGGAAGATTGCATATTTATGTATGAACAAAAACAATAGCATGTTGTAATGCTTAACTTCTTAACACGTCAGTGGATTGACACCAAAATCAGTCATTGTCTTTCAATCAGGTACGTGAATTGCCTCGAGGTCTTCAATTGGGTGTCACTCCAGGACAATGATGTCTCTGAGGGTTAACGAGTTTATTGTGTGTGGTTGATTACATGTAAAACAATGGAGTTATAATCAATCAATTTCTAGTGTGAATTAACTGTTCAGTGATGGGCAGTATTTATTAATGAAAAATGCTTATTTAGTCTCTAAAGTTAAATTTGTAATTTGTGCATTGGAGAATAATTTATAATATGGAAAAATTGTTGCAGTCTGCTATAGTTTTCATTGTTGCAGTCTGCTATATGCTTACTAATTTTTAGGTGACGGAGATTAGGATCATTGATTTTCTGTTTATGTACACGTAGTACCAGTTTGAAGGTTGTTAGTTTGTCCAATATAGGTGTGATTACATTTCGGACAGAGGATTGTGTAAATGACATTTTTAGATTTGCAATTCATGTTGTGTTTAACAATGTTGCCCATTTATGAAATTGGAATGTTTGACCTTACATAATAATGGGACAGGTACCACATGTCTGATCTTGACATTTTAAAACTTCGGCTTGATTGTCATTGTTGCTTAATTTTGCTTTAGTGAGTAGTTTTTTCAAGTTATTTGGTTGCTGTTTACTCTTAATTATAGTGGTTCTATTAATCATAGCTTTCAGCTTTTTGTCTTGTGTTAGTATGTCTAAGTTGTATCGTATTAGAGGGAACACATTTGGATTATGGATTATGAAAGTATGATTGACTACATACTTATACCATCATGCCTAAGCAGATCTGTTTCTAGTGCAACGATAGATGACACTTGTCCTTTTAGTGTATCGGATCACCTACCTTGCTCTGTATCCATAAATATCCCAGTGAAGGAAAGCTTTAATAATGTGTCTAATGGCATTCCTAAGTGGAAACCAGCTAATGAAAACGATATTAACTCTTATCAAAGATTACTAGAGGACTTCTTGTCTTCTCAGAATGTTTCTCAGTTAGATTTCAGCCAGCAAAATAGTATAGACCACTACAACGATATGATAAGTTCTGCTTTATTGTATGCATCCACTAATGCTATAACTCTCAGTAATTATAGACCGAATTTAAAACCTTTTTGGAAACCTAATAACCTAAATGATGCTCACTATGAAATGCGAGTAGCTAGGCGTGAATGGATTAGAAGCGGGAAACCCCATGAACATGACTCTGAAGAACGTTTGGCCTATAAATATGAAAAACGAAAATTCGACGTATGCTCCGGAAATCAAAACGATCTTATAAACATGAAATGTTAAAGGAAATTGAAATATCTGCTGAATTGGACTTCAATACGTTTTACAAGACTGTTCGAAAGCAACCAGCAGTAGTTACAAATATATCTACACTTGTTTACGCGGATGAAATCGGCTCAACGCCATGGGAAGTATGTACAATATGGGGCAAATACTATGCTGACCCAGCTCAACCACATGAATCAGAAGCATTTGATGTTCACTTCAAAAACCATATATCTAAATTAGTTCGGGATATTGATCACAACACTGAGGACTACGATGATGATCTAGAGAAAAACTTTATATTTCATGAGGTGAAGGATGTTGTTAGGTCTCTAAGCAGATACACATCCCCTGGTCCTGACAAAATTACCAACGAGCATATCATATATGCAGGCGATGTATGCATTAATCATATATGTAAGCTCTTCAATCACATGATTGAATCTCAGTATGTTCCATATGACCACAGACTTGGAATTTTAATATCAATTTACAAGGGTAAGAATGATAAAACTGACCCACGAAACTATAGGGGTATAACCTTAACATCTTGCCTCGGCAAATTATTTGCTGAGACGGATTGAAAATAAGTTACTTGAACAAATCCTGAATTCCCTGATAAGCTACAATTTGGATTTCGAAAACAACACGGAGCAATAATGTCTGTATTTACTCTCATGGAATGTATTCATTATTATAATCATAGAGATTCCCCTGTTTTTACAGCCTTTCTAGACAACGCAAAATCTTTCGATAGAATATGGCACGATGGTCTATTTTACAAACTTTATGAACTTGGTATCAGAGGTTATGTCTGGAAACTATTACATCATTGTTATACAAATAGCCAATATTTTGTCGCATACCAGGGGCAGAGGTCAGAAACCTACCTAGTCAAACAAGGTGTAGGGCAAGGAAGAGTTATATCCTCTTGGTTTTTTCTCATTTTTATTAATGGCCTAATAACATCTTTAAGACAAGCTAACTGTGGTATAAATGTATTTGATATGCACGTTCCGTCTGTCTTGCTTGCTGATGATACTACACTAGTCAGTACATCATCTAATAGCCTACAAGCATCACTTGATATTGTCTCTTCATACGCCTGCAACTGGCGTTTAACATATAACCCCTCAAAAAGTACCATTATCGTTTTAGCAAAAGAAAAGGCTATGATACTAATTTTCACTGTAAACCTGCTGACATCACAAGCCCCTTATCAGACTCAACAGTATATGGAGGTGTACTATTTACATGTAACCTTTCCACACAAACTAGACTGAAGTGAAAAGTATTGCCAGACAGCAAGACAGAATATAAACTCTCTAAGATCTATTGGATTGAATGATTCTAGCCTTCATCCATTTACGTGTGTACAAATACGACTCAGACTGATTCTTAAAACTAGCCACTATGGCTGCGAAGTATTAGCAACTATCAAAGGCCAGCAAGCAGACATTTTTGAGCAAACACAAAGGTATTTTGCTTGACTTGTACAAGGTCTTGATAACAGATCATATTCAATATCTACCATTGCAAACCTGGGGTTATGGTCGCTTATAGGTTATATCGATAAATGTAAGCTTCTATTTCTTGGTCGACTTTGTAACACTGGGTGTAACAACTTTGCAAAACATATATTGTGTGCTGCTATCACAGCTACAGTTAAATCCAATAATAAATGTGATGATATGTTATCAACATCTAAAAAGTATAATCTAAATGCACATGTTAACAAATATATTGCACAAGGCACATTTCCTCTGTATTGAGAAAAAGTGTAAATACTACTGTACATAATTATGAAGAACAATTGTGGCGTTTGCAAACTTCTTATCGTTCAAATATGTCATTTTATGCATCAATTCATACGAGACTCTCTTATCATATTCTATGGCAACTAACATATTATAAATACCAAAATTATAAATCTCCCTTGCAACTCTGTGTCAAAATATCATCAAGAGGTAAAATATCAAGAGAGTGTATTCATTGTAATAAACAAACGTTTGACTATGATTTGCATGTACTTCTCCACTGTGAAACTTTATTACACCAACGAAATACTTTCTTTGTATATCTAATTGACAAACTTGATGTTGAAACCTATGTAATGAAAGATGAACAAGATAAGTTATCATTTCTGTTTGGAGCAGAAACTAACTTTTATCACACAATTCATTCAATATTATGGGAAAATATTTTGTTACGCTTTTCACTGTACGTATATGCACTTCAACTTTACTTTGTCAACTGCAACAATGCATAATACACCTGATGCCCATTATTGCTGTGTATAAATCTGTAAATATGCACAAACAAGTTTATATCCATGCCTATTTTGTAATATAATGTGATGAATTTTCATATGTAATCTTCGGTAAATACTGGAGGACTCTAAGTTGTCTCGTATTAGAGGGAACACATTTGGATTGTTTGGGTTAGGGTAGTTACAAATGTTATAGTACGTTTAGGTACTATTTTAACTGTGGGCGTCCGCAATTCAGAAATGGTGTGATTGGTTGCTTTTTCAATACCTTTGTCAATCATATTTTGAGGATAGGCTCGTTTCAGCAGAGCACATTTTAATTCTTCTAACCTTTTTTGTCTTAAGTTTCCGTTCTAATTATTGTGCATATGCGTCTTGCTAGACACTATGGTAAATTGATCCGAATATGATCCGAGGTCAGGTGAGGTGAGTTGGGGTTTAACACCGCTTTCAAGAGTATTTCACTTAGATCGCGGCTGCTAGTATTATGGCAGGGAGAAAGCCCGCAACGCCATGTGGCTATGCATTGCGGTGAAACCTGCGAGCATCGGCTGGAACTAGCGAACCATGGGTGGTACTGCACTGAAATTCAGTGTAGCATTGCACCCAAACCTGACTGCGTGTAGAACAGTTCTCTACTGCAGACAAAGTTGCCGTGCCCCTGGCGGGATTCGAACCCCGGACCTCTTGATCCGAATATGACCCGAAGCAAAACGCGCTAACTGCTGCGCCGCCCAGCGTTTTGTATGATATATGAGTATGATGGTATGGTGCAATATTCGCTATTTCCAGGCTACGGTCGGAGGTTTACATCACCATAGTCACCAGGGCATCGCAGACTTTCCCCCTGCAATAATACTAACAACCCTGATATTCACCTCACTTGCTTCACAGCAACATTCAAATATTGTAGAAACGTCGCCTCCAAAGTTGTGTATCAATAAAATCGTCCTCATTCTTCATCATATGACACCAAAGTGTATGACACATGCAGTCATATATTCGGGGTATAATTGGTGTATGACTATGTCGATAATACAATAGTTGTATATAACTGCAAAAACAACTATTCCCATTTTTTGTGGCAATATTATTAGCTTAAAGATTGAAATATACATTTGTTTGAATTTGTGGTTGTTAGATTCTCCACAATGAATTTCAACTTTAATTGAATATGTGACATTTTGGATGGAAGTGTTAACATAATATATATGAAAACTGCGAGAAATCCTTATTATATGAAAGTTGGCATTAACATCACACATAATTGTGACCCATTACTCCTTTTAATTATTGCTTTATTCTGGTCTTGTTTATATGTACATGTACTGATTTAAACTTTTCTTCTAACGTCTTTTTTGATACAACTTTGCCTTGAGTATTTTCGAGTCACTATTTAACGTTGACAAGCAATTACACGTTACAAAACCATCAAAAGAAATCCACCACTGATCGGAATACACGCTACAAGCCGAGTTCCTGTAATACGAAATTACCGAATCAATATGTGATGTGATTTAATGTTTTCCTTTCACATAGGCATTGGATTATTTAAATGCTAAACAAATATGTTTTGATCTTATCAAGATCAATATAAATGTAGATAATCATTATGATGTGTTTCAAGTTTATAAGAAGATTATAGAGTGATGGTTCCCTTTTGATGAATAAATGAAGAAAATTGCCTGCTTTGTTTATTGTTTTTAAAAGACATATTTCTCTCCTGTTTGACATTTACGGTGAAAAACAGAATGTTACAGGCATGTTTATTACAAAGGAGATATCTAAAAAAAATATCAGCAACTCTTTTGTCAGAGAACCTCGAAATAAACTAAATTTTGTTTTGATCTGCAATCAATCTGTCTCAAAGAAGTCCAGAAGGCTGTTATGGATGTCCTGAAAAGATACATAGACGCATATAGCATATTGGTTGAACGTTCTAAAGACAGCCGAGAAGGTGACACGTGATAACATTTCTCCTAACAGTTGGATAACAGTTGGATAACCCTTTGTGATAAATGTGTTTAATGTTTATTGATAGGAATTGCCATGGCGGATTCAACCTGCTTGTTGCAGTTTTCAGGGAAGCACCTACAATAATATTTTTTCTAAAGGCATTCTTAATCTAGTGATTTCTGGGAAAGTTGAAATTCACTTCAGGTTAAAATCCATTTATAAAGTTGGGAAATGTCAACACCTGTCCTTTGAAGTGTCATCTGATGCCAAACCTGACTTTAATAGTTATTGTCAGAAGATACTTGTGAACTATTCAGAACTGAGTCATAATGTCACCGTGACCTGATGATATAGCCGAAACATGTCTATGTCCTGGTCCATGCTCGTTATTGATGAGCTCTCAACTAAATAATTAATAAGTTATCTGTCTAGTAATAAATGGAAGTTCCGCTTATTAACAATCGTCGTGTAAAATGTGTGACATTAACAGTAATCGATGGTTCATGAACAGTTTGACTTTCAACATTTTGCTGAGTTTTTAATGCTGAACTTGGCATGACAAAGTAGTTATTGTGTATTTGTACATGTTGCATAATATTGTTCATTAATAATGATACCTATCAATGATTTTGTGTTAAAATAAGATGAGTACAGAATCACTTGGCTGTGTTTTTCAAAACGTAAAATATGGGATCTATGGTGACATGAATCATTAATGGAATTGAGGTAGGGATGATACATGAACATATGAACTCTGTGTAACCTTGTGTCTCATATAAGATGAGTAAATGATTGCAAGATTAATGACGGATTTCAGGTCAATCTAAATATGGATATTGTTTTGACAAATATGTTGACTCAGCAGATGAGATATGTAGATTGCGAAGAGTTGCAACCAGTTGTATTTGTTTTCTTAAAGTCTTTTATCAAACAGCATGTTTTATACTATACATTTTCAAATACTGGATATATATTTGTGCTTTTTGTTCAAGATTTTTATGAAATTATTTTTTATAATAGTTTCCCCTCAAAGTCAAATATTCTTATTGTAATCAGGTCTTAAATTTGAAACCACGTTAAATTGTTTTTTCAGCTTATTGGATTATTGATAACATGTCAATGATAACTTATTTCAGGAAATGGCAATGTCCAGTAATAGTACAGCAAGTTGTGGTTCAAGATTTAGATACATGGACTGACATGACTTAATGTATGCAAAATACACGTGCAGGAAGTTTAAGTGAAGTGAAGTGATGAAAAACATGTACTGTGTTTTTTTCGAAATTATTTTATCATTATTCTATGAAATGTATTTATTAGTATTTTTGCAATTCTGTTGAATTTTTAGTTGTAATTTGTTACTGAATAGAAGTATTCGACATGGATATGCGTTCATAAAACATGATAATTGGAGAAGATAGTTCTTAATTTCATTTAACACATGACTAAATGTTATTATTAAGTGTCTTCTTAATAAAATCTTAAGTTAGAACGAATTAGAGTTAGAACCCTTGACATTTTTTCTTTTGATTAATAATGTCATTTAAGTAAGTTGTTTGCTTGACCAAACAAATAAACATCCTGGAAAACTAGAGAATAATTGATTGATGCTGAGGGAACGGAACAAAATGAAACTCAATTTGAATCTCTCATTCATTGTTTTTTTATGACAGGTCCAATTATGTAGGTTGTGATCAATGTGGGCAGACCAGCTAGGCTATTTATCCAGCTATAACATATTACTCGTACTCCTGATTGAATAAATAGCTGTCACCCCGTGTTGTTGTTATAGCTAATCAAGCAGTAAAATGACTTTACATCCGGGATGAGAAGACCTATAGGTCAATTTCAAATCGTGACATTTCATTGGCTAATCAAAAAAGCAATATATGTAACAATAGGTAACAAAGCTTCAGTGACATGAGGCATAAGCAGCTGTAAATATCCTCATACAGCAAGTAGCAATAACAATTTACAATTCTTAAGTTGAGGGACGTATTAGAAACATGTACCTTCAATAAGGAAATCTGTATTAAAGGAAATAATTCAAAAGCAATATTTTCACATTCAGCATCTTTAGAAAGGTGTTTATTAGAGTTACGGTTTGAGCTACAAAAAAACAGGCAATTCTATTGAAACAGGTCGGCATGAAAACAAGAAACGTGATATTCTCGTTTAACAACGTTTTATTTCAATTATTTTCTAACCACTTCACTTGAATGCCGTTCTCCATGCCATCAAAAGAACGTTTAGAGATCGTATTCCCTCAAGAGTACTAACATGGGTGTTAAGTATCGCATACAGAGGTCTTCCTAGCAAAGTCTCTCACATGACAGAGGGAATTGGTAACCACTGTTGTCAGAGGTGTACATGGTTGTATAAAGGAAGATGGATAGCTGTGATTAACCTTGGTTTAGTGGGAACTTACTCTTTATTTGAGACGCCTGTACAAGGTCGCATGGTGAATAATTAATATGTCAGAAACTAAATCAGTCAGAACTTGCAGTGCACTTATTTCTTATGACATGAACTTATGGTCACAATTTCTGTTATCAAAGGAGACAGTTATGAAATCTCTCTATTGTGATAATGTGTTTTGTTATTGAAACGTTATCACGTTTAAATAACGTCAAATGCTTTCTCATAACCGCGGCAATAAACGTAAATGAACCAAACACAAGGATTTAAAAAAAAACATTTTATGTCTTTGTTGTTTATGTTTTAACTGTTCTCATATCTAGCAGAACCTTAATTATAGAATGTTCGCGATGTGTTCTGCGTTTGTATTGGTATCATATGTCTCAAGATATTGTTCTCCAAGTTCAACTATACTGTAACTATATTCAGTTGATTATGTGATTTACCAAAAGTTACTCCCTTAAACTGATGGCTGTTCAGTCGAAAGAATTACATAATTTTCTTACATTTCCATAGCCATTATAGCATTTCATATATAAATATTTTTAAAAATATCAATTTTGAAACACCAAGGTTATAATTAATAATATCATACATACTTAATTTTTAGCTCATCAGGCTTATGGCATGGCGTCCGTCCGTCCATCCGTCCATAAACGTTTCGCTTTTTCGACTTCTCTTCCAGAACCAATGATTCTAGAGAGCTGAAATTGTATGTGCAAACGCCTTGGCTAATGGGTATTCTAAAGTGTAGATTTCGTGACCCCATGACCCCAAATCGGGTCACAGGGTTCACAACCCTAAAACTTATTTTCATCTTCTTCTCCAATTCCAAAAGGTCTAGAGGTCTGAACAGTTGTGTGCAGACTCCTTGGCCGATGGGGATTCTTACTTGTAGATTTGGTGACCCAATGACCTCAAAGGTCACAACCGTAAACATCTATTTTCATCTTCTCCGGTACCAAAAGGTCTAGAATGCTGAAAAGTTGTGTGCAGACTGCTTGACCAATAAGGATTCTAAAGTGTAGATTTCGTGACCCCGTGACCCCAATTGGGTCAAAGGGGTCACAACCTTAAAACATATTTTCATCTTCTTCTTCAGTTTCAAAAGGTCTAGAGAGCTGAAAAGTTGTGTGCAGACTCTTTGGCTAATGGGGATTCTAAATTGTAGATTCATTTACCCCGTGACCCCTGATGGGGTCACAACCTTAAAAACCTATTTTCATCTTCTTCTCCGGTACCTCCTTGGCCAATGAACTATCAGGGTCACAGGGGTCACAACCTTAAAAATTAAATTAGATTAAATAGTACATTATGTGACCCCATGACCCCCAACTGGGGTCACAGGGATCACAACCTTAAACAACAATGGACTATCTAGGGTCACATGGGTCACAACCTTAAAAACTATTTTTTGCTTGTTAATACTGTATTATTTGAGATAACTTAGATGATAAATCTAGGAAGTCATGATGAGCTACATAGCCCATGGCTCTATTTTCATCAAACACCATAGATCAGTAAACAAGTCGGGGTTATGCGAAATGATCTGAAGAGAGATCTTTCAGCAATTGGTGAACCTGGTGAAGCAATGCTTTACAATGTAGTACACAATGTGAATACATGTTCACATACAACAAATTGCCATGTATAAATGTTCTTATTCTCCATATATAGAGTATAATGATGGGGTTTATATTCCTTCACAAATACTTGAGGTGAATTCGAGTATAATACTACTTTCAGCATTTCACTATTATCACAAGGGTTAGTTTAAATATGGCTTTACATTGCAGTGAAAACTGCGAGCATTGGCTGGAATAGGTCAACCAGGAGTTGTACTGCACTTTTTGGGCGTCATATTGTACAGTTGTGTACGGCAGACAATGGTGCCAATAACTTTGTGGAAATCGAACGCTGAACCATTTGACTATAAGCTTATGAAAGACGTTCATCAGCACAGCGACATCACAAAATGTATAAACTGCAAAGAAGCACCTTTAAAGGGGCAGAAGCACGTTCTTTGCAAATTTAATTTTTTTTCAAATTTTCCATTTATAATGATGGTTTATGTCATTCATATTTACTCTAGAGGGTAAAACATATTATTACACAAACCAATTTCCCGTAGGGGTAATAACGGTATTGCGTATAAAGTAAAAATTGCATGGCGGCCATTTTATTGTGAACACATTTTATTATTTTGGATGACAAAAAAAGATTCCCATGGCTTTACGGAACCATAGACACTGATTTTTAACTTGATTTTCCGAAGAGGGAAGGGTGTTTACTGTTGGTGACATTTTTTTTCAAATACATTTCATCGACTTATTTCACCGGAAAAGCTACTGCCCCTTTAACATAGCATGACATTGATTAAGGTTTCATCTCCAATGGTATTTTGGTGTACCTTTTACTGTTTTGAATGATCCTATTATTTTAACGTAATTTCCAATTCAGCGATTATGAATGTAGTACTAATACGTAGAATGAGATATCGTTCCCGAATGAGGAATCATTTAAAACAATGCACAATTTACTTCTAAATTCTAATTGTAATTGTTTCATTATACATGTTTATACATTTCTGATTATCCCATAAAATGTGTCTAGAAAGATAACAAGTAATAAAACGTCTATAAGTGCATACTATTGTCTTCCACACATATGTGTGTTAATATGCTTTAAAACCTCGATCATAGTTATAGAAGGGAAGACTATACTTTACTATCGATTCATAATGAAAGAAGTAAACTTCGGAAATGCCATCATGTAATAAATTGCTGTACAAATGTACTATTAGTATTGTAATTCTAAATCTGTGATCAGTGCTGTCTGACATCACGCATATGGTCGGGTCTAAACGACCCAGTCAATGTATATTATCTAAATCAAGTAATGCAGTTTATTTCTATACTTAAATCTGTAATCTCAGTCAAAGTCAAGTAAATTAAAACTCAAGTTTCAATTATTGACATATGCAACAGGTAGCTCATTTAAAGATTTGTACGCAGGTTTTAGAACATGAAACGAAAGATTATCTTACTGTAGTTCATGGATACCAATATGACCATTAGGTCCTGTGTACACAAGCTTCCTCTGACGTATGTTCATACGAAGAGACAGATCCGGTATAACCACTCTTGTTAAGAATATGACCATTTTCTGGACAATGTATGCCACTTGTAATTGCCCTTCAAACACCGTTGTTAGATCTGTAACTGGTTGCAGGATGGCTGATGGATAGCTGTGATTAACCTTGTATTAGTGGTAATTTGCTTTTAATTTGAGACCCCTTTGCAGGGTGACAAGGTGAATACTGAGTGGTTCAGAGCTGTCGTATTCATTTTCTATTCAATTGATAAGGACAAAGTATAATGATAATGACAAAGTAGATATATCTAGTTGTCATTGTTTTCTTCAAATTAATCTAAACTTGAAAGATAATATAATAACTTGACATATGCAGAAGGAGATACATTTTAATCAGACACGGTTTTTTTTGGGGGAATAAAAACAGTGGTCCACATGACCAATACTTATGTTTTGAAGATTTTAAACTTTATCAATTGTGTTAGTTTATCGAGAAGTACTGACTGTTGCTGAGGTGAGGTGAGGTGAGTTGGGGTTTAACGCCGCTTTCAAGAGTATTTCACTTATATCGCGCCTGCTAGTTTTACGGCAGGGAGAAAGCCCGCAACGCCATGTGGCTATGCATTGCGGTGAAACCTGCGAGCATCGGCTTGAACTAGCGAACGATGGGTGGTACTACGCTGAAATCCATTGTAGCATTGCACCCAAACCTTACTGCGTGTAGTTCTCTACTGCAGACAAAGTTGCCGGGCCGCTGGCGGGATTCGAACCCCGGACCTCTTGATCCGAAGCCGAACGCGCTAACAACTGCGCTATCCCGCCCCGACTGTTGCTGACAATTATAATTTCAATGCTAATATGTTCAGTTTAGTCAAATATAAGGTGTAAAGACTTTTATCGAAAACCAGGCAATACTACAGTATTCTGCAATTTAAGATATAAAACATTAGCTTCCGCGATACTATAAGTTTAAGTGGTTTTTAATAATAATGTTAAAATACAGCATATTGTAATGTCCAGAACTATTCTTGAAAGAAATGAGAACAATCGCTAATCTCTAGACTACGCTATCTCCTCTAGACTGCTTACAACCTGAGTTCTTGACCTTCATGTATAAGTGGCTTTCATCTGTAATCCATTACTTTCAAGTTAATAACTAGGTTTAGATAACATGACAATGACTTACTGACCGATTTGTCATGATCCCAAAATGGACATATGGCAAATAACTGGATTTCGATTGTGATCTTTAAAAGGTAATCATGATAGACGTACAGCATTAACATAAATCTGTTCAAGCATAGTGATCATCAGCCTGTTACATTGAACAGATCTGAGAAGACGAAACCACTATATATATAAATCATAGGATACCATTCGTAATACTTTCAAATATATTATGCCAAAGGAGCTGTACTCCATTAGCTACAAATATGCTTTGGTTGTCTACATGTATAAATGGTTTGATGTCTTGACTTGACTTGACCAAACCCTAAAAAATATGTGTACGTTCGTAAAGTGTTTTTTTTAATGCATTATATCTAAATTACAAACAAAAATAATAATAACGCTTTATTGTCCTAATTACAATGTAAATTAGGAAATTCTTTGTGTGCTGTTAGCACCAGGCAGCCACAGTGCAGCGCCAGTTCCAGCGTTGTTCTATCCTTATAATGCTGAGTGTCAAGCAAGGAAGCAACACATCTTTTAACGTCTTTTTGGTATGACGCGGCCGGAAATCGAACCCCGACCTTCCGGGTGATGAGCGGACACTCTACCAACTGAGCTACATCCCCGGTTACAAAATACCTGAACTATGAAATATGAAAAATACAGAAATATTCTTTGCACATTATTCAACGTCGGGTGATACTTAAATAATCATGGACATCAATATTTTAAACATTGAATAGTCCATATTACTAAGCTATTAAACATTAACATGTTCTATATGCCAACAGATTGCAGTGGTCACAAATAGAAGATGAACTATAGCAGCACCAGTGTTATCCTCAACTATGTCTATACATATTTTTACAATAATTTCACTGAAAGCATAGACATATGCATGTATGGAGCCATCATATTTTTATGAGTTCATGCACGAATGAGTACGACGGACATGAAAACATAAAAAATCTCATCATATCAAATCTAACTTTCCCAAGGAGATTTGAATTGTTGATCATCAGTTTGATAGTCATGAGGTTGATTTGATTACCAATGATCTAGTTGTAGTAGCTCTGAGAACGTGATCATGTGAAACGAATGAATTGTCAGTGAGCTTACAGTCCTTGTAAATAGAACTTTCAGACACAATGTGTGCTTAAAGTGGTGACCAATTGCCATCGACCAAGCTTATCTGCAAACACATCATTATATTGCTTTAGTGTATATTTATAGTGTTTTAGAATAACGTTCATTGATCCTATATCCCTTTAACATTTCTTTCTATTAGTTTCATGTATTTGTGATCAATTATGGCGAGAAATAGCTACACAAGTAACTCATTAGTCATTATCATGTATATAGTATTAATGCTGCTGTGTTTTGTAACAGCATTATACATATAAACATGGAAATTATACAATTTAAAAATACATTATTTGATAGTGTAATGACTATTAATATAATGACAACATTTTTATATTGAGATTCTAGATTTTAAAACATATTAAATTAGTAATGAAGTGATCCAAATTTGCAAACATTCTATTACAAACCTTAAAGGCATAATTGCTCAATCTTTGACGACCAAAACTTGTGATAAAATACTGAAGATTAACGGAAGCCATACAGCAATGCTTGCGTTTATCAACTCAATGGTGGATCTCAAGAAAAATATACTTAATATCTGACACCTCTCATTCTATACGTGAGTGTGGTAAGGCTACACCTTGTCTGGAATAACGAGTTTAAAGCTTGAGTGTGCATACTGTCCAGAAATACATAACAAATTGCGAGAAGTCACAACATAACAGCAACTTTAATTGATTTCGTCCATAGGTTCCCAAGAGCTTTTAGCTGAATACATTGATATGATGGTTGTAAAATGGCATGTTCTGACTGATTTTTCTGATCAATAGTGTGATCCGTGTTATATATTATATGTAAGATCGTTGATGGACAAAATACTGATGATCCATACTAAGGTTTAACATTATTACAAAACTCACAAACCTCCTTCTTGTTCTATAAGGATACTTAACATCATTAGTGATCATAATAATGTTTGACAGCTATTTAAAAGTTAAATATATAAGAAAAGCAAGATTTAAAATCTGAAACCATACAGACATGCAAGTGGTTAATCACTTACACTTTACAGCTCAGGAAAAACTTAATGAAGAGAACATGTGATTCTAGACGTGAGAGTGTTTGGGATACCTTTTATAAATTAATGCGATTATGGTGTAACTATGCATACTGACAAGTAATTATCTCACGAATTGTAGGAGGTCGAAACATGGCACCAACTGGAATAGATTTGGTTCATATGTGGTTTTCCCTGAGTCCATTAACTTGAAGGTGATAGAAAAACATTGCATCCTGATAATGTGGTAACAATATGATGATCTGTATAATGCACATGTCATATGATTGATGGACATTTTACTAATGATCTTAAATAGGAGTTATAATGATAATTAGGTCACTCATAAAGAGAGAGTATGTATTGATTATTTGCTAGGGAATTAACAGGGGAATTTCTACTTGAGTGACTTTTAGTGCAGATTTTTTCGAAAGTAGAAACTAAGATGAGATAGTTCAACTAAAGAAAACTCGAAATCTACAAGCTCTGCAAATAACAAAGAAAGTAATATAATTGTCAATGAGGAGTCTTATTGGTTACAATGTCCAATGCACATACATGTGCTGTATATATTGAACAAAATAAGATAGGGGAATTGTAATTGTAATGCTTGATGTTTTATCAGTGTGTCAATGAATCAATAGATCAGTACTTATAAGGTCAAGGTTAAATGAATTCCTAACATTTTTGTTAAGTATATATGTAACTGAATTTTGGAGACATGCTACAATAATACAATGTGTATGTACACTATAGACAAAAGAAAATATACCTTACTGTCAACAGAGTCCAACTACTTCTGCCAGATAAAGTCAATTTTGAATGTCTGTGATTAGGATATATCTCGTCATGAGATTCATTAGAGTATGCAACTTAATAATTTGTATTTGTTCAAACATACATTGGTGATACAGATGTATTCCAAAGAGACTTATTGACATAATGGTTCTATTTAAGGTAAAATGTTATGAAATATGAAAATTTTAGTACAAGATGAGGATTTGCATAAAGTACCTTCTTGGACTTTAAATCAATGACACATCGTTGCTGTAGGATGATATTAAGTACATGGGGAGACATGGTGTAACTATGTTTCAGTCGTTTTCATCACTCAATAAGATATCATTTTCAAATCACAATGATCCGATGTTATTTGGTTTCAAAGACACAGCAGCTGGTGCCACTGAGTGTGATGTCATTGCACGAGTTTTCATTTATAACATTCTACATACTTTATGATGTAGAACACATTATCAATAATGTTCGAGGATGTATCCTTGTAAATTGCACAGTCAATATGTACTGGTTCGTGTTACAGGTTATTATTGTTGTTCATTGGTAGTTCTGGCGATAATAATAATGACATGTTTGCAAATGATTTTCCCTGTGCCTTTGAATAGATACACACCAAAACATTTTATTTTCGTGAATACTGTAGACGTTTTGCAAAGGTACCAATGTTTGTATCTTGACTTACAGCTTTCACATTTCAACCTGAAATCCATTAGCACTGAAATAAGATAATAAATCACTAAGCAGGGAAAGCAACCCCCAAATATACCTCTATATCATCATACTGATGAAATGGTGGTTAGTTAGAAATCGACATTGTATCTATCGAAAAGTAGAGTATGGCAGGAACATTGTGGAAATGAAAGTACTGCATATTTGTAGGACAGTCCAGGGTCTAGATTTTCGAAACTCTCTAAGCACTAAAGATAAGATAGTTCCACTGCAGAAAACTTGAATTCAACAAGCTCCTCAAATAACCAATAAAGCAATATCATTAATGATCCTCATTGGTTATATGAGCCAATGCAAGCACATACACATGCTAAATACATGAAATATATGCAATTGCAATTTTGGTCGCAGACATGTTACTGAAATAAAATATCTATGTATGTCTCTCCAATGCTACAAAATGACTTGTGACAGTACATCAAATGTGCCCGCATATTTTGTATTTTGTATTTAACTGAATTGATTAACAATACACTCACAATATACAAACAATTCCCTGTAATTCTGAATTATCAATTGCAATGACATACGTGTTTTATAAATGATTTACAAAAGTCAATCTACATGTATTTAATCGTCATAATTTGATTTATTGTTTAAACAGATTTCAAAGGGAATTTTAAAAACATATCATTACTTGATATAAATGAAGCTACTTCATGTTTAAAGAAATATTATTTTCCTCTTTGATTTTTGGAGAAATAATGCGAACCAGACAGGAATGTATATTTTCAAGTAGATAGCATTTAAGTAGATAGCTAACGGAAATGTTATATTATGAGTATGTTATGTTGCAGTTCACATGTGGCCAGGCAGTCAAAGAAATAAGCAAACTATTCTTTTGATCTTTATGTCGGTTCTTGTCCTTGAAATAAACATGTACAAGAACATACTATGGATTGGAAGTTCTCAAGACTGTCGATATGATGCCATGTGATAATAATTCCCCCAAATGTTTGATAACCAAAGTAATTTTTTCTTGTCTCATGTCTTTAAAGTATTTCATGTTTTTATATTCAAAATTCAATAGTTTTCTAAATCATGGTTAACAACTAAAAGAGTCATATTCACTGTCAATGAGCCCTAGAGAGAAATAATGACACAATGTGAACAAGATAAGCATCAGTAACTTTAGCAAACATTCAGTAAACAAATAATTGAATTTACAGCACTGTTGTAAACAACAATGACGGTATGTGAATTTCCAAATTATTATAAAATGGTTTTGGCGAACAAAACAACAAAAGTGCCAAATCACAATAACATCCTATGACTCAACCAAGATAGATTGACTCTTTATGCAAATCAAGAGATCACCCACAAAAACTAATGATAACAATTGTACATACATGGAATTCGATTGTTTACTGTCAATATCAATTGTTGGACAGTACCAGGATGATACAGTTTTTAATAAATTCACCAATTTAGTGTTAATTGATGTATGTTTTCGACGCAGCTGTTCTTTGAAGATATTAGTCCGGAAAATTTTGGTTGATAAGATTAAAGCCTACTTCAATTATTAAGTTAACGAAATGTTGCCAATACCTACTCTTTGAAGTCGCATCTGAGGACATATTGCTACAGAAACATGACTATAATAATTAGTGTCAGGAGATACTTGACGTATTGGAACTAAGGCATGAGGTCACCATGACCTGCTGATCTAACCTGGGCATGTTGTTCCATATTCTATGCATATTGAATATGTATATTTCCTAGTACTGTTTTATTGAAAAGGAGTTAACTTAATAAGTAATAAGTTATCTATCTTACAATCAACAAATTGAATTTTTAGTGTTGCTACAAGGTATGACATAACATCGTAAGAAACAATCGGTGCGAGGGATGATTTTAAAATTTATCCCTTATAAAAAAGGTAATTTTTCCAGTGCTCAACATTGAAAGCACATTCCTGAGGATAGTTGAATTAAAACAGGATTCTCTACATAATATCTACAAAAGCATGAAACCATGTGCACACAGGCATTATTTGACAAGGCTCCTACATGGGAGACAGATCCAGTGACCAATAGTGTCACTAGTGTAAATATTTTCAGTATGGATTATGGATAGCTTAATTGTTTAAGTGGAATTTTGCCTTTGATTGGAGACGCCTTTGTAGGATCACATGGAGAATACTGAATGGGTCAGATCCAATGTACTAATTTCCTATTCAAACAAAAAGGACAATGCATGATGACAGAATAGATAAACCTAGTATCATTTTTCTTGTGTTTAACTATCTCCCAGCTTACACTCAATAGTTTGACAGATATTATAACAAATTTTCACATTGATTTTAACAAATGTGTTTTTAATCAGTCATTTCAGGGCACTGTGTCTTCTACACAGTCTATTGCTCATCGACATATAAGACATCTGCTAAGTGAAAATCAATAAATGTGCCTCATTCTGCACACATTTACAACATTGTAAACGTAAATTACTCATCAATAGTTCGGAAATGTTGACACGTCATTAGTGTCAAGTAAGTCGTCATTAGTCTTTACTGAGACGTCAATAAATAAGTAACTAATCATTAGATGTTTCCAATACTACTAACTGGCTATTAAAAGTATCATTTTAAGGCCAATCGATTCAGTATAGTGATCATCTTTAAAGTCGTGAGTATGATCGAAAACAGGACTACGGCGCGCGCCAATCAGTCAAACCTAATTATGAAACTTATCTACAACAAACAGAAACACAAATTGTATTTAATAGTGTTCGATATAGGTTAAATAACTACCGTAGTAGTTATGGAAATTGGACTAAGATTCCGGCTTCTGTACTCATTTAAAGTTGTTGTTCGATTTTCATTGAAAACTACATATTGTCATATATTTGGCATTTGGGGATGAATATGTGTGTTGATTTGAATTGGTTTCAGCAAAAATGATATTTTGGAATGTATCAAAGCCAAAAAACATTTCATTAAACACACTGACTCGACGTCACAACAGTTTGCAGTTGTGACGTTACAGTGGTTGCATCGTCATCACAAGGGTATCTGACTCTTGGAAATCTTAGTTTTATCACTGCCGTCTATTCAGCATGATTAATGTGGACGACTAGTAAACAGATTGCTAACTTGAAATGCTATAAGTATAAAACTCGCGAATGTTTTTAAATTAGTATCATACTCGTGTTTTATCGTTTGTTATCAAACAATAAACAAATTTGTATTACATGGTTGGGCAAATCTTACTGAAAGTTCAAAGTAGTAGGAATGATGAATTACTATTTTACTTTGTCAACTCTTCATTAATCATTCGATGCATAATAAACATAACTTATCTCAGAGACAGATACTTCTCGTGGAGGCGTACAGGGCATCTGTCTTTTCATCTCCAGGGATTTATGTTTCAATCCTCCATTATTAGTTTTTGTCATCCCTTCACAGTATTTGAGGTGTTTCAACCCATTCTTAATAATGAACGAAAGTTGCCTCTTACTCCCACCTTGAAGGAATGGTGTTCTTATCCTCCTATAGGCAAAAGCAAATTCCGTTACGGTAGAATATGGTATCCAAAAGTTTGTGTGGGGTGTGTTCTCCCAAGATGCCTTTCTCCCATCTCCTGTCAGCTTTCCGCTTTCGTATCCCAATATCGACTTCCGCTATTTTTTCATTTTAGCATCTAAAATTCTCCTTAACCCGGTAAACTCAAAATCGGTATGGAAGTTGACATCCCTATCATTCCGACGCAGGTAATACTGGATAGACACCAATATTTCATGGAAAGTGTTGCCATGGAATCGTCCCATTCTGAACGAAATCATGATTTGGTTCAGAGCAAAATCATCAAATGTCAGTAGACTGCTCCTCGCATCTGCCTTACGTCCATGTCCTGCCACATAACATGCATCAAGAAGTCTAACAGCCCACTGACTTTTCTTCTCTGTGTTTTTATTTCGGCCACTAATCTCAAGAGCGTTAAGCTCAGCTTCAGAGAGTGGTTTACCAAATCTGGATTAACAGTAGGTATATTTTCAGAACTTTCAGCTGTCGATTTTTCTGTTCTTGTCAAATGAACCGGAACAAAATCTTTAGTTTCAAACCCTTGACTATACAGAACGATCTCTTCATCCGAGTGCGTTACATTTTCTTTCTCACGTGTAGCATTATTTACAACAATATTGTGATGAAAATCCACTTATAGTTGTGTCAGTCAATATGAAATCAGGGGTCGGAACAGCATCTAAAAGGTTTTCAAAATCCAAATGTATATCATCTGCCGTAAATGAATTTGCTTTGTGTAATGAACAAACCATCATCGCTATCACTGGACATGCTCACCGAGAATCTGGAGAGAGTATAATGAAATAATGAGTAAAACATCTTTACATAATGCGTCATTATCACATTGCTCGTCATTATCTCAGTGCATGAATTTCTTCTTACACGCTTAACAGTCAATTTGTTTGCTTGTGCACTTGATTCAAAGGAGAAAAGAAACGTCATTAGTACACTGTGTGCATTGCGTATTGAGCATGGATAGATTGTTGAATTACATACTTGGAATAGAGATATGTATGTAAGACGAAACTAAAACCGGTTTCGAATTTAGGTTTAAGTATAATAAACTCCTCAAACACGTCATTAGTTGTGCACGAGGTTTAGTCTTCGGCCTTGACGTGTTTTCGGAGTCTATTCTATACATGAACATGGTAGGGGTCATGTTGGTGTAAACATGATTGTTTACCCCTTGGCCCTTCAGTGACTCTAACTCTGCATGTTTGAAACAAAACGAGTATGATTGTCTGCCGAATCAGTCAACATTGAACATTAAATACTATCCCGTTCTATCATATTAATTTGTTTTGTTATTTTTAATGTATGAGTGAAAAAATAGAGTGTAACGTTTCTTTTGTACCTCGGTTTATTTTCGAAAATGAATCCCCCATGCTTATTAATAAGATGGCAATTGTAGTATGTTCTAATCTATAATCTATAATTTACAAGGAACATTAATCTGTAATCTGTGCTTTGTCAACCAAACACTGTGCATGCTCATAAAGTATCATTTTGATATTTCAGAATCCAAATTGAAAACTAAAATACAAAGAACTAGATAAAACACTCAGATCCCCTTTGCTCATAATCGTTGACGGTTTGTCCCCTGATACTAATATAATCGTCGACATCACTATTTTAAAAATTGCATAATTCAGATTGTTAAATTACTTTACAATTGGTTACATATTTTATATGCATATAACTTGAAATGATCACACACACAAACGTGGTATCATAACTGAGCTGTTGTTATCCCAATTTTGATATTTATCTAACAAATAAGTCCACTGAAAGCAACGATATGTACATGTGTGATGCCATCATCCCTTTATGAGATTGTGCACGAGTGCGTACGACTGGCATGGAAACATAACAATCTCAACCATATCAAACCTAACTTTCCCCATGAGATTTGAAATGATGATCATCAGTGTGATTGTGATGAAGTTGATTTGATTATCATTGATCTAGTTGTAAAAGCTCTTTGAGAGTGATCATATGAAACGAATAAATGATCAGTGAGGTTACAGTCCTTTAAAGCGGCAGTAGCACGTTTTTTCGCTCAAATAAGTCTATGAAATTTATTTGAAAAATAATTTCACCAATCGTAAAACACCCTTCTCATTTCGAAAAATTAAGCTAAAAATAAGTGCACATTGCTCAGTAAACCAATGGGAATTGTTTTTGTCATTCGAAATAATAAAATGTGTTCACAATAAAATGACCGCCATGCAAATTTTGCTTTATACGCGACACTGTTATTACTACTACGGATAATTGATTTGTGTAATAAGATGTTTTACCCTCTAAAGTAAATTTAAATGGCACAAACTATCATTATAAATAGGTAATTTGAAAAAATAAATTTTGCAAGAAAGTTGAAAAAACGTGATACTGCCCCTTTAAAACAGATTTTACAGATACATTATGTGCTTAAAGCGTTGACCAATTACTATCAACCAGCCTAACCTTGAGACACATCGTAGACTCTGTGTGTGTGTTATCACTGTGCATTGTCATTTACAAGGTTACTCTAACACAATTAAATCACATTAAACAACACTAGAATGATGTTAATCAATCTTAATACCCCTTAGCATATCATATTATCAATTCCATGATTTTATGATAGTTAATGGAGAGAAAAAGCTACCAAAGTGGATCATATAAATTATTCACAGGTATAATTAGGTGTGTAATGGCTTTTCATGCAACACTATATACACATTAGTGTTACACATGTTTAAATACATCTTATGAAATGTCAAAAACTCATTTTCTATGAATCTAAAGTGGTTCATAACCTATCATTTGAAGTGGGTAGCTATATTTAGATAATCAAAACCTACCAAATTACTAAGATGCTAAAATTGGATTGGAAAATTGTCCATAGATTTAGGAAAACTGACGCTTATGTAGATAATCTGATAATAGCGAGTCAAGTCGCCGTTTCGCTTCAAACACTATATTATCTGCCGAGACATGGAAATAACCAGATCGTCTTAGAGTTCCTCAGATCGCTTGAAGAACATTTCATGACTCACTCGTTTCTAATCTGCAATATACTTTGGTTTTAACTATTCAAATGTATCCTCGATGATATGCGACACATTTTCAATGGGGTTCAGGTCTGGTGAGAAGGCAAGAAAATTATACTTTACATGTCGTTTCACGAAATTCATGTTTTGATGTGCTCGTATGTGCAGTCACAGGTTTGTTGTATAACAAACACAATTAATCTCCACTTTATCTAGTATTTGAATCCAGCACACCGCTTGTAAAAGCTTATAATAATTCCTCTAATCAATGCAACCTGTTATTTTAAGAACGACATTAAATTTTCAAATCTCATCCATGCAATCATCCTCGGTTACCCATGGTGTTATATATGCTCCGTTACTCTCCACTATATCACCCATGGGAAACCTTATCAGAAAAATCTGTACTTAAATTACCCGCCCTTGGCCGGCGTGAGCCAATCAAACTACTACGCAGCTTGGACCTGCTGAACGGCAACACATCTACTTTTGAAATTTGTCTCATTGTTTTGCTCGATACTCTACTTAAGACGGTTGTACTTATATATGTTTCAATGGACACACATGTGTATAGACGTAGCAGCACTGATATTGAAGGAGATTACTTTAAAACAGTTAGACTCTTGTTTATAAGGAAACTGAAAAACATACGTGGTCACTTCTTCTATGAGGTGCAGGTAAACACGAGAACGTAACATTTTATTGTAACAACCGTTTTATTGTACAACATATATTACTGGCCCGCGTAAGATACTGTAGTGTAATATTTATTTAAGGATTGTTTTACATGTATTGTGCCTCTATCGAAGTATAACAGCAACAAATTGTATAACCCTCATTTTGCATCAAAACGTTACCCTCAGTTGTAAGAACCGACTGACACGACCGTTTGTTCTGATGGATTGTGACGTCAGAAGGTACGAATGTACGAGGTATGGTTGCACATTTTACTGCATTCATCGGAAATGGCAGCAGGTTTTTGAAGTCTCAGAAACGCGGAAATTAGTGTAACACAATCATTTTGTAATTACACAGCAAGTGTAATACAGCCTAACGTATGACGTCACAATAGTTTGCGGTTATGACGTCACAATGGGAGTAACGTCGCCGAATGGTATCGGACTTGCGGAAATCATAGCTTCAGAGCCATGTCGGCTATTTTTAATAACATATTTATGAAACGATCGCGAGTGAGTGGTTTGGTATTTAACGAGCGAAAGCGAGTTAGATGCCAATACCATTCACGAGTTTTTTAAATGTTTTTAAATGGGACCGAGTTTAGTATTTTATTTATTACGCGCTGATTAAGTTGCACGAACTCGTCAATAAATGGGACAAACAAACAGCTCTGATATATTGTGACGTCACTAAGTGTAATAACATCGCGTGCTTTCGATTGACATGACGTCATAATGTGTTATTACACTAAGTGTAATAACACGGTAGATTTATTAAACCGGCATATTTTCAACGGGCGAGTAATAAGATGTTTTACTCTATAAAGTCAATATAAATGACATAAACTAAAATTATAAATGGGAAATTTGAAAAAAATATAATGTTCAATAAACGTGTTACTGCCCCTTTAATAATGCTATCTCTTATACTAGGCCAGGTTGTGTTGACATACATACCGGATGTCTACCGAATCCATTCAGCATTGCTTCTGCTCAACAACTTAGACTTAACGACTTAGTTGTGGATCTCAAGGAAAATGTAAGACTTTCATGCAGGGCACCTCTGACTCTGAACGTGAGTGCGGTTAGGGTGCCATCTAGATTAGAGAGATTCAGGTGTGAGTGTGCATACTGTAAAGTAATTACCTAACAAATTGCAAGAGGTCACAACATAGTACCAACTGGAAGTGATTATGTCGACCGGCTCCGTGGAGCTTTAAGCTGAGCGCATTAACTTGACAGTTGTAGAATTGTTTTATTAATTGATACTGTATTTTCGATAGTATGTTGGAATACAAAGTGAAGCACACGTTAGATGATTGATAGACACATTGACGATGATCCTAAAGTAGGGTAAAAATATCATGAGTTAATTTTTTATGAGATATCGTAAATTGATTATTCATTGACTAAATATTCCTATATCAATTGCATAACCCTTTGGACACAAAGGACACAAATCAGTTGATCGTTCCTGATCCGCCCTAAACATTTCATAATGTTTGCCAGTTATTCAAGAGTTGAACAAATAAGAAAAGCAGATTCTGGTTCGTAAATTCTTTATTGCAATTCGTTTTCCATGCAAAAGTTATTTGGTTAACACAAATAACATCATAGAAATGTACATAACATACTGTCAACATGAATACTTTTTACAAATAGGTAAATCTTCACTAAGACAACGAAGTTACAACGCCATAGTGTGATGATTACCATATCTGAGATAACTTGACATTTGAGATGTGCCAGAGTTATCAATTTCCACTTAACAACTGTCTTAAGTATTTCAAGAAGAACTTACTGTGAGGCGCCACTGATATTAGACTTGAGCTGGCAAAGAAACCTTCTTTAGATTAATATTATTCAGGAGTGATTATATATCTTGTCAAGTAATCACCTAACAAATTAGAAATAGACACAACATGGCACCACCTGGATTTGATTTGGTTCCTATATGCCCAGGTGATATTTGCTGATTTCATTAACTTGAAGGTTATAGAAAGGCATTACAATCTAATAAAATGATAAGATAAGCTGTAAAAATGCACACGTCACATGATTGATTGACAATTACTGATGATCCGAAGTAAGAGAATATAAACTGAAATGTCTCTGATAAAAGATCACAAGAAGTAATTTCAATTCAAATGTGGAAAATGATTTAATAATTCATTTGTCAACGGATATTCATAACATTTACATGAAGTTTATTTGACATGAGTGGTCAGTGGTTTAAACAGAGATGGGGTGAAAACTGAATTTGCAGTTTTAGAGTTCATTCATCACAGTGTTGTCATACGACTTGAATCAATTGTTACGGGTAGTTTTCAAGGACTTTACAGTGTCAATATCGCGTGTTACCTCCATAGGTATCGACACATGCGCGAACACGATGTCGAGTTGACTAGTCGCCGAATCACGTTGTTGGGGATTGACCGCCATTCCTGTCTGAGTGCGTTCACTAAACCTTGGCGATTAGCAGGAGGAGGGTTGCGTGCACGAATTTGGCGGTCAAGATGATCCCATAAGTGTTCTATGGGTGACATGTCTGGTGATCGGGCTGGCCATGGCAGAACATGCACGTTATTCACTCGAAGAAAGTCCTGGACGATCCTGGCAGTTTGGGGTCGTGCATTGTCTTGTTGCAGTATGACGTGTCGATGTTGCTGGAGAAATGGCAGGACCACAGGACGCAAAACCTGGTCAATGTGAGCTGTCAGATTAGCATCAAACACAACCAAATCTGTCGTTGAATCATTCCTGATGCCACCCCACACCATGACACTTCCTCCACCAAAGGGAACGACCTCCTGTATGCAGCAAGGTGCCGTTCTCTCCCCTCTACGACGGTAGACTCGAACCCGACCATCTGCTCTGAATAACTGAAATCGGCTTTCGTCAGTAAACAGTATTATTTGCCAATTTCTGTTCTGCCAGCGCTGTACCCTGCATGCCCACTGAAGTCGTTCACGTCGATGACGAGGAGTCAGAGTCATCCCACGGAATGGTCGATACGGACGAAGACCATAATGTCGTAATCGTCTGGTCACTGTTCTTCGGCTGATGACGTTGTTCAAAGTTGTTGCTGCTGTTGACGTCACAGAGACGAAACGATTACGCAAATATCGATCTTCGTTTTCAGTTGTTTTTCGTGGTCTACCGCTCCTAGGCCTGTCTTCAGTGTACGGCCTGTCTGCCTATGTCTTGTCTGGCGCCTTGTAATTGTTGCACGAGTGCAACCGAAGATCCTTGCAAGATGTTGATGAGAATGCCAATAGCTCGTTCACGCTCTTCTTTAGATAATCTCGGCATGTCATTTGTAGCAGTCGTGTTCCTTATGGTTAAAGGGATGCTGACGACAGGTTTTTATACCCTTTAGCATTAAGAACTTGAATTGCACGTGCATTTCACTTTTTACAAAAAAAAAAATAATTTTGCCGTTATCAATGCAGTTTCGTCGGATTTTAGATATATCATTTCCTGTGTTTGTGCGATACATTTAGGGTACTTAGAAACATAATTTTGATTAAAAACTTCAATATTTTGCGAAAAGAATTTTGGTATAGTTTCTTTTGCCCGTGAGTTTATTTATTATTTACTAGATTATTCACTCCTAAATCACGCACTGTTTTATACTCATATCAAAAACGATAAATAACTCCTTCGGTAATTAGGGAAACGTAACGTCATTTCTATGAACTTTCATGTATATATCATTATATGCATTATTTGAAAAATCAATTACAACGTGTGTGTGTTGTGATGTCTTTGGTAGTTAACTTAAGCAATACAAGCTTCCCATGTCTTACTTATGATTTAACTACTAGTTTTATTGTTACATTCACATATGTATTTCTGACAGTTATTTCGCATTTACTGTTGTTTTGAACTTCATCTGTCGTCTAAGTTACATGGATAAAGAAAATATTGCCCGAACGCAAACCATACTAAATCAATATTATGTTACACCCCCGTGATCAACTTTGGATTCACGTATTTAAAGATTAGTATTAAGCATGCAACACTAACAAGGTAAAACTGGGTTAACTGAGGTTAGAGAGAATCCTTAATTGATTTGCAGTGCTTCATGTTTCTATGAATACATAATTGTGTAGCAACGCTCTACAACAATTAAATGTCAAGGTTTGATGGAAATGAATTCAACATTAAGAAGCAAAACAACATCTGAAACAAACATACTTGTTTTTATTATATCTTTTTCTATATGAAAACTTAATTCATTAGTGAATCCATGGCCAACTTTTATGCAAGAAGGATAGCAAGCAAGATCGAACGCGAACTATCTCATAAGCTGCGTCTTTATTGTAAAACAAAGTTGACATCCAACATCAAATGAACGCAGTTGGGATTTCTTTTTCAAAAGACCATTGGTTATTTGATATAACACAAAATGAAGAGAAGGAGATGATCGATTATGGAACATATACTATATTTATATATTTACACATACGTATTGATGTTGTATCTTGAGAAACTTGAAGAATAAAAAGGGCCCGTTATTAAATTATTTTAAATCATTTTAGTTATTTAAAACTCTTAACGTGTTAATTTATCTTTGGCAGTCAAAGACATTCACTTTTATTATGTCCCCCGAAATTCTTTTCGGGAGACATACTGTTTTCGCCTCCGTCCGTCATTCCGTCATTCCGAAATCCTTTCTTTTCCGGGCCATATCTCAAAAACCGTTCAATATTTGTTCACGAAACTTGGTATGTGGTTAGACCTAGTAGTGGAGTGGTGCCTTTTGCTATTTTGGTTATGCTGAATGTTTTATTTTTTCTGGTTTCCATGGAAACAATTTGAACTTAGTGCATATTGGGGGTAGGGACCTTTTCCGGCCTCTATCTCCAAAACCATTCAATATTTGTTCACCAAACTTTGTATTTGCTTAGACCTACATGTAGTGATAGAGTGGTGCCTTTTGCTACTTTGGCTATTGTGAATTTTTTATTTCTCGTTATTAATGCAGTATTGAACTGTGTGCTTAGTATAAGTGAAAAATAAGGGTAATATGACTAGGTTGGATTGAAAGTTGGAGCGGGGGACATCACAGTGCATCACATGCACATATTTCTAGTTTGATATTGATTATACATATATCTGATGAAGTCCCAGACACATCTTCATAAGAAATTCATGCTTTGAATCGGAATCCAATGTTCAATTAAATATAACGCATGCATAGGTATATCATTATTGTACTTTGAAAACCAACATGTTCCTTTCACATTTTGCATTTAGATAGATATTATATATAATATGGACGGGTGGAAACAGGATACCTGCTGACACTGAATAGTTAATACATTTACGGTTTCACACTCCATTAGCTTGTAAAATATTGCACGTGACACAAATGATTAATTGGCAACAACAGCAAACACATATAATAAAATGATATAGTAATTTTTTTAAATCAACTGATAGAGAAATGATGGTGGTGCGTGACGTTACCGCGATGTCCTTTCTAAGAATAAGAATAATACAATAAGATAATAGCTAGTGTCTTGAATTTCTTGAACGATTGTGACAACTGTTAAATTGTTAACATTTCTGTTTGATATCTGCACATTGTTTAAACATGAACCGATAAAACCTATTAGATGACACCGTTCCCCAGAGTATGGATGACATTAACACTATGAAACCAATTTTAAGACATTCTAGGCCTTTATTTCCCAGAAGCTTCCACTAAAATCCATTAGCTTCAAGTTAATAACCAAGCTTTGATAACGTGACACTGAGTTTCTTATAACGGTGTCACCCCTCCCACATGGACATATTGCAAACAGGGATGGCTTACGACCCACATTAAAGGTTGTCACCATTATCAATATACATATAAATGTATGTAGGCTGTGTTCAACGATGTTTAGTCACTTTATCACTGATTAATACTACAGGTACATGTTTAGCATTTGCATGATATAAACGTCATTGATTGTGTGTTAGCTATTCCATAATACTGCATTTAAGAATCCATGTGTATAAGTAAATTCTACATAAAGATATGGAGAATCAGTATTATTAAATAACATGTTAATTGTGAAGTTGTATACATTTAAAAGCATCAGTAAACCTGAAGATGATACCAACTTCACATATTGAGTCTCGAATTCCAATTTCTATTCCTTTCTATTCAAAAACCTTAATCTCATATTAAATTGATTCCAGAGATTCCATTTTGATGTTGACTTTGCTTGACTGGGAGGCAAGACCAGGCGTACACTTCCGGAAGCACCACAACTGGGGGTTCACTGTATTCGAATCTGCTTAACGAAAGTTTTACGCCATTTTAAAATGTAAACACGATGACACAATTTGGCGACCACATCAATATCTTGCGAAATTTAACCACTTATCTCTTTAATGAAATAGTTTTTAACAATAACATACCTTTCTGAGTATGTGACAGTCTTATTATTTAGACTTTTTAAAAAGCAATGTATTACACACTAATGACATTTTAAACCAGTTTTCTATTTTTGAAAATGAAAAACCTCTATATGACAGCTAGTTTGAGGGATGCTGACTTCTGGCACCAAATTGAAGGGGTTCAATATACCCATTGGCTTATAGCCAGGACCTGATAATGTATTATCGACAAAGTTCCTTCAGCTCCAAAGCGAAGATGTTTTTTTGTGGCAAACTACTGGTGCTCCAAAATTGAGTATAAAGCTTAATCAGGTTACTTGTCTTGATAAAGTTTTTCAAACATTTTGCCAACGTAACAAAATGGTAAGGATATGGTGGCCGTGGCACAAAACAACCTTATCACAAAGGTTAACCTTAGTACCATATTTTAGCATTGTACTGAGGCTACCTTAGTGACTTAAGGATGTCCGCTCCTTCCGGTTGAACTTCAAACATGAAATATGATTAAGTAAAGATTTGTTCTCATCTTTATTTACTTCATGATATTCTACATCATCTACATACTTTTAAAAACTATATGAAATAAAGAAAATGTGACTTTAGAACCTCTAAAAAGTGCTTAAACAGCATAAATGGCCTAAATTTGACTAAAAAAGGGGGTTTTGAGGTACATTTTGTGTCAAAGCTTAAAAAAACCCACACTACCATATATATTTTTTCATCGATTTCGGTAGGGTAAAATGAACTTTGTAACATATCAAAAAAGGAAAAATAGTTTAATACTAGAAATGTAGTATTTTAAAGTTTTTAGTAGTTTTTTTCTCATTTTCCGAAAGACTCTCATGTTAAAATTGTACTTCACCCCACTATCTTTCAGGCGTCATATCTCGAAAAAAAAACACACTACCCCCTATTTTTTAATGCTGATTTTTCAATCATAAACTTTGATCTTTTAAAAAATATAAGTTAGAAAAAAAGTTTAATTCTATAAATTTGAGGAGCGAACATCCTTAAGTGACTTAAAGTTTCGTGCAACGTTCCATGATGAACAAACAACAACTAATCATGTGTCACCTTTGTATACATTTTTACTTTATTGCAATAAAAACAAAGTATATAAACTGTACTGTAACCTATCAAAATATACTTTTATCTCATTACAAAAGAGTTGTTATTTCCGGATAACGTGTTGTGGGATTTTCTTGTCGGTATTTGCTGATTGTGACACTGGTTATATAACCATCTTTCCAAATGGTTCCTCCCTATGCAGACTATAGCTATTTTACCTATAAAATGGTATTTGTATTTCGGTTATGCCATCAACCTATGACAAAATGTGTATATATTCTACTTGATTTATACGATTTAGGCACAATACCTAGTTCAAAAAATATATATTTCTCTATATGTAGAAATTAAATAATTGAAGCAAGTGATACATTGTTACACGTCAACTGCACTCCTTTGTACTGTAAAATATTAAATCTAGTTTTAAAAAATGAGAAACACCTTTACCAATTTGCGTGAATACTCCGCATATACAAATGTAATAAAAGGAATGTGTATATCTGTCAATGAGGTGGTGAGGTGAGTTCGGTTTTAACTCCGCTTTCAAGATGAATTCCTTATATCACGACTGCTAGTATTATTACATGGTGAAAGCCCTCAACGCCATGTTAACTGTTCATTGCAGGGAAACCTGCGAGCATCGGCTGGAACTAGTGAACCATGGGTGGTACTGCGCTGAAATTCAGTGTAGCATTGCACCCAACCTTGCTGCATGTAGAACAGTTCTCCACATTAGACAAACTCGCTGTGCGCCTGGCAGGATTCGAACCCTGGACCTCTGGACTGTCACTCTGTCACTGAGATGGAATATTTGCAATTCTCCGTCTATTATCCAGTAATTCTGAAATGCTTTCGTTTCGGGGCCATATCTCGAAAACAGTTCAATATGTTTTACGAAACTTGGTGTTTGCCTTTTGCTACTTAAATCATTCTAATTTGTATAACTTTTCTGGTTTGCGTGAAACTAATTTGAACTTAATGCATATATCACAGGGTGGGAACCTTTTCCGACCTCTTTCTCAAAAATCTATTCACTATCATAAAATGAGACTTGGTGTATGATTAGAGTAAAGATGGAATACTACTTTAATCATGCTCAATTTTCGTTTCATGGAAACAATTTTAAGAAAGAGCCCAGAAAATGGACACAATTTTAACTAAGAGATTACATGGAAACAAGTTCATTTATTCAAATAGATTAACCTTTTTGGATTGTCTTTTTTTTATTTTCTCTGGCATAAGTGGATAACAAGAATACAACCACAGTACATCACATGCACATATTTCTAGTTATAAACACGGAATATATGTTTTTGAAAACGACATGTTTTAAAATATCATAATCGTCAGAGACATGAGCAGATGATTTTTCAAAAACAAAATGCTGTTAAGTATATTCCTGTCCATAATGGGTTATAATATCTTCGACTTAAGGTTCTGTTGATTTACCCCTTTGTGTAGTTACTCTTCAGTAAAACAAACATATGCCATTAATGATGTATATAACAGGCATTTCATTATAGATGAGATGAGGTGAGTTGAGTTTTAACGCCGCCCTCAAGAGTATTATATCGCGGCTGCTAGTATTATGGCAGGGAAGAGCCCGCAACGCCATGTGGCTATACACTGCGATGACAGCAGCAGCTGGAACTAGCGAACCATGGGTGGTATTGAACTGAAATCCGTTTTAGCATTGCACCCATCCTTACTGCGTGTAGAACAGTTCTCTACTGCAGACAAAGTTGCCGTGCCCCTGGCGGGATATTTCATTATAATATAAAATCAGATGCAAACATGTCCTGGTTATGACCATCCAAACATACACATCTATATGTATCCTTATATGAAAGCACATTGTCAACTATCAGCAATGATGTTTCCCTCATAATATACAAATTGCATGTCATTTACGAGATCCTCACAGAGATAGCTTAACTTAACATCTTGACTTATGGCTTCCAGATTCCAACGTCAAACCCATTAACATTGAAATAAGGTAATGAATTACCAAGCAGGAAAAACAACTCCAAAGTCATTGTCATAAATCATACATATTACCAAAGTGGTTCATAATGTCTCGACGATGTGTACACTTAAAATAACAGTACTCCTTCCATGACAAAGTAACGTTTTCTAGGGTTAACTTAGAATACATTCTTGAAAATTAAATTAAGGTTACTCCAGTGAGTTACGCCTTTTTAGTGTTTTGTAAAACGTGTCCAAGTTCGATTCAGATTGACCATTTAAACATCGCATTGTTACACATGAATTTTTCTGTATTTTAAGAACTACTTATTAACATACGATAAAGAGGAAGTACTGCAAATCTTATGCAGGACTGCTTGACCTTGTTGACATTTAATGTAGAATGATTTTCGAAAAAAACAAATAAGATCCTTCAAATTAACATTCCCTGAAATCTAGCTCTACAAATATCAAACAAAACTTCGTGATAATCCATCAATATTCCGAATGGCTATATTGTCAAATGAAAGCATTTAAATATGCTGAATTTATGAATAATTGAGACGATTCTATAGATACATGTTCCGACATCATCCTAGTGTTGAAGTCAAGGAAGTGACACAAGAGAAAATGTATTGATTCTGTTAACTTTCTCAATTCCCCATCACATAAACTTCAAGAATCAATAAGTCATAATTAACTTATGTAAATATTATGAAAATCTGCGATATTAATTACAAATCAATACAACGAGGAAGGTGAAAGCGCACATTCCACCACAACATGTACCGTCACACACATCAGCTGCGTATGTGAGTTATCTCCCTTCCAACGTTACGTCAAGAGAGTCTATCTTTCTCTCCCTACTCCATTTCGAGACACTCCAATACACAGCGGGGAACAATCCTGGACAAGACCTGACATGAGGTTGTCTTTGCCTAATTTTTGTGCTCCTGTCTGGAAAATCGCGAACATACAATCAAAGATTTGAATACAAGAACATAACGCTTCATCAGTTTTGCGTTCGTAAAACTCATGTTTCTATTAACCCGCCAATAAGTGCTAAAATCAAAGGTTTTGTTTGTGTGCGGCATTATGTACTTTATACCGTTATACTGACGTATTTTGTACGTGATTAAACAGAACGTCTAAAAGTTTTCGTTTAAAACTATTCAAGTCACGTAGTCAATTCGTGTGTTACACGATCTCGGCCAAAAGAAACGTATACATGATTTTCCTTAGAATGAAAGATAATTTCTGAAATATAATCATTTGTGATCTCCACGTTATGCTGAAACAATAATTAATATAAACGTCCATTGAAATCGTGGATAACTGTCATTCGAGTCAATAACATTCATGATAACAACGCCCAATGAACAATGAACTTGCGCACCGTCACCACGCACATCTGTAGCGTCATCACCACTTTTATGCGAATGCGTGCCTGTATTTTTGCTCGTCGTGATATGAAAATGTGTTTCAAATGTTCTTTTTCTAATCAAGCACTAATCGAAAACTATAAACTATCAACAATCGTAACTTTTTGTAACATGACAACTTCTGAAATGTAAATATAATGTGCAGATATGGTTCAACATCTTAATGCTATAATATTGTTAAACTGTTCATTATATTTGTTACGAAATCTGATAATATATCTAGTAGGCATTTCTGTTGGCCGACCGTGCGATACAATACCTAACTCATTCCCTGTGGATAACATATTTATTAAAACTCATGACTAGTCAAACGTATTTAACTCGCTTATTCAATTTATAGAAATTTACAACTAACTCGTTGTAATGAATATTGTATCCATAAGGAATGTGTTTGATATCCTCTATGAATATTTGTACAATGCTACATAATAACTCGTGAAGATAAGAACATCAAATATTCACGAATGTGTCATGATTCCTTTGTATTTGAAGGAATACAAATGTTAAAATAAGTAGGTTATATTCAGTTTAATATACAAAGATATCGGTTTAGAACGTATTACGAAACTCGTTAAAACATATCAAGTTTCAACAAAGGCTGTGATTGAACTTGCTTGTCAGAAATATTTAATATAAACTTTGGAAACCATAATTGTCATATGCCATGATAATATCATATATAATATAATATCAACCCTTTGACAAGTTGATATATTCTAGATAATCATTATTAATTAACATAATCTGTTTTTAAAAGGAGGTACTTCAAAATACTAGGGCGCTGTAATTGGACCCTGAAAAATCGCGGGAAGTATGGATATTGTATGAACCTTTATTCTATTAAACAAAGGTTTGCTAGGTGAAAATGTCCACAGCGTTTCTTGAGTAGGTTCTATGGTTTTTACATTTCTTACTTGACCTTTGCTCAATGAAATTTGTCTCACCCTCGAGATCGGTCATATTAGAAAACGAATTGATATACTCGTGCATCAATTGTCAAGTATTATATAAATTTTTTTCATTCTCAGTTGTGATTTCTTTATGCCGAAATCAATACGGAAATAACTTTAAATTATCTTTCTCCTCATCGTTATCGTGACTGACATATATGTTTATGTCATGGAATATGAAGAACTAGTTTCACAGGCCTAGGAGATATCACTTGTCTGAGAGATTTGTTTTAACGGTATTTTTGCCCAATGTGCGGAGCAGTCACACTAATAAGTCGAGTTTTAAAGGGGCAGTAGCACGTTTTTTGCAAAATTTATTTTTTCAAATTTCCCATTTATAATGATAGTTTATGTCATTTAAACTAACTTAAGAGGGTAAAACATCTTATTACACAAACCAATTATCTGTAGCGGTAAAAAATATGTTGCGTATAAAGCAAAAATTGCATGGCGGCCATTTTATTGTGAACACAATTTATTATTTTATATTACAAAAACATTTCCCATGGCTTTACCGAAACATGTACACTCATTTTAAACTTTATTTTCCGAAGAGAGAAGGATGTTTTACCATTGGTGAAATTATTTTTCAAATACATTTCATCAACTTATTTGAGCGGAAAAACGTGCTACAGTGCCTTTAAATGTAGATTGAGTCCATGATTTTATCTTGCAAATTAGTGTGGTCGACAAGAATGAACTAAACACTTTTATTGAACTCACGCAACTATCGTAACAATCAATGTTGAGTATCAATAGAAACATACAGCACGAAGATAGTCGGAAAGACGCATTTTCACGTACATTGACATACAGACTGTGCAATTGACAAGCTCACAGCCTCAACAACTCTTGTATTATGTTGTACATCATGAATACATTAATATTTGCCATATGTCCATTTGGGAGCGATCACACAATAATCAGTAACAGTAACATCATAATAAGTATCAATTTATCAAACCATGGTTATTAACTTGCAGCTAATGGATTTCAGTGGACGCCCCTGGGAAATAAAGGGCTAGAAAGTATTACAATTGGCTTCACAGTGTCAATTTCATCCATACTCGGGAACGGAGAACGATATCAGTTTCTCAGTTTTATCTGTTCATGTTTGAACAGTGTTTGCAATTATCCAATAAAACTGGTAACATTTGCTCCAATTTCGAGGAATTCAAGATTCTATTTTCTCGAAGCTGCACCTGTAAATATTCTTTGACAAGACATCGAGATGATAGCACTTCGCATCAGCATTTATTCTAAGATTAATGTTGAACTTTATAGTATAGCATTTGATTATATTTATGTTTGCTGTTTTTGCCAATTAACATCTATTTGTGACTGCTAATTGTACAATTCATACAAAACAGTTGATGTATGAAATCTTAAAGGTATTAAATATTTCATTTCAGCAATTTTCATGTTTCCACCCATTCATACAATATATGATGTCTTTATAATTGTTTTGACCAATTAAGATATACACAATTTATCATACAATGGATGGTGTTCTCGGCAGGATAAAGGCAACGGATATTTTCGGTATCCGTTGGGGTCATATAGGGATACATTTATGCGATTTGTAAATGGAACGCATAGGTTTTCAAATTTAAATAATTGTATACACAAGTATGCATAATCTGCAATTGAACAATTAGATAGTCACCCAAAGCATGAATTTCTTATGAAGAAATGTCTGAGACTGCATCAGATATTCATATAATCAATTGCTCACATAATGGAATGTCTTTGACTGCCTAAGATAAGATTGACACATTTATCGTCTGAAATAAGTAAAATAATTCAAAATTCAATAAATAACAGGCCTTTTTATTCCTCAAAAGCATAATTTGAGAATCAAATTAAAATAGACAGTGTACAATAATCGATCTCTTTTCTTCATTTAGGAAAGATTGGACGATGAAATAAAATATTTAAGAATTCGCTTGTTTTTTTCTCTCAAAATAGCAGGTTTATTATATGTTTAACCCAAAAATGAAAAAAAATATTTTGGGGGTCACTGAATGATTTAAAGAGTTACTGGCATTAATAGTAATACCCCTGTCACCAAATTGCGCTATTTTTGAACGATTTCACCCATGTAAATTGAGGGTGCGATTTCAGCCATTACGCCATTCATGTAAAATTTAATCACATACGCGAATACAAAGAATACAAAATAAAAGTAATATTGATACTTATATTACTGAAACAGAAGATATAGACCTGTTCTCATCCAAATTAACTAGTGAACTTACAAACATTTGCAACGCGAATATACCAAATAAAACGGTACTGATAATACCTAGAGACCCACTATGGATGAATAACGAAATACGCTCACTTATCAGGAGAAGAAATAGGCAACACAAAATCGCTAAAAGAACCAATCTTCCCTTTGAATGGCAAAAATTCAAATCTATTAGAAATAAAGTAATATCATCTGTGCGTAGAGCTAAACAAACTACATACAAATAAAATTGATACTGCAATTAGTGAATCAACTGGTACAAAAACATGGTGGAAACTCGTAAAAAATTATTTGCAAAATAAATCTGCAAAATCCACTTGCCATTCAGTTATTAATGATGATGTTCTATACGACGATATGAACGATGTTTCAGAAATTATGAATAATTACTTCACAAGTCAATCTAATGTTGAAGATCCTACCGACGACCCCCCTACCATTGCTAAACGTTGTGACGATACCCTGACTGACATAATATTGGAGATAGGGGAAGTTAAGGACATTTTTACTCTCTTTGGATACTACCAAAGCGAATGGACCCGACAAAATCGGAAATAATATACTAAAATCTTGTGCTTATTCACTAGCACCGATTCTAACCAAATTATTCAACAAGTCAATAAAATCATCTACATTCCCTACTTCCTGGAAAGAGGCATATGTTATTCCTATTCATAAAACGGGTAATATATATGACTGCTCAAACTATAGACCAGTAGCGTTAACAAATTGCGTAGCTAAAGTTTTCGAAAAATGCGTTTTTAAATATGTAAATAATGTTTTAAGAGATAGCAATCTCCTCTCAAATCTGCAATCAGGATTTACCCCTGGTGACTCAACAACTAATCAATTAACCTACTTATATGATTTCATAGCTAAAGCCCTGGACGATGGAAAAGAAGTAAGAGCTGTCTTTTGTGATATAAGCAAGGCTTTTGATAAGGTTTGGCACAAAGGAATACTGGATAAATTAAAATCATACGGAATCGATGGTAACCTATTAAAATGGTTTGAGGATTATTTAAGTAATAGAACCCAACGAGTTGTAATTAATGGACACGCATCAAATCCTCAACATGTTTTGGCAGGCGTCCCTCAAGGTTCTGTTTTGGGACCTCTACTGTTCATAATTTATATCAATGACATTGTAGACGATATTAACAGCAACATAAGACTATTCGCAGACGACACCTCTCTCTACGTTATAATTGATGATCCCGACACAACCGCAGCCTGTTTGAATAATGACCTTTTGTTAATCTCAAATTGGGCCAAAAAATGGAAGGTTTCGTTCAATCCTAAAAAAACTAAATCAATTCAGTTTAGCAGAAAAGTACACAGAGGTAAGAAACCGGAGCTTAAAATGAATGGAGAAATAATTCAAGAAGTTGAAAATCACAAACACCTTGGCTTGATCCTCCAAAAAAACTGCTACTGGGATAACCATATAAATTCCATGACTAAGAAAGTTAGTCCTTTGATAAATTGTTTAAGAAGTTTGAAATATCGCCTGTCCCGTAAAAGTTTGGAAATTATTTATAAATCTTTCATCCTACCAATCTTTGATTATTGCGGTCATATTTGGGATAACTGCACCCATGAACAATGCAACATATTGGAAAAACTCAATCTTGACGCGTTGAGATCAATATGTGGAGCAGTCTGCGGTACAAGTCATAAATTAATTTATGAAGAAACTAACCAAAAACCACTAGCGGAACGAAGGTATATCTCAAAATTGACAACTTTTTATAAAATGAAGAATAATCTCTCGCCTCAATATCTCTGTGGTCTCGTACCTACAACACCCAGCACTAGTAACTATAACTTCAGAGAAAATTCATCCGTGCGAACAGTGAAATGTAGAACGGCGACGTATGCCAGGTCATTTTTACCTGAAACAATAAAACTATGGAATGATCTGAGCCAAAACGTTCGAAATATTGGTTCATTATCTGCATTTAAAAACTCGATTTGCAGAGTTAGAAATAAAACCATATTCTTCGACCTGAACCTTGGACCAAGATATTGTCAAATCATCCACGCTCGTCTCCGACTTCGCTGTAGTGACCTAAATGCCGATAAATTTGCCAGACATATCACTGACAGCCCCTCGTGCTCATGTGGTCATCCGATCGAAAACGCCGTACATTATTTCTTCACATGCAACAAATATACTGAATTACGAATGAACTCATTTTTCTATCTGAAAGGATTTAGTATCACCACTGTTCTTCAGGGATGTACATCACTAACAAGCCAGGATCTGAACAAATTATTGAAATCCATTCATCATTACATATTGAAATCTGACCGATTTGACATCTCATAAATTTTATACCTATTATAACGACTGCCAAACAATTGATATCCATGCATCGCCTACTTTCTTCGATAAAATGTGTAACAAATCAGTATCATTATTTTGATTTAGCATCTGTATTTATGTTGTGTGCTTGTATATATGTAACTGTATGGGAGCGGCCTTAATATAAGCTCTTCGGAGCTTGTTGGCCAATCCCTTCATGTTTTTCATGAATAAAATATGTTTAAATCAAAAGTAATATTGTTTTAATGAAAACAGCAATTTTATAATCGTTTTCGCAAATTCAACAGGATAATTCACTTACACACATATTTTAGATATTGCTTAAATTGTAATATAATGTGGGCAGTTGCATTAACAAACGAATTAAGAAAAACAAAATAAGCGGTCACCGAACGTTTTTCATCACTTTAACGTCACTTTTTAAATAACAAACATAAACCTAAAATGCTGACGTCACGGCAGTTTTGATCAATTCTAGTTGACGGCCTATCATGTTATACATATTGAATACACTATATCAATCTAAGAGTGCTTGTATGGAAGAACAACTATCAGATGCTCATACAAGGTGATTTATCTTCATCACTTACTTGAGATATGAATGTAATTGACATAACACACAAAGAAACATATTTACCGCGGAAATAGGTGACGATAACGACATGCGGCATGTCGTAAATGACCGTTAAAAAGGCGTTGTGGTAAATGTTAGCAATTTCCGTTAGTTTATTGAAAAGACTAAGCTTATTAAATATATTTACTAATGGGCCGGGTATTTGGGTTGTGTACACGGTAGCAGAGTAGTGAGAAGATTACGTGCAGTCCGTGCAGTAGTCACGTGAGAAAGGTTATATAAGGTGTGAAGTGCACGTGGGAAAGCACTTGAGGTTCACGACCGACGGGGTAAGGACTGCTGCGGGCCTTCGTTTACTCATCATGAACAACGCATCTGAAGTGAGCGAGGTGGAGAGCGCTGAGGAAACTCAACAATCTACTTCTACGAAGCGTAAGAAAACGCCTTCACCTCAAAGGAACACGAAAGGTGACGAATTTGCCTCTTTTCAAATATTTAGGGATTATATGGATGCAAAACTTGCTAAGCTAAAGAAAGACTTTGTCAAGGAGTCAGAACAACTCACTAGCTCAGTGGTGAAACAATTTAGGCGGGAAAATGCCACAGATTTTAAATATAAGGGAAATTCTATTCAATATAAATTCAACAATGATATTCTCGGTGATTTGGAGGATATGAAAAAGGCTCTTTTTGAGAACGACATAACTGCTGTTTTTGAAAAAATTTAATGCGTTTCTGTTGCTTTGAAAAAGAGGAATAAGCTTATCCGCCTGGCGGATAAATCCCCTGCAGGCTGGGATGTTGTGCAGGAACTTGAGGGTAATGAGGTGGCGTCTAACTCCGAGGAAGAGAGACGTTTCGAGAGGGCGGAGGCGAGAGCACTCGGGAAACGGAACAGGGTCCGCAGCAGTCCGAGGTCTACTTCACAGCCTCCCGCTCACACCCAAGTCCAGCAACGCACAGGTCAGTCAGCTTCTCGTGACTATACTTCCCCGAATAGACTTTTTCGGAGTCAACCTAGAAGGGGTCCTAAGCCCAATCAGCAGTGCTTTTTCTGCGGAGAGTTCGGGCACTGGCGTCAGTCATGCCCAGCAGCCAAGTCCCATTCTCTCAGAGACACAGGGTACACTGCCTCCCCCCAGACCGGAGAGAGGAAGTAGACGGACGTCACACACGGTCACTAGTGCTAGCGAGTATGCAGGTAATTAAAAACAAAATACAAGATTGAATTTTGATATCCAGATATTTTGAGGATTCCAAATATACTGCTCATGTATGTGTTTTGTTGTAGAGTCAACAGCCGAGAGGAGTAGTGGAGACACACCTATAGAGCACACGTCTCGCACCAGCAGACTGTCGGGTACGTCAGTGAAAGGGCGATTAAAGCAACACATTGAGTTTTGGAAGCAGATTGGTGCATCAGAGTTTGTGTTACAAACATTGAAAACCGGATATGTTATTCCTTTCATTTCTACTCCTAACCCTATGTTTTCTAAAAATAATGGATCCGCACATAAACATTCTCAATTTGTGGAAACAGCTATTACAGAATTATTGGACAATGGTTGCGTTGTAGAAGTTACCACCTTGGAGCTTTGGGGGTTTACAGAGATATTTTAAGTTCACGGTACTTCCTTTCGGGTTAACATCAGCACCATATATATTCACGAAGTGTCTCCGACCGTTAGTCAAATACTGGAGAGGTAGTGGTGTTTCAATAGTCGTTTACCTGGACGACGGATTCGGTCATAGTGCAACTAGTAGTGTAGGACAAGTAGATGCAGACTTTGTGAGGTCAACCTTGAACAAAGCGGGATTCGTCGTAAACGACCAGAAGTCTGTGTGGACTCCTACTACGAGATTGGACTGGCTAGGCTTCACTTGGGATACTCAGCTCTGCACAGTGTCTGTTCCGGAAGGAAAACTTCAAGGTATTGTTTCAGAAATACTCACTGTTTACAGACTTTCCCGGTCTTTACTGCACGATCACTGGCTAAGGTTGCGGGGAAGATTATATCAATGTCTTTCGTGTGTGGTAATGTCACCAGAATTATGACTAGAAATCTATACCAGCAGATTGCAAGGTGCGACTCCTGGGACGGCGCTTCCTACAGTCCTTCAGGAGCATGTGTGTCGGAGTTACTGTTTTGGAAAAATAACATTACTTCCTTGAATCATAGAACGATTATATCTCATCCTTCTCCGAGCGTGACGATCTTCTCGGATGCAAGTAGTGTTGGCTGTGGAGCATTTATTCCTAGTTCAGATAACTTATTTTACATCCCATGGTCTGATGAGGAAAGTATTAGAAGTTCCACTTGGCATGAGATTAAAGCTATTCAACTTGCCCTTAGTAGTTTCGTAAAATCTTTAGAGGGTAAGACTGTTAAATGCTTTTCAGATAGCCAATCCGCATGTTCAGTGGCCGAGCATGGAAGTACTGTCGCAGAACTCCAGAAGATTTCAGCTGATATGTTCATGTTTTGCAGGCTTCATGGGATTGTAGCGGAGTTTCAGTGGGTTCCTAGAAAGGACAATCAGACAGCAGTCAAGCTGAGTAGACAAATCGACAAAGACGACTGGAGTGTGGTAGACGAGGTTTTCATAGAAATTAGTAGAATGTGGGGCCCATTCACTATCGACAGGTTTGCGGATCATCGCAATAGGAAAGTGCAGAGATTGAATTCTAAATATATGGTCCCAGGCACCGAAGCAGTCGATGCCTTTACACAGGACTGGTCAGGTGATAACAACTGGGTGGTACCTCCGTTTCACTTGATCTGTAAGGTGGTAGACTTTGTTTTGTTTAACAGACTTACAACAACAATGGTGGTGCCTTTTTGGAAATCAGCTGTGTTTTGGCCAAAATTGTTTGATCGAAGTGGTAGGAGTGTAAAAGGTGTAACTGGCACGTGGGTGCTCCAGAATAGAGCTATTTATGTCCAAGGAATGGCTAAGACGATATTTGATGACAAATATCCAGGATCTGCTATAGCTATTAGGTTATTTTAATCTATTTCAGATGTCTTCTCTGCCGGTGTCTGGTCAGAAAGGGAGCAGCTCAGAGACTCGAAGCTAAAAGCGTTAGCGAGTGCTATGCCAGATTTTGTATTAGATTCGAAGGCAGATACAACTGTAAAGTGTTATGAAGGATGTTATCTGAAATTTAGAAAATGGTGTTCTCAATTTGATGAAATAGTACATCTTCCAGCCTCAGTATTCAACGTGGGGTTATATATCTTGTCCCTAAAGCAAGATGGTAAAAGTGTTGCTAGTATTCAGCAAGCTGTGTATGGCATCTCCTGGGCTCACGATTTAGCTGGGGTTTTAAATCCATGTCGTTCCAGTCTAGTGCAGTCTTTGTTAGAAGCTCCACGCCGTACTCTGAGGGTAAAGGTGAAGCGCAAGGAGCCAATAACGTCAGATGTACTGTTGAGATTAAGACAAAAGTTCTCGGGAGATAGTTTATATAATCTGCAAAATATGACTTTTTGCATAGTGTCGTTTGCTGGCTTTCTCAGATTCTCGGAAGCATCGTGTTTGAGACGTTCGGATATAGTCTTCAAAGAAGGACATATGGTTATATTCATAGAGAAGAGTAAGACTGATGTGTATCGTGATGGACATCATATAGTGATCGCAGCCACTGGTTCAGAGTTGTGTCCTGTGCAGATCATGAAACGGTATTTGAAAGAAGCTTCCTTAGATAATCATGAGGATTATTTGTTTAGGCCACTAACGTACTGCAAAAAATCCAGTAGTTACAGATTAAGAGGTTCGAAGCCGATATCTTATACATGAATACGGGAAGTTGTTTTAGACATGTTGGAATCAATTGGCATGAATAAGAAGGAGTTTGGGGTGCACAGTCTGAGATCGGGAGGGGCGACAGAGGCTGCCAACGCCGGGGTGCCGGATAGACTGTTTAAACGTCATGGCAGGTGGCGTTCTGAAACTGCTAAAGACGGCTACGTCAAGGATAGTTTACTGCTGAGGTTGAGTGTTTCTAAGAAACTTGGGTTGTAGGTCTACGAGTTCATTGTTGTTCATTATAATAAAGTACTTGTGCTAATTCGTTGCCCGTTCTTTCGGTTTGAGGCTGCCGTGAACACACCCAAATACAGATTTGTGTTGTTTGTAAATGTTTTATGTTCGGTTGAGTTTACGAATTAGAACATAAATATATTTACTAATGGGCCGGGTATTTGGGTTGTGTACACGGTAGCAGAGTAGTGAGAAGATTACGTGCAGTCCGTGCAGTAGTCACGTGAGAAAGGTTATATAAGGTGTGAAGTGCACGTGGGAAAGCACTTGAGGTTCACGACCGACGGGGTAAGGACTGCCCATCCCCCCACCCAAAGTGTTATGGTAAGTGTTGTGTTATTGAGTGGCCGCTGGGCCGTGAGCTGGCGGCCGCTGGGCCGTGAGCTGGGGACCGCTGGGCCGTGAGCTGGGGGCCGCTGGGCCGTGAGCTGGGGGATGCTGGGCCTTGAGCTGGGGACCGCTGGGCCGAAGGATGTGCTGAGAGCTGCTATGTTTGGTTTTGTTCGCACGCTGGTAAGGTTTATCGTATTTTGAAGTATTTTTATAGTTTTTTCAGTAATCAAGCTGATGTTCTAGCGGCAAGCATTGTTTCCGGTATCGAGACGTGAAGAGGACTTCTGGTCTTCACTGGTCAGTGCTCGTAGCAGTCCACTTCCTGACCACCAAGGATTCGGAGACATTCTTCAAGATATCGCGTGTTGTTGTATTGTTTTCAATTGGTGTCATGTAATAAACCCCGCTTCGGGCTGTCGTGAACACACCCAAATACAGATTTGTGTTGTTTGTAAATGTTTTATGTTCGGTTGAGTTTACGAATTAGAACATTAATGTAATACATCAGAGACTTATTTACAATAAACGATTAACAATAAATTGTTGTTGCAAAATGTTACCTTGTAAGAGAGTTTGATTTCTTCGTTCCTCCTCTCCTTAATGACAATATATCTCCGAGATTTAGCATACATATATATACAATGCGACAATTAATATTTGTCCTTATAAAATGGATTAATAGAATGTATTATATGACGAGCAGTGAAATACTGGGATATATCAGTGAAATAAACTGGCTATCAAGCTACAGTGAAAATAACTTATATTTTCACTGCGAACGGTGACTGATATAATTTGACGTCATAAAACAATGGTCTCCCGCGGCGATTTGGCTTATGACGTCACAGTGTTACTGTGGTGACGGACCGTTCCTTGCGGCCGCTTGGCGTGAAAACGACCCTTTTCGGACGTAATTTCCTGGATAATATCATATAATAAATAGAATATCCGTCAATTCTTGACAAATACCATGTTTATCTCATCTCGTGAGGTAGAAAAGTTATATATTTTCACTCGTGGCTGCGCCACTCGTGAAAGTATAACCTTTCTACCTCACTCGATGAGATAAACATGGTATTAGTCAAGAAAAGACAGATATCCTCTATGTATCAGTCTAATTGCGTTTGGTTACAATACCTGCTTCCTCGAATATCATCAAACATTTTACCTAAATGGATATGTCTGCAAAAATAAAAATAAAAATCTCAATACATCTATCACAGTACTAGTTACAAATTAATATTAAATGGAGAAATAATTACTTCGATTAATTGTCAGGAAAGGTCAGCTACATGCGACCATGTATTGATAAACCAATAAATGTATATCATGAATTAAAACGATGCCATACATTCAAATGAAAGATTGTGTTCATTTGGGTAAATACTTATTATATTTTAGGATAGAAACATGGTATTGATTTAGGAATTATATATATATGTCGGGTCATACTGAGAAATTACTTATGTATACATTAATCCTTATTTATTATGCAAAACCATGCACGAAATTGTTTTCAAGGATACATATGTAAATATGTAATACAAGTAGTAGAAGTTGAATATAAGTAAGAGAGGACAAGCTTGTATCGCTACTGCCTGCCTATATAAGTAATATACACAACAATAGTATTAATTTGTTAAAATAATGTATGTCATAAACAATAATGACAAAATGTTTAAACATTTTTGAATAAAGTCAATAAACGGGCTGGGTTTCGCGATTAATATGCATAGAAAATAAATTTTAGAACAAATAAGCAATAATTAGTGAATGATAGGTATATGGTTTTTTATTAGCAGCGACCTACAATGTAGTTATAGCTTATTTCGGATCATCAGTAATGCATCCATCAATCACCTTCATGCATATCATGACCACATTTTCACATTCCAGTTGGTTCTATGTTGTCACCTCTTGCAATTTGTTAGGTATTTACATAACTGTTAAATAGTTGGCAAACAAATGACAACTACTGATATTAAGTTTCCTTATAGAACAAGAACTAATGAAAATAACTGGATGTTTTGAGACATTTCTTAAGTTAACTAATTACTCGTGTTCAATAAAAGCTCTGCTACTAGTACGGGTAATTAAATCTTCACCCATAGTATAGAACGTCAGTAATTTGTCCAGCAATCATCACACATGTGCCTCACTGTGGAGCCGAGATAACATGGACCGTACTATCGATAAGACATTATCAGTTAATAAAAGCCTTTCTAAAGCCTTCAAGTTAATGGGCTCAGCTAAAAGCTATTGGGAATATGTAGAAAAATCAATTCCAGTTGGTGCTGCGTTGTGACCCCTTGCAATTTGTCAGGTAATTACTTGACAGTATGCACACGCAAGCCTGAATCTCGTTAATCTAGTAAAGGTATCCTTACAACGTTCAATTCTAGAATTATTGGTGCCCTACATAAGATTTTTTCTCTAGAAATCCGTACCAGAGTAGTTAAGTATGTTAAAAAAGCAAAATCAATGTTGCAAAGCTTCAGTATTAACCTCAAAGAGATTCGGTATCACAATCTGACCTTGTAACTTCAAGAATTAAAAACAAAATCAGTGGTGCCCTACATAAAGTTATACATTTTACGTGAGATCCACAACTGTTTTCTGTAGAAAAGTGAATAGCAAATTTATGATATCCTTTATCTCAAAATGCAAGAATATGTTGCTGTCGCCGAACGATTTAGAGAGTCATCGGAGTTAATAATACTACTAATGTCGGCAAATACAATTTTTTGGACTAATGTGGTCTGCTTAAATGATGCACACAGTTTCATTAAACATGTTTACCTTAAATGTCAAAGCTCTGATAATGTAAACCTAGTTACTTACTGCAGAGGTAGCATTATTATACGTTTTTAGATGAACAAACATAGAAATTGTGCTTAATAAGAACTATTTAAACTAACGTATGTTTATTAAGGCAGGGAATGCCATTATTCCCCTCAATCATACCTGAGAATGATCTATTAATCACCTTTGTTATTTCCGTCCATAAACGATTGTAGATACGTGAACTTTACAGCATAATATGTAAACAGGAAATAAATGACAGTGGACGTTATTCTATTTAGTTTAAACGCATCATATAATATCTGTCAAACTGCCGGTGTCACCTGAGAGAAAGTAAAACAAAATAGAAAGGATAGTAGTTTTTTTCTATTTTGGTCATTATGTTTTGTTCGTATTATTTGAACAGGAAATGAATATACCAGATCTAACCAATTCACCACATGACCTTGCAGAGACATCTCCAATCAAAAGCAAATTACCACTAACGTAAGCTTAATCACAGCTATCCATCATCCTTCCTGGTACATTCGTCAAATGAGGCTTGTGTACAATGGATTTAATGCTAATGTTGGTAATGTGTTATGTTTTGCAATTTAACCATCCTTCTGATTGCATTGGAAGAAGAAAGTTAAGGGCTTGCTTTGAACACTGAGCAGTAGAAAATATCTTTTTATAAGTTTTTAATCCTCTCATACGTTTGTTCCTCACGATGTCATGTTACGCTACTTGCAATTAAATTTGTATACTATTAAATACCGTAATGCTCATTACGTTTCGATAAAATACTACTTGGACATGTGGATATTTGATAGACAGAGGATAAGCGACAACAAGCCCTGTTCAGATCAGCAGGTCATGGTGACTTATTTGTTTCTTCTTCAAAGACGCAGTTCCCTGAAATATACATGATTGATTAAAACAGGTATTATTTTTAATTCATGTGACAAGTTGTTATAATATCTGTCGAACTGTTGATATAAAACTGAGGGAAGTAAAATGAAGTAAAATTGATACTATTTGTTTTGTTTTATTGTTATGTATTGACCTTTTTGTTTGAATAGAAAGTGGTTATGCTAGATCTGACCCATTCAGTTTTCACCATGTGGCCCTGCAAATGCGTCCCTTATCAAAAGCAAATTACCACTAATACAAGGTTAATCTCAGCTATCCATCAGCCATCCTGCAACCGTTTACTCTTCTGACAAAATCGGTTACCGGATCTGTCTCTCATGTGCCAACCTCTGTCAAAAGAGTTTTATCTTTTTGCAATTTAATCATTTTTTCGATGGCATGTTGAATGACAACTGAAGGGGGTGATTTCGCCATTTGTAGCACCCCTGATAATATTGTGTGATATAATTTAATGATTATTAAGTGAACAGCTTTTCACTAAAACCCTACTGTCACATGAGTATAGCTAATAGGCATAGAATACGGTACAACATGCCCTGGTACGATCAGCAGGTCATGGTGACATCGTGCCGCTGTTCTAATTCTTCAACTATCCCATGACACTAATTAGTAAAGTCATGTTTTTGCAGCAATATGTTATCAGATGCCACTTCAAAGAGCAGGTATTGGCAACATTTCCTTAACTTGCAAGTTAAAGTATATTCCAGACTTTTATCTTCAAACGATAGCTAGAATACGTCGTGAACATAAATCAATTCACACTTAATAATTTACTGGTGAAGTTATTTTCAATTAATACACCTGGTACTATCCAACGGTTGATATTGACAGTGTAAAGGCATGTGGTTGAACCATAGAAACATGCAGAGTAGTAATTGAATCAACGTATATCTGTCATCAATAGTGTTGCGAATGTAATAATTCCTACCATAGTTTCCGAGTTGTATGGGGAAATAGCAAGACAGTTTGTCTGCGTGGCCCCGGTACGAGGCCTTTGGCTGAGTATTTGGGCTCGAGGACAACTGTTCTGCTATTTGAATGAAGTATGAATGAAGTGCGAAGTACTATGGATGTTCAGTCTCACCGATTTTAGCACGTGATTCCCACATGTCAAACTAGGCTCACGAACTAAATGATCAGTTTCGCAATTTATGCGACAGAATTTCACAGTTTGTCAATCTCTAGATTTGTTTTGAAGAATTCGGTGGATTGACAGTGGATGACAGTGGATATAATTTTCAAAATGACTCTTCGATTTGTTAACCCTGATTAAATACTATGTTAGACACCTATTGAATTGTGAATATAAAAACACAAAACATTTCAAAGACATGAGGAGAGAAGGCTTAACTTAATTTGGTTATCACAGTTTTGGGACAATTATTAACACGTGGCATCACATTGACATTCTTGACAACTTCCAGTCCATAGTATATTCTTGTATATGTTTTCAAGGACATTAACCGACATAAAGATCAAACGAATATGTTGCATATTTCGAGATACCCTGACTGCCTAGTTACATATTAACTGCAACATAAACACTACTATATATCTCCTTTTCAAAATATTTTCCTTTCATACATTTAGTTTAACTGCACAATTCAAAGATAAAATAAATGTGTCCTTCAAAAAAAGTAATCCAATTAAAGAAAGTATCTAAATTACATTGAGTTAAAAAAAAATGTTTTAATTTATTTAAAATCTGTTTAAACATGAAACAGATAACGACAATAAGATACATGTACTTTTTAATACGATTAAAACCTGTTTGTCAAACATTTATATGATAACACAGTTATGTGAAGTGATAAATATTCCAATCAGATGACATGTTGATTTGATCATTCAGCATTACAGGAAATCTCTTGTATATTTAAATATTCATTACATATAAAAAGGCAGGAGAAGTGGTATTAATGTGTGACTTCTTTCTTGTCAAAGGTCATTGTGTAGCATTGGACAGATAAACAGTTAGGTGCAAAAGAAAAGTAGTGGGCAAAAGATACAACACATATTTTCAATAAATATTAAATTTAAACAATGTTCATGTTTCCACCCATTCATAGTGTCTATTTAAATGTGATTGAACTCTTTGGTTTTCAAAGTTACATAATGATATACACAAGTATGCGTAATCCGATTTGGACAATCGACTGTCATTCAAAGCATGAATGTATTTTGACGAAATATCTGGGACTGAGTCAGACATCATCTCTTCCTGAATTTCTCACGAAGATAATGTCTGTGACTGTCATAGTAAACAATATAACTTTTAGACTTAGAATCAAAATACCACAGAATTGCTGGCCTTCTATGTTCTAAAAGTATTATGTGAGATTCAACATAACTACATATGCTTATATCGCTGCAAAATCAATCTACTTCTAGTCACTACAACAGTTTTTATAAATGGTAATTTGGTAATATAAGAATGTGTCATTACCATCCATAGTAAATGACACTGAAAGCCGCAAAATTATTAGAGGCTTATTTATTACTAGAAATTCTCTTCATTCTAATTGAAAATGTATCTCATCACTGTAGACTAGACTTCTTTCTAAATTCAAATCTCTCCTAATTAAATGGATAAAGAGGTCTAGCCTCAGTCTTATTACTTTGATATAAAAAAAATTGCTTCCTGGTCTTCATCATACCGAAGTAGATATAATTAATTTAAACACTTTATCTCAGTGATTTTTTTCAAACATGAAAGCAGATTTCAATAAATCAATCACAGTTTCAAGAAATTTTAGCTATGCATAACTATGTATTTGATAGGTTAACACATGGATGTCATATAATCAAAATGAAGGATTCTTTTAATCATTTGGTTATGTATCACCATCTATTGAAATAGTATGCTGATATATGCTGGCTACTACTCAGTTATGACCTACTTATACATTAACCCTTATTTCGGACCTTCAGTAATCTGCCAATACTATACGTTTATTATACTTGAAATAAAACCATATCAGGATATAAATGTCGTCCTTTTACCTCCAAGCTCATTGGGACGGCTTAAAGCACTTGGGAACGCGTTGATGGAATAAATTCCAGTTGGTTCCTTGATGTGACCTTTTGCAATTTGTTAGGTATTATGTGACAGTAATTAGCCCATCAACATGTTGTGTGTTCATTGTAACACATACAGTTACAATGGACATAACTATTACCTTAATATAAGTAGGACATGGCAAACTAGTACTGCTATTAATTGTTAAGAAATTCAATTCAAACAACAGTGTTATTGATTTGTTCATTAACGAATGTCACAAATTAACTAGATGTTATTAATCAAAAGGATATAAAATCAAGGATGGTGAAAAGAAGGGGGTTATTCGCCTTTTTTGATAGGGATAGGACATGGCATGGGAGAGATTAATGAATGACTGTTCAATAAATAAATAGAGGATACTAAACGACCTTCTATTTAATACCATTTTTATTAAACGAGTTAATGATTTTGTATAAAACGAGCGAAAGCGAGTTTGATACCAACCATTCACGAGTTTAATAAAAATGGTATTAAATAGAAGGAAGTTTAGTATTCTGTTTATTACTCGCAACCTATAATCCAGCGAAATAGCCGACATAGCTCTGAAACTATGATTCCCGCAAGTTCGATACCACCGTGACGACATTACTCCCATTGAACTATTGTGACGTCATACGTGCGGCGGTATTACACTAGTTTAAAATTGCCGTATAAATATTACACTGCAGTATCTTACACGGGCGAGTAATAATAAAATATATCCGGTCTTAAACAACTTTCCTAATTAGATATATAGCCTTGTTATGGACAGACAACCATTGTATCCATCAAATATCTAAAATGTGCTTCACTCTGGGACCCAGATTACACGGACCATACTGCCGATAAGACATTATCAGTTAATAAAAGCCTTTCTACAACCTGTCAGTAAATGGGCTCAGCTAAAAGCTGTTGGTGGACAAAATCAATTCCAGTTGTTGCTGAGTTGTGACCTCTTGCAATTTGTCAAACTCCTCACAGTGCTTCTACGTCTCTCCTGCGTCAAGCCTTTATCAACACTGCATTCGGACCCGTGACCTCGCTAGCTCAAGTTGACCCAGCGTTACCAATGACGCTTTCGCATTATTTTTTTACAGAGTATCATAACTCTATTTATCTTATGTCTCATTTCGAAATTTTAATTATTGATGTTTTATATGCAAATGATAAATTAAGACGTTTGAACAAATCGCCATTGACGCAGCCGTTATGTTTGCGCAATTATTTTGCTTGATTACTTCCGTCTACTGACAGTGTAGTAACGGTAAAACATAGTTCCGGATCATTTTGGCTATTATTTAAGAATGGTAACCATTTTTTTTCTATAAACTTAATATCGTAATCATTTACATTAAATGACAAGAACCATTTTTATTACATTAATTACATGTTATAACTTCTGAAAAGTGGTAAATTATGATGGTCAGAAATTCTGACTAAGAAAGGTCCGTGAACCAAGGGATGAGGTTGGCTATTTGTAGGACAGTATGCACACTCAAGCCTAAATCCCGTTAATCCAGACAAGGTATCCTTACCACACTTACCACACTTAGGTCTGGAATCAAAAGGTGATCCACATTAAGTAACAGGTTTTCTTTAGATCCATAACTGAGTTGGTAAGAGTAAATTACTCCAGTGCTTTATGGCTTCAGTTGGTCTCCATTATGTTCAGTGTCACAGTCTGGCCTAGTATAATATAGTATATAGAGGATACTAAACGACCTTCTATTTAATACCATTTTTATTAAACGAGTTAATGATTTTGTATAAAACGAGCGAAAGCGAGTTTGATACTCAATCATTCACGAGTTTAATAAAAATGGTATTAAATAGAAGGAAGTTTAGTATTCTGTTTATTACTCGCCCACCAATAATCCAGCAAAATAGCCGACATGGCTCTGAAACTATGATTCCCGCAATCCCGATGCCATTGCGACGACGTTACTCCCATTGTGACGTCATAACCGCAAACTATTGTGACGTCATACGTGCGGCGGTATTACACTAGTTTAATATTGCCGTATAAATATTACACTGCAATATCTTACACGGGCGCATATAAAGTATAGTATACATGTACCTTCTGGCACTTAATTGCTGTGAAGAGCCCATTAACTTCATGGCCTTTTATACGAAAATGGATATTTCCCTCTGGGTAGATACTTATTTTTACATGGCATGCTATTTAAGGATTGTTTTACATGTTTTGTGCCTCTATCGAAGTATAACAGCAACAAATTGTATAACATCGCGTAGCGTAGCGGAGCGATGTTATACAAAATTTGTTGCTGTTATACTTCGATAGAGGCACAAAACATGTAAAACAATCCTTATAAATACAAAATCAACACGTTTTTCTTTAAATATTTACACAAATCTAATATATTTGTCATTTATCACGGGAGACAGCAGCTTGTTACACGCAACAATACATGGCTGAAGCAAAATTGAGGAATCCTTAATCTAAAACGGCAGAGGATTCAATTTCGTTTTCACAGCATTCACTTGCATACAATCAGGGTTCGTTTTTTCTGGTTTACGCAATTTGTAATTTACCCTCATTAGCATATCACGCGACGTTCAAACATGGCTACCGTTTGCGAAGCGCTAGTGGATGAACAAGCTTGAGGACTTGTATCGATTTAAATGAAGTGTTCCCGGTGAACTTAATTCTCTCATTCGGAAAAGGAATGTATATTCCAGTTATCGGCGTAGGTGTGAAGACGAACTGACATGTGTATATGTTATTTTGCATCAAAAGGTTACGCTCAGTTGTAAAAACCAACTGACACGACCGTTTGTTCTGATGTATTGTGAGGTCACAAGGTACGAATGCACGAGGTATGGTAGCACATTTAATCTGCATTCATCGAGAAATGGCAGCAGGTTTTTGAGAGCTCTCGTCCAATCAGAAACGCGGAAATTAGTGTAACAAACTCATTTTGTAATTATATATGTGTTTGTCTCAACATGTCGTGTTATATGTTATGTACATGGAGAAGTTTCGGACGTTATGCTTATACATCTGAATGAGTAAGAATATACTCATCTTGTTGCAATTGTTTTCCCATATGAAACCATACCATACCAAAATGTATCCTGTATATAGCCTGTTGTTTTCTTATCATGATTGAAAACAAAAGAAGGTTCTATACCGGAACCTCACACTTGTTAAATAAAGAATTTGAGCATCCTTAAATATCTTCTTCATTCAATCTGTCAATGTTCACAATAAAACTGCTCTTATCAACAAACCTTGCTTTCTGATGTGTTTCGACTAAAATGGCCTTCACAGAAGTGATCACGTACGCATGATGAGGATATTTTAATTTAATCCACTTTTGGCACGTTTGTATTACTTTTGATGATTTAAATATAGTTACTCACTTCAAAGGTAACATTATTATAGATTTTAGAATAGTAGAAAAGAGTTATTGTGCTTTTACAAGGTTATTTAACATTGGGTAATATTAATGTTTCTATAGTTTAAGTTATATATATAAATGCAGTTGAAATATACTGAAAATATACCCGTGAATGATTTATTTATTTCATGAGTGCAGCTCATTTCTCAATAAACGATCATAAATACATGAACTTGATGGAATATGTTAAAAGGGTTTATGATTTATAATCGCTAATCTAGTGTTGTTTGAATGCATCATTGGGTTGTATTAAAGTAACCTTGTAATGGTAATTCACAATGATAACAAACACACAATGAGGCTATTTCAAATAAAATGATGTGTTTGCTGATAAGCATTGTCGATGGAAATTGGTGAACACTTTAAGCACACAATGAATTCTATTTACAAGGACTGTAAGCTCATTGATCATTCATTCGTTTCACATGATCACGTTCACAGAGCTCTTTCAACTAGATCAATGATAATGAAATCGACCTAATGACTATCAAACTGATGATCAACAATTCAAATCTCCTGGGGAAAGTTAGAGTTGATATGATTGAGATTTGTATGTTTCTAACCAGTTGTACTCAATCGTGCAAGAACTCAAAAAGAGATGATATATAGAGACTATTTCATTGTTTTTGCCGAATAATTCGACTGAAATAAGTCGATATTTAAAACAGGACAATTTTTACAAAAATAAATCTGTTGTGAATCTTTATTTACGGTACCATCTAGTCAAGTGAAGATGCCAACGACATTGAAAAACATTGAAGTTTTGTCGTTAATTCAAACGCGAAATGATGCACATCATACAGCGAGTGACGTTCGTTATTGTCTGTCACATACCTCTCGCTTCACCAAGTTTTTCACGAGTAAAAGAACTAGTATGCAACATATCAACAATAAATGAAGTTCAGAGCGTTACGGAATATCGAATATGATATTAACACCACAAAAGGTCAACAGTCATTGACTGAAACATTACAACATTGGCGTTCACCGTAAGACGTGGAAAGCAAGGGAGGTAATCACTTTACACAGGGAGATAATTTCATGTCAAAGGGAGACAATCATCGAAAGTAATTCCTGCCACACGTTAGTCACTGCAGTGAAAATATGATTTATATATTTTCACTGCAGCCATGCACATATCTATGCTTTCAGTGAATTAGTGTTTATATATAACGCCGATTTCCTCCTACATGTTTCAAATTTATCCTCATTACAGTGAATATGACGCCACGAATCTGTGACGTTGCAACAATACACTGATTGTGACGTCACTGTTCTGGACATAGTGTTTTAATAAAATGCTCTTCTTTAATGTTACATATTATTGTACTCGCTTTTGCCATTTTATAAAATGGATAAATAGTAAATTTGATATCCTTATTGGCAGCGCATGTATCTAAATGTTCACTCAGTGGAATACATCTTGTTTTGGGGTCCTTGATCTGCTGTTTGTGAACCCGCACTCTGTCCCTTAGACATTCAGTTTGACCGATATATTGTTCTTCACATCCTTTGCATGTTATAACATAAATCACATTTTTGGCAGAGCAGTCCAGGGTATGGTGTACAAATATTTGTTCTTTTGTATGTTCTCTCCTTCCACTAAATGTTTGCACGTTCAACAATTTCCCCGACCACATTTTGATACCCTGTAATTGTTAATGTTATCAAGGTCGAATCTTGCCTTTGTCAGTATCCTCTTAAGGTTGTCATTCTGCCGTTTGCTCTTGAAATTATATTATTTTATTATATTCATGACTGTACATGTAACTATGTGAAATGTGGAAGAGGAACAAATCTGTTCAAGTCCAAATACATTATTTTCTTCTTTCTTTTTCTTTCTCCTTTTTTATTTTATCAAAAGTCATTGTGTTCATGTCGATTACAGGTTTCGTCTTCAACACCATGTCTTAAAATATCACTGGATGAAAAAGTCTTATTTAATCCGGAGTAAATATGGATTAAAGATGTCATTTAATCCCCTTTACTCCCCTTTACTCCGGATTAAAGACACAATTTACAACAGAGTAAAGGGGAGTAAATATCACATTTAATCCATATTTACTCCATATTTACTCTGAGATTAAATATTTGTAAAGGTGATTAAATAAGATTAAAGTTTTGTAAATATTCAGACAGGTTTTGTACCATGTTGTAATAAAAATAAAATAATTTCATCAAAACGTAACTTTATTGAAAAAAGTTGCTTGAACATTGCTTACAAAACATTATTCTAATTAAAAACTATTTTGATGAAAAGAAATGCTTTTAAAGAAAAAGTGACTTAAATGGTGAATATGACTTTGATGAAGACAAAAATGATATGTATGAAGATTTTGACTTTGATGGGAAAAAAGACTTTGATGAAAAAATTATTTTGATGAAAATATTTGCTTTAATGGATAAATTAATATTAATTGCAAAAAGTTACCTAAATAGAGAATACATTTTGATGAAAAAAGTTACTTTGATGAAACAAAATTACTTCAATGAAAAAAAAATGACTTTGATGAAAAAAAATGACTGATGAAAAATGTTACTTTGATGGTATATTTTACTTAAAAGAAAGAAATTACTTTGATGAAGAATTTGACTTTGATGAAATAATTGATTTTAATGAGAAAAATTACTCTGATGAAAAAGTTAACTTTGATGATAAAAATGACTTTGATGAAAAGATTGACTTTGATGGAAAAAATTACTTTGATAACATAAATGTTGTTAATTTAAAAATTTAATTTGATGAACAAATTGTTTTTGATAATAAATTGACTTTGGTGAAGAAATTGACTTTGGTAAAAAAAAAAAAAATACTTTGATGAAAAAAATGTTTTTAAAGGAAATAATTACCTTTGATATGACCAATTCGGCATAATGACTAACATGATTTAGTAACTTATACAGTATCATCTCATGAAAATATCTACTTACGTAAAAACGAATATAGATGGATCTATTGTTTGGCAATTGGTGAACCAAATCACTTTATTAGTTACCATTTACAGCAGTTTTTACATTTTTTGCCAGTCAGAAAAAGCTGAAAATATTACAGAATTCAACTGCGATAGCAACATTTAGCAAGGTGACGGGGACATATTAAAGGAACCATAACGTTTTGATTATTTAGATTGCTATTTGATTGTTAAACATTGTTCATTAATGCCATATTGTAAGATTGTAATCACTTTGTGATTCGATATAGCAGTTCAGATACACAGTTATGATAGAGTTAGACAGGCAGACAGACAGATATATTTTATCATAATGTCACAAGTTAAATATACATTGTAAAAAACATGTATAAAAGACATAAACTATAAATTAAACAACGAGCCAAGTTTTGGCTAATGGGACACTTTACAAGATAAAACAGTGTACAACATATTCGTAAATATTGGTAGGTAAAATAGCAATGATACGGGTTTATAATAGTAATTAAATAAGTAAGTAAATAGATATAAGAATGATGAAAATAATTTCCATCTATAAACCATATTTCTTATGGTTGTACAGATGCATTTTATGCGTTTGGGGCTATTTTCCGTTAACATTTTGATAAAAAAAGATGGCCCCGTTACATTATAAACATCTTGATTAAATTACTTCTGAGGTCGTTGTAAAAGTGGCGTTCTGAAATAAAATGAACTTCAGTTTCCACATTTTGACAAAATCTACAAAATCTACGCTCTAATGGCGTGGGGTCTTGGTCTATATAATTAATATATATATATATATATATATATATATATATATATAGGCATAGCATGTAAGTGAAAGTATTAATATAAAGAGTTGATTTAATTGTGCTATATGAGTATTACATCATGTGCGACATATATATAGGCATAGCATGTAAGTGAAAGTATTAATATAAAGAGTTGATTTAATTGTGCTCTATGAGTATTACATCATGTGCGACATATATATAGGCATAGCATGTAAGTGAAAGTTTTAATATAAAGAGTTGATTTAATTGTGCTATATGAGTATTACATCATGTGCGACATATATATATAGGCATAGCATGTAAGTGAAAGTATTAATATAAAGAGTTGATTTAATTGTGCTATATGAGTATTACATCATGTGCGACATATATATATAGGCATAGCATGTAAGTGAAAGTATTAATATAAAGAGTTGATTTAATTGTGCTCTATGAGTATTACATCATGTGCGACATATATATAGGCATAGCATGTAAGTGAAAGTTTTAATATGAAGAGTTGATTTAATTGTGCTATATGAGTATTACATCATGTGCGACATATATATATAGGCATAGCATGTAAGTGAAAGTATTAATATAAAGAGTTGATTTAATTGTGCTCTATGAGTATTACATCATGTGCGACATATATTCACAAGATACTAGGTTTACTCACATACCATATGGTTCATAAACAAAAATGTGATCTTAGCATACATTCTTTACATGATGCATAGGATGTAAGGATGTGTGACAAGCTGATTTAATGTCCTTTTGAGTATGACACGACTTGCGACAGATATTCAATATATATTACATGATTGTGTGGCAATTTATCTGAGAGAAGTTTATTCTCATACCATATAGTTCATATACAAAGTTTTAACAAATATTTTAAAATACATATTCAGTACCTGTTGCATTGAATGTAATAAGATGTTGATATAAGTGTACTGTTTGAGTATACTATTCCATTTGCGACAGGTAGTTATGAAACTCATGACGATTGATTACTTATCGCACTTCAATGAAATTCTATAACGCTATACATGACAGCCGGTAACCTCCCATCACAGCACCTTCATCACTGGACTTTAACTCAGGACGTTTCACTACCCAATGTACTAGCATGGTAAGTGTCACACCGAATGCGATATCTACACTATTAAGTGTTAAGGAGAACTGATTTGTTATACGATTTTGGAATTAAAAAAATACTCCAAGATGATAGGCTAAATCTTTTTGCTTTCAATATTGTATAAAACAGGTTTACTGGTGCGTACCGTTTTCTTGTCTTTGGAAGCTAGACATTCTAATGCATTTGTATAGCATCTAATATCCAGTGAAATTAATATTACCGTAATGTATTGTGAACTCACCTACATACCGGTGTAGTTTAACTATTCCTCGTTAAAAATGATGGGTTATATTGATTCAGCTTAAAATAATGATAAAGGGAAATATATGATCTTGACAAATATCTTTCTCATATTTTGGTTTATACGATCACCACACTTTAACAATTTATTTAAAAAACGTTCATCGTATAGCCTTCAATATTTAATATTAATACTTTATTTCAAACAGAAAATATCGCTACCTAGATCAAACTATCCATATGCTGTCACCACGTGTTAAGTTGTACACTTATTGTCAATATATGTAACTCTTGTTAACCTTATTATGCTCTGTTAGCAGCCAAGCCAAGTAGCCTTGAGTTTATAGAAATATTCAGTATCATCATAACTAGTGTCATTATCCATTAAATAAACCTAATATTCAAGCCAACTAAGGGTACTTCTTAATGCTACAAACCGGAAATAATGTAAATCGTGTGTTTAAATCCTATCAGATTGGACTAGAATAATGTATTTTAAACGTCTAGAATCGTATGCACAGCTAATTATGAGAGACCATTATTTAACAACATATAAGGTTCTTAATGAATTAGATTTACAAATAATATTTTCCAGGATGCTCTGTTTATTATAATATATCAATTATGTTTGAAGTAATAATATTGGCATTATATATTTACAATGCACTTACCATTGAATACATGTGATTTGAATTCATTCAACTAAAAAGAACAAAACGCGATAAAGACAAATTTTCACAATCACATGTTGCGTAGACATAGGTATTGTTCGTCATAATTGTAGATAAAATCTTGATACCCCTAGGTAATCAAATTGGCGCCACCCAGTCTGGTGTCGTTATATATACAAAATGGCGGGAGGGTACAATTAAAACATGGTGACAAAACACAATTATCTCTCCTACGTAAAATGTCATCACAAAATTCAGTTCTTGACTGTAATGGAATATACATGCCGTTGAACAAATAACGCCTTTGTCTGACAATGCAAAGCTAAACCGAAATTAATTTATTACCCCTAATTAGCGGCAGCCAAATGAGATTCACTGTCATTACACAACTCAATACACGCTGTGCACGGGCCGTGATGATCACAACTCTTTAATTAAGATATTCTGTTCAGACACACAGACATAGGTTTCACCTCACATAACAAATATATATAGATATACAACCATCTTTTTAGGTTATGAGAGATTGGATAAAATATAAACATGGAAAGTTAATGCTATCTTTTTGAGTATAAATGTACTTACATAAGAGATACATCTATTCAAATAAAATGCAAAATATAAACTCAGTTTCTGGCAGTAAAACAGATATTGTAAAAAAGTAAAACTAAATGTAAAACCTTTCTTGTTATAAATGTTAATGATTTGAACAAATGACATAATTTCAAGATCAAATCAACATGTAATTTGTATTTTAAAAATAAGGGGCGGGTAGCGGGTGGTAAACGCCTTGGCTTCGGATCCGGAGTTCAAATCCCGCCAAGATCACAGCAGCTTTGTCTGCAGTAGAGAACTATTCTATACGCAGTGAAGTTTGGGTGCAATGCTACACTGAATTTCAGCGTAGTACCATGGTTCGCGGGCTTTCTCCCTGCCATAATACTAGCAGCCGTGAATACTCTTGAGAGGGGCGTTAAACTCCAAATCACTTCACGTCCCCCTTTTTAAAATATTTGCTGAATAATACACATGCTATGGTGAGATACTAACAGAATATTCGGAATTATCTAGATGGCGGGAGGGTATAATTAAAACATGGTTCAATGATGACAAAACACAATTATTTCTCCTAAGTAAAATGTCATCAAAATTCAGTTCTTGAATGTAATGGAATATACATGCCGTTACACAAATAACGCCTTTGTCTGACAATGCAAAGCTAAACCTGCAAGCTAATTTATTACCCCTAGTTAGCGGCAGCCAAAGGAGATTCACTGGCATTACACAACTCAATACACGCTGTGCACGGGCCGTGATGATCACAACTCTTTAATTAAGATATTCTGTTCAGATACACAGACAGACGGTTAAGGTCTCACCTCACATAACAAATATATATAGATATACAACCACATTTTAGGGTTATGAGAGACTGGATGATATACAAACATGGAAACTTAATGCTATATATTTGAGTATAAATGTACATACATAAGAGACACAGATATCCTAATAAAATGTAAAATATAAAATCATTTTCTGGCAGTAAAACAGCTATTGTAAAAAAGTAAAACTAAAGGTAAAACATTTTTTGTTATTAATGTTTATGATTTGAACAAATGACTTATTTTTTTTTTAAATAACGGGCGGGGTAGCGCAGTGGTAAACGCCATCTACTGTTCCTCTGTGTACCCATGATTTCTGTCAGGTATATTTTCATGTCGATATATCAACAACTCTGGAATAAATGCTGTTGTATTAATGTGTTATTATGTCTAAACCTCCCTAGATTCTCTACATTGAGTTTGTTGTTCCATTATGTCAAATGTTATCATCGATGATATATATCGAGCACAACTGACAGCTACTGAAAATAACTATTTTTCACCGTTCAGTATAATGAGAATAACTACAATGCACCAAGACAGGCGTGCGCGCAAATCAATGTAATTTTGGAAACTTATCTAAAGAAGACACAGTTGGTTTACTAGTGGGTCCTATAGATACGTAAAATGGGTGCACAAATGCGGCTTCATGTACATATGTGAAAACGTAACTCAACTTTAAGTAATTGTGAAATATGTGGCCTTTTGGGATACATATTCAAGTCGATCATCACATATGGTATTTTGGCACATCAGATTTTATGAAATATACTCTATTCCAGTCTATAATGGTACACAGAAAAATCACTATAATAAACATCAACATGTAATTTCACATCTGTATTGTTACTCTTTGCTCATGGTGAGTGCATCTGTTTTTGTTCTATACCATACGCCGAATATATTGTTGTATAGAAGCAAGATGTGTTTGTCAGGCAATAAAAGCAACATGAATGACTATGGCGACCTTCAATACACAGGTGTATTCTGAACCTCTGTGTATTTGATTTTTGACCCCTTTGGTATTACAATCTTTATCAGTAAAATTGCACACCTCGTTAACGAGCTGGAACGGTTGTCCCCGGTTTGGCAGTCTCCTTAATTGATTGGGGGGGGGGGGGGGGGGGGGGGGGTGTATAGTTGAACAACTCCTGTGGGTGCGTGTACTATTGTTAACGAGAAATGTACTATAAGTTTCCTATGAGTCAAAGGGATTGAAGAAATTGTAACACTGTATATGAATATCCTTTTCTCATTGTATGTAACGCCTATAGTAATTTTTGAAAAATGAATTTATCTTATAAGTACACCGGGAACCCCACAATTCATAGCTGTAACTTCTTGTTAACTAATACTGTAAATAATACCTGTGCTATATGCCAGTAAATATTGCAATTCTGTGAAGCTAAGATGTATGTTACACGAGCTGATATGTATCCTATGAAAACAAGCAATTCAATAAATGTCATCGATGTCGGAATACGAAACCAACTGCAAATGCAATACCTCGCTCTCAAACTTGTATATGTTGTTTATTACTCGCGGGTAAATCAAATCAACGGGTACCTTTCATTATTACAAGGTTGTTAAATCAGTAAAAACAATACCATCTGCTCCTTATTTCACGTAATGCATTACACCAAAAATACTCCTTTAGTTTAGGCAATCGTCAATCTTGCAACGTTTATAACCTAAAGAGGTTCTGAATACTCAATTGTGCATTCTCTAATGTTTTTGTGTATTCGGCTTATGCCTTCTTAACCGTCGGTCATTCTCACCCTTGTTAACGAGCCGGAGCAAATTCGACAGTTAATGACTTACACCTGTTTGGTATCTTGTTAATGAGCCTAATTTAGTTAATCAATAAGAAATGTGGAAATGACACAGAGAGACAGAGAGAGACAGAGAGAGAGAGAGAGAGACAGTGACAGAGACAGACAGACAGACAGAGAGGTACATACATTTGATTCAATAAAATATATGAGCCACCAGAACAGAAGGCTATACAAGATAAATATAAATTTATATGTATGAAATATACAAATGAAAATAAAATAAGATAACCACTCTTAAATTCAACCACCATCTGTCCGTGCACCCACACACCTCACACTTCCTAATCACCTTAACAACATACATAAATTATGGATTTTACAATGAATTACTTCCTCACACACAAATAATTGTTAACAAACATGGACACATATACACAAACTCTCACATTCAACCTGTACATTGTTGCACAAGTACAGTTCATAACCCCCGGGTGAAACCCAAAGGGGTCTATGTCGTGGCGCGAATCCGTCTGTCCGCCCGTCTTGAAAAATGTGCCTGTGTTCTGAAATCAACTCCTCCCACAGTTTTTGATCAATCTTTCTGAAACTTAAATTTACACATGCTTTGGATATACATAGGTGTTACGCATGTGCTTTTTGGGACCAATCGGACCTATGTATTTAGAGTATTGACCCTTGATAAGAGCATTTGACTTTCTCATTTCAGACCGTGGGTTAAAACTGAACTTATAGCTTGGCTAAGTCGTTTGATTTATCAATGATATGTCTTTGAAACTTGATAAACGTGTTTTAATTTGTCAGGATAGGCCTATGAAAATGTTGTTTCTGATGACACACACTGAGGTCATAACCTTTGACCTTGTGACCTTGTGACCTTGGTGTAGGATGTATTTTCTGAAAAACGTAACTATGGTCATCGGGTTTTTAGTGATAGGCCTTCATTATTTGACATGTACATTTATTGTCACTAGATCATTCAGACCTGAATTGTCATACTTTACAAGTTAATCAAAGAAAATCTCATATGAAATACAGATCAAGATGATAAGATGTAATCTAATCGTAAATTTCACTTACATTTAAACTGCTTATTTGGAGGGAAGTTTGTGCATCAAACCCTGGGCGTTCATGTTGCATCAGGCCACTCTAGTATTGCATTGTGGTGATACTGAATTAAAGGTTACTGATTGTTAATCGTTTATAGACTTTTTGCAGTACACGTATTTAAACTACTCACACATGACAACACCTGCAGCTCACTCAACTGCTTTCACGCTTTGACGCTTTTCACGTATAGATGCGGTACAAAATCGTACACTAAAGTTTTCCTTGATTAACGAAACATGTTTCAAATTATGTTGTGTGTTGTAATAATATGAGTTAGTAATCAGCGATGAAGTGTCGCTAGATTACTTTTAGACATTTACATTTGTATGTCATTTAATTCCATTCTGTGTAACATGTGTATTTTTTGTTTGAAAAAATTATTGTTCTTTTAATGAAACAGCAGTTTAGAGCACATTTCTTCTTATTCATTTGGATGTTTTAACTATTTCTGAAAAGAATATATTCTTAACGTAAATGTCTCAACATGAAAGGAAGGTAACATAAATTAAATTTTTAACTAGCGATTGCATCGGCATACATTATATTCCTGTCTGTCATTTTGCATAAATCACAGCAGGCTAAATACTGATTGCTTTTTAGGAGGCTTGATTGATCATAATTAGGCAGGTCAGTAGTTCCAGTTTTTACTGTAAGTCACGCATTTATGGTCCACTTCATAACAGCAAATCTGGTTTAGCAAGGTAGCAATCAAGAATATTGTTTCTTTACTGACATGTTTGATCCTTGTAATGTTAAATAGTATACCCTTAATATAATGTCACCTGCTATTGTATTGTAACCAGGTTGAACTAAAGGAAACACTTTCGTTCTTTGCATGTATATGTTTGGAAAAAATGAAGACTATGTTTAGATAAACATCTGCACAACTGTGTGTTCAGATGTCACTTACTCCCATGCTTTCCCTTACATAGCTTACGCATTCACTAAACAGGATGTTCGTCGGGATTCAATTGTCTATACACTCAACAGTAACATTTAGCTGGTGTATTCTGTACTCAACCGCAAAAGAAACGTCATCATACAATATACAAGATAATTCATTCCACGAGTGATACTCACGACTAAAACAGAGATACATCATGTCTTCAGAAGGAAAACTTAACTAAACCTGAACTTTTAAAACATTATCTATGCATATTTCTGAGAAACACACTTTTAACAATTGGCAATTCTCAAACTCCACGTTTTCGAATATCCTTAACTAGATGAGATAGGAGAGTCCAAAGGGGCTTTTTTGGCATTTTTATGACACCCTACAGTAAAGACGGGTCAACAAATTTAAGTTCAAGAAGGTTATTCATGTCGACACCATATTTTATTGCATTTTATGTAGTTTCTACATTTTAAATGCCAAATACTCTGGCCCAAAAACATTTTGAAAAAGCGATTTCAACACTGCAACTGTATTTGAACTGACATTAAAAGAAAAGTATCATTCTCTAACGTATGAATTTGTTACTACTTCTTCAATAAATATGTGTCCATCATAAACATTCAAAATCTACTTTCTCAGACAGCAATATTTAGGGGCTGGTGACATTTCTTTTGCGGTTGAGCACATGATAGTCTTACACTCAGACTCTGAAAAAAGTATGTATTCTGAAAAAATCACCATTTTATCAAATATTGAAAAGGGACTGTAAGAAATGGAATTTTAAGAGAGCCTCCTTTTCCAAGTGTTTGATTAACCTTGAAAAACGGGACATTCACAGTGTAAACAGCTAAATCAACATCGTAAATAGTATTATATCATATAGATGGCGTAGACGGTCTTTTGATGATTGACATTATAACCAGGGAAAATATTAATTTGAGTCTTTTATCCGGTAGTGATCATTTACTCCGAATATAAAAACTTATGATAAAATATTGATTTTTATGTATTAAACTTGTAAATTCCCTCCAAAGACATGATAAATATTTACTTTTTTACACCTTGACATAATTAAATTTAGGGGGTGTTTCATTGCTTAAACGAATCAAGTTTATTTATTTAACAACTCTTTTCATTGATGGACAGTATTATTAAGCCACTGCTTACACTTCCTTCCCGTTATAGAGCTCTTTATTTCCGTAAGAACGGCGTGCTACATTCCGTTTAAAGACAATATATTTAACATCATTTAAAATTATATTTGCAAATATTGAATCTCAATTAAACATGATATTAACAAACATTTAATCTTGATTAAAGATGATATTTACAAATATTTTATCTTAATTAAAGATGATATTTACAAACATTTAATCTGAATTAAATAACATTTTTTCAAACATTTAATCTGAATTAAATAACATATTTACAAAACTTTACAAAACTTTACAAATATTTACAAATATTTACTCCGGATTAAATATGACTAAATATGATATTTACTCCGGGATTAAATATGACTAAAGATGATATTTACTCCGGGATTAAATAGGAGTAAATGATTAAATATCATTTGTTTTCCCAGTGTATACATGACTGATTAAAACCTATATCTGTTAAAATCCAAATAAAAATTAATTATAGTATTTGTGAATATTGAGCGTCAGCTAAGATAATTTAAACCCCCCAAAAAGGATACTAGGTCTTCGTATTCTGTCATTAGACATGTCCTCTTTATCTGAAAATTAGTATACTGGATCTGACCCATTAGGTATTCACCATGTGACTTTACAAAGGCATCTCCAATAAAAAGCAAAAGCATGCAAATTACCAGTAAACCAAGGTTAATCACAGCAATCCATCATCCATCTTCACAACCGTTTTCACCTCTGACAATAGTGGTTACCGGATCAGTTTCTCGTGTGGGAAGTTTTATCAAAGGAGGGTTGTGTACACAGGACCTGATGCTAATGGTTGTATAATATAGGGAGTTTTATCATTTAACTATCCTTTTGATGGCATGTGAACGACATGGTAGGGGCGTGCTTTCAACACTTTTAACAATTAGCACTAGATAATTTACCATTTGTTGGCAAATCCCGAGGTTCACTAAAGAGAACAAAATTAACAACAACATACAAGACTCAAACATATGTTCTTGTTTGCCGTATCAACTCTCAATGACCAACTACATCTTGAAAAGATTATATAAAGGTAGTATTTTAAATTTCCAAAGAAGTGCAGTAGTAATTTTAATTTCAATTCTAATGTCATATCAATTAATTATTCATTTACGAGACATTTATTTTAAGTACATAGAGATGGTGAAGAATGTTGAGACAAGCAAACAGTAGAAATATCATTAACAGTTCATTTAGGTCAGGTATATGAGGGAGAGTTGATATCTAACACAGTAGTAATCACTGTTTTGAGAGAATATATCATTAGGACAAGAGCACAACGAACTTCACCAAATCATACCATATCCAAATTAGCATCAGTAGGAATTATCATCGATGATAATATAGCTTCTTCAAATTAACATCCAATAGGAGCACGGACAGCTCACAGAAATGAAGTTTTCCACTTATATAGGAGGACCAAAACTTTCATCCTATCACCATTGTGTTCATTCACGGTTTGTCTTGATAGGACATATTGTGTAATGTGAAGCGTGTTTCTTCGACCCTTTCTTTCTTTATTATTTGATATGTTAATTTTATCGAAAATAAATAATATCTGCCATAAACTCATGGATAATATTTGTTTTTCAGTTGAATGTAACCTCCCTGAAACTTGATTAATGAAACGGATTTTATGAGAAACTCTTGGTCTCTTTATGTATGAGATCTGAGTTTTGGCTGAAGTCCCCTAACATTATTTTTGATTGCATAGTTGTATGAATGGTCAACTTTTTATGGCGAAATAAAAAATGAAATTTATTGTATAGTTTTATGAATAGTCAACGTCTTTATTGCAAAATGTGCGAGGTCTTAGTGTATACATTGATCTCCTGCTGGAACCTAGTGGTCGTATATCCACAAAAACTTGACATTCATGGCACTAAAGAAGTTGAACATTCATACATGTACAATAACAACACTAGGATTGCCAAGGCAATACTTAGGTCTTCAAGACTTCTGCTTGACCTTGAACTCCAAGTTGGACTCTCGGTTATTCGCCAGTTATTCTGCTTTAAAATGAGCTATCAAACATGTCTCTCTATCTTCAGTAGTTTTTTTACAAAAATTATCCAAAGACAATGACCCTTTGAAATTGGAACAATCGCTTATTAATGGACCCCTACATGATCTTTCTCAGGATTACAACAAAATTATATTTTCATACTAAGGTGTAACAAAGAAAAAGTTGTGCATTTATTTCCACTTAAGTAGATGTAATCATCATTAAGATTGCATACATTTGTAATGCGTTATGTTTTTCTGATTATTCAAGAAAATCCTCAAAAATGCTTAAATTTTGACCCCTACACAACCTTTACGATGTTGGGAGCTTAACTATCAACTTTTTTTTTGAAAGGGTTCAACAGAAACGTTGTTGTTCTTTGAATTGTGCATTCGAAGATGTAAATACAATTTCAATATCTTAATTAGTTAAGCAGTTATGATCCTTTGAACTTTGCTGAAAATGGCGATTTCTGAAAAATGTCAATCTTCTATGACTTGTCAGATGTAGAGCATGACAGATACATGATTGAAGGTTATTGTACTTGATAAATGGCACCTCTTCTTCAAATTAAGGTATTACACATAAGTGTATCTTTCGTGGTTTACGATAAACAATTCTACAAAGAAAGAACCACTCGAAAAGATTCAAAATCATAAAATTTTACTTTTTTTGGAATATGTCCAAATTGTGCAGAAACTATCAACTTTTATATGATAATGATATGTTATGGAATTGTTAAGTATGTTATAATATAAAGATTGCATTAAATAACATTGTCATAACTTAATTCCAGACTGAGTTATGTCACCCTGAACAAGGAGCCGAAAAATGAAAAGTTAAAAAAGGACCATTTTCAAGGGCAGATAATTTTAGTTTTCGGACGAAATTCAAAATTCGGGCTAGAGCATTTCATGGAGCAGTTATTCAGCTTTAAAATGAGCTATCACACATAGCTGTATGTATTGTCGTGAATTAGGAGAAGATTTTCAAAGACGCGTACCCTCAAAACCGCGAAAGTTTACAAAATTTTCAGTTTTTTCGAAATAGCAAAAAAACTATTGTTACGGCCGAAAACGGCTATAGGTCTAATCGATGAGGAATGTTGTTGCCCACATAGTGGTGAAAGTTTTGTGCAAATATATTGATTAGTTCTCGAGCTATAAAGGTTTAAAGTTTCAACTTCAAGGGGCGATAACTCGCCAAAGAAGTCGAAAATTCAAAATCGGGCTTCGTAGTGCACTAGGTAAGGTCATAGACTATCCTCACTGAAAATTTCATGAAAATCGGTCAAGCGGTTAAGCAGGAATCCTTCTCACAAAAAAGGTCAAATAATAATAAAAAAAAAAAAATAAAAAAATAAAAAAATAACACGATAATAACAATAGGTCTTCACGACTTAGTCTTGAAGACCTAATAACATAACGTGTAGGGCATTACAATCCAGTCTGTATAACTAAGAAATCAGTGTCCACTTGGTGTAGGTGTATGTCTTCCAGAAAAAAAGGGTTGACTGTTTTTGAAAATTGAAACATTCTTCGAAAGTCTCGGTCAAAATGGTAGATCAACATCATAGAACAATATATTTTGATCTTTAAAACTTCTAAAATACCTGTAACAGAGAATATATCGTTGGAAAACAGGAAGAAAATCTCTTATTACAATTTTAGAAACCTGCATACAAATATTTTAATCTTGATCTTTCCGTGGCATATGTAAATAATTGAATTATTACTGAGAGCGCTATAATCCACTAAGTATAACTGTTTCAAGAGATAATTGTCCACTTGGTGTATGTCTTTCAGAAAAATATGGGTTGACCATTTTTGAAAGTTGAAACATTCCTCGGAAGTTGCAGTCAAGATGGTATATCAACATCATACAACAATATATTTTGATGTTTAACAAAGGATATCATTGAAATGCAGGAATATAGAAATTTATTACAATTTTTAAACCTGTGTACAAATAGTTTTTATCGTGAGCTTCCTGTGGCCTATGTTAATAATTGAATTATGACTTAGTAAGATTAAAGATGTCATTCTAAACATAAACTGCATTACTTGATGACTTGAATGAGGAAAAGAAATTTTTTTATATTTTAGTAAGGATTAACTTGTAGCACATATCACTACCAATCTGTCGGGAATGGACAGAAGACTGTTATGGTTTATGATTTGATTTGGAGAACAATGTCTTCAGATACAATTAACTGATACAAACAAGTATTTAAAGAAGAGAACACTGATGTTTGTCAATAAGAATTACAGATTTATCTCGCCAACTACTGTTTATGGAAGAAACGAGGACAAAAAGCAAGCATGTGACAACGTTATATTGTCCAAATATGATTTGTGTCAAATAACATTAAAAATAATATATTGATATATTTTGTGTTATTACTAAACAGCCACGTGTTGATTGGAAACATAAAAGGATATATTTACTATCAACACTAATCTTAGGTAAAAGGCGTACTCTATATTGCAGTTTAGTTCAAAAGACGACCATTGTAGTTGATGCTCTCACATCTGATTGTTTTACCACCTGGACGACCCCAACTACAACACACGTTCACTTTCCAAATGTTTTGGCAGTCAGTTTATAAACAAATCATATATCATATATCATATATCATATATCATATATCATACAAGTACAAAAACAAATAACATCTACTGGTGTGCATTCTGAAGATTGTATATCATCAGGTTCCCCTAAATTTTAGAACTGTTGGAACTCAAAATAACACAATCATAAACTCATGAAATCGAAAATTTATTGTTAAAGTTCCTTTATGATTATGGCTGGGTATAAGAAAGCATACCACCTTCCGTAAATGAGAAACTTTGTCAAAACCAATGATATTACGCTCAAATGTTTCCTTTGATAACAAAACTTGAGATTCTAAGTCAATTTTAGGTTCTGACCTATTCAGTATTCACCATGTGGCCTTGCTCAGGTCTCGCCAATTAAAATTAATTTTCCACTAAACGAGGTTAATCACAGCTATCAATCATCAATTCTTTAACTATTTACACCTCTGACAATAGTGGTTACCAATTCTATCTGTCATGTGGGAGGCTTTTTTAGGAAGACACACATGTTGGCGCTCTCGGGGAAATACAATCTCTTAACGCTCTTTTGATGGCATGGTGAATGGCTTTCAAGTGAGTAATAAAATAAGTAAATATAATTTGTTAAACGAGAAATTAAGGTTTGTGTCTTCATGCCGACAAAATCATCAGTCCTAAATCAACATCACATTAACGTTTTAATATGTTTCTAAAGTAGCTGAACGAGATATTATTAATGTGTAGGATAAAACACGATACAGAGGTTATGAAACCCGAGGTAAGGCAGCTGAGCGGGAAGGAAGAAAGGGTAATGTTTTTTTTAATATTTATAACTGTCAAATGTCCGAATTTACATTTTATAAATTTTGATTCCCAAAGCCTGCGTTATAAAGAGTATGTCTCCCAGGCTAGCGTCATATAGAGGCAGAGACGGTATGACTGTAAATAGAGGAAATCCACATTGTTCTTTTGTCTTCCTCGGTATCGTGGAGGTAGAGCGTCCGGTTTAAGGAGGAAAGGGTATCGAGTGTGATACCCGCCATCTACGCCAAAAGTTATCTTTGTATACTTTTCGATACTAATTGTTGTGAATAGACTTGTGAAAAAAAATTGTTTGATGGTCTGGCAAATAATTCTTAGTCTCATTTGGGGTTCAAAAGTAAAAACTTAGTTTCAAATTAAAAACCTCATACGGAGTTATTATCGTAAGAAAAACGACTGAGATAATAATGAGGGGTTATTACGAGAAAAGTTGCTTGGAACATTCCTAGACCTAAAAATTATTAAGTGTGAACGCATCAAGATCCACCATGATAATTGCATCCGAATGGCTACTTAAATCCGCCTCGTGTCACTGTGAGTTGGTTACATATTGTTATAGTGCATGTATTTTGTCAGCCAATAAAATGTCATGATTTGAAATTTGACTTTCGCCTTTTGGTCTTTCCATCTGGGAATTTCCACGACTGCTCGTCATTTTATTGGTTGATTGTTTATAGCAAAGATACAAGACAGAAGATGTTTATGTAAGAATTAGCATTGTGGACACAAACACCCTGTAAAGGTAGGAGGCTGTGATCGTATCTTCTATGATTTAGATACTAGCTGGCCTGCTCACATTGATCACAGCCTAACTGATTCGACCTGTCATAACATCAAATAAATCATAGATTCCAATTAGTCTCTTTTTCATGACCTAAGCATCAACCAATTACATGTATTCACAAAATATAAAATTTATTCTACGATCTCGGTCAAGCAGAGAATTAAGTGAAGTGACAACATTAATTAAATGCAACATTTCATAATAATACAATTAATCATGTGTAAATTATGTTTTTTTGTGAACGCATGCCCATGTCGAATACTTCAATTTAGTTTTACAAATAACTACTAATCAGTCAATATAATGGCCAACAAATTATTAGATGAAGAAAATATGAACAAAAGACAAAGCATGCTCTTCATCAATCGTGCGTCCACTCCAGTTCAACTTTTTGCAAATGGATTTTGAATACATTTAATTATGACACTAACACAGGACAAAGGTGGTGGAATCCGCTTGTCGGGTCCTTCTGGATTCTTCCAGATTCTTCAAGATCCGGCAAAATTAGAGATCCGGCAAATGGATTCCACTACTTTTTGTCTTGTGTAAGCAAAACGACTTGTTTGAAGTCGACACTAAATGATATATGTAATCATGTGTAAAACGAAATTGGGTGCTGCGTTCTCAAATTATTGATTACGTGAACGCATTTCCATGTTGCATATTTCAATATAGTTCTTACCAAAACTTTCAGATATCTACAAACTTTTCAAAAATACTATAAATTCCATAGATTAAGAAAATGTGTTTTAGAATGAAAGACACAACATCATTTTTATCAATCGTCCATTCACCTCAATAACACTTTTAAAACATGTCACATCATGTATCTAAATCTTACTGAACTGTAAAGTCCTAATCAATTGTTTGACATTGCAATTTCCTGAAATAAATTATCATTGACACGTTATCAATGATCGAATAACCTAGAAAAACAAATACTTTTTACATTTAATTATGACTTCTGTTTACAATAAGAATATTTGAGCTTGAAAATAAACTTTTATTCTTGTATAACCAGTGACCAAAAGGAAGAAAAGAAATTCCAATAGGGCAGAATTGAAACATTAACGATATGATATATAGTGATAACTGAGCTAGTTAAGAAGCAAAATACATATTGATAACAATTGTTTCTCAGCATTATGTCTAATCTAAATGTCGGATATGCTTGGTCTTATCAAGCAGAATCTTCAATATAATCTTCATATTTACATTGACCCAAAATCTATCATTGATCTTGCAATCATTTACCCGTCTGGACACCTTATATGGACACCATGTTACAAAGAGTTTAGATCCTCATGATATATACCTGCCTAAGTTATATCAATGACTCTTCTAAACATGGATCGCGTATTTTGAAAAGCAAACCCCAATGACTCTGTACTCATCATATTGTGATACACGATCATTGATAGTTATCAGTATTGGAGAACAAAAACGCTCACAACATTTCAGATTCATTGGAAGAAATGCAACATTCACAAACTGTAAGGCCGGAAATATGTTAGATAGATAAACAAGGGTGGTTTGTCATGCAATGTTCAGGGTAAGAATAATGAATGAAATCGTTTGTGTTAAGACAACCAAATGAGACACAAATCAACAGTTTATGGATGTGTTACTTTCACCGTCACATATTTGCTACAGTTATTGCTTATAACAACATCGGTGTATATTAATGAATCGTCGGTGAACTTCTATGGAAAGTGTGAACGTTTTGTTACCTGTTATTTTCCTCACTGACATTATGTTTCCTGGATCTCAGTGACAATGGATTTAGCTTACAATACGACTAACACTTGTTAACCATGATTTAATACTAAATTAGAAAACCTACTCAACTTTGAACAGAATCACTACACAAACGTCATCAAGACTTAAGGACAGGAATTAGTTTTTGTTATCCAGCTCATTGGAGAATTTCATTTTCTTTGCTAAATTGATAACTTTCAATCCACAGACTATCCGTGTCTATTTATTTTCATGACATCTATAAAAGCCTGATGAAGATCGCTGAGACAGATTGATTGCAGTTCAAAACAATAGTTAGTTTATTTCGAGGTTCTCTGACAAAGGAAACACTGATATTTCTTAGATGTCTTCTATGATCTTTGTATGCCTGTTGCATTCTGTGTTTCACTTGAAATGTCAAAGAGGGAATATGTTTTTTCTTTTCAAACCTAAATAAAAAAAAAGTAGCTCATTACGATCAGTTATATTGAATTATGATTGTCCAAGTATAAGTTGGGTCATCTCTTTAAAATCTCCTTAAAACCTGATACAAACCAACATTATTACCTATATGTATTGATCAAAAACACATTTTATAAACCATTCGTAAGATTGCATTGATATTTGAAATAATAAACTTTCAAATGAGGAAATCACTTTCGCTCGAGTGCTGCATCAGTGTATTTTCTGGCGTGTAATTGCCTGTTAATAATTAAAGTGAATTCCAAGCAAACATGACCTAACTGGGCCAGGTCTGGGTCAGTAGTGGCTGATATAGGCATGTAGTACTGGCTCGATTCAGGCATCCGGTACTGGCCCTGTACCAACTTGCACACTGGCGTGCTACTGGGCCAATACTGGCAAACTGGTACTGGGCCAGTATCACACCATTACTAAAATGATACCATTCCCTATAATGGCCCAATTCAGGTTAGCCTTCCCTGTTCCGGTACATTAAATATATTGTGTATACCAAACATATTCAATATCCAAATTTACTGATAAATCAAGGTTGCCTAGCTATAATCATTTCTCTTCCAAAACCAAGTGCAATCACCTCTACCAACCTGCACCCATTTACTCCCATGACAATACTGGTCACAATTGCATTTGTCATGTGGGAGAATCTGTTTAGAAGGTTCCGTGTGGACTAAACGCTCCTCTACGAACGCGGGGAAATGCAATCACTTTGTTATCTAAATGTATTTTTGATGGCATGGTGGAAGACCAGTGAATTAACTAGTTTAGCTACAGAACAGATATAGCAGATAGAAAACGCTTTTTTAAATTGACATTTTTCAATGGCAACACGTGTTGAAACATTAACTCTGACGTTGAAATATGAACTTTTGTTTAAGATCCAAAAAATTGTTAAAAATTCAATAGTTAATGAAATGTATACACCCGAACTCATTTAAGGGAAAAGTATTAAACAAGTCAAATGCTTAATACAAAATAGTTTTCAAGTATTGCAATATATCATTCGCTTCATGTCATCAGGGACGTCAATTCATCAGTCTTACGATTGTGGTGCGATTCTAGGTTGATTCTCGCATGAGGAATCTAACACATCTAGACTCCAATGTGCAGTGCATCAGTTTTCTTGAGTTCCATTACTGCAAGATTGTTTCTCAGAATAAAACTTACATGTATATGTTACATAAACTGAAGATCAAAAGAAAGTTGTAACCATAACATTTTGACATACATATGTAACTATATAAACCAATGAAAATGGTATCACATCAACCGAAAAAACATCAAAGCAATGACACGTTTGTTTAGAACTTAGTGTGTTGCACGTGCGATCAAAATCCTAACCCTTGTGTCACTCTCGTGTGCACTCTTGAGTCATTCGAAGCCCCTCCTGCTAAATCGAGGAGGGAAGTCCTGAGAGTAACGGAAGTACGTAATTTGACGTGGTGTTCGTCTATATTCTTCCTACCCTCTGACTTACATATATGAACACATTCGTATGAGATTATGATTTGGGTAAATGCAAAATGTAAATTTTATGCATGATAGGTGTATTCGAAGACCATACAGTGCTATAGTTGACTGATGTATGATATAAGTGCTTCACGGACGGATTGAGCAGTAAAATCGTAGACGATCGTAAATCCGGCCACTCGTTTTTGGAGTAGATAAATCCTTTTCAACACAGACTAATGCAACATGTAGATTATATGCATGATAGCTGTAGTCGAAGACCATACAGTGTATTAGTGTGACTGACTGATGTATGATTTTAGTGCATTCATGGACGGATTGAGCAGTAAAATCGTAGACGATCGTAGATCCAGCCACTCGTTTTTGAAGTAGATAATCCTTTTCAACACAACACAACACTAATTGGGCAAATGAATCAATAAATTAATTAATAGGGTAAGTATAATTAATTATTTATAAAATACTGAGCTTATAATAATTCTGTCAGCCATATTGTTTGTCGGCAGACAACCAAGTGTGCTTCTTGTTGTCGTTCACGATAAGTGGCAACTGAACATGCGCAAGTTTACTCTCGAGTCAGTCAAAACGCACGCAGCTCTGATGAGAGAGAGAGGGTCATTGGCATTGCCATGGTGGGGACGGTAAAGTGAACAATATCAAGAAGTTGTGGTTGCTCACGCCAGTGCATAACCAAGCTATTGTTAAAAAAACATTTGAAGAATGGCAAAATTAACTTTACAATAACGTGAGCGAGCAATCGGGATCAATGAAATTGGAGCCACCCACACCAATGTTGAGAGAACTTGTGGCTGTCACCGCACAACTGTCACAAGGCTAATGCAGCGTTATCGTCATTCCGGACAGACCTCAGACAAGCCAAGATCAGGCCGACCAAGAGGCACAACCCACCAGGAGGACCGATACCTGCGCACATTGCACCTCAGGAACCACTTCTTGACTGTGACGTCATCGGTGTCAAATGCCCTGGGCCACCGGGTAAGCAGACGCACAGTGTCCAGACGTCTAAGGTCCCATGGCATCAGGGCATACAGACCGTTCCAGCGACAGCGGTTGACAGCCGAACATCGCCAAGCAAGACAGATGGGCAAGGACGGTGTTTCTTTGGCAGTGACGTCAGTGGCAGGGGGTGCTTTTCTCTGACGAAAGTCGATTCTGTCTCTTCAAAGCAGATGGAAGAGTACGTGTTTATCGCCGTCGGGGAGAGAGAACAGCTGCATGTTGCGTCCAGGAAGTGGTGCCATACGGGGGAGGAAGTGTCATGGTTAGATGAGGCATACTTCTTGAGGAAAAGACCCCGCTGGTAATCGTGAATGGAAATCTAACGGTTCAGCGCTACGTCTATGGCATTCTCCGAGTCATCTTTCAACAAGACAATGCCAGACTGCACACAGCTCGATTTACTCAACACTTTCTTTCAACACTATGGATCGTCGTATTCGCCAACGACGACCACCTCCACATAACCGCCTGCAACTTGTCCAAGCTCTCCAAGAAGAATGGCAGAGCATTCCACGTAGTGACGTCAGGCGTTTGATTTTCCCCATGCGTCGGAGGGTCACTGCGTGTATCATGGCATACACGTTTTTAGTGTGAACTGTTTTCGTTACATTTGAGCCTGGATTTCCCTGCACCGGGATCAGTCATAACCGTGAACTTAGACTTTTTGACCCCAGGACGAATATCATAGACTGTGATGTTGATACCGGAAGCTGATTGGTTGCATTTTTATGAATATGATATCGGCACATGTTCTTTTTGAATAAACATTTTGTTTTTTTAATCTAAATTCTTTATTTATTCTTCAATCTAGATTATAATACCTGGTAGCGTTTCTTTTGCCCCGTGAGTTTACAATATATGATTGGATTATGTTAAGGGTAAAGCCAATAAAATCTGATGGATGTAAATCAATCAACACTTTTAACATACACTGCATTTGTAAAGTTCTGTTTAAAACTACTGTACACAGTTTATCGTTCATTCGTTCTACGTGACTACATACCTCATACAATTGAAATAAATGTTAATCAACTCAACTTCATTACAATCACATTGATGATCATCAATTCAAATCTCATGGGGAAAATTAGATTTGATATGATTGAGATTTGTATGTGTCCATGCCAGTGCTACTATTTCGTGCAAGAACTCATAAAGGGATGATGGCATCAAACATGCACATATCTATGCTTTCATTGAAATAATTATTTTAGATTACAGACATAATTGGGGATAACACTGGCTAAGTTATGGTGCCATTTCCTTTTGTGATCAGTGCACATTTTTTTAACATAGAACATCTTATTCTCTTGCATAATAGCTTAACAATGTGGACTGTGAAATGCTAAAAAACTTTTTACCCTATAAAGTAAATATAAATGACATAAGGGTATCATTATACATTGGTTATTTGAAAAAGTAACATTTCAAATAAACGTACTACAGCCACTTTAACAGGAAAATGTCCTCATAAAGGAGTGACTGATGAACATTAAACAGAGCTGGACAAAATCGATTGTCAAACCGAGCATATAAGGCTGATATGAAAGTTTGTATTTTTATATTCTTCGCACATACATAAACACCACAATCGCTCTTAATAAGTATGCTATCAGGTGGAGAAAGGATGTCGAGGTAATTTTTTTGAAGGTTAATGTTGAACAAAACATTCAGACATACAGACGGCCATTGTAGTTGATGCTCTCACATCTGATTGTGTTACAACCTTGACTACCCAAACTACAACAAACGTACACTTTCCAAATGTTTGAGCAGTCAGTTAATAATAAAATATTACATATATCATATGTCATATATCATAAAAGTACAAAAACAAATCAAATCTACAAAACACTGGTGTGCATTCTGAAGATTGTATATCATCAAGTTCCCCTAAATTTTAGAACTGTTGAACCTTAAAATAACAGAATAATAAACTCATGAAGTCGAAAATTCAATGTTTTCGTTCCTTCATGATTATGGCCGGGTATGAGAAAGCGTACCACCTTCCTTAAATGCGATGGTGTCAATAAAACTTTGTCACCATCGGACTATAGAGATAACAGAATTCCACTTTTTACGCACAAATGCCTCCATTGATAACAAAACTTGAGATCCTAATTCAATGTCATACGACATAAATGCACGGCCTTTTAGGTTCTGACCTGTTCAGTTGTCACCACGTGACCTTTCTCAGGTGTCGCCAATAAACAGTAATTTGCCATCAATCCATTCTACAACCATTTACACCTCTGACAACAGTGGTTACCAATTCCCTCTGTCATGTGAGAGACTTTGTTAGGAAGACCTCGGTATGCGATACTTAACACCCATGTTAGTACTCTTGTGGGAATATAATCTCTAAGCGTCCTTTTGATGGCATGGTGAATGTCATGCCAGTGAGGTTGTTAGAAAATAATTAAGATAGAACGTGGTTAAACGAGAATTCCACTTTCTTGTTTTCATGCCGACCCGTTTCAGCAGTATTGCCTGTTTTGGTAGCTCAAACCAGAACCCTTAAATCAATATAAGTTCATTAAAGTTTCTAAAGAAGCTGAATGATATATATTATATGGATTTTACCTTTTAAAAGAGATGTTCTAATTGAAATGGGTTTTTTCTTTTCCTAAATACCTCCCTAGACGTAAGTATTAGTAACTGTGATTGCATCCTGGTCTATCGTGATGTGTGTATCTACAAGATTACGTAATACTTCAATCCATTGATCCCGTAACAGCTTATGCCGCGTGTCACTGTGAGTTGGTTACATATTGTTATAGTGCATGTATTTTGTCTGCCGATGAAATGTCATAATTTGAAATTTGAATGTCGTCCATCAGTCTTAACATCCGTGAATTGTCACTATAGCTCGATATAAAGTCATTTTATTGGTTGACTATTTATTGCAACACACGAGACAGAAGATGCTTATGAAAGTAGGGGCTAAAGGTAGCCTTGTAGGTCCTAAGTAAATCGTGACACTTCATGTATATTTTATCTTTCAGATCAATTATTGAACATTGCCATTTCCAAGTTATCATGAACATGTTTATCAATAATCTAATAACCTGAACATCAGATCAACTTGGTTTCAAATCAATAATTGTAACATTGTATATGAGTATAAGTATATGTATTAAGGCTAAGTCTAAGGCATGATAACATTAAGCATAATTGACTTTGAAAACATTTGTCCTGGCATAAATAATTAACAAAAGGTAGAACACATAATTCAAAAGAGGCAGTATTTTGTAGTATGAAATTTGATAAAAGAGTTTGTTAGGAAACCAAATGTATTTTAGTTTCAATTCGTCAACGTATTGGATTTTCTCTACATATATCTCATATGCTGGGTTATGTCAACAAATTTGCCAATATAGTATCCATTCACCCGAAGTCTTGTCATTAATCTTACAATCATTTACTCGTCGTACATTGTGTATCTTATGTGGTTAAGCAGGTTACACAGAGTATATATGTGATTTATTAGATTTGGTATTCATACCTCATTTCAATTAATGATTTTTGTAAATATAGATCGCACATTTTGTGGTATGAAAAATACAGCCATGTGAATGACTAAACATGACAGTGTAACCGTACCAGAAAGAAACACATAAACATGTAGCATTCATAATTTGATTTACATTGGGGTCACGGTCACGGTGGTCAATGGAGCAGCGCGCAAGCTTGTGCCCAACAAGTGTGAGGGTGTGAGTTCGAATCCCATAAACAATTGCACAGAATATTAATATTGTTTATACCATCTAAATGGCATGGATTTGTAACCATGTTTGTGTACACCATTAATCTCTGTGATCTCTTCATCGGGTAAATATCAGTCTATCTTGTGAGTAAAGATTAAAGTCATCATTTGAATCGTGTTCAGTCACATTTTGCATTATACATGCACTTTTGATTTATTCTTCCAAAGCATTTTATGATAATTTGTAAATTCAAAAACTACCATTGTTGTTCACATCAATGTAAATTTATTAATCGTCCATGATACTTCTACTGAAAGTTTAAAGGTTTTGCTACCTGTTATTTTTTCACTGACATTATGTTCTCCTGGACCTCGGTGACAATGGATTTAACTTGACTAGGATGCGTTAACCATGATTAAATACTAAATTAGAAAAGCCACTGAAAATTTAACAGAATCACTACACAAACGGCATCAAGAAATCAGTATTGGTTATTCAACTCATTGGAGAATTGCAGCGAGATTGAAAACTTTCAATCCACAGAATATCTGTGTCTATTTATTTACATGACATCCATAACAGCCTGATGAAGATCATTGAGACAGATTGCAGCTGCAGATCAAATCAATAGTTAGTTTATTTCGAGGTTCTCTGACAAAAGAAACACTGGTATTTTTTAGATATCTCCAGTGATCTTTATATGCCTGTTGCATTCCTTTTTTCAATTCAAATGTCAAAGAGGGGAGAGTGTTTTTCTTTTCAAAACAAAATGCAAAAATGAGCCTATTACGATCATTTATATTGAATTATGATTGTCCAAGTATCAAAGAGAAATTATCACATTAAATTCTCTTTAAAAACATGAAAGTGACCAAACCCAAATTCATTACTTTTATGTACATTGCTTTTAATAAAATCAATGCACATTTATAAACCATTCGAAATATTGCATGGATATTTGAAAGTCTGATTTCATTGAGTCTAGAGGACAACGTAGTAGCAAAAAATAGACAAATTAACACAAGAATGGATACGATGTTGACAACTTTACAGAGATATAATAAACGACCATGATTTCCACCATGGCATGGCATTTAAAAATGATGACTCAATATGATAACAGTTATCATAATATGTTTTTACTATTTAACAGAAAGAAAAGTGCATATATTAAAGGGGCAGTAGCACGTTTTTGCAAATTTTATTTTTTTCCAATTTCCCATTCATAATTATAGTTTATGTCATTTATATTTACTTTAGAGGGTAAAACATCTTATTAAACAAACCAATTATCCGTAGTCCTAAAATGGTGTTGCGTATAAAGCAAAAATTACATGGCAGCCACTTTATTGTGAACACATTTTATTATTTCGAATTACAAAAACGATTCCTATGGCTTTACTGAGCCATGTATACACATTTTTAAACTTGATTTCCCGAAGAGAGAAGGGCATTTTACTGTTGGTGAAATTATTTTTCAAATACATATCATCGACTTATTTGAGCGAAAAAATGTGCTACTGTCCCTTTAAAAAAAAATAATGGTGTTTGAAGGATGAATACTTATTTCAACTGGATAGATGTATATATTACCGTGCAAAAACAACACTTTCATGTGCATTATCTGAATATAAGGCAGTATTCACCCTGTGATCTTGAACTGGCACCTCCTGTTCCAGGTAATTTACCTCTAAACCAAGTTCAATCACCTCTATGAACCTCTACCCATTTACTCCCTCGACAATATAGTTCACCAATTACATCTGTCACGTGGGAGGCTCTGTTAAGAAGGTTTGCGTGTGGAAGGCTTAACCCTCCTCTTGGAACTCGCGGAAATGCAATCACTTTGTTATCTAAACGTCTTTTTGATGGCATGGTGAAAGACCAGTGAATTAATTAGTTTAGCTACAGAACAGATACAGCAGATATATATATATATATATATATATATATATATATATATATATATAGCATATTTCATTTCTTTGCAACACATTTTGAAACATTGCCTCTTACATTTAAATATGGATGTTGTTGAAAGATCTAAGGAAAATTATATATTTTTGTTTTTTTAACTTCAATAGCTGATGAAATGTATACACCTGAGTTCATTCAAGAGTAAAGCATTAAGCTAATCAAATGCTTAATACAATAAATTTTGCAAGTATTGCAATATATCATCCGCTTCATGTTATCAGGGAAGTTAAGTAGCTTTGTTTGTAAAGAGTACATTCATCAGTCTTAAGATGGTGGTGCGATTCCAGGTTGATTCTTGCATGAGGAATCTTAAACATCTAGATTCCAATGTGCAGTGCATCAGTTTTCTTGAGTTCCATTACTGCAAGATTGTTTCTCAGAATAAAACTTACATGTATTTGGATATCATGTTGCATAGGTTTATATAAACTGAAGATTTGTCACCATAAAATGTTGAATATTTCCAAAATGGATTCAAACCCAGGTTTGTGACATTTAGGATGCAACAAACTCATTTCAAAAGAACCAAGCTTATGCATTGGTTAATATCCGTGCTGCGTCCCAAAAGCCAAACAACTTTTTTTTTTCATTTTCATGGAATGCGTCACTAAATAAACCAATGAAAATGGTAACTTGCTATCACATCAAAAGAAATCACATCAAAAGAAAGGCCACGTTTGACTGTTGATTAGAGAGAGAGGGTCATTTGCATGGCCATGGTGGGGACGGAAAAGTGAACAATATTAAGAAGATATGGTTGCTCATGCCAGTCCATAACCAAGCCTTTTCAGCAGTTCCAACAGACTTGGCACAACACTTGACAGACCTCAAAGTGGCAGACCATGTCTCAAACACCCAGGGAAGACCACTTCCGCCGGAATTTACATCTACGTACTTGGTTCCTGACAGTGACGCAATCGGCGGCAACAGCGATTGGTCGGTGTGTGAGTCACACACTGTGAGGAGACGATAACTTCATACCGGAATTAGGGCTTACAGACCTCTTCGTGGCATGACACTGATCACACTCCCCATACAGCCAGGATCACTCAGAACTGCCTGAACAACGCCAATGACGTCGTTTTGTCCTGGGCAGCACGTTCACCAGATATGTATCCTACAGAACACCTGCGAGACCATCTTCGTAGAGAGTCCCAACGAACCAACTACTCATCAGGAACTTGAAAATGACTTACATTATACGTGGCAACAGATACCTGCCTACCTCATCAGAAGATTGGCGTCATCCATGAGAAGACAATGTGAGGCTTGTGTTCGTGCCAGGGGAGGCCATACAATGACATTTTGGACCCCCAGTGGTCTTCAGAGCCTGTTAATCTTCTGTGATGCACTGCCAGCAATTGGATTTTTTTCATGATTTACCCTACATTAATGTAGTAAAAAATTTCGCAAGATCAAAATAGTATTTGTTATAGTTTTTCTTTAAGGGTCAATTTAAGTTGGTGACAACTTTCTTTTGATCGTCAGTTTAGTATTATTTGTGATTACTAGTGCTCTGTGTAACAGTTTCTTCATTTGATATGAGTCGTCAGCTGCTCTTTATAATAAAGAAGTTGCTAATCAGGGGAGAGGTATTACTGATTAACTATACCATTACAATAAATGCAAAACTATGCATGAACTAGCTTTAAAGAATACAAATATCCATATAACAATAAAAGCTGAAGTTATTAAATCAAGCTTGCATTGCTAATAACTGCCACGAAAATTGGTATGCACACAAAATGTTATTTATTTGTATACTTGTGTACATGTGTATGTCATAAAAGTAATGACGCCATACCTCCTTAATTACCTGGAATCACATTAAGTAAAACTTATAAATCGTGTTATCTTTTCCAGATGTTCTGACTGTTATTGATAATTACCATGTTAAAGGTATTTCATTCAATATCATGCCAATATAAAGGTTATAGTTGTAATCGAAAACCGGACACTTTACAGCGTCAGGCGGGCGCCAATTAGTCAAACGAATGTTTTAAAACTTATCTATAACAGACATAATGACAGATTTAGGGTGGTTATGTTGAAAGTGTCATATTTTTAATGTGCTTGAAAATGATACGTGCTATTTCGGTTTCTGCACATGTAAAAGACCAGTGCTAGATGTTTTATTGAAAACAAGTTATCATATATTTGGCGATTTGGTATGAATAATCCTGTTGAGTAAAAAAGTATTGAACATGTGCTATTCCGGCATGAATGAAAGACGAACAAAATATAACCAAAGTATTTAATATCATTTTGAATAAATATATCGTGTACACATTGGTACTATGTTATATGTGATAACCAAAGCGTTTCGCACGAATTGTCAACTGCTTCATTTGATGTTGGATGTCAACTTCCTCTTACTATCAAAACAATAGCTAACAAGGAATCTTGTTTTTCATATCTATTCAATTATTAAATAGCTGTCAAACATATGATCACTAATGATGATTGTCCAAGGAACGCCAAATTTTAATTTTGAAGTCACCACAATCATGTCATCAATATTAGTGCAAACGTAATAATAGTTTTCAGAAAATTAATCTAAAACAAAAATGTTACCGATTTGTTAATAAATGTATGTTATAAACTATATAGATGTCATACATTCAAGATTAACGATGAAGTCAAGCAGATATTTATGCATCGTAATTGATAGGCATAGAAAACATGACATGTGAGTGATTGATGAATCCTTATTCAATTAATGATAAAATTGTATGCTGCCATATAAAGAATTACCTAATTATTTCTTAACCCTCATTTAGGATCATCAGTAATTTGTTCATCAATCATCTAACATATGCTTCACTCTGGAGCCCATATAACTGATAAGACATTATCACTTAATCAAAGTCTTTCCACAACCTTCAAGTTAATAGGTTCAGCCAAAAGCTCTTGGAAACCTGGGGATAAAATCAATTCCAGTTGGTGCTATGTTGTGACCTTTTGCAATCTGTTGGATAATTACTTGACACACAAGCACAATCAATCCTGAATCTCAATTGCCCAGAAAATATATCCTTAACACGCTCAAATTCTAGAATCCGTGCCCTACATTAAGTTAAACAGTTTTCTTGTGGTCCACAACTGAGTTGTTAAGAGTAAGTTACCAAGCACAAGCAGTAGTGAATAATTTCGATCGATCTCCAGAATGTTTGGTATCACCATTTGGTCTTGTGAAGAAGATATCGTACACAAATGTTGATACCTTCTGAAACGTTAATTTAACTAATTTATGTGAAGCGCCTAGTAACCTACGAAGAGCAGGATTTCGCGCTTGGTAGCAAGTAATCTATTTCGATAGCATGCTATATATATATGTATATGCATGTAGTGTTATATGTCACATCATTCATTTGTTGTTTCACTTTTACTGACCGTTATATGTTTCCTAGGTTCTCTGTGACAACCATACGAGTTGCTCCTTCATTTTGTGTTTAACTTTTAATGACCCTCATAGATATGATCATGTATGTTTCTTAGTTTCTCTATAAACAATAGCTTTGGTGTTTAAAACATTTTTTTAAATTTTGAAGCCATCTCCTTTGGCACTATTACATTGAATACTAGTGTTCAATATCAGCACTGCACGTTATTTAAAAAAAATTGTGTTCATTGAAACGAATATAGTTACAGCCGATATTAGGATTTCATAATTTAATGTGGGAAGTTAGTGTTACATAAAAATCAAAGTTTTAATAATGTAAATCTTATTATTAACAGAAAAAGGTAATCTTAATATTTATTTTAGATTCATTTGGGTCATTGAGTTTTAATCGTATGTATGTATGTAAACATGTATAACAATTGTGTTTATATATTATTTAACGAATTACCATGAAACCACTAAATAATACCTGAAATGACTAATACATATCACTTGTGTTCTTATATCTCTCCACGGGCTGCTACTAAGCGCTCTGCGCGATGGTATAGGTCCATACTTCCCCGTATTCAGGTACCTCTTTAAACAGCTGGGTGGACTGAGTGCAATGTGCATAAAGTGCCTTGCCCAAGGGCATGGCACAGTGTGAAAACCAGGTCACATATTTTTGGTGTCTCCACCGGGATTCGAAACCGGGTCTCTGGCGTGAGATGCTTGCACGCCATCCACTACAACACTGTTTTTCACGAAACCAAAACAACCTGATTGATGTTAATCAATCAACATTTTAAACATACACTGCATTTGTAAGTTCTGTTTAAAACTACTGTACAAAGTTTTTCATTCATTCGTTCTACATGACTACATACCTCATACAACTAATCAATGTTAATCAACTAAACTTCATTACAATCACACTGATGATCATCAATTCAAATCTCATGGGGAAAATAAGATTTGATATGATTGAGATTTGTATGTGTCCATGCCAGTGCTACTCGTTCGTGCAAGAACTCATAAAGGGATGATGGCATCAAACATGCACATATCTATACTTTCAGTGAAATTATTGTCTTAGATGTTTAAGACATAATTGGGGATAACACTGCCTCAGTTATGGGAATATTTCCTTTTGTGATCAGTGCACATTTATTTGAACATAGAACGTGTTAATCTCTTGCGTACTGGCTTAACAATGTGGACTATGACATGTTTAAAATATTGATGCCCACGATTATTTCAGCATGTCCCGACGTTGAATACACGATCCAAATGTCATTATTTTATCAAACATGTTGTTTTTTGTTTTTAATTTGGGTGTAATGCATTTTCTGAAACGTCAGAATGTTATGAACACACACATATGTTGATAATCGACTGACCACCGCAGGTTTAAAAAATATAGTGAATAACAGATCCAAGCTCCCTGTAAATAAAATATTAAAGTATATTAGTATTAATGTTGGTTACATCTTCTCAAATAGCAAAACATATGCAATATAACAATCTTTTGATCCTAATGATTAACAGAATAACGTATAAAATGATGTAGCTGTATCATGATCATGAATTTTCAAGAATACAAGTATTTTCCATATGATCATTTGGAAGTCATGGCAAAGTCAGTAACTATTGCAATATGATCAAGGTCTAGCTATTGCCTAGACTAACATTTAGTCTCAGAAATAGTTTTTTTGTCACGAAAACACCATTTTACAAACAATTCAAATATATATATATAAATTGGAGCCTTTGCTATAATTTTCTAGACTGGGTTGGTCGTCAATTGTTTATTTTGCTCTAGGATCTGGACGACAGACTAGCTATTACCTTGAAGCTAACGTTAAGAATGACGCTTTAATTTGAGCGAACTGCTCAAATAACGACATTGTTAATTATACGCAAAAAAGTTGAACCATCATTCCATGGACGCAAAAGTTATTTTCCAAAGAATGCTCTAATTACTTAATGGTTTTTTTTGTGAAGAAACATCTCCAAATGCCAGTATTTGCCTTATCTCAATTTGGTAGGCATGGCATCAGTATCAGAAATTCATTATGACGTTATCAAAGCTTGGTTATCAACTCCTGCATTATATAGGACTGTAGAGGCGCTTCCTGAAATCAAGTGATCTCACGAAGAGGTAAATAAGTGTAACCACTGGCTGGATAATACTCTTCAATAAATAAAGAGAGTTCTAAAACGAATGTGCATGTTTTGGTTTAGCCATGCGAGTCCATTTCCCTTTGAGTACCGCTCGAAGGTTGTTCAAGTGACCTGATTCCTAAGAATGAAATTTTAACTATGGCACCATGATGGAATGGTCATTCATTTTGCTGTTTAATTCTCAAATTCTTATCAGACCAACAAATCTACCTCTTAGAAGTATTCACGTTTCCAATACAATAGAAAATAATACAACCCAAATGTGTCATGGAATTCAAGCTGTAAGCATATTCTAGCATTGTTCTCATTTCTTTTACGAATAATGTTGAACATTACAATACACTGTCTGGGGATTGCGATTAATTACCACTTAAATCTATCATTACGCGGCATCTAATGTTTTGATATACCATATGCAGTCTCTGCGGTATGGTACTGCTTGGCCTTTTGTGTTACATGAAGTACAAACCATGGATAATGTTACTTCATGTATCGATTTACCGCATTATATGGTGACATTCTTTGAGTGTTTCTTTGTTATAGTCAAAGTTGTAAAAATTAAAAATTAATATAATATTTTAGAAAAAGCATCAAAACGTGTGTATGTATCTCCGTGTGAGAAGCTATAGAATGAACACAAACACATATACATTTTACTTCAGAATGACAGTTTGAGATGTTTTATTTATCTGTGAACGATTTATCGATCCTACAGATCAGAAGTCTTAACAGGAAAATCTGTTCACAAAGTGGTGACTGATGAACGTCACGCGATCAGACAATTGTCTGTCATTTGACCAGAGCTCTTTACAGAAATCATTGGGAATAAAACTCTCAATCGCTGGACAGAATCGATTGTCAAACCAAGCATAATGCTGATATGAAGGTTTTTAGTTTCATACTCTCCATACATAAATAAACACCACAATCGCACTTCATAAAAATGCTATCAGGTGAAGTTGTACATTTTTGCATTGCTGATCTTAGAAATGTAATAAAAAAATGTCTTGGTTTTAAAGGGGCTGTAGCAGGTTTTTTGCAACATTTATTTTTAAATTTGTATTCTTATAATTTTAGTTATTTAAATTTACTTTCGAGGGTATAACATCTTATTACACAAACCAATTATACGTAGTAATAATAACAGTGTTGCGTATAAAGCAAAAAGTGTATGGCGACCATTTTATTGTGAAAACATTTTATTATTTTCAATCACAAGAACGATTCCCATGGCTTTACTGAGTCATGTACACTAATTTTTCCGAAGAGAGAAAGGTGTTTTACTATAGGTGAAATTATTTTTCTAATACATTTCATCGACTTATTTGAGCAAAAAAAAAAACGTGCTACTGACCCTTTAAAGGGTTTTGATAATTCACACAATCAACAGCTCCAAACCATAGCATGCCAACATAGGACATAGGATCCTTGCCGAATCCCCCAAAATTTGGGACGGATCCAAATAATCCGGCAATGTATTCCACCTCTTATTGTCCTGTGCAACCTTTAACAGTAAAACGCCGGACCTCTAATAAATTTATATTTTATAAATGTATAGTCTGTTATTCTGAATTATCTAGAGTATATCAGCTATATATTCAATGCACTGAAACATGTGTATGTTCTTATATTCCAAACATAGTCTAAGTTAAGGCAAATATCCATGTTTCAATTCTTATTCTTATTTTTCAATTGTGTTGATATTAATGTATGTAACTTCCAAAATAGCCATAGCTTATTTGCCTATATATACATATATACATAGTGATGTTTAGAAATAATTAACCCTCAAAGGCATTCGCGTTTTTTAGATCACATTAGGCACAAGGTGGGCCTCGGAGGCCCAGTGGAATGACAAATACGATTATGACACTACCGATAAAGCTAATTTAGTGCTATGTACCTGTACTGGCTATCATAATCATGGAGAAGTTGAGCTAAAAGGACATGTATCCAATATTTTAAAATGATATATAGAGATTATTAACCAAGTGTGTTTCCGTATCATTAATATCATATTTTTGGAATAAAAATTGTATTATGCGAGCCTTTGGCGAGCATAATACATTATTTTTTATTCCAAATATATGATATTAATGATACGGAAACACACGAGGTTAATAATCTCTTTATCATATATGTCATTATAAAAATAAGCGTGTTTTTGTAGTAAAAGTGGAAAGAGAATTGACCTAGTTTTAGCGGAGTAATATCACAGATCAAAGTGATGGTCACGACATCGGCTGTGAAGTGCCTAAAATAGTTCTTAATTAAAACAATTTAAAAACACATGTGCGCGATTCTTTAAAAAATCAACAGTTGGTCCCTGGTTTCTTGTTCATGGAGATATTTTCAATCAGTTCATAAGCATCTATCTAAAGCACTCATAAATAATTTGGTCACGTTCCTAGAACAAGGGAAGTAACTCTAGTTTCAACGTTTTGGAAGCTGCGTTGCCGGGTTGATTCGGATTGCTGCATAACAGTATCTTTCGCACTTAAACGGTAATTATTTGTGAGGTGGGGTTGTTTCCTTTGTTTATGACAATAAGTACCTATTAATGTACCTAATACCGTATGCTCAGTCCTCAAGAACTGCCAAAATGCTAGTGTGATCGACGAGGCGCGTCAGTAGGTCACACACTGACACATCAAGATTCATTTTGTACACAGGACACTGCAGCTACTTGCTGATGCTGTTGGTTAGCGCATTGAAGTTTTGAATGATTTTTTAAAACAAATCTACAATTATCTTGACTTTGTTAACACTATAAATGCACAGTGTACCATATCAGATGATTTCGTATTTTCGAATATCCATTCTTTCAAGCGGAAATACTCTGGTAAACTCCCGGTTACGCTTTTCAATGATACGTAAACAGTTTTAGGATTCGCACGAAAAGAGTGGAATATTCTGCAAAAGTAGTTCGTGTATTTGACCTTTGACCTGTTTTGCATATTTATCAGATTTGGATACCAAGTTTATCAGATTGCTTTATTGCATCGATAACACCCTCCATTATATGATAATCTAATATATTTATAATTATTTGGTGTTTTGTATTTCGGTATATTTTCGCCCTTTGATATGTAACTATTTTATTTCAATAAATTCCATATATTTCATGAAGCAATGAAGTTTGTACTTTACAAGACAGTCTTATTCATAACAATCATTGCAAATGATTCGTGTGACGTTGGAGAAGGCCTGTTGTTACTTTCGGTGTTTTGCAGTAGGTCAGATACAACATCTTCCCTGTGTTATAGATGATTCTTCTATCACATACATGTACACTGTATGTAGAGGAAAGGAAAGAAAATACATTATATATTTATTGTTTAAAAACCTTTGAAGAATGAAAGATATTGATGTGTTTGAGGATTAAATAGAACGAAATAAAATTATTTCAATAATAAAGCTTTTGAGTGCATGAGAACACGCTGATGGACCTCAAAGGCCCACCTTTAAGGGTTAATGATAATTACTACTGGACATTATAATAGATTGTGGTTAAACTGCCAGTGCCTTTTTCATATACAGTTACACGAAGTATATCTAGTTTACTGCTTTGTGTTTTGAGGCGAAATTAGATCTTATTATCGCGGAGTTACTGGAGTATATCGATTTCATCCTGAAATTGAAGTTTTGAAATTTTAATTAGAAACGGTATGGGATACCGACTACCTGATACTAACATCGTCTTAAAATATTCATAACGTTAGAAATATTATTTTTAAACCCATATAATATACGAATCGTAATTAAGAGGAAATAATAGTTCAACAGATCATAAAATTCGTTGTCGAGATAATTTTTCATGAGAATTGTTGTAGCAGTTTTATTTATATTGTATATTTTAAGAGCTTAGAATTACTCTGCCACGTCAAACAAAGACTTCAATAAGACTACCTCTACATTCATGTATGATTTCGTCTTATATGGACAGCCTTTACCGATAGGATAGGCAATTTTATATATATACATGTACGCACTTTCCCTATATTATTATTTGAGGCGCTGTAGCACGCCCTTCTTACTGAAATAAAGTGCTTTCGCAAAAGGGTAAATACGAGTTAATAATGACTAATTGAAACTCCTGAATCAATAAAAAATATATTTTTAAACGAATGTACATGATACGGTTAGGCCATGTCAGTCCATTTCCCATCGGGAGTCCATATTAGGTGGCCGCCGGAAGGTAGTTGAAGTGATCTGACTGATGTAGCGATACCAACAAACGCAGAGTAGAGTTTTAATAATGGTAAAATGACAAATTGGTCAACCATTTTGTTGTCTGAAGTCTCAAAATCGCAGGAGAACTATAAATCTACCCCTGACACTGAAGAGCTCCACACAATTGTCGCTTTATACGTCACGCAATTTTCTTCGAATACGGATATCCGTTGTATGGATACAGCTTATCAGTGATTTAATGTTTTACCCTCTTGTTTACGTAGCCATACACTGTCGGCCAAAAGAAACGCCTACTTGGTTTTCTTAAAATGAAAGTTGGAATAATTTATGAAATATAATTAATCCTGGTCTCCGCGTTATGCTTAAACAATAATTTAAATGAAAGTCCATTTAAATCGTGGAAAACTGTGATTCGAGTCAATAACATTCATGAAAAACACGCCCAATGAAGACCGCTATTTCCGGTTGATTCACTTGCGCACGGTAACCACATACATCTTGAGCGTCATCGCCACTTAAATGCAAATGTGTACCTGTATTGTTGCTCGTGGTTGTATGAACATCGGTTTCAATTGTGTTTCTGACCAAGCACTGATCGAAAACTGAACAGTTCTTTTGTCTCTTTTCAACAATTGCCATTCTTTTGGGACATCACAACTTCTGAAATTTAAATATATTTTGGAGAAATGGTGCAAGTTGATAATGCTATAATATGGCTGAACTGTTCATTATAGTTTTTACGAAATCTGATAAGATATCAGGTAGGCGTTTTTTTGGCCGACAGTGTATATTGCATAAACGTTAATAATAAAATAATAAATAGCAAATTTGAGAAAAAATAATGTGCCACAGCGCCTTTACTGCTTCCCTTACTCCTTCAAATTATTGCTTTTTTGTCTGTTTATGACAATTGCAATATGATTGAGCATTTACTTATGAAAACTCCAAGGGCTGATAAACGTTGAGGGCCGGCCTGGGAAGCCGAGAAATTAAGCGAGTGATATAAATGCAGATATTTTGTATTATAAGAGTCCTGTAGATGTTTCATTTGTGTATGCCATGACTGATATTAAGTTAAAAGTATGCTTAAAGATATGGCTTATATATTTTGGCATTGTACTCCCATTTGAATCTTTGATTACAAAGGTCAAATGAGTTCGTGTCGAAATACCAGAAATGCCAATTTTGTCATGTAGCCAGGAAATTGTATATTCTCGGATGTATGAAATATTTACACTGATACCATCAGCGATTGTAAAAAGATTCATTTTGTAATCATACAATATGTAATATTACAAATGACAAGGTTCAACTTCAAACGGACAGTCCCCACATTTGTCATATGAAAATTTGTCGTTAATCACGATTGTATGAAATTATGCATTGCTTGAAATGTACATGTATCCACATAGTCTGCTTATTACTTTAATACTTCGTCATTTGAACAGAAATGAGTTGACATTTTGAAACATCTGCTCATTGTCGTCGTCGCCGTTATCGACATCATCGTCACCATCAATATTATCGGCATATTTTGCACTCTCGACTTTATTCTTCAATTCACTTACTTCACGTGGTTTATGGCCATTTGAATTCAAACCATAAATGCCTCATGTATTTAAGTTATAATGCTTACTCCACAACCTGTTCCACAAGTTTATATTTCGAAGACTAACATAACGTCCAAATGTTATATTCTTGTTTTGTATCCAACGAAAGAAAGCGAGTTAGATACCGGTACCATTTACGAGTTAAATAATATTCTATTAAAAAGGCTTCAGCAAATAAATAGGACTGTCACACGATTATGACGTCACGTCATTTCGAAGCAGGAGATGGACTAACACAATGTGTGATAAAATCGGTTAAAACTCACCCTTTGAATATACTGCAGTGAACTATGTTTACGACAATATTAAACTTGTGTAATACCGCTATTATATATCACCGCTAAGTTTTGTACAGTTGTGACTTCACAAAGGTCGCGCAGCCATCACAATGGTAGTCTTAGTTTCAGTACACTATCGGCAATATATTAGAGCAAGTAATACACAGAATACTAAATTAAATTTGTTTATTAAACTTGTGACTGATTTGGTATCAAACTCGTTTCCGTTCGTGTTATACAAAATTATTAGCTCGTTTGATAAAAATGGTTTTAAAGGGTCAGTGGCAGTTTTTTGGCAAATTTTATTTTTTCAAATTTCCCATTTATAATGATAGTTTATGTCATTTATATTTACTTTAAAGGGTAAACTAATTTATTTAACAAACCATAACGGTAGTTGTAATAACAATGTTGCGTATAAAGCAAAAAATGCATGGCGGCCATTTTATTGTGAACACATTTTATTATTTCGAATTACAAAAAAACTATTCCTATGGCTTTTACCGAACCATGTTCACTCATTTTTTAACTTGATAATCCTTAGAGAGAAGGATGTTTTACTATATTTTTTTATTTTTAAAATACATTTCATCGACTTATTTGAGCGATAAAAAGTGGTACTGCCCCTTTAAATCAAAGGTCGTTCAGTATTCTCTATGTTATTTTTGTTTGCTAATATCGATATCTTCAACAAGTAAGAAAGACTTTACTTTATGGTTGATGTATTTCATAAATGTACTGTGTGGAATCACATCAGAAGTTTATGTACACCGGACATTCAGCATATGAAGCGTATACAGGCAAAATGAACAAGAAATACAATAAAAGGGTTTTATTAATATTATCGTAGTCACAAGACAAGGGCTTTCCCTAGAGATGCCTGTGACATCTCGTATACACATTAATAACTCACTTACACAATTCACATGTCCAACGTACACCTAAGGTATAAACTACTCACATATCAAAATATTAAGTATCTTTAATTCTTCGACTTTCCTAATCTCAATATACTGTACTGAAATCTTAGACACAAATGTAAATGTTTAGATCGAAGTCCAACAATCATGTACAAAGATCTAACAATTTTAATTCAATTTAACTAATCTCTGTATCCTCATTTACTAATAAACATTATAGACTCGTTTGTTTTACAACATAGTCAAAACAAGCTCTAATTGGTAACTTCAAGCTTTGATATCGATATATGGAAGCATACAATACCAGGTCAATGTTGGGACCATAAACAGGAATACATTCATTGTAAGGCTAAACAATGTCCAGCAATATTCTTCACCATTTGGAACAACTTGGAAGTGAAAGGTTCTCGTGTAAGAACACACACTGTCTTACTCAAAACAATGTAGACAACACATCATAAACAATTGCGATATCAGTCACCCATCCATCACTGATCTTAAAGCACTCATTCATTATAAAAAATATATATTGCCTTTCAGGTTACAATTGATTCAAATCCTCAGTAATCTCCAGCCTAATTTATCCAGGGCTTCATGATGGGGTTCTTACATTACATCAATCCTGTGATTTTCATAGTGAACCTAATACTCAGATTACAGTCCGTGATTGATTAAGCACAACACATACCAACTCGAAGGGTCCTACGGGTATCGTAGAACTCTTACAACTAGCTTTGTCTTTCATTAAATCAACGAAATTGCACTTCATCTGTTAGCTAATACCTCGGGATTTTCCAACATATCAGAATTATGTACGTTATCATGATCGCTTATCCAATGTTCTTGCAGTAAGCAGGATATATTAGTAAGCGCATGCCTCGATTATCCTTCACAGTAACCGAGAAGATTAAACTATTGCACTAAGTTAAAATTTCAATCACAACCCAAAGACATAATTCATGTGTAGAACTAACCGGCATACTCATTTTGGAATGAAGACTGAGATGTCTGTCAAGTTTCTTGAAGCTAACATCAATCGCTGAGGAGATGAATTACATCCTCTCCAAGTCAAGTCGTGTTCTATTAAAACAGCAGAAGAACACAAAAACAAGCTTCAACAAAATAAAAGTCTCCCTATGTACCTTGATTAACATGTTTAAAAAGTTATGAAGATAGCATGTATAGTTGTGGAGATGCTGACTCCATAGGGAGTCATTGTTGAAGACAAGTTTTGATAAAAACTGCAAAAATAAAAGTCGTGCATACTGTGCATGTAACTAAAACAGTTATACGTGTGTCAAGTGTGGCGAAACTAGAATGTATAGCTTGGGAGATGTGATCAATTGAAGTTGAAAAGCTACAAAAATGTGCAAAAATTAGAAGAATACATCTACGCAAAATAATGATCATGAAGTTTCATTACATTTGCACAAATTAGTGACACCGTTATTAGCGATGAAAACCATGACGGATGGACAGAGGTAAGCGTAGCGGGGGTACAATTAAATAACAGGCCACATATTTCAATAATTCCGCATCTCGTCATTGGTTCATTAGCAGATGTCTGCCGTCGTTAATGGATGTAATTTGTCCAAGGTGCGTTAAATATGAAGTCACTAATACACAGACTTACACAGGTAATTTGAGTACGTTTTTCCCTTGAAATCCCAAGGGTTGATTAAGTGTAGACAACCTGAACATTAAGCCCTGGATAAATAGGGTACATGTGTCAAACGTTGTGCTAAAATCGTCTATATAAGCAAGTGTTGGTCAATATTGAAAACGAAATATTGCAACTATTTAGAAATAACTAAATTTCAATAATAGTCTACAAACTGTAGGTCTTGCGTTGGAAGTAAAATATTTGGCATTATCAAATCCAGGTCAAAACATGAACGAAAGTTACATAATTACAATTAATTATTGACAAAAATAAGTATTAACATGCAAATTCGTCAAGGAATGCAATGTTGCGTTATAATAAGTAGTCCTATGAAGATATACTGTAATAACTCGTTTCTCAAAATTCTTCACTTTGCTTATTTAAACTGACTTATTGACAAGCAATACATACCAAATGTACGCATGATATTGCAAATCCGTTGCCTCATTGGACAAGTTGTTATGACCATTGCATTACGTTAAAAGTAGATTATCCTTCCGAAAATCCATTCCAAAACGCCACATCGTAATATTGTCAAACATCTAAATCTTACTTTAACATTAACTGGATACAAGAAAGATTGATCCTACCTTTAACAGGTCAACAACTGATACTAACGACAACAATATTGAGTTACATACAGTGTAGACAATAAGTCTTGATATCACATTTTGAAGCGGTAAGCGGTATAACTAGTTACTATAAACAAATAAAACCAGAGATTTTAAAAGAAATCTCAATGTTCCAAGACTTTTAAAATATGTTATCATAGTCATTGCCTGAGGACTATCTTAATTTTGATCAAGATTCGATCATGTAGGAACATGTGACCAAAAGTATACAAATGATCAACATATTTAGTTTAGTAAAATACATACGATCAATTATTATTCTAATCAAATACTAATCATGTTCATGCTGAAATCCAATTTGTCAACACTAAGCAATGATAAGCACTTCTACATAAACAAAATCTACCTTGAACAATTCCAATTTCCTTTTTGACATTGCTCAAGTTCTATACTTAAATCACTGTTAACAACAGAGGAAAGCTTTAGTGCTAGGTCACTTCATAACAAAAACGGAAACGGCATCAGGCCATCTGTATGGAAAGTAAGGGAGGATACAATACAGAAAGCGTATCGAGATCCCCATGACATTCGAGGTAGATCACAAGTAAGGCAAGATGGCCCTTTCGACTCTCCATAGCCGTCTGTAGTAAATGCGTGGTCCACTGGTAGACTTGGAATATAACACTGGCGTTAGAACTCAGGTTCGTCACCTAGAAGAGAGTTTGAAGACATTTAGAAGTTGGAGTAAAACTTGTAAAAACTGACTTCGTTATTGCAAACGGCAACAAATCATGCGATGCACCTTTGCAAGAAAGAAGTTGTTCATCCATGAAAGATGGTTCTCCTTAAATTAAACACCCTATTATGTAAGGTTTTGGCTTTATTACTAACTGTGAGATTATGTTCTGGTTAAAAAAATGTGGAGTCGGTATTGCAAAAAAAGGTCATTTGGATTGGCAGGTGTTTCTGCAATAAGAGGGAAAAGTCATCAAGTGGGTTCATATATGTCAGTGTCATTCATATGTATACATTTTCGTCTGCTACACCTGTGCTAAAATAAATATCACAGGACAAAAAGTGGTGCAATCCACTCGCCGGATCCTTCAGGTTACTCCCAAAAATTGGCGGATACGGATGAATCCGGTAGACCGGCATGTGAATTCCACCGTTTTTGTCCTGTGGATAAACCTCTCATAAGTGAGTGTTACCTATGCGGGGTTGTTTTAGGAAGGGTAAACTTAATTAATAACTTCACCTGATATGTCCACGTGGTGACTCATCCGAGATCGAGACCGATGTCTTTTTACTCGTGTGCGCTGCTGGGGTTTTATTACAGCATACATATACGCTGAAGTATAGAACACATTTATCTTCAGACAAGGCTTCGTCCACATGGCCAATCATATTTCCCGCCACCGACTTAAAGGTCAAAATGTTCCAGCAGAGATATACTATCTTCCTAACCCGAGTAATTGTCCAAAACTGGAATCAAATGTGACAATTGTATTGCAACGCCATGTCATTATTTTCATCTTGTTTACAATTTTGCAGAGCAGCCGCTTACCCCCGTCAACTTTGAGTTGATTATAAAATATTGGCAAAACAATGGCGTTGTTGTTTTTATGCTCGTTAAATACCATTTGAAGGATAAAACAACATTGTATCTGCACAGTCCCAAATTGTGACAAAATTATATTTTCCAAGTTTCTATGAAGCCAAAGATCTGGTTTTGCTGGTTATAATTTTGTCGCACAAAGCAAGATGATTTTTTTTTTAATTGCTAGGAATTATAAATTGTGAGAAAACTTGGTCTAAATATCATCAGACTGACAAACGCCACAACTGACCAAGAGTAATTCACGTGATTTGGGGAGGGGAACAAACCAGTAGGAAAACAAACCAATTTACAACGTTAAACGTATTAAAGAGGTAGGATACTGACTACCAACATTTTGGGGGTGTTAGATTTTGCATTATTGAATAGAAATATGTGTTCGGAATCTAATTAAGTCATACAAATAGCAAATGTATTTCTTCAACCATTTGCACCCCTATTGTAGCACAGAGTGTTGCAAGCATGAGGTCAATAAAGATTATATCTGAAATAAAATGTTTCCTATAATTAGTCAACCTATGTTTGTTTATAAATACACGTATGTTTTGTATTTGTATGGGATCGAACACAATTCTACAATGTGTCGTACTGTACACATCTATAAAATCTCAGAAGAACAACATTTCATAATAAATAGTGATTCATTGATCAAATAACAACTTATAAAATCTCATTTTAAAGGGAACATTTTGTGGTAAATTAACACTTCATATACTTCATAAATTCCATACAAAGGGGAGATAACCTCTAGTTTTAATCTAAAGTAAAAACAATTCATTTATTTTCATATCCTCAAACTTTAAAATTTTTACTTGAGGATAGCAAAACATTTTTCAATTAAAAAGTGTAAATTTCATAAATTCCATATTAAGGGGAGATAATTCCTATAAGGAAAAATATTTCTATTAACTTCCCTATAATGAGGTTGTGTAAACATATCATCTTCAAAATAAAATAAACACAACTTATGTTTATTCATGTCACTCAAGTTTCGTAACATATAACACTTGCTGGACGACATAAGAATATTTCGAAAGTTGGCTTTCATAGTAAAAGTAATAGTCAATGTTTAAGTGCATTGACTCACGCACATTGCATGCTCCGGGTACTTGTTGACATATTAACCCTTGTCAAGAATTACACTCCCTGATGAGAACACAACCGGTCGCCTGTCAGGCGCTCAAGGTGTAACTTCTCACCAGGTACCCATGTTACTGCAGGGTGAACAGTAGCACACTTCGATCTTAGTCACTTACCCAGATGACACCACTAGCCTCTAAACTCATGTCGCAGTGTGGGGCAAGGAATGACCCTTCAAACCCCAAGTTATTCCAGCAATGAAGCGACCGAGCCCATTGTTCACTGATAGGGATGGACTGAACTATCCACAGTAGCACGTGCCACCGTGCACGTATATATAATTTAGAACTTGTTATCCATAAAATATGTCTTCATTCGTCATCAACGACCATTATAGAGCAAACTTACAATTGCAGCATACAAAAACGAAATTCGCACAATATTGATACATTAGCTTTGGGAATGAAACAATCAATTTAATTTCTAATTTGCTTGCAAAACACTGTTTATTGGCATGGACAAAAAAGTACTAGGCCATGCAAATCTAATAAGTGACAACTATGGGTGCGCAAAAACTGAGGGATCCTACCTCCTTAATACAACAGAATAACACTCAGAGAGAATATTTCAAAACTGACTCACATCTTTAGAACGTACAAAATTGAAACAAGTCTCTAATAACCAACCTGCTCCATCAGTGTATTTGTATCCACTACCCTACCACACATTCTCTGATTCCCTGTGCCCATAACCTCTCACGGGACACAAAAAGGTGGAATTCGGTAAGCGGATTCCGCCCCTTTTTGTCCCGTGTCTCGTTATGATTATAACGCCAGCCAATGAAAGAACTAACATTCGAGCTGTATTGCCAGTACCCGGATGAGAGGATGACAGGGTGAGAGGACAAAAGTGCGATCATCGACGATCAAATCACAACATTTCATTTTATTGAAAATAAAATTCTATATAGATAGAGATGAGCAACCAACATACATCAAAACAGTGTTATTGGGCTGAAGGAATCAATGTATTGAAGTAGGGTAACAGATTCAAATGCACTGACGTAGCAAGATGCTAATAACGAGTAATCAGACCGACAAAACGACTGCTCTTTAACTCCTTCGATGCCTTAGCCTACCCACCGTATTTCTTAACATATGGTCCATTCTGGAAGTCATCCATATCCTCCTCTATATAGTGTTGCTGCCTCCTCTGACGCATCATCCGGCAGCAGAACGCGATCACACCCATCACTATGCTTCCTCCAACCACGGATAATAACACTGCAAAGTTTTCTCCTGGAAATGGGTCATAATCTGCAAACGAAACATTTGAAGCCACTCTATTTTAAGAAATGCAAACATCATTTTCATAGTTAATAAATTCCTTTTCCAGTATACTTATTCTTATGAATAATTTCATAGGAAGAACGAATAAATGAATGGATCAATCCCACTTTGGAAAGGTTTCACTATGAAATTTCAAAATTTGTCACGTGCATTTTCCAAGTTTCATTTCAGCGGTATCAATTCTGAAAGGTCTATATAGCAAACAAGATGAATTTTCTTTCAGGGAGATATTTACAGATGAGTTACAAATGTGAAACAAGTGGATAACAAAAACGATTTTAAGGACATATATGTCTTATTTAAATGTCGACATGTATACACCAAGGGGCAAACTAAACGATACCATACGATATACTGGAAGAGATAGGAGAGTCAGAAATTCTTTTTGGCGTGTTTTATGAAGTCCTGCAGTAATGATGTAAGTCTAAGAAGGCAGATTATGTCGACACAAAATAACATAGTTTCCATGTGAGATAAAATCTTACTTTAAATACCATACATTATATCCAGAAGACCCCTTTGAAAAGCAATGTTAGCACCTCATGTGCGTTGAACAGATATTAAATATTAAGCATCATGCTCTCATAAATGAAATTTTGGTTTTACGAACTATATCCTCATCACAGACATTCACAACTGATCGACTCTATTCAGCAGAAATATGTTGTGTGTGAGTCTGTTGAACATTTGGTATCGCGCCCTTTGCACCTCTGTGTAGAATATTCAACTTTCATTTCTGAAGTACTTGTCAAACGTTTATCAATTATTTGTTTACTAAGTCTTTTGATCCAGGTGTGATCCTACTTACATATACAATAGGCGGTGGTATTCTCAGACTCGTCTGAGTAATCAAAACAGTTATCCGTCCTGTCACACAAGAGATCCTTAGAAATACAGTATTGATTGCGACAGACGAAGCCGTCACACCTGTCCTCTGCAATGAAAGAACACATGCATGAACTCAAATGAAACCTCGGTTGAGAATTTCGGAAATCTGCCATTGTCTAAATACCACTTAGAAAAGATGGAAAAGATGTTTCTACACGACAATGTTGTAGATTTGTATTGGAAAAAGTGTGAAGACATATTATGGTCATATCAGTTATCTTGATCTTTGACCGTGAATAATGGTATCAAATGATCTTCAATTGAATATAAAATTAAGTTAAATGAGATCCATGTAAGAATTCAGCTTGATTTTATGACAAAATGTAGATTTAAACAAAGTATCAATGGAAACCAACCGAAAAAGGAATACGGATACGTTTGAGGTTTTCATTAATGGTACATCCATTGTGTTGTTTGGGGTCATATATACCAAACGCTATAAATGGTCTTACTTTATCGAGAAGTACCAACTGTTACCGAAAACTACCATTTTGATGACGATATGAAGATAAAAGTAGTGATTTCTGATCGAAAACCGGACAATGCACCGCATGTTGCGCGCGCCAATGAGTCGAACGTAAATTTGGAAACTTATTTACAGCATACAAACAGACATATTTGGGGTGATAATTTTTAATAGGTCTTATAACTACTGTAAATGTACAGGAGATGTGTAGTTTCGGTTTCTGCACATGTATAATGATATTGCTCGATTTTAATTAGAAACTAGTAATTATGATATATTTGTCAATTGGGGGGGGGGGGGGGGGGGGGGGGGGGGGGGGGGGTGAAAATGCAAGTTTAGTGAACTAATTTGAACTGAAATTAGCACATATAGTTTGTTTTCACGTATTTCAGCCAAATACATTTCAAGTCTCAATGTGTCCTGATTATTTATGATACATACACAATTATGAGAAAGGTTTTCACGGCAAGTTTCATTTTAATAGGGATGTTTTAATATGGAAAAATAAATAGCATTTTAAGACAACACGAACATTGGTATAACGCGACAAGACATCAGAGTGGCAATCAAACCTAATCAGTTAATAATATTGAAATAAGGTGAAATGAAAATGAATTTCCATTCTGTCAAGCAACAACCAGATAAATGTCGTTTGCCTTCTATACGATGTATCTGACATAATACATTCCCTACAGCAAAATATGCATCACTGTCCAATAACATAAATCGTATTATATTTAGAGTT